>CM037073.1:11625640-12239674 GCA_020882685.1 Aphelinus atriplicis
TGATATAGCGAAAAAGTGCAGTTTAATGCAGCGGTTTTTCACTGTAAACTTTTGAGAGAGTATATATACACGGAAGTAGTACTCTCTAAATTGCTTACAGTGAAAATCTCTCTGTATTTAAGCTGGATTATTCACTGTACCCCAGTGGATGAATTTAACATGAAACATGCGATTGTCATATCTTCGCTGTAACTGGAGCGGGGATAAACTGTGTGCACTGTACGTCAGGTGGGACTTGAGGCCCGAGCCAAGTGTACAAACAGGTGTGAATTGGTGGAATTGGTGGGTCTGTTTGAGGGGTGACCGAGGGGCTGCGAGTCATCCCCTGCTCTAACTGCTCTGCGTTGATTGCAGAGCGAACCCAGCCCTCGCGTACACTCCTCACTATAACTACACTGTATTACTGCAGTCAGCGACATTCGACCGTAATACAGAGATATTTCACTGCGAGTAGCGATTTAGCAAGCGAGTCGCGGTCAGGGTCGAAGGTCGAGGGGGTGAAAGCTCGAAGATCCGGTCGAGCGATACGACGGGGGGAGGGAAGAGTGTCGAGTGGCAGGAGCGCGGAAAAAGTGCGCCGGCCGAGTTGAACGACCCTCGAAAATAAAAAAAAAGCCCCGCGAGACAGACGGAGAGAGGAGCAGGCGTTTTGGGGGCCCCTGCGCGCAGCGATCGCGGATATACACAGACGGAGCTGCGTCTCTCTCTCTCTCTCTGGTCGGCGGCAGTAGCGGCGGTGCGCGGAGTAAAAGCGGAGCTGCGCGCGCGCGGGGGCCGTCGAGCAGCAGCAGCAGCTGTTGCGGCGCTCCGCGCGGTGCAGCCCACGAGAGAGTCAGTCAGTGGCGAGCCGCCGCCGCGCCGACACCGACACCGAACGCGGCCTGCGATATCCCCAACCCCGTCCCGGGTCGGACGCGTCCGCGCGTGCCAGTGCATCTTACACACCCACGCGCGAGCAGTACGCGCAGACACACGTACGACAGTGGTGCAAAGGTGCGAGAAGAAGCAGCAGCAGCAGCAGCAGCAGCAGCAGCAGCAGCAGAGGAGGAGGAGGAGGAGGCAGAAGATGCCGGCGCGGCCAGTCCCCGCAGCAGCCAAGGTCGCGGGCCGCGAGCCTTGAATGGACTCGAGCCCCTCACCGCCGCGACGTAAGTCCCCGAGCGCGGCTCCCGTGCCCTTGATCGTTGACCCCGCACCAACCAGCCTCCCCTTCGCTCCCACGCGTTTTTCCAACGATTAAATTGGTATCCCTCCCTCTCTCGAGTGGATTCGGGCTGCATGCCGGTGCGCCACAAACAGGTGTGCGTCCGCATCCATCGCGTGCCCAAAGCAGTCTATACGTTCTATTAAGTTCCATAAGCTCGCGCGGCCAATTTATTATATATATTTCATAGCTGTAGCAGCTCGAGACCTACCGTCAAACTGTGCGTCTCGCCTTGCGTTATGTGGAAAACTTATGTATTTATGTATTCGGCCCGGCGGACGAGAGACACGAGCCGAAAAGCTCATTATCGAAATGAATGCCGCCGCGCGCGGGGAAAAGCCGATTACCACTCGGCCGAATTTCGACAAAATTCCACTTTATGGATATGTGAACCCGCAACCGCCGCCGCCGCCGCCGCCGCCGCCGCCGCATCTACTTACTTTTTCAGAGCCTCGTTCCAAGTCGCTCCAAGCCCCGTGTGCGTATGCTCGATCGGAAGGATTTACGACAGTTCGAAACTCGCCGTTTCCATACGTACACGATGAGCGTGAATTATTTCACGCTTTGTGTGTGTGTGTGTGTGTATAGATAAAGATAGTTTTCGAAAGCCAACCAACGGAACAAATGGGGAAAGTGATAACCTATCGTTCGTACGATGGAAATACGATAAAAAGCAAATAGCAGCTCGAGTGTTTTCTGGAAACAGATGGAGATACGTATCGATCACCGGGCGATTGATTGAAAATTTCTGGCGAGCCTCGATAAATTCATCGAATTTTTCATTTCTCGTTACGCGTACAAGTGGCAATGCGAGAGACAATGCTCGTATTTATATTCGCTCGAGCGAATGGGGAAAGACATTTTTGAACAATGAATTCTCGCGCAACGCGCAATCGATACATATATATTATAACTATACCGCACCGCTGTGTACTACTCGATTTTATCGTTTTATTGTTTTCCACCTCAGGATTCCTCGATTCTTACTCAACGCGTGAGTGGCGCTTTTTTCTCTCTTTCTCTCGATATATTGATTCGACGAGCGCGCATCACGCAATGTCAAAACTATTTTCCTTCTGCCCGTCGAATCATCTCGCGTTATACACACGCAAAATTACTAATGACGCATCCGCCGCGTCCAGGATCATCGATAGAATTTCCGTACGTATACAGCTGGAAATACAAGTTTGCATATGGATTTAAGTACCTAGTCACCCTTGAGCATCTCGCGCCGCGCTTAGCGCAAGATCGCGGATATGGCTTTCCCACAGCGAACCTTTGACATTTTTCCAGCTACGCGTATATCTGCATCGTTGGATTTGAAACTCTTTTTTTCTCTCTCTCTCTCTCTTCGCTGTACTAAACTCGTCGAGGCTCCCCGTGTAATTGCCCCGTATCTGTGAGTCAACTCATTTTGATAAAGTGACAATTTCAACTGTCGCATTGAGAGAAAGAGAAAGAGAGAAACAAAATTCCAAACGAAGCGTACGCACACAAAAGTTTCGTCTATAGTTATCATAGCGGAAAGAATCCGGAAGATGCGATATCCGGGAATCGGGCTTCCTGGCTCATTTGGTCAAAGATATTCCGATTTTTCCAACACGCGCCGCTTCTGAAAAGCAGTATACAACTATTTCCACGTGTGAATCGACTCGTTTAGAATTTATCTCGAATGAGATCAGTGTGAATTCTATTGTGATTCGTAAAATACGATTATTGTCGGGAACAATAAAGGAGAGGAGATGTAAGGGATCACAGAGAGATGCATTACCATCAGAGCCAGAGCCATATATTCATAAGTTAGAGTTATTGAAGCCCAGCATGTGTCCCTAGCTCGTGAGGATAACACTAAGGCTTTAGGTCTTATATAACGTGATGCAGGTAATACGAAAATAGTCTCATTCTCGTTGTTTCACGGCCAGTAAAGCGCACTTTAAGAGAATCCAATGATTATTTTTTGCACACAAGACTTGTCGAGTTTCGTTTGAAAGTTTATTCATATGGATAGAATGATTATAGCTTTGTAGCTTCGCGCGAGAAGCATCAATCATCCTTTTTAAGTCTATATCGAGTTGGGGGGGGGGGGGGAAGAATAGATCGACCTACCGCGGAATTTCAGATACATAAGTTCCGAGAAATCGAACCGATGTGATTTAACTCTGAGGGCAAATTGAAAATAGAATCAATTTCTCGGGTTGAAGTATTATATACGATTAAAATAGACGCGCGTGCGAGAGAAATGCTCCGTTTTGCGGAATCGCTCCCATGAATTATCGAACACACTAAAAATGCCAAGAGCGAGTGAAACAATCTCGATAAAGTCGCTCCCGAGTCAATGACACCGTCTTATATATCGACAGACTCGCGTGTGTAAGCGATTTTAATTATCTTCTCCTCCCGAGACCATCGCTCAAGTGCCCCGTGTATATATACACGTGAAATCACTTCAGCCGAACCTTTTACTTCCGGATACAATGTCGACTTGTATTCCATAATCAATGCGTTTGAACCAGCACATGTCATTTTCCATTCATCGATCCAATGAACCGTGCTTTCATTTCTTCGCGTCAAGTCGAGCGTGGCCGCACCGAAAGGAAAAAAGCTACACTTTTCAAGCTCGAGTGATAAATTCGAGAATAAATCACTCGCGAGTGGGGCAATTAATTGCCGAAAGTTGGGTAAAAGTTTTATTTATCATGCGCGACGTAAGAAGACACTTTAAAGTCTTGGGGTCTCTCCCACGAGCGGGTCATACATTGGATCGCGCGCCAAGAGTTTTACATAAAAAATCAATTAGAAGAAAGACGCATCGTTGCGTTTAACACACGCGATCGTCTCGTTTTCCCGCGAATCTCGGCTAAATACAATATCGGTCGTTGAGCGCGGGCGAATTACACTTCGAATATACGTTTATTTCGCGTACTGAACCGGTGCGTTAATACACATCACATACTCATAATCGAATACGCGCAGCGTTGTTGCGTAATCCGACGCGAATTCGTATATACACACGTGCAACGCATCGACATTCGAAACTCTCCCCAAGGGGGCCGGTAAATTCCTCGGTTGGGCTGCAGCCACCCCATTGATTCGGTTTGATTAAATATCGGAAAGGAATAAGGCGCGCGGGGGCGGTATCGTTAGCGGCCAATGGACACACGTACGAACGAGCGATGCGATACACGCGTCGGCCGGGGCGTGTAATTAAATTTTAATCTGCGCAGCGCCGAACGATCGGGCTGAATAATCATTTCGAGGTCGCAATTAGGACACAGACAGCGGACACGACCGACTCGATGGTGTATATCGAATTCGCGCTCGATCCTCCCACGTTTCTTCATCGCTCCGAATCGAAAATTCAAAAACGCTCTTTGCCATAGCTGCAGAATCACGCCGATGATGGCTCTAGAGCGTGTGTGTATACGTGGTTGGGGGGGGGGGGGGAATAAATCGACGGGACGTAATTTGGCTTAATGAAAAACGCGTCCACTCCCCCCGCCGCCTCGCGGGTGTTTAGCGGAGCGTAAACATCCCGTCGCCGGCCGAGCAAATCTTTTAATTGGACGTCGGCGGCGGCGGCGGCGTGCTAGAACGAATTGCCACGTATAGATATACGCGGCTAATAGAGGCAACGCGGCGCGTCGTTTTGCCGATAACAATTAAGGGCGTTTATATTGGCTCGGAGTCGAGCCGCGAGAAATGTATTGGCGATCGGCCGTGTGTGTGGGTATTTTCGAGGAGTCAGCTCGGCCGCGGAGGCTGACTGTGCGCCGCGCGCGGATTCAGCGGGTTTTTAATTGTTCGATATCGGGGTCAGCCGCGGCGGACGTGTCGTTGCTCCGCGCCGATGCGTATACGCGCTGTACACACACACACGCGCTCGGCGATGCTTATCGCTTGTAAATGCTACCAATTCGAGCACTTTACGCTCGTTACGCGCGGCGACTGGCTCGCGCGCGCCTGTATTGGCTTATACCGCTCCGTCTCTCGCGCCGCGCCGCTCGATGCAGTTTCATACGTACACGCACGCGTGAAATTTATTCTCGGATAGCTTCTTTACGAGCGCGCACCCGCAGAATGCGCCTTTTTTCACCCCCGACCGACGATAAAACGCGACTTTATCATCTCCCCGCCCCCGCTTTCTCTCCAGTGATTAAAATCCCGAGGATGCCACGCGTTTGATCATACCCCCCGCGCGTTTATACGCAGTCGAGATATGTTATAGCTCTCGAAAAGTTCAACCGAGTGTGTGATCGTCAATTTTAATTGCGAAGAGCGTGTTTCATACGTATTGTGAAATCTACGGGGCCAAAGTTTCATATCGAAGCTCAATATTGACCTTTGCGGTGCGGTTCGTTCGTTTTTTGAAGGAAAAAAAAAACAGTTATTCCCCCGATGAAATTGTTCGAAACGGAGATATATTAGTTGTGGATGTACATCTCCGATGAAGTCGATGGCTCAATAGAATAGTTCTTGGAATATTCCGGCTTTTAAGTGCGCGCCGCCGCAGCCGAGTGAAATTTGATTCGCTCTCTCTCTCTCTCTCTCTCGACTCGGGCAAATAGTTACAAAGTTATTTCCCTCGCGAGCTATTTCGCGGGATATGTAAACTCGAACTATTCCTATGCGCGCGAGTTATATGTCTATATACGTCTATCGTTACGTTTTTTTCTCCCTCTATTTTCTCGTTGACTTTCAATACCGAGACGATACGCCGAGACGGATTGATTTTGAATGTTGGCTATACGCGTGTATCTAGAGTTCGCATCGATGATAATAACCGATGAATTTTTTTTTTGATAAGTTGTAGATTTGATCTCACGGAAATTGCGTGTCATTCATTCGTGCACATTTCTCAGAGTCAACACGCGCGGCCCGGTTATGTCGAGGATCAATACAACCCTGAAGGAATCATCAAGATCATTTTGCAGGGAGAAAATGCGTTGATTGTCAACTATAAAAACATGTATTCGAATCGGGCCATTCTATAAAAACTACGGAAATCAAACGTGCAATCGAATTGTGTCAGCCGGTCGGAAGCAATATTCGACAGCTGACTGTCGCGTGGTACGCAATGATAATTTCGAATCTCGCGTGTGTGTCCCTAAGCGGCACATTCAAATTGAACGTGAACGCGCGAGGAAAGCAGTCGGAGCTCGACGAGGAGAAACGCAGCGCGCGACTATACATAGACAGGCAGATATATAGATTGGGAGGTGGGGGTGGGGAGAAAGGGGCAAAGGGCCGCGGGTCGAAAATGCAGATTCGATCGAGTGTCGAAAGCAAATTGCCGCACGTGGGGGGAGTGGACGCGCGTGTCAGCTCCTCCGCAAGAGCTTGCGCGAGGCTCCAAATCTGCCAGCCGCTCGACCATGTGTGTGTTGGCCATTGTTGATTGTTCGCGCGCGGGATATACAAGAGAGCGATATGGCTTTGATAAATTTCGAATAATGTCAGATCGGGGCCGAGCGAACAATCACTGCGGCGGCGGCGGCGGCGGCGCACGTTGTTGTTACTTCAATTAGTCAGCCCCGGCGCTCGCGTCTCGTGTGTGTGTATACGTGTTTTATCGGCTCGAGCCTTGTGTATACTTTTTCGCGAGCTCGACTCTGTAGTACGCTATCGTTGGGTGCCCCGATCGAGTATAGATATATGTGTTTGTATACTCGTGCCCAGGTAATCGCATGGAAAATTCACGGCGAACTCGACTCGTTTGTGTTCCCATGACCTTCGGCATCGATGACTTTCGAGGGATTTTCCTCCGCCGATCAACCGACAACTTGCTAAAGTATACTCTCTTCGAGCCTTGCGGTGGAAAATCACTGTATGAATGATTGAGTAGAACTGCAGTTAATTTGTCATGCGATCGGAGTGAATTTTCACTTTAGTTTCGATGAGTTTTGATGCCAATTTTCGGAGCTCTCGTCACTCCCGTCATGAAAAATTATGAATTTGTCACTGCACTGCAAATTTTATGTGAAAAATATTGTTATTAAAACTCATCGGAGCTTAAGTGAATATTCACTTTGATTACATGAGTTAAATCAACTGCAGTTCCACTCTATCACTCGTCCACCCTTCACACAATATGATATTTTTTCACTGTCCGGTTTTAAGAGGTTCAACTGAAAGACTCCTCTAATAGCGTAATCAATCGACGTTACCTCGCGGCCCGTCCCGCGTTGTGTGTTCCAAATGGGTCAGGCGTGTCGCGCGCGCGCGCGCGCGCGGAAGATCGTCAGTAGGGCGCACGACTGACCCTAGAAGTTTCGAGGGCAATACCTCGACCAACAGCTACTTTTGCGCGTATGAAACATTGGAATACGGATATGGGAATATACACCAAGGGAGAATCCAATTACCAAGTTAATATACAATCGATAAACGCGACGCATCGTAATTGCATTGAATTGTCCGCACGCGCGAGTATTGAATTTTGGCCCTCGCGAGCCATTGGCGATGGGTAACGGTAGCCGGGGCGGCCACCACTTTCCGATTATACTGCACGTCCATGTTGATTATTCAAATTAGATAGCGACACTCGTCCGTTTATTTATTTTTTCCCCCATCCCAACTGGCGCGCAATAACGAAAAGATCGACGATCTGTACATGCGAATACACGATATCTCCCCACTCGCCGTTAACGAAATTCAACCGAATGAATTATATACAGCTTTACTCGTGGGTAAAGAGATTGCAGCTGGTATCGCCGGGAGCGTGAAGCGCGGGATTTCGACAATAATATGTCATTTCCGCATTGCATTCGCGTATATCACCTCCTCAGCTATTATTGTGCAATCATCCGATATGACAATCGGATCATCAGCAAAGATAAATCTTACGTATGAAGTTGTTGTCCGTCGTTTAATCACACGGGCAAAAGTGAAGCTACTGAATAACCGTCGACTGTTATAACGTTGTTGGATATATCGCAATAGAAAATAATCTATATTTGATAATGATATTCTGCTCGTGATATGCGAATTATCCATTTATTTAACGAGATGTTGGAGTACGGAAATCGATAACTAATGCATAAACTGGCTGTTAGAAACTGTTTGAGAACGAAATTATTCATTACTGCGATTGCAACCACAAGTGGCTGTATCGATTGTAACCACAAGACTCTTGATTCAATAGTACATCAGGTTACGATGATGTGTGTGCTGGAGAAACAAACACGCGCCGTGAGATGGCTGTATATACATTCTCAAATAAATTGATTGCTTTCGTATGCACGACTGGGCGGCAAATTAATGGAGCACGATTAATCGATCCGAACGTGCTCATATTGGCAAAATTTAACGATAAATATATGGGTAATACGTTAAAATTCATTGTGCAATTTCGCCATAAAGCTGTTTCATATTCGTTGTTGGCATCTGACTGCATTTCAATCCAATCGTATGCGGAATTTATCAATTTAATCGAATTGTGTATTTAGAGATTCATCGTTGCTGCGTGTTTTTAGTACGAGACTCGTTTACTGATTACTGCAACGTAATTCTTAATAAACAATGTCAGCTGAGTATCCTAATTCTACCGTAACTTATGCGATGTTACACAATGTTAAGCATTTGAGGTTGTATTGAAATTTGAATCCTTCGATTCGCTCATGCCAAGATATATCTTGTGCGTATGGAGGACGGAATGGATAAACAATTATGAATACGAAGAAACGCATAGTTATCGTTTTTCTTAGTTCTCTCTCGGAGGAATAAGCATTTTCCAACTCATTAAATGCTTGATATATCTTACTCGCCAGAGTCCGCGACGTGTGTATCATTTAATTTTATGTGCACTATTGCTAGAATAATATTTGACTAGCATCGTGATTGGAGTTATTATTTTGCTGAATCAAAGCTCACCAAATCTTTTACAGAGTTTCAAAGCAATATCTTTTGATACTTTCCAAACCCGGGAGACCTTTTATTTACCTACATTTTTTAGAAAACTTACAGTGTAGCCAATAAATGTGTACTCTCAAACTTCCGACCAGGACTTTTGGAGAAAAAGTTCGAAACTTGGCAAATTTCTAAGGTCACAATTAAATAGAATTGATACGTGATTCACAACGGTTTTGGCGCGTAAAATTTCACCTTAGCCTAGATACTCACTGCTCTGATGCAAATTTCACATATTTCATCGATGTTCACGGATACTTTTGAACTGCCTCAAAATCGATAGTCCAAACATGTAATACGTGAAAAGACACGAGAATAAAAATTCTAAAGCATCGTTTTGAAATCTCTTTGTTTCAGTATAATGAACGGAAAAAATAAATTTGGAAGCCTGGCAAAATCAAATCAAATCACTCGAGAATCCTACCAGTGAAAAGTCGCGTGTGAAGTTCCATCATCGCAAGTTTCGGTCACATGGAAAAACTTATTTGTTAAATTAACCAGACGTTCGCTGGTGCGCGCTGGCGCGAGGGTACAAGGATAATTGTATTGCCCCTCGGGGTCATATCCTTTCCCGTAATGCGCGCTAATGCGCTCGCCGAGAATCAAGCGAGAGTCGACGAAGATACTTGTCGTGTATGCTGCATGCTTTTTTCTTCTTCTTCCCCGACAGTGAACCTCGTGTATTGTGCAGCCCGAGGAGACGACTCGTCACCGTGACAATCGAGATTGTTATCATTAGCTCCGAAATCGTGGCGCGCGCGAGCAGGTGGAATCCGCGCGCGTCTTTACCTCGCAGTTGATTTATCTCCTTCGAGCACATTTACCGTTGGATGAAAAAATGAATTCAAAAAAACGAGTCGCGATATGGGAAGGTAAATCACGGGAGGAGGGTTTAGCGGCAATTCACATACAGCTCTCGGGTTTGCAGTCGTCAACAGAGCGAGAGACAGTCGCGCGGGGCCATGACGATTTGGCTCGTTGTGTGAGCGGCACACACAGTCTCCACTCTCGTCGGAGTGCAGCGATGGGCTGAAAGGTGCGCGATGAGTTTTCTCCAAAGATCCATTCGTCGGCGCATACGCGCGTCCCCGTGCTTGTGTGCGTGTGCGTGTGTGTGTGTGTGTGTGTGTGTGTGTGTGTGTGTGTGTGTGTGTGTGTGTGTACATAACAGAGGAGGGGGAGACGGAATTCCCCGGCGAGTCGTCGCTCGGGATGATTTGCAACAAACGCGCGCCACGGCACACTTGGAAAGTTGCTCTCTCGGCTGGGCGGGACGGGGCAGCACCGGTGGCTCCATTATACATGCATACACACATATACATGTACAGCTCGGCGACGGCGTGTGCCGCTCGTTATTCGCGATGCTCGCGTTCGATTGCGCCAATCCGACCTTCCCTCGTTTCGTTCCGCGTTTTGCTTCGAAAAAAAAAACGTCGCACGCCGAGTGGGCGAATTTATGGGAGGCTGAATTTTCGTTTGGCCAGGCGCGTGACGTTTGCCTCGACAGTGTAATCAAGGGATAACTCGAGGTAGCTAATGCCGAAAGGCTCGTTTCGCCCGTCAGAGGCGCAACATCTGATCCTCTTGGGCTCGTTTGCCAGCGCGTTTTGTCTCGACCAATTGCCCAATGATTTGATGCCCACTGCAGCCTCACTCTCTGCTTCAGCCTCGCCCTAATCAACGCTAAACAGCGCTGCGGCTGCTCTTGACGATAATCTTCCACTCACCTCGACTATGAAGTTCATTTTTGCACAGGTGTTTATCTAGTTTTGTCAAATTTATATTGCAAGATATTCTACGGTCAATTCGATGGTCGCAATAACGAAGGAGTAATTACATCGGGCCTGTTTCACAAAATGTGTGGGCACATTCTCCTATAAATGACATTACTATTCATTCCTCTCACTCGTTTGAATATTTGCGAAATATATAATGACGAGCTAACGAATTCTCGCGGAATGAGTTTCCCTCTGCACTTTGAGCTATTAATTCTATGGGTAACCGACGCGGCATCCTAAATTTCCACTGTACCGGAAATAATTCATATTCGAGATAGTTCCGATGAAGTTCCACTGAATAGTTCTCGCGAAAACTATGATTAGAAGATTGATGAAACAGCGATAATTGTATATACTGTGTTGAGTGAAATTTGGATGAATCGAAAGAGACTATTCGCTCGAATTAATAGAGTTTTGACATTGATCAGTCTCGGTTCGATTGGATTTTGCCGATAGCAAAGTTGGCCATCTGTCGCGAACCGGACAAGCCACCGAGTGAGCAGAGTTCCAACTCTCAGCACATTGCCAACTATACTTGGGCCAAACTCCAGAACAGTGTTACATTAGCTGAAAGCTGCGCGAAACAGTGGTCTACTGAGACGAACTTGCACGCGCGAATTCCCCAAAACAAATCGACGGTTCCGACAAAGAATGGCGCACATTTCAAAGTCTCGAGGCGAATACGGCGTTATTATTCTCCCGATCTGTATACGAGCACTAGACTTTGGTGCTGTCTCTCTCTCTCTCTCTCTCTCTCTCTCTCTCTCTCTCTCTCTCTCTCTCTCGTGACTCTGTGACTTTGAATTCATATACAGCAGTAGAAATACACCTAGGTCCATTCGAAAATGTTTGAAAGTGAGCTTTTACACAGAGTTTCATTCAGTTTTAATGGAATCTCTCGCCGAAGTTTGTATTTAGTTCCGGAAACTGGGTACCATCCCGCTTACATGCCAATCCCACCGGCTGAATCGAATTGATGTTTCACCGAGAGTACGGTAGAATTTTGTTGGTCAAAATTCATCAAAATTCACACGTTTCCCGTAGAATGTCAATTTTGCCGAAAATCAAAAAATACACATTTTTCATTTTGAAATACCCTTTTTCATTTGTTGAAAAAACAATTGATTGGAAAAAAAAGAAATGTCGCGATACCAATCTTCGAATTCTCACATCCTTTCAAAATTCTGTATTTCTCAAAATTGCAAAATCCTGATTTTTCACAACTTTATCTGGTCTATCTTCCCGAGTTTTCACCTTTTAGATCCAATATACAGTTTCGATCACGAAACATTTTTTGAAAAATATAAAAGTTTCATTCCTAACGCTTCTCCGAAAACCAAAAAGCTCCATATCGCGGAGAGTATATAACCATCGAATATCGCGTAATAAAACGTGATTTGTAACATGAGAAATTCCAATAAATCGATTTGTATCGTAATTGAAAGAAGTCGCCGCGGATAAAAGCCAAACAGGAGATTCGTCTTTGTATTTATCATCATAATGTACTATGCTTATAGGAAAGCGTTGTACGTCGGCCGCGGCGTATGGCTTTCAAAATTTTGAAAGTACTCGCGATTGTCTCGACAATAGAGGTATAATATTTCGCGCGCGGCTCGTGTGCGCGAGTGTAAAAAGTAAGCTAAACCCGCATTAATCGGTGAAAGGCGAATCGAGATTATGAAAAACGTATATTGGAAAGTTCGGTGTACCCTCGCACTCTCTGACCTATTGCCGCCCTCGAATAATTCGATATGTACGTTTATTGCGAACATTTGATAAAGCGTACATCTGCAACCGGGATTTTTATTCGAACGATCAGTTTCACATTCATTACACTCGACGCTCATCCGACCTGTGTGTCGATTAATTTTGCTCATTCAACAGTACAATCCGTCTATAATGTAACGTTCAAAGTGCGTTATTCCGTTGAAAGCGGCCCGGACGATAAAAATCGCGCACGTCGCTCGAGGATACACATCAAACGCAACAATGGAGCCTATAGTTCGTGTATACGCGACGGCGGCGGTCGAGGGGAATCTGCGCGGCACGAAAACACTCTCGGAGTCCATTAGGAAGCTAGCGAGGGGGGCACGCGGGAGAGTATATAACCGCGGCGGGTCGAAAAAGTTTCGAGTCTATGCGCGAGAAGACGGGAGGCTCAACCTTGGCGATCAGCCTCCGAGAATTTTTGGACGACGACGTCAGCGCTCCTTTTTAGCTTGTGCGTTCCCGTCGCGCGGCGGCCGCGTGTGCGCGAGCGTCCCGCGGTGCACCGGCCAAACGCACCGAGAGAGAGAGAGAGAGAGACGGGCCGTAACGGTTCGCGCGCGGGTCACTGGGTTACTATGATTCGCGGCGCGCCGCCGCCGCCGCCGCCGCCGCCGATGAGTGATAACGTCGCCGGGCCGGTGTGTCTTATAGAAGTAGGCGCTCGAGCTTTTTTCCCCTCGTTATTACCAAGACAAATGTGGCCTGTCGGATCTTCATAGATACGAGTCGATTGGTCAGGTTGAAAGACGTTGAAATAGGCAGATATTGAGTGTTCTGTTAAAAACCATGTGATAGCTAAAAATCATAGAATGAGGGTGGATGAGGTGATTTTTCACGTATGTGATCACAGTAAACATTCACTCGAGTGCCGTGAGCTTTGACAGCGAAAAATTTCAATGCTATATAAAATCTCATGGAACTTGAGCGAATATATGTCATTTCACTGCAGTTCACCATTCAATGGCTTGTCCACTTTTATACATTGCAAAGATTTAAAAAAGTATGGGCAAGGAGCACTGGCCATCTGGCTCGGACTACTGTTTGAAATTTCGATGATAAAAAATCTCGGACGTCGTTACTCGCCAGCTGTTCTCAGTGATGGCCGAGTCTGGAATACGTGACTCGAAGACGAGCGCGTGTATTACTCTCGCATGATTTTCAACCGATCGATCAAAATCTATAGAGTTGCACGAATTTCGAGCTGTTCAAAGGAATAGGGGGGTATATGAAAATACAAGTGGTAATCTTGTGTGTGTGTGTGTGTGTGTGTGTGTGTGTGTGTGTGTGTGTGTGTGTGTGTGTGTGTGTGTGTGTGTGTGTGTGTGTGTGTGTGAAACGAATAGCAACCGAAATGGTTTCGATGTGAGATAGCGCGGTTCGCTATACGGCTAATTGCCAAAAAACGTGGGCCACGCGCACGAGCCACATCCTGTTTCATCCGATAGAACATTTGGCTTCCTCCTCGAGAAAGTTCCGCGATGACGCGCTGGAACGAATTTCACTAATATGGCTCGTAACGGCCGCCTCGACAATTTCGGGATGTTCCCATTTGTTATCGTGAAATCCCCAATGAATTTTCGCGAGCGTAAATCATTCACGCGCTCAATGATTTCGTTGCGAAGAAAGTTTTCAATGTATCATCAGAATTGATTGGAGCGCTTGATATATAACTATTCTCGATCGAAGAAGAAAAAAAAATCAACGTTTAATCTTATCGCCCCACCTCCGCGTATTTATTCTTCGTGTTACTAAAGTTTACTCTGCAAACATTTCTCCGATAAAAAGATTAAGTACTCGCTCGGAGTTATTCCGAATCTGCCACGCGTTCGCTTGGTGATATTTCGCTCTTTTTTTTTCCTTCAACTTTCCATACGCCCCATGTAACGCGTGTAATTTGTGAAAGTTTACATTGATAAGCTCGTTTCAACAGACCGGCTAATCAACGGTAATTAGTTCTGTTGCATCACGAACATATGCAAGTTTTTTCGCCGCCAGTTGAAATCGTGAAATAATGTAATAAACAAATGGTTTGACTGCCACGACGTGCGAGCCTGATTCTGGACCCGTAATTCCTCCATCACGCAATTATTCAATTGATTAACGCCACGTTATCACTAAATAACAATCAACCAAAATCTCTGTTAGTCATCTTTCGTAATTGATTAATTTTCGTACCCGACGCTATAGCGGAGATGTTATACATATTATGCAGATCCTCGCTGCACTCGGATCGCAAACGTTTTCCTTGTTATGAAATCACCTTACCTCACTCGAGTATGCATAAAACAATACACTCTATATACATACCGTGGAAATCATTTTTCACTCTGGTCGCTTGGTTATGGCTCCCATTTCGAGGAGTAATCTATTTCTGCTGTGTTTACTTTATTTTCAACTCAAGTCTCTTGTGATTATGCCATATATGTTTTGATGTTATGTCAAAGATGATTGTGGTGCGGTTACCAAAACTCACCAGAATTACGGGATGTAAACTTTTCATTGCTTTTTGTTGAATTTTCTCGCTTTTATTACGGACGGTTGAAAACTTGTTAATTTTATGCGAAATCACTCTTCCAAATCACGCAAGTTTAATTTAACATACTTTGAGGATAATGACAAATGCTGTATACCGAATGGTATTGAGGTGAGCGATATGGTGACACAGAAAAAAAAGACCAGCGATGTGTGGAGCTTCTGGTCTAATTAAAACCTCAATGAAAGCGTTAATTAAATTAAGAATCATTATTTTTTGTGAATTGTTTGTGAATTTGTATGACAAATTACAATGCGCAAAGAAAGGATTGGTTACATAACTCGTTGAGAGTGAAAATAAATAATTGAAAGAAACTTTTTTTTGTTGAGAATCATTAGAAGAATCATTAAAAACATGTTATCTCGCTAGTTTGATAATGATGAACTTGGCCATTTTCAATGCTCGTTACAGAGAACATTTCGTTTTATTGAGTTTTCGGACTACACATCGAATTAATTCGAACGATTCGTGTATCGCAAGTGCGCGCCGCGAGTCGATTCACCTTGAGATCCCGCTTTCTTCTTGAATTATAATGTAAAATCGCGCGCGTCGAGTTTTTGGGCGAAACAGCCGCCGCGCCAGTGCTGATCGAGTATCGCCGGGGATTCGGTCAATATTGTACTTTGCTCAAGTGCCGGATCGAATGTTCGAGAGACGAGCGGGTAATTTGGTTAGCTCGCGCAAGTGCAGTGTACAGTCGAAATGACGCTTCTCGTGTGTATATGCGCGAGAAAGGCAGCTAAGCGAACTCGAGGTATGCGGGAAAGTTTGGTTATCGGCGCGGGCATATCGGCGGGATACAACGGCGCTGCTGCAGCACACATGTGTCTCTCGGCGCGCGGCTGAGCTGACGTGCGGGAGAGGAGGGAGCTGAGCTCGGCCGCGCGCATAGCGTTTATAAAGAGTAAAAAGCTCGTTTGAAGGGAACCGTTACGGCGTGTGTTATATCGGCGGTCGCGCGCTCGATCCTCGCAGCCGCACTGCAGCTTCTTTCCGCGCGCGATGTGCTCGGCTCGATTCTCACCCGCCGCCGCGCGCGCGCGCGCGCGACTACACTATACACGTGTGTACGTGCACGAGCTAAATTAATTCGTCCGACGCGCGTCTAGAGAGGAACACACGCTGTCCCCGGCCGCCCGGGTGACAATGAATAAATTCCCGTCTCTACTCTGTCTCCGGCGCGCGCATGTGTGCGCCCGCAGCCCCGCGTATATCCGCAGGCTACACAACCCAGAGCGAGCGAGGGAGAGATGGAATTATATTTTTCCTGCCACCCGCCGCAGCTCCGAATTATTACCGTATCGCCCGAGGGCTGCCGCTCCGCGAGACGCCCAAGCTGCAGTGTGTACATAAATGTACGCGGGCGCGCAGCTCGAGTTACACTTGCCACTGTCGGCCCTTTTAAATTGCCCTCGCTCGCCTCGTGCAGCAGCTCATCCGCAGCTCTGTGCAGCGTTATGCACTCGAGCGTACTCTTCCAGCGCGCATAAATCAGCCAAACGTCTCTCTGGCGCGTAATCGACATTGTCCCGTCGCCAGTCTCCTCGACGTCCCGGTATTTTTCGATTTTCGATTAAAATATCTGCGCGCTGTGTACACGCGGAGACCGGTGTGTGTACAAGCGTGCGCGTGAGAAATGGGACGCGGCCGATTTTCCTCCTTAAAGCTGGGAAAAATCGGGAGAACGGACTGGTTTATCGGAGAGGGGAGAGCAAACAAGTATGCGCGTCTGGAGAAGAATCGAATCACGACTGTGTATAGCTTCGGTATAATACAAGTGGATCAACGTACCACACGGGGATTTATGATGCGTGCGAACCGAGCCATGGGAGCTGCGTTTACTCGCGCGCGAGAGTTCGGCCCAATTGACACGATTACGCGGGCGCGAACGATAGCGCGCGATCGACGGATATCGGACAGTATAGAGGGAGGGAGGGCTCGATAAATCCGCGGTGGGCCAACCGACCCCCCCCCCCCCCGGGGTCAACAGCTCTTATCCGCGCCAATCGCGCTTGATAAATCGACCATTCGCGCGTCGGACACACGTGAAATTCGAACATATCTCTCTGTGGAACGCGCGTATACGTACGAATGCGTGTTTGCATGAGGCGCGAGTGTGCACAGTGGGCCGGGGATAAACAGATTGGCGCTGCTGCTGCTGCGCGCCGAGGAGTAGGCCGAAGAATGCACTCGGCATTATTCTCCACTCGCGCGGCCAATTACCCGGGGGGCCTCGCTTCCGCGCTCCCAAGTGCATATACACACGTAGTAGCGAAACTGGGTCGGCGGATTATTTGTCCGGGAGACCACCTGTCGGCCGCCTCCGCCGCGTCAACTTCGAATTGGCTCTCTCTATCTCTCGGTCGTCGGAGAGCCCCCGTCGGCGCTTAATAAAACGGCCGCGCCATTAAATCGGAGGACGCCACTCGCGGCTCTCGTTATACCCCGCACACAATGCACTGCCGCCAGCTGGACCTCCGCGGGCCGCGAATTCCATCGTTTATTAACTCGTCCCGCCTCTCCTGCGCGTGTTTTTTCTCCTCCCTCCTTCCCACCCGGCCGTTATCGGAATCACCGCGACTGCTCTCGTTCCCCTGCAGCTCGACATCGCTTTTTCGCGCGCGCGGGAGACGTGTGCAGATTCATCGACGTTCGATCGACTCTCCGCCGTGCGGAAAATTGCAACTGCTCTGCCCCCTGCCCCGTTGGTACGAAACGAAAACAATTTCACGGGGACGGTGCTCTCGAGCGCGCACTTTTCTCGATGTATATTTTCGTTTGACCGCGGGGGAATTCGGTTGACGGTCGAGGTTTGGGAGGCAAAATCACGTATCTGGTTGTGCAAAAACGAGTTGACCAGCCGCGCCTGTTCGATTAAACTTTGGAGTAAAACAAAATTGCTCGCACCATGGGATGTTGCCGTCGCGCGCGGAGCGAATATAAAACTCCCGGCGCGAAATATATAATAAATGCAGCAGCGGTGCAGCCCTCGGCGAAAGGTCGAGCCCGAGAAGTTTTAGCCGGGCGAACAGGCGCGTATTATCGCGTGCTCAACAGCTCGCGCGTAAGTTGGCCGGGCGGCGCGCGAGTAGCCCCTGGTAAATTGGTCCCGCTCTCGAGTCGCATTTTCATTTTCGCGCCATGTCCCCGATGGCAGCGGCGGCGGCGGCGGCGGGAGGCTACTGCCGCTTTATTTACGGCGCCAGGCGAGATTCCAAAGTTCGCGCCCGTATAATATAATGGCGGCCGCGAGATCGGATATTCAATTTCGCCCGGGCAAATAGGACGAAAAATTTGAATTCAAATGAAAGCTGATAAGAAGCCGCGAGCGAGCGAGCGAGCGAGCGAGCGGATGGAAGAACGGTGAAATACACGTCTCTGAGGCGAGAGAGCACGCGATCGCGAGCCGCCGCAAAAACTTGGCGCATTATTCAAATAACTTTCGCCCGGCTCGAATCCGCGCTCGATTAATTTCGCGTGGTTCCCGTAAAAAGACGATCCCGGAACGATCGGGGGAGGAAAAACACGCGGACGCGGCACATTGGATATACCGTGCGCGGCGAGTCCGCTCCTCGAGAGGAGCAACAACATCAACAAAACGAGGGCAGAGCCCACGGCACGCGGGAAAGTGTATTATCGCGCGCGAGCGTGTGCGGCAACAGAGCAGCAGCTGGAGAGAGAGGAAATAAGGAGACAGTCGAGTGGGCGAGATTGTCGGGCCGCCGCTCGCGCGTATTAATTAGCGCACGCGTGCAATTGGAGCAGACAAGTGCGCGCGCGCGGGGCAGCTCGAAAAATCCGGCGCTCTCGTGCTAAATACACGAGACACCGCGCGCTCTGCGGCTCATTGTCCCGCGCGAATTCGGACGCGTGGGCGCGCGACCCTATTGCCCAACGCTCTCTCATATGCATTTTTGTACGTGGCTACACGGCCGATCCTGATATACGACTCGCGATTTGTACAAAGTCAAAATGACAATGCAAATGCCTTTTGGTTTGTGATTTCCTCCGAGCGATTTCTGTAAGCGATAATTCGGATGATTGAGCGAAAGACGCCGGATATTTTCACACTCGTCTTCACTCGTAGGTGGTTCATTCATTTACTCCCACCTCGACTGATAAATTCGTCAATAAAATTAAAGATCCATTTTTACCAAAAATAGGTAATAATTATATAAGTTTGGGGGAAAGCGCTCGTGTACGACGACTCTCGACGACACGCGCTATTCGCAATTTATATTTAACTTTGAGCGAATCCACTCGTGGGCTTTCGGAGCGCTCGGGGCGCGAACGCTTTTTCATATTGCTCCGCTCAGGGTGGATCGGAGTGAAAGAAAAAAAAAAGCGTGTTTTCTTCGAGAACTCGAGTTTTGTGCGCGACTCGAGAGCGTACACGGGGAGCGAAGGGTTCGAGCGAATCGTCGACGACAAGAAAAACGCCGGGCGTACGTCCCGTCGTCGCGCGCATTCCAACAGATGGTACGCGCCAATGCACAACGAGATGAAAACAGACGCACTCGTGGACACTCGAATTCCGACCTAGAAAACGCTGCGCGCGCGCGAGAGTCGGTTTTTCTTTTTTCGAGCGCGCGCGCCAACTCTCTAGACTCGGCGCGCGCGCGCGCGAATTGCCCGGGGTTCCGGGTGCCACGTGCGTGCGTTTAAATACGGCCCCGATAAAGTTCTCAACATTTTCCCCACCCCGCCGTAGAGCTTTCTCGAAATTCGCATCATCGACCGGCGGTGCGTTGCGAAAGAGCCGGCGCGATTTTTGCCGCATACTCACTTTTCCGAGTCTCGCGCCGTGAATATATACGTACATACCAGCTGGCTCTCTGTGTGTATTCGTTATTATTGTACTTATGCGGCGCCAGGCCTTCGTGATTTGGTTTCGCGCGCGCGAGTTTCGTAATTAATTAATACATGATGCGCTGCTCGTGCCCTCGCGCTTTTGTGTAACATCTAAAACAATTAGGCAAATGCGCGCGCGTTCATCTGCTTTACGAGGATTTCGAAAAGGATATCGATAGAAAGTACTGTTGTTCGGTACCTCGGTACTAATGGACGCGTCCGTGAATTATTACTCCCGTTAAACTCTCCTAAATTTTTCCGTATTCTTCCAAAGCAGTCGTGCGCGCGCGCGCGCGCGCGGTCTTCGGAATTCCTTCGATTGCCGTTGGTATATTACATACCCCAAGCCATATTTATATTCCTCGCGTACAATTCATTAAGCTGCTTCTCGGAATACATCCCATTCCCGGGGATCATCGATTAATTTAACGATTCGCGTATATCACATTTTGATCGTTCAAATTGATAGCTCTCGGTGCGGATAAAAATCAGGCAAATTGTACCTGCCATCTGTCTGTAATAACGCGCGTGCGCGCGCATATTGTATATATTTTAAACATCGAAATTCGCGTGAAAAGAGGCTCTCTCTGGAAATTACGAAAAATACCATTGCGCCAAAATTCCCCGTTCACCCGTCATACGTGCCTGTCGATTTTTCAGAACGAACACATGTTAACCCACTCGTCCACGATTGCTTCTGGTCCGCCGATGCGTGAAAGTATATCGTGGCCATTACGAATATACAGGAACGCGTGTACGTACACGGATGGTTCGCCAGATATTTTTGTGTAATAGCTATGAGCAGAGACTTTGGGGACGATAGGCTCGCCGGCTAGCGTCCCTCGTGATTTACGGCCGGTTGTGTATGTGTGTGTACGTCTCTTCCCGCGCGACTTCAGGCCGAAAATAGAGCGAGCTTTATCAGCGCGACGCCCGAATATAGCCTCGCACACGTGGGCGCGGGGGAGTAGACAGGCTGTTAAACCCGAGTGGGAAATTAAAATTGTGATGCGCATTCGTCGCCCTCCTGCAGTTTGCCAATATACGCGATCCTCGTGGTTTGACCCCCGCTAATTATCAACCATCGTCTTACAGACGCCTGCATGGCTAATTCCGCAGCTCTGTATACCTTTCACTCCAACTTCCACCCGGAATGTTTCCATTATTTCAATTGGTTGATTTTTACTGCCTCCGAGTATACAAAGATTATTTCAATAATGTAGAGATTATAGTATTGCCTATAGGGAAACACCAATTCCAAGCCACCTTGCATCAGTATTTCACCGGGCGATGGCCGGATACATAATAGGAAAACCACTGGCTACCAGTGGGAATATCCGATCGAATCAAGCATTGGATTTCGATAGGCACCAAATCAATCGGGATCTCCGATTGTGCCGATTGAAAAGCCCGTCTTTGTAAAAGAACGGGCTTTTTCAAAAGTATTAGATTTTCGAGGACATGGAAATAGCCTACGTATATATATATATACACGCGATTGATTCCATCGTTCCGCACCGAGAGTTCGGCCGGTGGCGTACTATCTATACACATAATTGAGGAATAAAAAGAAGAATAAAATGCGGACCGGGGGGTTACGTGATTTCCAGTCGAGTTGCAACACACAGGGGTCGATTAGATAAACGAGCGCATTATATCACCGAGCGATAATTTTCGAGTGGGCCGATATGCACCTCGTCTCTTTTCATTCCTCTCTTTTTATTCGTACCGTAGCGCTCGATCGAAAAAGAAGCAAACGGTGTCCGACCGAGTGCACGGATATTTGGCGTGCTTATACACTGCACACACGCCCGCGCACCGAGCGTCTCGCCAAGTCGTATGAGACGGGCGGAATAATAAATAAACGATCGGCGCGCGGGCGAGCCGTGAGTTTTATTAGCCGAGGCGCGTACGTGTGAGCGTTATTCAAACGTCGCTCGCCTGTGGTAACCGACGCGCGAAACTCTTCCGTACGGGTAATTAGATCGGCGGCCAGCGCTCAATCAAAACACCATCTCGGTCGGCGATATTCGCGCTGTTCTTTTTCCCCCCGTTCGAGAGCCCAACAGAAATTGCAAATCCGTATCGCATTGATGAAGCCACGCACTCTGGATTAACTCGAGAGAGCGGACAATTAGCTTCGTGCGCATTAAAGTTGGGCCGCCGCCGCCGCCACGTATGAATTTCATTAGCCGCGGCGCGCGCGCGCTACTGTTTATTACTCCACTCGCTCGTGTTGATTTAATGAGCGGTCGCAGTTTTTCTATTTACTCCGTACGGGCCGATTCGCTCGCGGCTCGCGCCAGCTCGGCTTTTACTCTCGAGCCGCTCGAAAGACCTTTTGTTAGTTTGCTCACGAGTCTTTCGGTGTTAGACACCCGCGGTGATTACATATCGTATATAAGCGTCTTCCCAATTTGAATGAAATACTCCTTTCTATTTGAGATTATGAAATTCAAATTAAATGACACGTCCCAAAGGGCCACTTTGAATCCTCTCGTTACACCGAAAGCTTCTTACGGTGTTGCCTTTGAGGCGCGCGTCATTATTTTTTCGATATAATTATTGCTCGATCGCCAAAAGGACGAACCGATCGATCCGGCCCGGAGGAAGAAAATTATTAAAAAAGACGATGAAAAAGTTTCACCCGAGAGAAACTGGAGAGAAGAAAATAATCACGGCGACACAAAGGATAGCCCGAATGACCCTTCGTGCAAAAGTGCCGAGTTACCGGCCGCGGCGCGTATAAAATGTCCCGAGTGCGTAACTCACACTCGCACAAAGGCTCGTTCAGGATACAACTCTGTGTGTCGTGCGAATTATTTTTTCCCCCTTTCAGAGTTTACCATTTAAAAAATCTTTTTTCGCAAACTTTTTTTCGCGCGCCCGCGGAACTGAAAGGATTCATCACAGAGAGACGCATATGAAACCATCCAACTTTCGAACGAGTGTTTACCGCAAATAACATTTCCGCCGCTCCTCGTTGGGATGATAATTTCGGACATCATTGCATGGTCATGAGCTCGCGCGCGCGATCAATTTGCGCGGAAAGTTGCGGTTGGCTCAATCGCGAAGTAGGTTAGAATTCATTGCCAAAGTTTCGGCCGCTGGGCGAACCCGTATGCGAAGCCAAATAAAAGTATGTGTGTGTGTGTGTGTGTGTGTGTGTGTGTGTGTGTAAAAAAAGTGCACCGACTCGAGCGTATAAGCGAGCTGAGTAATAGCGGCTCGGCCCCTGTGTGCAGCCCTTTCGAAAAATCCGCTTGGAATTTTGTCAAGAGAGGATGAAAATCGTTGCCAGGACGCGTGCGTCAAATCACGCCGGTTAAAAAGTTCCAGCACCAAATCCCTTTGGATTTTCGTCCAACGAATGATACACGATGGAGCATATACGCGATCGTGGGACGGGATTTCACGGTCTCCTTGGGTCGGAACCAGGGTCCTCTTGATCTTCTACGGTCGTCACGTCCCTTGGGAAGCGCGAACCCGCTTCTCCCGCGATATCACCCAATCAACGCTACGCTCGTCTTCATCACGATAACTTGGTTTCATCGATCAACGAACATTTAATAAATACGTGAAGGTATCGAAATAATCGGGAATTCTCGATATTCAGTATCTCCATCGGATCCGAGTGGGCGAGGCGTTTAAGGGCCGCGATACGATCGTATGCGTATGTCGCGCGAGTGATGTAAGCTGAAGCCGTGAAAGCGCGCTATGAACCAGAGCGACGGGGGTGTTTTCGCAGCAGAGAGGCTCGAGTAATAAAAAAGCGCGAGCTCTCGCGTGTAGTATAGAGCATACAGAGTCTGCAGCAGCGGCAGCAGCCGCGAGGGGTTGGATATAGACACAAAGGGCACGAGAAAGAGAGAGAGTGAGCTCGGGGTATACTTATACGTGGAATAAAACAGGGGAATCGCGGGTGTGTGTGCAGAGGGCGCAGGGGGCCAGACAATATCGGCGCGCGTGTATATCTGCAGCAGGGGCCGCGGCAACGCGGAAAGAGGCGCGCGAGAGATTGCGCGCGCGAGTTATGCAAGGTGCAAGATCGATGCCGGCGGCGGAATGTCGCGCTCCCGAGCCCAGAGACAGAGAGTATATAGCAGCCGGAGAAAGGGATGCGCCGCGCATCGGATTCCGAGACTTGTATTATATTCGCGACCGTCGACTCGGACCCGCGCGCGCGCGCGCGCGGCCTTTTCATAATCAACCGCATCGAGGTGTGTGTGCCTCTCTTTTCTTTCCTCGCCCACTGGCTGACGCGCCCGCCATGTGTGAACTTTTCACCCGCATATAAGAGCGAATTCGGTACTGCCGAATAGCGATCACACGTATCGGACGATTTTTTTTAGCGTTCTGCTCTATTGTCGCTCGTCACGATAGCGTGCATTCCTATGTATGACAACGACTCTGTTCCATGGCTGCAGAGCACAGCTCGCGCATATTTTGCCCGACAAATTGTATCATCAAAGTTGAATAGCTTAACCGCGGCAACGCGAATATAAACTTCGTATTTCAGCATTATGAGAGTAGTCCAAATTTGAAATTGAAAAACTTTTAAATGCCTTCCAAACTCTGTATAATGTCTCGGCTCTTCATCTTGTCCTCTGCATATATGTATACGTAAACGCCCTCTCATACTCTCTCCGTTATCTCTTTTTGTCGCGCTCGTTAATAACAGAGGCTTCTGCTTGTTGGCTATAATTTGGAATAACGTATACGCGTACGAGAGAAAATTCGTATAAAGAATAATTAACCCAGCCGAGTGGATACTCGATGATCTTCAAATGAATGCGGAATTCGCTCAATTGTGATCAATCGGTTTATCACGCGTGTATTGAACCCGGGGGGCTCTATTCACGCCGGAATAATTAGTGGATTTTTTTTCATCCCGGAATAAATGGTTCCTCTCGTTTTCTATCGAGTGAATGAAGCTTTGTCCGTTGCCGGATACACCAAACGACTTTTCACTCCGGCAAAGTCGGTAAAAAGATCCGAATCAACAGTGATTCTAAAGTAAATAACCCCTTCAATTGAACTAATAAGTATATTGAACTAAAATGGAGCGTCGCATGAATGGTCGCATATTATACGGTTAACGAGGTGCATACATAAAATGTTTCCAACGATTATTGCGTTAATGACGAAACGGTGCACATTTTCCACGGTATACTGCGTTGAGCCTCGTTTGATCCCAAAGACATCATTTCAACGAGAAAAAATGTCAATTCACAATAAACCGAGTCGACTTGTACTACTACTCACGAGCGGAGTATGGGCTTGGGTGATCAATCACGAAACTTTGTGAGATACAATAGTTGGGTAACCAAAGACGTCACGTGTATTTACAGCAACAGTTTCATTCTCCCTATGCTCGGCAACGTTATGATTCACAAACTATACTGTTTGCGGATAGAATCAATAATTATTTACGTGGTATAATTGAGAAAAATCGAAAAATCGAAAGCAATCTGTACCAATTGGAGTAGTCGAATCATGATGTAAATGTATGGATGAATGATTAACGCTCGGACAGCTCGTCGGTGCAGTGTACCGCTTCGAAATTATCGTATATCCGTGAAACGTCCGCTTGTAAAGTTAAATTTGCGCGTGATGATGCTGCTGCTGACCCGATTCAGCGGGCGTACAAATTCGTGTTACCGCGGCGTTTATACGTACATCTCGATGTACACGCGCGTGAAGAGTTGCGCATCGAAGGCTCATATATACATCTGGTCACGCGGCTTGCGCAAGGAGTGGCGCGCGAAGCATCAGCAGTTTGTGTATACATACCTGGGTGAAAAAAAAATTTCGGTTTGTACGAAGTCCTAATCTACTTAGCTTCGCACAACCTACATACGAGCGTGGGAAATGGGACCGAGAACCACTTGACGCTCGAGTTGTTCTTCGTCATAAGTTCGTATACAAACATATTCGGTTGAAAACTTCCGGATCAGCTGTTGAAACACTGGGAAAATTTTGCTGCCCAAGTGCCAATAGATGGATACAAAGTTGGGGGGAAGTTCATACACAATACACGCGCGCATTTCAACTTAATGATAATATTATTCAAAAGCGTTAAATCGTAAGCATAATACAGTATCTACATACAGGCGGCTTCTGTCTCGCGCGCGAACAACCCAACTCAAACGTCAAGTTCATCCCGGCATTTGCCACGTTCGCGCACGCAGTTGCCGCACCGAGTTATAAGCGGGAGATAAAAGTCGGTGTGAACTTGGGAGGCGCAGCGTCGATCTCGAAAATACACGTACGAATCGGATGAGCGAAGGGACGCTATAGGGCGGCGAAGCGACGGCCTTCGGGCCGCGCGGAATCGATCGGTTTCGAGAAAAAGGGAGAGTCGCGGCTGCGGCTCGAGCGAGCTCGAGCGTGTGTGCGCCGCGCGCGAGGACCGGTTGGGAGAGCTGCATCGCTGCCGGGTCGCTTGGCGCAGGCGCAAAAGGTGAAAAACGGTATAGGATCAGCATAACCGGTTCGCGCGATCCTTCCTCGCGCGCGCGCGCGCGCTCGCGGTGCCGCGACAACGGGGCTTCGTCCCGTAGGACCGAGGCTTCCCTCCCCTCGACTCACCGCCGTATTGCCCGCCGACTTTCCACCCTCCCCGATATGTGTACGCTCGCTCGGAGCCGATCTGTTCGAGTCGAATTCAGATGGGCCGAGGCTCGATGGATCCCGGCCTATAAGCGCGATGTTGATCCGTCGCGCCGACCCGAGATTGCGGCTTTTGCACACTCATCTATACGTTTGCCTCGGGTATACATACGCTCTCCAAGCTCATCCGCCTATACTCGACTCGCTCGTGAGCTACCGGGAAACGGCTCCAAGTTTCCATTCATACTTGTACAAATTTTCGTTCGAGTGTCGAGTGCCAATTGAATTACAAATGCTTAGCTGTTTTTGTACAAAAATTTCGAGTGACCTTTTCACTCGCGACGAAGGCTGTCAAGTCGAGGAGCGTCAATAAATCTATAGTTTTATCTTGTTCGCTCGGCTCGCGTCTGCTCTTTTACAGCCTCCTCGCTGATTCGTCTATTTTCGTTTGGGATAATCCGTTTACTTATTCAACGACTTTACAGTCTCGTTTTGAGATTTTTTCAAAGTATAAACGAAGATAATGACTCGCCATACTAGCAAAATTTATATGAATTTATGAAAAGGAAAGCTTTTAATCTGGGCTTTCCCAAAATTCCGTGGATTCGGGAAACAGTCTGGAAAAAATTCATTCAATTTTGATGAAAACTTTCGAACGAAAAATATTGGAAAACTCGATTGTATTTTTATGGCTACATTGAGTGATTTATGAATTGTTTTTTCGTAGGAATGGAGAATTCGTCCCACTTTATGGCTGATTAAGTTATATTATTCGTCACAAGAAAGCGGAATTTTTGTTTATTTCAATTCAAAATAGAACTAGCTTGATCCACCCAATGACCTTTTTGTTTTTTAAAAATTCAAGCGATTCCCAGAAAAAAGTGTACTATTCCATTTTTAGCATAGAGGTGACTTGATATACGTGCATTGAGGTCGGAAATGTTTGTGAAATACGGAAAAATAGCTATACTTAACCCTGATTGTGAACCGTGACTAAATTGACTCAAAAAATTCGAAAATTCGAGAAACATAATAAATAGATGACATGATCTTGGAAGAATGAAATCGTTGGGATGGACGACTGGCGTTATTTTCTATCCCGGTAACGTCGTAGCCCAGCTCGATAAGTTTCAGCGATATTGGTCACCCAAATAATGCATAATAAGTAGTTTCTTGGTTATAGCCAGGAAAACATCGCTATCGCATGAATACACTGTTTGGATTCATAAGGATTAAGAAACGAATACGTGTCAGTTTGAGGAATGGAAAATGTAAAGGTGAAATTTCGCCGAGCATTTGCCACAATGTATTCCTTATACTCCAAGTGAAAAGTTGTGCAGACTTTGAAATTACAGAGGAGCGCATCCAGGGCTCGAGGGGTACTACGAAATTCTAAACGCGTCCCGGCTCTATATATGCGTTCTCGTGTATCCCATTACCTCGCGCGTATTTTCCCGCGGATCCCGTGATTTTCAAAATACATATCTTCAAGGAAAATAACGAGGATGATTCAAAGATTTTATCGAAGGGAAAAAAAAACACAAATCTGTGTCGAGTTGCGAAACACCAATCGGAGTAATCAGAGGGACGCGTACGCTCGACAAGTGGCGCGCGCGCGCGACAAGAAAACGCGGACAATAATTGTCGAGCTCGACGTAGAGGGGAAGGCACGCAGCTCCCATCTTCCGTCCCTAATTTGACTCGCGAACCGGGTGCAGTATAAAAAGAAGACGTGCTGCTCGGGACGGCGCGGGGGATCGGGGGGGGGGGGGGGGGGGTACAAAATATAGTGATTACGCGGAATACAGATTGCGCGCAGGGCTTTAATCCCGTGTACAAAACAACGCCCACTTTATATCCAGGCTTGCTTGCGCGCGTATCGGCCCCGGGAGCAGCCCAGCACCGGCGGAGAGAGAGATAAAGAGAGAGAGAGAGAGAGAGAGAGAGAGAGAGAGAGAATAACTGAAATTCTCAGGCGCAGCCGAGGCGGTAAATTATTCGTCTCTGTGTATCAGCTGCCCCCGGGGATAAGTGGATACTCGGAATTTATATATGTATACGTATATATGCACATAAGCGCGCGAGGGAGCCCGTCTTTTATAGTGCAGGACGTCGGATATCGGGGATGGTTACACGCCTCTTTTAGCCGCGCGCGAGCGAGCGAGCGAGCGCGCGTGTCCGCGGGGAAAAATGCCGGAACCGCGCGCGGATAATTCGAATGCCCGCCGCGCCGGAATTTATTGAGAATCCGCTACGGCCCGCCGAGGCTGCGCACGTATATACCTATATATGTACGTACGTGTGCTTCACGGTCGGACGAGCAGAGCCGCGTGAGAGCCGGTCTTATATATCGCTCGCTCGCTCGCTCGCTGAAATTTATCCGACGCTCTCGCGGCCCTTCCCCCCCTCTCGAGCTTAACTATTTTCAATTAGCCCCGGGTTCGACGTCAGTTTTCGCTTAATTATTTGCCGTTTTCAGCGAGCTTTTCCCCCGCCCGGACGCGATCCTCCTCTCTCGCGCGCATCAAACATCTCCCTCCATAGTCAGTTCGCTAATGCACGTCCATGCAACATTTTATTCCCGCATACTTTCTTAAATCCTTACAGTGGAAACCCACTGGATTGCAGTGGAAAATCACTGTAAGAAGGTGGACGTCAAATTCACTAGAATCGCAGTGAATTTTTTATGCAACTAAAGTGAATTTTCACTTTAATTCCATTAGTTTTGATAGAAATTATTTTCACCTAGAATTCACATTTTCACATGACGATTTGCAGTAAGTATGGCGTGAGTGAATTTCTACTCTACTTACTGTGAATTTTATGTAAAATGTTTTCTATAAAAACTCATGGAACTAGAGTGACAAATTCACTGCAATTCCAGAGAAAAATTCATCCACCTTCTAACAGTGATTTTTCACTGCAATGCAGTGATTTTTTACTCTAACGATCCAAGAGAGTATATGTATACTCATAAGCGCGGCGTTAATTGTTTCAACAGGTCGGTCCAATGCCAAACTTATAAAATCCCCATACTTTGATTCTAAAATAGTGAAAAACCACTATTTAATAGTACAACTTGCACAACTGCTCGAAATAGTAGATATTTACTTAAAAAATAGTAAAATTTTACGAATATTTTAGTAGCTCTACCATTTTTTAGTGAATTTATTCAGTAGACATGTCTACTATTCTGAGCAATTGTGCAAGTTGTGCAATTAAATAGTAGCTCGCTTTATTATTTTAGACTTGGAGAGCATGCAGCCTCTGCCGTGAGATTCCCCCACCGCCGTTGCCGCAACGATCAAGCCCCGTGGCTCGTATAAAGTTTGTCGATCGCCAGCTGAGCGCGGAACATGGACTGTCGGCTCGAGAGTGTGTGTGTGTGTGTGTGTGTGTGTGTGTGTGTGTGTGTGTGTGTGTGTGTGTGTGTGTGTGTGAATCGTGAATGTTGGATAAAGCGCGGGTCGCGATCGAGGAAGGAGACAAAGGACGAAACGCACGTGGGCACGTGACGCGTACGCGGCGCGGACACGTCAGCTGGGCGAATGGGAGAGACCGCACGATAGCTGCAGCAGCATATATGTATAGCGAGAAAAAGAAACGGCAAACCCGCGCGCGCGACCGCAATGATTCAGGGCTTACACGCGTACACGTGGGTGACGGGAGGAGCTTTGCTGCCGCCGTCGACGGGGCGGCGGTAAAGCAAACGGACTGATAAAGCGCGTAAGCGCGGCAAAGCCGAAAGCTCGCGAGCGCGTGTTTGTTCGGGGGCGCCCGTTTCGCGAGGCGAATTACGGCCCGGCCGTTCGATTAATCAAACCCGTGCGTACAGCAGGGCCGCGGCGACGAATGATTGATTCGCCGTGTCCCATTGTTACAGCCTACTCGTGGTAGGAGAGCAAGGGAAATCAGCCGCTTATAATCAGCAGGCAAATCAAACGAAACGCGGCCGCGGATTATACGCGCGCGCTAATCCAATTAGCCGTGACTCGCGCTCTCCCCCGACCGAGATAACCGCGACGAGCTCCGCGTCGCTTTTTCCCGTCCCTATTATGCGAGCGCCAACCAAATCCGGATGTATCTGATTCCCGTGCGAATTATATCGCGCGCGCCGTTCGTCGACCCTCGTGCAACTGCAACGCCGCGCGCTTTCCGAACTTGAATTCGTTGCGCCGAGCTGTAATGCCGTGTCGTAACGCAAACCCAACTGCAGACACGCTCGCGCACACACCCAATCGCGCGAGAGCAAGTTGTTATTCGATTGTCGCTGAAACGGCCGGATAATAACGGACCGGGTGAAAATTCACTGCGTTTATCGCGTTCCGACCTTACGAATCGCCTATTAATTTCTCCAATTAATTTCTACGTCTCGTTTAACGCGTCGCGCACCTGTCGTGCCTCATTGCCCGTCAACCTTCTGAGATACTACAACCATACAGGCGATTCACATTCGCCCGTTCAAAATTAATATTCCAACTTTTTAAATTTCTTTGACGATCATTTTCTTCTTCGCGTACTCGTAAATTTATTCCGTCATGCGGATTTTCGAGATTTGCATTCACATTTCAATCGGCTTTTGGGAAAGAAATTCTACTGTCGACGAAACTCACTATACCTTATGCAACCAAAAGTCTTGCCCTATCCCATTCCTTCTGCAACTGCTAGCCTTTCTCAGTAACGTCTAATCCTTCTTGTCGGGCTGTCGGTCACTGGCTTCTGCTTTTCGGAGCTCTGATTTTCCGTGCAATTCATATGCATCGCTCACGGCGCGGCGGAGCTTGTTTTTATTCCTCGCGTCCCTAGAGTTGCGACGAGTCCACCCGGGACACGAGAAATCTCGTGACTCGTACCCAACGCGTGTGCGCTTCCCACCTGGCCGTATAGTTTTATGGATGGATCCCGAGCCACGGTCAGTGAAATTCAATGCACTTGAAAATAAAAAAAAAGAATCAAAGGAATCCGGAACCCGATATACCCTCTGGACGAAAGTCAAGAGGCTTTTCCACACACACCGCGGCTCTGTTTGCTCAATATCCATTTCTGTCAAATCCGTGTCGCGTGGTTGGTCTGGACCATTCCAATTACGAGTCGACTGACAATTCACTTCACGAGGGCTCGTGTGCGAGAACGTCGAACGGCTAATGTGCGCGCAACCTCGAGTGGGGCTACGTGTTTTCGAGCAGAAGGGTAAAAAAAACGAAAAGTCCCTGAGCCACCCTCATGTAAGGCTGATCGCGCGGAAAAGCATAAATCACGCGGGGGGCGAGAAACAAAAGCTCGGCGCGTTGGCTACTATATATAGGCGCGGCGTTATCGCGCTCTCGAACGGGCGCGCGTATCGAAAAGTCGTCGGGCCCTCTTAATAGAGCCGTAAATCGCGCGAGCCTTCGGGCACATATATATATATATATATATACGTGTATACGCGACTCCCCCATAAATCCCGTCGCTCGGGGGAGGCAGCTCTAAAAATTTGAGGCGCGCTCTTGGGGGAATGAGCGAACGCGAGAATTACGAGGCGCTGTTTCCCCAGGCAACGCTCGCGAGACTGGCAAAATCAATCCGCGCGAGAGGCGCTGCACGCTCAATTTGCTCCAAGCTCCTCGTCGTCGCGTCGCGCTGACAGTGCGCGCTGGGGCGAGCAACAGCTGCTCCCCCCCCCCCTCGCCGTCAGTAGTTTTCATTATTCGCAAGCTCTCCACCCGGGACGACGATGAGGTCGTCGCGGTGGTTGGGCTTGACGCGGTTGGAAAAAAAAACCGAGGCACTGGTAGAATATCGCAGCTCGGCTCTTATTATCAATTGGTCCGTGTAACGCGCGCGCGAGGGAGTAATTTTTATTTGATCCGCGCCGGGCCTCGCGATAATGATCCGCGCGCGAGATAGAACAACGTAAATTGGGTCGTATATTGTCTCGGGGAAAATTTAGCCGAAAAAAAGAGAAAGAGAAGTCGTCCCCCAAAGATGTTGGAGGCTTTTCAAATAAAAAGTCCTTTGTTCGATCCGGCCCGAGTCGATCTAGAATCCATTTATATACGCGTGGGCCGAGAGGGTGATTCGGTGCGGCACTCTCTTTTCACCCAAATCGCGCGAGCCTGCGCGACAATAGGCCTTGTACTTGTAATTGGATATGAATAAACGAAGTGGCGCGTTCGTCGCTTTATCCTATCGTGACGCGATAGCTGTGTGTCGTACGTGTGCGCGTGTAAGTGGCGTTCCGCGGCATTTAAATCGAAGCTCGTTTGTACTCTCGCGCGCAGTCGCCGGGGATTGATCGAATGGATTCACCGTGTACGCGTTCGTTATCGAGCCGGACTATTATATTCGAATGACGCGCTAGAGAGAGTATTAAAAGAAAAGAAGTACGATCCAAATTGCGCGAGCTCTGCTTATGAGTCGAACCTCAAGGAGCCCACGGCTCGAACATTTGCACCCGACCACTTTATCCCGGTATTTCATTCAATGTAACAGGCTCACTTTGCACTTTGTTAGCTGCACTATCTCTCCCCCGAGCTCCAACTTTTACACGGTTGGATTATATTTTTAAAATCTCTTCTTATTCTCGCTCGGCTTTAAAGAGCTTTGCATATGTATAATGCATATCCATATACACTCTGTCGTTTTTTCCCCTTCCTCTCTTTCGCCTTTTTCTTCCGACGCACTTTCTTTTACTCGTGTACTGCGCGCAGCCGTTAGAACTATTTACTGCCCCTGCAGTCGACTCTATATATCTATACGTATGCACTCTTGCTTATTTTCAAGCACAAAGTTTTTACGCTTATTAAGAGCGCCGTAAATTCGTCCCCTTTATTCTTAACTTCCATTAGCCACGTCGCTTCGTGATATTTCCGACCGGCAAACACGCGTGGACGCCGAGTGTCTCGTGGAAACGTATAAAATATGAATCGTATCGAGGAGCCACGTGCGCGCGAGCAGGATTTTTATCCAATTTTAATTCTAGCTTTCTCCCGAAAAATATTTGAAGTTTCAACGCGGTAGCGATGATACCAAAAGTGAGATTTTTACGACACACCATATCGGCCCGTATCGCCAGTATTTCGAGGGATAAAATTAGTGCACGACGAGGAAATCAAAGCCGCTGTATCAGTGTGATTTTTGTTGGTTCGGCAAAAACAAAGCTAACGAGGATAGGTGACTGTGAGCCGAAAACGCGTATATGGTTTCCTAACCTATTGAACAATCTCGGTGACTGCTTTTATTCATACACACGTACGAATCGCACACACAAATGGAAGCGACTCGGACGGTTCACGCGGCCGACTATTACGCAAATTAGATTGCACGAGCGCAATTTGAATGTTCGCAGGCGGCTCGTTTCGGGCTTTCCGTCCGCGCGCGCATAACCTCCGTAGGCGGCAGTGAGAAATGCCGCTCCGGGGCGCAGAAGGACCAAGACAGCCGCGAGATTGTCTCTGGCAAGCGGGTATCGATTCGCGCTACCCCCGCACTGGCAAGGAAGTCCTCTCGGCCGCGGGTAGCTTGCCAAAAGTCAAAACGCGTGAACCGCGCGGGTGTCGGGTCAAGGCTGACGTTTGTGTGTTTGTGTTGCAGGTCGAGCTAGGAACAACCAGCTAGCAAGTGTCGGAGAGAGTTGGCAATGGTGGGCGGAGGGTCGCGGTGCGCGCGGCGCGCCCTGGGCCTGCTGCTGCTGTGGGGCCTGCTGATGATCGCGACCGTGCAGTTCCGGCACTCGGGCCAGGCGGGCGTGCTGCTGCAGGGCGAGGAGGAGGAGCGGGCCGGCGCGGCCGAGCCGCGTCTCGCCCCCAACGCTCGCTTCCTGCTGCAGCGAGGCGGCGGCGGTGGCGGCGGCGGCGGCGGGGCCCAGGAGCAGCAGCAGCAGCAGCAGCAGTCGACGACGACGAGCACTGTGGAGCCCGAGGCCCCGGAGCTCGAGCCCCTGCTCGACCGCAGCCCCGCCAAGACCGAGGAGCAGCTGATCCAGGAGATCGAGGAGCGGCTGCCCAGCCTGCCGCTCGCCTACTGGTCCAAGGCGTCCAAGCTGGCCGCCGGGCAGGAGCAGGCCAAGGCCAAGGCCAAGGCTAAGGCTTCGAATTCGGGCGGCTGCAGCCCCCGCTACCCTTCGATCTTCGAGCTGGAGTTCAGCAACGTGTACTGGCAGACGCTGCGCACGAGCAACGGCACGTTCCAGCTGTTCGGGGCGTTCTACGACGAGCGCAAGCTGTCGCGGGTCGGGCCGGCCCTGCGGATCGTCGGGATGATCGACCGGATCGAGCCGGGGGTGCGGAGCTACTGCCAGATGTGGTGGGACGGCGAGGCCGAGGCCCGCGTCGTCGAGGTGTTCGAGTACAAGTACATCTGGTACCCCAAGTGGGGCAACTACCGGCAGGGCATCTACCAGCCGTACGTGATCGCGTGCAAGGTGCCGCAGGCCGAGTGGCGCCGCGGGCCCCCGGCCTCGGTCAGCTTGGTCGAGCGGCGCTGCGACGCCGCGAGCAACAACCTCCGGGTCACGTACAACAAGCCCGCCCGCAAGAAGCAGTTCGCCGTGTGCGTCAAGGGCCTCGACTTCCTTCACGAGGACCTCTCGGTCCGGCTGGTCGAGTGGATCGAGCTCATTTCCCTCCTCGGCGCCGACAAGATCTACTTCTACGAGCTGCAGGTGCACCCCAACGTGAGCAAGGTGCTGCGCCACTACGAGCGGGCCGGCCGGGTGCACGTGACGCCGCTCACCCTGCCCGGCGGCCAGCCCAACGTGCCCGCGTTCCAGCACATGTACCTCACCAAGAAGACCAACCACAAGCGGCAGAACGAGCTCATACCCTACAACGACTGCCTCTACAAGCACATGTACGAGTACGAGTACATAGCCCTGCTCGACGTGGACGAGGTGATCATGCCCGTGCAGGACCACACGTGGCCCGAGCTCATGGCGCGCGTCATGCCCAAGGCCCTCGCCATCAGGAACGAGACCCGCGCCTCCTACAACGTGCGCAACGTCTACTTCCTCGACGACCTCCTCCACTCGCACGGCTCCTTCAAGCACATTCCAAGGTACGCTTTCTCCCCCGCGGTCCTTCCCTCGCTATATGTATAACCCGCCCGCCTCGCTCCGACGCTCAATTATCTTTTCAATTATTCTCTGGCTGTCCAACCGCGTTACTGCAACTGCAACTCATTACTTCTTGCCCCACTCGAACAGAGCAACCATCTTCTGGCCGGCTTTTCCCGGCTAGCCATGCGACACTATACATGTACTATACCCAACGGCTGTGACAAATGCATTTCACGCACTAGTGCGCGCTTTTAAATGGCCTGCAGACGAGCACTCGTTTAGCATCAAATATCGCGCTTGCGTGTCTAATCAGTACCTACTCTAACGATCCAACATTATCAACTGAAGATGTATACCAATCAATAACATCTTGCTCAAATGTCGAACTGCACGAATAGTAATCAAAAACAAAACAAGATTTTTGAAAAAACGTTTTCTCTTCCTCAGGTTACGTAAAAAAATAACATGGTAAATTTTCAATTGTTTGTCTAGACGTGCGCTTGTATATAATAAGTTATGTATAGTAATATTTAAGAGAGATTTTACTAGATATAACTACTAACGTTTCGGATTTCTTCAAGTGGGTACACTGCATAAGAATTACCACACATCCAAAATCAATTACAAATTTACCATGTTATACTGTGCTTGGTCAAAACTTTACATTATAATCTCAAATCAGTTTACTGTCTCATTACCATCCAAATTCCTCTCATTCCAAACTCAGATTCAGTTATTTTCTTTGTAGAAAATGTCACTTGCATACCTCTCGCTTCTCTCTTGTAGCTTTCTAACAACTCGTAATTATAAGACACCCGTTTTTCCGTGCATTCCTCGAACGTAAGTAAGAAATTCAGTGGCTCTTTTATTATGAGTCAACTGCATTGTGAATAACGAGTGTTGGCCAATATAACCGATTTTCAGTATAGCAGCCGCAACGCAGTTTTCGGTGGGATTTCGAATGTTACACGCGCGTTTCCCCTTCATTTCGTGGCAAGTTTTTGATTCATGTGAAGGATTAAATCTGTTAAACCTCTCGCTTATATTTCGTTTCGCTTCTCCTCTTTTTTTTCTGTTAATCCGTTGTATATTGCTCATGAAATATACGAGCTTTATCAAAAGTACAAATTGTTATGCAGTAGAAATTAAAAACAAAATATTCATTGTCTGGTGACATTTGGAAAAATAATGTCTATCTGCGTATATTGTATTGCTTTGAATCCCCTATGTATATCTCGTAACAAAATTTCAATACAAAACTAATAACCATCTAGATTATTTTTAGTATAATTCATTTTGACATTTTGACGTGGTCTTGATTTCTTCGAGTAGTTAGACACTTGAGCAAGTTAGACAACTGCAAATTCCAACTGTCCGATAGAATATACGAATGAAACATCGTATCCGCGACTGGTTGAAATTTAAATACCGGTATCTCGCCGAGTGAATCCTCGCACGCACTACTTGTCGTATATCGGAAGGGGACACGAATCTGGCGCATTGGAACGGCGCGTTGAAGGTGTTGGTGCTATGACTGTTTCAGGTACATGCATATGCTGCAGCACGTGTACCGCTCTAAGAACTTCACGAAGCCGAACCAGTACATAAAGTGCTTCCACAACCCGGAGCGCGTGGTGACGCTGCACAACCACTTCCCGCTGGCGTGTTTGGGGGCCGGCTGCACGAGCTACCCGATCGAGACGGAGGACGCGCAGCTGCAGCACTACCGGGCCGACTGCGTCAAGTCGCTGAAGAAGACGTGCGTCGAGTACCGGGAGAACAGCCAGCTCGACACGACCATCTGGCGCTACAAGGACAAGCTCGTCTCCAGGGTCACCGCCACCCTCAAGACCCTCGGCTTCTTCGGGCCCAGCTAGCCCGACCCCGCCGCGAGCTTCCCCTCCTTTCCCTGATCCCCTCAGTGCCATCCACCCCCAGCCCCAAACAAGCTCGCCAGCTACGCGTAATCCCCCCCCCCCACCCATTTACACCTACATCACGATTGTACTCTGGCTGTGTATTATATATTCGACGAGCGCCGCGTTCGAGTCGACACTCACATTCTCTATACATATAATATTATCGCTATACACACGCTTCCGCGCGGTCGCGGCGCTTCTCCCCCGATGCCGGGGGGCAGCGTCGCGCGTGGATCGATTTAGCTAGTTGTTTTTTTCAAATTGTCACTCAAATCTCTAATGTAAATAATGCAAGTCCATTTGTTTGTAAGTTTAGTCGGTTAGAGAGTGTATAGTTCGTAAGCGCGATCGCGCCGCCTCGCTGGCTCGTTCTTGCATGTTAAGTGTGTGTTATTGCGCGATTCGAGCGAGAGACGAGCCGAGCGTCGCGACGGAGACGAGAAAGTTTTAACAATAAGACTTATATATATATATATATATATATATATACGTTATATATTGACATAAGAATTTTCCACCCATTTTACGGGACAATCCGCGAGAGCTATCATCTAATTACTCAAATTGCAAGTGATATTTCCGAGAGGAGGGGCTTATTTGCCCGCGGTCGGCCGGCAAACGCGCGCGCAAGCGGCCAACTGTTAAATTATTGCGCGGCATCTCTCGGCGCACGAGTCTACCTATATAATATATATATATATATATATATATATATATATATATATATTATATATATAATATATACTCCTATTGAACATCTATATACATACATACATACATGTATATGTATATATATATTTGTACTGCACACAGGAGGAACTGCTTCGTTACAGTTCAGCTAAAGTGAAAGCCTCAAAGCTCAAGAGATCGATTCGATTCAACTGCTTACGGCTGACATCCGACGCCAAGTCGAGCTCTAGCCAGCTCTCGGGGCTCCCTTTCTTTCTTATCGAATTCGAACAAGCCATTCGACATTTTTCACGGGGCTCTTTCTGTCAATCGACCCGAGCGGCAAAAGCTCGTTTCGTTAAATCTCGCCCCTAATTCGAACGAGCAATCAATCGCGAGTCGGCCAAGATTCTCTCACACTTTCGAGTATAATGAAATTCGGCAAAACTTTGCAGTCCTTTTTCTTCTTTTCAACTACGAAACGCCACAGCCGAATCTCGCGAACCGATAAGAGGGCCGTGTAAAATTGAAAAAAAGCCACTCTGTACACACTCGCGTGAAAATTTGGTTTTCAAACATTAAAATCAAATCTAGCAGGTGCGCGAGGCGGGCTTTCCACCCGGGCGCCTCCAAACTCGCGGAATGTTTCCCTCGGCGGCTTTCAAAGAAACTTGCGACGCGACGCGACGCCTCGTAAAAATCAAGTTCCGCCCATCTAAAGCAGCCGGGGCGATTCGCTCGTCGCGGAGGAGGAAGGGAAAAACGCCGAAACAACTCACGGGCCGAGTTCCCCGGGAAATCCAAGAGAGAGGCGGCTCTTTTCACCTGGTATACGCGCCTCGAAGTCGCGCGAGACCCGCCACACGCACACACACAAGCAGCCACGAGTCACAAAGTCGAAAGCGTTCTCTCGCGTTTGTAAACGACGTTTCGACGCAGACGCGCGGATAAACGAGACCCGACGGTATATAGCTGCACTTTCCGCTTCGCCGCGGCTACAACTTGCAGCTACTCGCTCGCGCGATCCGAGAGCTTATATACAGCGCGCTACACCATTTTCAATATGCACAGTAGGCGTCGAACAATCGAAACCCGGCGTCTCGCGTCGATTGCTACCGGCTGTCCGTCTGGGGACGTCCACGTGCGTGTGTCTATATACGTATGCGTGTACCGTTTATCTCTGACCCTGTTCAGATTCGCATGGAAACGTGTCACCCGTACTTCGGTCGCGTGAGAGCCAAATAACACAACGTGGCTCGCGACTGGCATCCAATTTCGTTTAATCATTTTGTTATAATTGCTTTTCTCATCGATGTACATGCTTTCCGCCATTGAGAGAGAGAGAGAGAGAGAGAGAGAGAGCCGCAGCCCAACGCCGAGCCGTTCTGTCGTCGATTTATACGATATGTGTATGTGTGTAAGTGTACTTGTATATCCTATCATCGCTATATACTCCACACTATTGACGAGAGCGCTTTATCGAGGAGAAGATTGTCGATCGTTGAATCGATACGCCTTATTAGTTGGTAGATTTTGTTCTTAAGTCCAGTGCATTATACGTGCATCGAAGCATGATTTTGTCCAATCGCCAATTGGGGACCCGAAAATGAAAACTACGCGAGTATTGTGCGCCCCAATATCTTTTATCTCTCACTCTGTCTCTCTGAGAACAAACTATTTCGAGGAGCCGTCCTTGGAAATCTTTGATTTCTAGCTTCTCGCCGAGACGGTGCGTCTGTCGAGAGGAGAAACAAAAACTGTGCGCGACCATTGCCAAGTTTTCCGAAATTTGCAACTCCGAAGACTAGACAATCGGCGCGCGCACAGTGTATGTCGAACGTTCGTGTTAAGAATATTGTTAAAAAAAAACTACTGAAATTGTTTTATTTCGTCGATCTTGTAAGTACGTGATGATAGTTCTATATATAGTTTCCTATACATTGTCATACAATTTCATCGATTTGACCGTTTTTCCTTTTTGTTACCTATTTTAATAGCACGAGTAAATGAGTAGTTTTTACGCTCGAGTTTTCGTTTTCGGATCTTGATGTTACAGCGTCTCTTTCAGTTCAAAATTTTTATAAGATTTTTCATGTTTACTAAACTGTTTGAATCACGAGAAAGACATCAAGTCTCCACACGTACGATATTATTGTTACAAAACGTTTTAGTGAAAAGAAATGTATCGATTTTGGATTGAGAAAGACGCATGGAATGAATCTCGGTCGCCTTCTACACATTATGAAAAAGTATCCCAGTAAGATACGAGTTTAAAATTTTCCTTTGTTATCATTGTAAAGTCAGGAGGCGATTGATTTTCGCGTGACACGAACTTTGTTATCGGGTGCATTGGTAAGGCAGATCGCAGCTGGTATCGGCGCGACAGCCTCGCCAATCGCCTATTTATTATATAATATATTTATATATATCAATACTTTTAATCAAGGAGAGTATCGGGAGCGCGTTTGTACAGAGGATTCGAGTAGGGTCCACTTCGACAATAAATATTAAATCTCCAAACTATTAAACTGACTGTTCTTTCCATTATTAAAATCCCATATTCTACGCGAAATCCTACTGTATCTCAAATAATCGTTATTTAATTACAGCCAGGATAAATATGAAAGTTAAACTCTGCTCAGAGTACCTCAGTGATTTTGGGAAAATTTTACTTGATTGAAAATTTCAGTACTATGTCTAGACAATTAAAATATATGGAAAAATTGTTAACTGTTGGAAATTAATAAAAAGAAATTAATAACGCACAATCTTTTTCATTGGACTTTATTTTGATGTTTCCCATGGATAATGCATACAATTGAATGGCATAATGATCAATCAGTCGTCATTACATTACAAACAATATTATGCTGGTTGACAGTAATTTTACTACAACTCTCCATGATTTTTCCTCTCACGATTGGTATTTTGTTTGACAAACATTCCCAGTTTCTCGTGTGAAACGAAGAATCAAAACTGCTGTTGGTTTCTCTTTCTTCATTACATTAAATTTGACAATCATTATTCATCAAAGTACAGTCTTTCATAATTTCGCAAGAGAATTCCAACAGAGTCGAGTAAAAACCATGTACGTGAATTGTGCTTTCAGAGATAAATAATTCCGGATATCGACGAGAAAACATATGGAGAGCAGTAATTTTTTAAATCACAATTTGTCGTCTCGGAATCCAAGTCCACGAAGTATTTTGTGAGCTACAAAGCTCTCAACAGTTTTTTATTAAAGGAGCTTTTCACGTTGAAAGCTCGTTTCTTCATTTTTTTTTTTCATTTTTCCTCATTGATTGATTTTATAAGTGTATACTAATGTAGTATAATACTGTCGTCGCGCCTGTGAAACTTTGACGAAACTCAGCGCGACGTTCATAAGGTCGTTTTATGCAATTAATAAAAATGCACGAGGGGTCTCTGCACAACGAATTCGATCGAATTTAGTTTCCATTTCATCACTACTCTCTATGACTGAACATTTTACTTTGTTTTACTTTGATGTTACTGTAATTATACGTATTCTTTTTCTGCGCTAAAAGTTATGCAATTAAATTTTATCGGAAAATTTTGTGAATTTTTTCATTGGAAATTCGATGAGATTCTGCTGAGCTAAAAATATCCACTCTTCCATCGCCGTTCGCTCGGCTGATACTTGCTCATCACACCTCTTTCACATCATTCATAGAGAAAAAAACAATCTTCACCTGCTCTCGTTGTTCACAAAAATTTCTCGCTAATCGCTTGCAATTATTCTTTGGCGGCCAAACAGTCAATGAATAGAGCATTATTCATTTATTCAAATGGAATAAGAAATATTAAAAATTAATAGTCGCTCCATTATACATTACACGCTATCAGGAGGTAAGGTCGAGTTTGTTCGATAAAAAAGTTCCCTTTCCCCTTCCTTTCATCACATAATATTGTTTTTTCATCGAAGTTTTCACATTCTTTTGCCCGGTTTTTAAGTGATTGGATATCACAAGTCAACGACGGATCAGTTTCACGAGAAGAAATTTCCAATTGGTAGAAAAAATTTACTATCTTCTTACAAACATCCAATTACATTGGCTAACTTCGACTAAAACATTTGATTCGGATAAAATTTCGAATTCACAATCAGCTCTCTAAAGCTAGTACTTTCGGCAATTAATCTTCGATTACAAAACAAAATCATGTAGTAACATTTTATATTTACTTATGATTTTTCTCTCTCGCTGTTGTCTCCCTCCTTCAACCAATATAAAAATAAAGCATTCTCTGATGCTGCCACCGGTTCTTTTTCTTTATCAGTTCGAATAGACAAGAAACTAGTTCCTTGTCTCGCCCATCTCATATTTTCGACTTATAAAATAGATTGTGGAGCAACACATTAAAGATGAATCTTCACTCTACAATTTCGGTGCTAAAAAAGCACATTCTTCAAATCAATTGCAATAACAGGAAAGAGGAAATACAAAATTACAACGATGTTCTCAATCCTTTCAAACTTCTCCTCAGTTCCGTTGCCTTACTCCTTCGAAAATTCTGATAGTATAGAATTTACGAGTACACACGTCATTACTGTATGGCAATACAACAAGATCCTTTAATTCTACCGTTTTTATAGGGTCAAAACTCTTTCAATGATTTTTCCTTCGTCAGATCTCAAATGTTCATCGTATTCACATATACATTTCCACTGTGTTCGGAGTAGTGAAAATTAAGATGAATAAAGGTTTGGTCGATTTGAGACCGTAGAAACTATTCATTGTACCTAGTACTAATCTAGGCACTACCTAGGGTGACCATCAATCTCCTTCATTTTTTCTTGTTCTTGTTTCTAAACACTGTCACTTGCGTGAATGCCATTTCTTTGAGCTTTTCACTGATGAATCTTTGGTTTAGTTCAATTTTCACGAGACAAAATGTTCTCATTTAATCCAAAAGCCACAATTTTTGTGAGCCTTATTTTGATAACACACATAAATGATTGTTTATTTTTCTCTCAAGTACGATGTTACGAATAGAAAAATCATGCTGTAAACAGTGTGTAAATTTAGAGTAGATTCATCGTTTCTTTTCAATATTTCAATGTTTGGGATGGTGAAAATCCGATCCAGAAAAAGTCTCTCAAGTCAATTTCAAAGATTCATGTTTTTTATTCATTTTTTTTTTGACATTTTTCAATTTTGCTTTTTAAAAAAGTAACGAAAATATCATTCTTTCTCTCTTCGAATACACGAAATGATTTTGGTCACTGGTAGACTCTTAGAGGTTACATCACATTAATTTCTCTTTACATTGTGAATCGGAGTGAGAAAGAATGATCTCTTTACGCGTACAAGTGTGTATAAACTGCCGCTGCACTAGTTTATTATTCTTCCCACTGATCTCTCATCAGCTTAATACCGATCGAAATGGTTTTATCTGCGCTCCAAATACAAATGGTGACATTTTCAGAATCCACCAGAACATGGAAAAAATTACTTAGAACAGATCATTAAGTATCATTTTCAAAGTCAAAACCAATTTAATTGCATACGATAGTATGTTTGTTTGCGTTTGACTAACGATTCTATGATCGTAGTGTGACGCTAGAGAAATAATTTCCATGGAGAGATTTTGACCATTCGTTCTGCTTTGAACGCATAATGTATATGAAAACTCGCACATTTTCCACTCGGTCGTTCGTTCACTCGTTCATTCATTCATTCATTCTCAGCGACCTCAAATGGCGCTTTCACAGTTTTTTTTTGCTTAAAAACTAGTAGTTAAATTTCTTCAATCTTTTGTCATTCGCATCATTGACTAACACAAAAATCGAATTATTTTGTCATATATTCATTGCGCCCTGCATGCGTCAATCACTATTATGGCCATTTAGTATTTTCGTCTCGTCTATCTCATCCTACTTTCTATTCATCTTTATATTATTGGATTCTCTTTCTATCTCGACTTTCCATTTTCAAACGTAAACGCGCAATAACTCAACCGCTCATACGCTTTTTACAAAATTCAACTGACAAATACGAAGGAAAAAGAAGAAACACTAAAATAGTAATTGAACTCATCCGCGCCAGCGTCAGGACGAAATTACACTTTTTCATAATATTTTATCGCTCAAAACATACGCTCATTTCGTGTAATACGTAATAGATTCCTTAATGAAAAAAATGTCCTTCTCGAGTAATCTGAAGGGTAGAAACTATATTTTCACACGATCATGTGAGTGAACGGGCGATGTCTCTCCGCAAATCTTGCGATAATTATTGTATTCTTTCAAATAATGAAAATGAGACACTGGCACGGAGAAACATCGTTACAATCATAGTATCTTAATGAGGATCGGAAAGTATAAAAGACCACTAAAGTCTACGGATTGACAAATTCATTTCAATTTTTGGTTTGATTTCTTTCTTCTAGATATCGGGTAAAATAATACATCGTAATGTTTACGAATTCCTTCTGGAGATATTCTACCAATCAAAATTGAAAACGAATAAATAAATAAAATCAATTAATTTTGGAGAACGTTTGCTATAGCTTCCAATTATTGCAGACGTAGAATATATTAAATTCTAAAATTTGATGAAGTCGAATTGATTTTGAGTGATATCTTGAAGGCATTCGCACTCATCTTACAAACCACAAAACCAGCGCTAAACTACCAATCAATCATCAACAAAAATTTTCGGAAATGTTTAGAGATGTGAATGCATCAAGCGGACAATTATCTCTGTATTCAAATTGTCAGTATTTCAAAAATTTTTCATTGAAATGCGCCTCTTTTGTTTTATTTCAATTTGGTATACGATTCGATTAGAAAAATGTATAAATAAGCCCGATAGTTCTCGAATTCAAAAAAATATTTCTTAAGAAATAAACAATAAAAAACCTTAAAAGCAAATTTCAGCTTGTACAAAATATACGGGAAGAAGAGTAAATAGGTAATTGATACGAATTCTTTGATTCAAAATATAAAATCCGAGTTTACATCTAGATCATTATAGCCATTGGAATTCACGAAATTAATTTTTTCTCTAATGACAAAACGTCTAGATTTACGATTAAAAAAATTGCAATTTCTTGAATGATGATTTTGTAATGTAAGGATGTAGATACTTTTCAATCTTACGATTCACACTCGAAAACCAGTTTCAATGATCTCGATAATATCTTCCTCCCGCCTAATTCGCTTACAACACAGGTACAAATTTCAAAGGAGCTCACAAAAAGTGAATGCTCCTTTGTGCACTAGGTGCTATAATTATTATTTCTTTTCATAAATTTCCAAGCACTTGTAAAGACGATGGTCTGATATTTCTGCGATATATCTCTATTCAATAATTATTCATCGCTCATTAAAAATTTTATATTTTTATCAAGACTTTTCAAATCTAAATCTAAACCTTATAATGCTAATGAGCGAATCTGTACAACAATACCGATGCACCGAAAAAAGGACACTGCACAGATTTTACTGTTTATATGAAAACATTTAAACGTTTTACTGGGTTGAGTAGTGTAGAATTTTCATGAATTAAGCTCGATCGAGGCAAAAAAATTACTCAAGGCCAATCTTAGAGTTACATTGGCCGGATCAATGACCTGCGAAAGCGATTCCACAGTCACTCATCACAGCTTGTTGTTCACACAAGACTTTAGAGAATCAAGGGTGCATAATCTACGCACATTACAAGTTTGAGATCAAAGTATATTCTATTTAAGGACGAACAAACTTGATACCAAAGAAAATTGCTCAAGTAACAACTTAATTATAGAAATGAAGAATGAAATATTATTTTTAAATATAGTGCGTAGACTATAACCAAAATTGATTGGATGGTACATCCTATATTGGTCAGAATTACCAGTCATTCTGAGATATAAGCAAAACAGACAGACTGCTTTTTCTTGTTAATACTACGCATGGCACAAACACATCGTCGCGTGACGAGGTACACAAATTGTTTCTCAACTTCATTCAACGAAACGTCCAAATGTGTGACGAGTGCATTCGGTGCAGTGTCCTCGTATCCTAAACTTTGCGCCTGTAGGATGAATGCGTAACGGCCAGAGACGTTTAATTAAAAAAAAGTATGTCACCGAATGTACAATACTTGGAAACGCCGCGGGTGAACGATTTCAGAAGATTGAACGGCCAACGGGAGATGTCGAGACTCGAGTCTCGATTCAGCAAAAATGCACGCAGTTCATGTGGAAAGTTGCAAATCTGCGAGAAATAAAAGTTGAGACGGAACGCAAAGCCGGCGATGTCAGGTTAGATGCGGTTGAGGCTCGTTCACCCGGAGCGCGTGCGCCTGCAGGAGCGACGACGAGAACAGCGGCCGATGGTCGATAGAGGAGAAGAGTCGAAAGGACGTGTCGGCAGCGGCACAGTGGAGGGCTCGGGTAGCGCGTCGCCATTCAGCCACTGGGTGAGGCAACGATGGGGGCACTCTGGCGCTGGATAAAGTCGGAGCGAGCCTTGAGCCGGCGCTGCATGAGCCTGCTCTCGGTCGGCGGCGACAGCCCGAACATGTTGTCCTTGTCGTCGAGCCGGGGCTTGCCGACTATGCCGATCTTGTTGGAGGCGAAGTGGTCGTCGCACTCGGAGTCCTTCGAGCGCTGCCTAAGCTGTTCGGACTCGCCGGAGGAGTGGCTCTCGGACAGCTCGCTGCTCGAGTCGGACATGTGGCCGTAGGGGTGGTTGTCGTCGTCGGTCGACGAGGTGGACAGTCGATGCTCGCGGTTCTCCAGCAGCTCCTCCAGGTTGATCGAGAAGTGCTGGAGGACGACGCGGTTCACGGCCATGGCCGACTCGGCGAACGCCGACAGTTCCCGGGCCGAGTTGTTCCTCCTGCGGGGGCAACAGAGACACCTCGGTGAGTTGGCTGATCGGGAATGGGGGGGGGGGTTGCGTGGAGGAGAGGGGGCACACGAGTCACGGGGGAATACCATACCTGATGGTCTGCGGGGTGTTGAGGGCCCGGTCGGCGATGCGACCGTCGGCGGGGCCGGGGTCGATCCACGGGTGGGCGAGGACGTTCTCGGCGCTGAGCCGCTGGTTCGCCTGCTTGACGAGCAGACCGCTGATGAGGTGCTTCGCCTCCTCGGATATGCCGGCCCACTCGGAGTCGGGGAACTCGTAGTTGCCCTCCTGGATGCTGGTGAAGAGCATCTGCTGGCAGGCCCGGCAGTTCTCGCCCCTCTCCCAGCCGCAGTTGGTGCCGCAGTTGCCGTAGAACGGGGGGTAGCCGCACAGCAGGATGTACATGATGACGCCGAGGCTCCAGAGGTCGCAGCGCTTGTCGTAGTAGTTGGACTCGCCGATGAACGCCTCGACGACCTCGGGCGCCATGAACTCGGCGCTGCCGACCGGGGTGAGCAGCTGCGGCGTCGCGATCGGCGACGAGACGGTGTTGTTGAACTTGATCCCCGAGCCCAGGTCGAAGTCGCAGATCTTTATCGGGGTGAGCTTGTCCGGGTGGACGCACAGGATGTTCTCCGGCTTGAGATCGCGGTGGGCAATACCTGCAACGAAGCGAAACGGTTAGTCTCTTATTTAATCGTGTCAAGCTATACACAACAGAAACCAAGGGACGTGTACCTTTCTTGTGGAGGAACTTGAGGGCGCTGGCGATCTCGGCGACTATCTGGCTGGCCTCGCGCTCGCTGAAGTGCACCTTCTCCTGGATGCGCTTGAGCAGCTGGCCACCGTTGATCTTCTCGAACACGAGGTAGAAGCGCTCGTCGTCCTCGAAGAACTCGATCAGCTGGATTATGTTGGGGTGGCCCTGGCAGTGGTGGAACGTCTCCACCTCCTTGAACACCCGCTCGCGGGCGTGCCCCGGGATCTTGTCGATTATCTTGACCGCGTACTCGAGGTCGGTGTAAAGGGAGGCGCACGCCTGGACCGAAGCGTACGCCCCCTCACCCAGCACCTCGCCCGTCAGCTTGTACAGTTCTGCAATAGGAAACAAAAATCATCAGTTATACGTAAATTCGGTCGCTGTGCGCGGCAAACCCTCCCCGATCGCAGCAGCATTACGAACGGATAGATTGGAAAGTTAACGAGTCGGCGGTCGGTTATGTAGCGCGTTTTCCCAGCGGATCGCATTCGAATCGGATCGCTCGCGAATGTCGTGTACGAATGAGTCACGCTCGCTTCGCGGGGGTTCGCCGACGCGTATTTTCTCTGCGCACCCGTATGCCGGCGAGCGGCTTGTCGCCACTCGGGTATATATGCACACGCTCGCCTCGGTGTAGCGACAACGGATTAATCCGACAAAGCTCTTGGCACATCGACATCGGCCAAGCCCTCCGCCAACTCCTCGGCTCATCTACTCAACTCTGGATTGTTCAACTTTTGTATCATTGATTAAATGTTACCATCGACAGAATAGTTAAACCTGAATTTCGTGTTCTTGGCAAATTTCAGATATTGTACATCTTACGGTCGAAATAGTTGATCAAAGTCAAAGTCTTTATAACGAGATAATAAACGAGAAAAAAAAGAGCGAATCTTGTATTCATACGACTCTCTGTATCAAAACTCGAATCGTCAAAACTTCTCAAGCGCAAACACATGTCTTGCTCGATTCGTACTACCACCAGAATCGGAACATCAAAAGTACGCGCGACCAAACGTATCCCCCGACAAAGGCACCGGTAGAAAGTGAGAGCAAACACATTTGGTCGCGTGCAAGAAGGAAGAATTCTCCGTAGATTCGTGCGCTAAAATTGTCGCGAGAGCGAGTATGATAACTCAAAGCCCAATACGCGCTGGTAAAAAACGCTCGGTACGGTCACCGGATAAAAAACTAGTAATCGATGTGTTACTGTTGAGATTTTTTTCCGTCTCTCTCTGTCTCTCGTTGCGCCTCAGCTGCGCACCCGACTTTCTAAATGTACCGGAGAACCGTTCGGCTCGATGTCTTCGTCAATTCGAAGCGTCTGAAGACACGCAGAAACACCAGGGCCCGGGCATTTTCCAAGCAAGAGAGGGTCACGCGACGAGGCGGGTGAAACCTCGGTCCGCCCGTGCTGTGAGAGCCTGTGAGTCACTCGTTCGGGCGACGATTAAAAACGACAATCTGCCGCAGTTGCACGATTTTAACGAGCGCCTGTTTTGTTCCAAGTGTATACACCAAGTGATAAAGCTCGGCTGACAACATATCGTTTTTGCGTTTGTCTCGACTAACTCGCAGCGAGAGGAAAGTGCGGCTCGTCGTAGATATTCGTCGCGAGGATCGACTTATCCTGTTCTCCTTGTATTGCTGCTCCTCTCTATTTCGGGTTTCGTCGACTATCCAATCCTCCGATCAACCCGAAGAGGAAGAAAGTCACGTAGCCACAGTGTCGTTCTTCGTCGACTCATTTTCGCGAGCGCGCGCGCAAGCTACTCCTCGACTTTCAATCTTTCCTATACATAGAGAGCGGTGACTTTCATAAATTCTCCAAATAACCCGACCCGCCGCGCCGCTTCGACTTTCCTTTGCCCCTATGGCTGCGCGAATCGTTTGGATACTTTGGCTGGCCGGGATAATCAATGTGTACACACGTCACGAGCAGCGAGAGAGTAAGTATGAGCTATTTTAGTTACCCCACCCCGAGCTGTATCGCACGGGAGAAAGAGTAAAGGGAAAGAGAGTCTCTCACGCGGCTGGAATTATATTACGAATATGAATTGCGTAACAATGCGAATCCGAATCAACTCTCGCGCGGAGCATAATACAAAGTGGCGAGCAGCGGCGAGAGATAAGGAATAAAGCGTACGCGCGCGCCGCAGTAGAATACAAATGAGAAGCGGAGAAAACTGGATAAGACGCGCGTGAAATAAAAAGCCGGTTAGGCAGTGGGTGTTGGTGAGCCGGCTCCGATCTGGCTAATTAAGCACTGCGTGTACATATAACACACACTCGGGTATTGTATAGCTTATACCACGCGGTGTATGTATAGGTATACGCGCGGCGCAGTACGGAGAGGAGGGGGGACGAGGCGCGCGCAATGTCAAGGACAGCCTTCCCATGCAACTCCTCCCCCCCCCCCCCCGCCGCCATCCGAGAGCCGCGCCTCCCCCACTACGCGCGTCCGCCTCTCCTCGGGCCGCTTCCTCTTCCGTTCACCCTTTTTTTATCCCTGTTTGCGCCCGGTCTCTGCGCAGTGTGTTACGCTATACTACGTACGTACACACACATTATAGCCCCGGCACTCGCTCTCCTTTCTGCCTGTTGCCCTTGTTTTCTCGTTTCGCTCGCGCAGGATCGAGCGCCCGCGCGCTCCGTACACTCACACACACACACACACACACACACACACACACACACACACACACACACACACACACACACACATGATCTTTTCTCCGCGCAGCGAACGTGATTTTTAACCAGTTTCGGCTTTACCTCCCTCTCCCGACTATATATACAATTTATCGAGTCGGAAGCTTCGAATTGCGCGTTCACGAGGCTCGGAGCAATTTAATCCTAGCCGCGGCTATCGGGACTTCGTGCCGCGCTATTGTTGGAGCCTCGCGTACATCTCTTGCATATTCTCACGTACCTCCGATAGACTCGTCTCATCTCGCGCGGGGGAATTCGAGATTCTATTCGCTTGCGGGTCAAATTCTGTAGATGTGAATCGACGAATCGAAAGGATATATGAAAATAATCACACGAATCTGTCGGTCGTACGACTAAACTCGCTGGAGCCGGGTCTAGAGAGGAGAGGTGGGAGTCGCGCGGCCGACTTGGCAACATCCCACCGCGGCGGTTCAGGGGGGAGGGGAGCTTTTAGCTCGCCCGCGCGTGGTATATTACTGCAGCAGCGTGACTTGCTTTGATACACGGAGAGAGAGCTGCAATCGCGTTCGGCTGCGCGCGTCAGAACGGAGTATGTACACTCAACGGTAATATATTCTGAACCCCCGTTGAAATTTCCCCTAGGCTCAAACGTTGTGTGGAGTACCCTAAGCCAGCGCTTTTGCAGGTTGAGTAGAGGGGTATACCTCGTTGCAACGTGCATATCAAGAGCGCTGGCTTAGGGTACTCCACACAACATTTGAGCCTAGGGGAAATTTCAACGGGGGGTTCAGAATATATTACCGTTGAGTGTACATAGTCACAAGTGGGTATGAGACGCGCGAGGGCTGCAGTAACGGCTAAAAATACGGGGGGAAAGACGCGAGCGCACCCGAGGACTTAGCACGCGCAGCGTCGTCTCCTCTCGATTCCCTTATTCACCTTTTTTTTGCCCACGATTACTTCCGACTGATTCACGAAGGCTCTCGACCGAGGAGACACCGAACTTTATCCGAGTTGAAAATTCAAACGATCCGAACACGTCGGGAAATCGAGCATCATAACGGAGCAAAACTTCGGAGCTGGCCCAAGATCGCACACGCATCTCTCTTCCGCATCTCGTTTCCGGCCTCTCCAAGCGCAGAACAAGTGTGTGTGTGTGTGTGTGTGTGTGTATATACATATATATCGCTCGCGAAAAGTGCGCGTATGTACACGAAGGACGCGGGCAGACGTAAACGGGTCGAGAACAAAGGGGAGCTCGTGCGAGCTTCACCTGATACTCGCACGCACGCGAGCGCGCGAGTATATTTTTAGGGAGCGAGTAAGCGCGAGCGAGTCCCGACACGCGTTATTGCCGTTGGCGAGCGAATAGAATCACAAACGCACAATCCCCCGCGTGATGCACGCCGCTATATATACTTGCATGCAGCCGCGCGAGAAGCAGAGAAGAGCTGAGCTGACGCAAACAAGCCGTGGCGCGAGGCCGCGAGGAGCCGCTGAACTCGAGCCGAGACTAGTCTGTGGGTGGATATATACCGCGCCACATTAATAGATCTAGAAGCTTCTATGCGCCCGCGCGACTCGCGTGAGCGCGACCAAGTTCCCTTCTGTGTGTATATGCGCTATGCTAGTTTTCCAGCTAAAATAGTATCGCCGCGCGCTCAATGACGCCCCGCCCGCATCTGTAACCCCGTGCGTTTCCACCGAAGCCTCTCGGCGCTCTCTCCCACCTACCCGCCCGCGGCTCTGAAATAGACGTGTCGAGAAGGTCGAGTCGGGCTGCACTTTTAACTCGGAATAAGGACAATAAACATCGTCGTTGATGTTTCCGCATTATCGCCTCACTACACACACTAACACCACTTGGTCGTCTATTTTCAGAAGGCCGGGTTTTTTCTTCGTTTTCTCCGATCGGATAGCCGAGCCGCGAGATCGCGGCGGAAAATCAAAAGCCCCTTTTCCTCGGCGAGACGATCGCGAACTCCCGATTAATTATTTTGTCGATATGGAAAAGCTCGTTGAAATCTTACCTTGGAAGCACGACGAGACGATGGACGATCCCGACGAGCGCTTCTTCTTGCGCCTCTTGCGCCTGGCCTCCTCCTGGCGCGCTCGCACCTGGCTTATCGACTCCCCCGTTGGGCTCACCGTCTCCCTGCATTCTCCTGCAACATTCGAACATAACACACGAGGTTAGTATCAAGTTTGTCGTTTCACGGGTCGATTGGGCGATTTCATTATGGGATCGTTGAAGTTTTCGAGAAAAAAGAAACGTTATTCAAAGATATTGATTTTGTTGAAGGTCATTCGAGGGTTTTGGGCTGCAGTAAAATGTGGGCGTTACATTTCGCTTCTAAGGAGGTTATTGGAGGTAGATCTACGATAGATCGAACTCGTTCCTCGAACTTGTTATCGTCGAGGAAACGCCAGAATTTTCCATTCGATTCACATTATGAAGAATCGATTCATATATTCAATTATTAGACACTTTATCGGTTCGACGTCGAGGTTTGCACTTTCACGAGTGGAACCACGAGCGAAAGGTCAAACGTCACTCGCAGATATTGAAATTGAATAACCGACGATGTCGAATCGACGGTTTTACCCGAGGCACATTGTAGTTTTTTTTTCCTTTCTCTTCAACTATCGACAATAATTGGTATTTTTAATTGGAGTTTTTTTTTGCGCCGTGCGATAAAAGTCCAACTGCACGTGATTCGTCGAGCTAAAGAACTCTCGGTCAGCTGTTTCTCGGGTTATTTAAAGCGTCGCACATTGAGCAAAGTGACTTCGTCCTCTGCAAACAAGAGTGGCATTGGAAAATCGCAGTTTCATTACGCGCCGGGACTTTGATTGCGGGCTTATCGATAATGGAAAATTATACATGAGATAATGTGTTCCGTAATATGTTTCGCGCGCGAATTATATTAATCGAAAAATGCACGTGACTTTCGTAGGATCTGCACAGAGTTCAATACTTTTTGTGACGTTACTTTCAACTGGTATCCCATTGCACGACAACAAAGCTCGGAAGATCAATAGTACACGGCTTGCATACGAGAGACAGTATGAATTAACGATGAAGTTCACGTGTGAAATTCGCTACCGAGTTCCAGCCGAGCTCATGAAGTATACAACAACGTCGAAAGTACTTGAAAGCAGCGTAGGAGTACAACAATGGAGGAAGGATGATACTCGCGCTCGGGTCGGCTCTCCAATGGCACACGCAAATCGAGCGCAAGTATAGTTTGGCGAGAAAGCCAGTGTATACTGTTGGCCGGACTCGGAACGGGGCACACACCAGTTGATATTATATGACGTGTAAAGCGCGACGATCCGAGTCACGGCCGTAAGTAAGTGTGTGGTATACGGAGAGCCGGCCGCGCGACCGTTAGAGATAGGCTCTCTGCGAGCTCGCGACAGGCTGTGCCCATTTCTGCATCGCCAAACCAACGGTCGTACGCCATATACACACACACACACACACACACACACACACACACACACACACACACACACACACACACACACACACACACACACACACACACACACACACACACACACACACACACACACACACACACACACACACACACACACACACACACACACACACACACACACACACGACTCGAGAATACAAATGAATGCGGCATAGAGCGCAGCTCTCTCGCGTATACACGTCGTATTTCATCATCACCATGACAATCGAGATTAATCGATGGATGGAACAAAAAATGGAAGCCGATCGGACGCGTCAACGAAACTGGCTCGAGAGTCGGGCTTGATGGCCGTTGAACCAGCGAGTGCAGCAATTATGCCGCGTCACAGCTATTATTTTCCACGGGGCCTTGACGAGGCTGCACTGCTTTGTGAAGAGGTTCTATGTATCCTTCGGTGTGTAAAGACGGCTCGCGGAGCGACGGGGACAAACGGTCGTACAGGAGGAATCAAATGATATTGCAGTTGGCAAATTGGCAGCGGAGAGATAAAGTCGTGAAAAAATTGCCACTCTTGAATTTCTCCTCGTCGATGCCAATTTCGAGCTTTTGCAAATGCACTGGAGAGCAACGGTTCGTCAGTTTGGTCGATTGTGGGGTGTGTCAACTAGCGCACACGTATGCGAAAATGAATTACAACGAGTACTGTCGTCGCCGTAAGGCTCGTGAGAGACATCAATCTTTCCAGCGACGCGCGAGTGGGTACATCAGCACGAGCGGCAATTAACTTTGTTCACAACTGTGCTGGGAAGTTATTGTTCGACTTGATGATAACGACTCTACACTGAATTCCAAATGTAGCGAGACCGTAGCGTAAAACATCGTCGAGCGGATTCGGAGCATTTATATCCAGCCGTGAACTTGTGCGAGGTCGGGTGGGGTGGGGTGGGGGGGATATCGGGAGCATCAGCGTATTGGAATGGCATCGCAGCACAACAAAGGGGCGCTCGCGCGTACCTGGGAAACTCATTGACGGTGTCTCTCTTTCCCAACGGCTGCGGGACTATACCCTCGTAAACATTTCCCCGAACGGCCCCGGAAAAATACACGCAGCGAGGCGCAGCTGGCCCGAAACCGAATCTATAGCCCACCCGACGGCTCGTCGGTGTGTGCGGCTCGTTCGAGAGAGACGGGATTTTTACGTCGTAGCGCGCGCCTCGCCCCTCGTCGAGCCGCGACAAGAGAGTCGTAGGGCCCCGGTAGCGAAATCGACGGTTGGAATCGCGCCCTCGAGATCCTCGGGGCCAGAATCTCTCTATATATGTGCGAACGTACAACCGAGTGAGCGGTGGTTCTGTCCAGGATTTTTCCTACGATATGCCAAGCTAAATATGCCTCCGTAGCTCTGGCGACTTCAGGGGAGGGCAAAAACAAAGGCGGAGGAGATGATGATACGAGGGGGAGAAACGGCTGCCACCAAAGAGAAAGAGAGAGATGGGCACTAGAGCGTAGGATGAAGGAGAAGCTCCGGCAGTCGTATATTCATGGGCTTGGCTAGATCGCGCGCGCGCGCGCGCAGCAGCCCTCGGTCGGGAAAAGTATACACCCGAAGCGGCTCTTCCGCCCGAGCAGGTTTCCCCCAGGCCATGTGTAAGCCACTATGATATTATACCCATGGACGCTCGCGGGCAACCGCCTATTTTTGTATTGCTCCTTTTCCAAACTGCGCGTCTTGGATTCGTCGTCGCAACAGATTCGGTCCGCTCCAATATCGAACGACTGGATAGTATGTGCTGGAAGCGTGTGTACGCAGTTGTTATTTGCGCGCGGTCGAGGGCATTTAAAGAAATCCAATCCGTCACGATGTATACACACACAACTCCGGGAGCGTCACACCGCGCGCGATGAATTCGCTCTTTCGTATGTGCGTATCGACGTGAATGTGATCTTTTTCTGACGCGCGATACGCGGCTATCAGTGACGTAGCAGCTGATTCTCTCGCTCGTTCATCGCGGGGACACATTATCGTTTCCCCGAGATAGCGAATAATGAAAAAAAAAAAAAAAAGATTCGAGACACAACAAAAGTTTGTTTTCATTTCACCCTTTCGAAGAAGTCAACCGGAGTTTTTCGAATTCGAACGCGTCGAGTCGTTCGAATTCAATGAAGCGCATTGATGCTTGGGAAATGACGGGGTGAGAGATATACATCCGGAACCATATATATATACACACAAACTCGCTGTAGCGGAGCGAGATTCAGAGCGAATCGAAGCGAAGCTTCGACCCATAGAGAAAACGAGACTAGCTCAACCTGAATATGAATTAGCTTGAAAAGTGGTCTCCAACGCGGGACGTGGGCTCGAAACTTATGGGCCATTGTGTGTGAGCGCCGGCATCGCGTTACGATGCCGATCGCGTAAATCAAGCGCGCAATACGCGTAAATATATTCGAACCGTACACATACAAACAGCGCAAACAGATGGATCGACGCGCCCACGCGAGCGAAATCGAGTTGTTGCGATTTTTAGCCCACCCGAGGGGCCTGATTTTTCCGCCATACAGACGTGTATCGGGCTTTCGATCGCGCGCGGATCTTTTTCGCTGCAGCCGAGCCTCGGCCAGAGCGCGAGATTTAGGAGCCGCGTTAACTTTCACCGCTTAGCCCGTTCCGACTAGACTATCTCGTTAGCGATGATTTTTGTGAGCGACGGCTTCGCGCGAGAGCCTTTGTTTGCCCGCTGATGCATACGCGCGCTGCTATCCCAACCCGTCCCTACTCGGCCGCGTTATGTTTTAATTGACGAACCGTGCGCCGGTATAATTACGCGCCGTCGTGTCCTTCGGTGCTAATGATTCGGAAAAAAAAGGTTAATAAGCTAGCGGGGATGGGACGAAATATTCTCACAACGCTCGTTTTTATTACCGAGAGTCGCTCCGAAAATTCAAACGATCGCGACGTATATATGCGTGGGAACGTGTTTCGCAAGACAGCTGCGCGCGCGGGTTCATTGACTGACACAGAAAATAAAAGAGCGAGCTCGTTATATGCACACACACACGCTTCGACACTCGAGCGCAAACACACGAGGCAACTCGCAATGTATCAACAACGTTTGCTTTTTATTTTTCGTCACCTCGTCGATTGTTCCCGATCAATCAACACACTCGGCGTCGCCGCGTCTCGAGAGAATGAGCGACAGAATTCAAAACACGCGCTCGACGAGGCGAGGTTTCACTTTTGCCGCTTCAAAATATCCAGGTTGGAGGAGCGAATCACGCTAACGCGGGTTAATCGGCTCCCCGAGCAAATGTCAATTAACCTTCGCTGCTTTTGAGCACGTCACTTTTCGCGCGCGCACCAACACACGTGGGTGGAATGGGTACGCGTAAACGACGAGCGCGCAGAGCGTGTCCCGTAAATCACGCGTTTAGTATCGTCAATCCTCGCTCGTCAAAGCCCATCAAAGGTCTTTTTAATTGCGACTAGCCAGCTCGTTATATCCCATCGACGCAGAGCCATTTATAAACTAGTCGAGTTCGCGAGTGTAGCTGTTTTCGTCTTATTTTGGTTCTCGCTCGTCGGAACAATCGTTGCGTCAAACCGAAATGTGAAATCGCACATGTGCGATTCGCCATGTCCCCCAGGGATAGTCGGACGCGATTTTGATTGACAAACTCTCGCGCAGATATTCGATTGCCGACTGGGTTGTAAGGACGAAACAAGGTTGGGGGGATCGGCGCGCGGCAATCTGCTTCCAGTCTCTATCTCAAGGTCAAAGGATCGCGGCTCAACTGCGCACTTCCGCGTTATATGCGACTGACCCGGCGCGCGAGATCAGCCCCAGCTTGCCGGTATATACATACACACGGTTTTGTTTACAGGAGCGAGTGGAGAGCCCGGGGGCGAGCAGACATGCGCGACACGGTTCGCAAGTTCATTGATAAGCTCGGAGTCAATGGGAGGGAGGAGGCGAGAGGGAGTTTAGGGACGCGAAGGAAGCGCCGATGCGGATACACGCGAAAGGGTCGGGCTATTGCGTCGCGGTCAGCTGTGGGGGTGGTGAGAGGGGGACGAGGGAACGCGAGTGGGCGCACGTATCCAACTCGGCAAGGCCTCCCCTCCGCTGACCTTGACGGGGGTGTATCGAGCGATGCGCGACCCCCCACGCCGCTCCTCCTCCTCCCCCCCCCTTGCCCCCCGGAACCGATCAATACCGGCGCTCCTCCGCGCGTCCCGTGGCACCTCGATTCCCTGGCTCGTGTTCTGGTCCACGTATAGACACACCGGAGTGCAGGCGCATTTTCCCGCTGCGTCGTTTGGCTTCCGAGCCTTGGCAGCTTCCGGTACCTCCGCCCGATTCCGCCCAACTCGGAGTAAACAACTTTTCGGATAGATATATGTACACGAAGGATGTTTGTTGCGCGGTATTCGCGAATCTTCGCAGCTGCACTGGTGCATCGATCGGCGCGTACGTATATAGAACCTACGTGCGAATTAGCATTGTACGTAACGGGGAATGATGAAAGATCGAGCGATCGTTGCTGCGGGCACAACGCACCGATTCCTCCATTGATATTCCGAATGACGGTATCGAGTGGCAAGCAAAGTAGCGATTGGACATTCTATCGTAACATTGTAACGAGCGCCAGTGTTAATCCACGTGAGTCATCAGCTCGGCCGACAAATCATTGATTTATTATTCGAATCGCTTGCATAATTCGCCGCGGATCAAGAGGAATCAACACACTCACATACTGATTTATTGAAATTAATTTTATTGGAGTCACGGGGAGTCGAGCTCGTATTTGGTACATCCATTTGTTGAACAAGCGCGAGAACGAGTTGGGTGGCCGGGGCGAGGGTTGGACGAGCCGGGGGCGAACGAGGAGAGCAAAGGAGGAAGCGAGATTAGAGAGAGGACTTGTGCGCGCGGATCACGGCAGGCCACTCGATTACAGAGCCCGATAGACCGGGCCGTGCGTCCTCCGATCCCAAACAAAGAAGCGGCTCTCTCCGACGTAAGTAGTACGGAGCGAGCTAGCGAGCGAGCGAGTCTTTGTCCCTTTAAAAGGCAGCAGACTCCCCTTTAAGCGCTCGCTCGCTCGCGCGCGCACTAGGCTCGGCTCTTTCTCCCTCTGCACGCAGCTCGTAGTGCGTGCGCGCTTCCGTGTGTGCGCATCTACATTATGCGTGCGAGTGCGAAAAACCCCTGTTAGCGCCGACTACTAACCCACTTCAACCACACTGCCTCCTTCCCCCCCCCCCCAAAAAAATAATCGCTGCGTTGCCATAGCCACTTGCCGCGATGTATTTGTAAAATTCGCCGTATGCAACCGGGGCCATCAATCTGTTGAGGCCGATTTATTATTCTCTCCAGCCGGGCTCTCCAGCTGTTCTGTTCTCTGAACTTAACATTAGCTCGCGGCTCGCGCGCTTCCCGTCATTGTCTCTCTCTCTCTCTCTCTCTCTCTCTCTCTCTCTCTCTCTCTCTCTCTCTCTCTCTCTCTCTCTCTCTCCCGCCCCGATGTATATATACGCGAGTGTGTTTCTAAACTCGCTGGAATTTCAATCGGCCTAGGGGAAAAACATAACGCAAATTCCTCGGCGCGCGCGCGATTACGCAACCGGGAATAATTTAAGAGTTCGATACTCTCCTGCACTTTGTTGTTGTGCGTCGATTTTGAAAACACGGTGTAAATTGTCAAGCGGCAAATAAGATCGAGTGAAACTCGCGATTGTTTGGGAAAAATAGCGAGTGGCCGATGGGTCAGTGACTCTTTGGATTAAAAATAATGCGCCGCAACGTAGACAGGTTTATTCGCAGCTATCGGGCGAGAGCAACATATATTTATAATTTGGGAGCATCGCAGCAGTGTATCAAATGTGCGTATGATGGGCACAAAAGAAATCAGAGTGTGCGGGGAACGAGAATCGAGGAGAGCGGGTGTGTGTGTGTGTGTGTGTGTGTGTGTGTGTATCGAAAGGGAGCCAGAAGGGAGAGGGAAGCGAAGCGTAAGCGCGCACAGCCGGCCGGCGAACAAAGAAAACGAAAAGAGAGAAAAAATGCGGAGAACTGGGTACCGGGCGAAGCTCGATGGGACGAGAGAGGCCATGGCAACCGACACACTATATACCGCGCTCGCGCGAGCCACTCGCGCTGACGTGGCTTTCCAATGCTTCAAACTCCCCTCTGTACTGTACTGCCATCGTTACTCCTCTCCGTATCCTGCAGATTCCGTCGCGAAAAACCTCCGTGTTGTATATATACATACTGGCTGATCGATTTTGGCCCGAGTTTCTCTACCAGAGAAACGACGCGGTCGGAGGGACATACTCGGAGAGAGAGACAGCCCACGGGTAAAAAAACTGAGAATCACCCGCGGGAGTTTGATTATTTCAAGCTCGGTGTACAAGAGCCAACGCCGCAGGCGTGCGGGAGGAACTGAGGCAGCGTACTTATGGTACATCGGGAGCGCGGGCGGCGTTTTAAAAATCGGCCGAGCGAGGTTTGCGGTTCTGCATATATATATGTATACGTGCGCGCGGGCCACTGCAGCAGCCATTGCTGCAGAGTGCCGGCGGCGCGAGACCGAGACAATGCCGTGGAGATAGGCATAATTAGCGCGCGGGGAGCGGCCTCTCTCTCCCCTGTGTGTCTATACAGGACCGATTGTGCGAACGATGCCCGTCGAGTATATATCGGTGTAACGGTTCTCGCACGGGATCCGAGCTCTCCGTAGAGTGTATCACATCTAGTGTGCAGATACTCGCGTTCGGGCTTTTGGGCAGAGAGAGTCGAAATCGGGGACAGGTTAGGTTGCGGCAGCTCTACAACGGTAGCAAAACAAAGCGGGCGCGGAGAAAAATAAAAGTGCAGTTTGTAAATAATGTAGAGAGAGACGGGCGCTCACCTGATGGAGATTCCTGCCCCGTAGCCTCGCTGTCTTCTAGTATCTTCTCGACCATCTTCAAATCGCTGCTTGAAGCCTGGCAAATAATCTTGTTGCTGTTCGAAGCAACGGATATATCGCAGAAAGTGCTGTTTCCGACTCGTTGGCTTTTGTGGGTCCTTATACTTCTAAATCGCTGAATCAATCAGTCGCGCGGAGTCGATCCAATATACAATTTAATATATTTATATATATAATATATCTCTGTTGGGACTCTCGTTCTCTCGATTTCTTTCTCGCACACACACTCTCGATGCTCTCCGATATACTGTCACTCGATTTCGTCTTGCGTTTGCTCGCGGTGAATCGCACCGGTATATATATATATATATATATATATATATATACGTATGTTAATAATCGTAAAAAAGAGTCAGTCGTATATACAAAAACGCCTAAGCACTAGGTATACTGATATATAGGTGTTTGTAACCGCGCGTCCGAGCGTGTGGATGTGTGTGTGTGTGTGTGTGTGTGTTTGTGAGTGTTGAATTCGCTCAGCTGGGGCGCAGCACTCCAAGTTGGACTCTTCCTGGGCTGGTTGGCTGTTGCGCGCGCCTGCCTGCTCTCAATTTCTCTCTCTCTTGCACACACGATTTATATATGCTTATATATCGTGCGTGTGTATGTGTGAACGCGTGTGTGTGTCGTCGCCTCGGCTGGGCCTAATATCAGTAACGAAGGTGTATATCACAGATCGAAATAAATAATCTAAAGCCTATCTAGTCGTTATTCGTCGGCGGTCGGCTTGATGACTATCCTCCTGGTGTTGCCAAGTTGCTCCCTGCGGCGACGACGGCAGCTGACTCTGAATTGATCCTCTCTCTCAAACTCGCTCTCTCTCTTCTCGCCTGCCAAAAGACTCGCGGGTATCACAGTGGTTGCGCGGCGGCTGTGTCTAGCAGCCGCGGGCCCGACCGACGATGGACAGCGACGGCCCCTTGTTGTTGCGGATGGGCGGCGAGGAGTGCTGTTGGCGCAGCTGGAGCCGGCGATGGTGGTTGGTCGCACCGGCGCTGACGGGAAGGAGCTGCTGGCCCCCTCGACGACAGCAGCAGCAGCAGCAGCAGCAGCAGCAGCAGCGGCAGCGGCAGCAGCAACGTACAGTTGGAGCGGCGGCCTCTCGCACTGGGCACAAGCGCTTTTAATGGCTCGGAAGCGCATTAAAACTGTAACCCACGATCAACACATCGGTCCGCTCGGCGTTCACCGTCCCTCACTGCTCGGCAGTTGGTTTCCGACTGAGCCCCCAACAACATGGCGCTCGCGCTTACATTCGCGCGGCGCGGCGCAGCGAGTCCGGGACGCGCGGCCAGGGGTGGGGGTCGCGCGCTGTTGCCGCGCCGCCGCCGCGCTCGACAGTCACGTAGGCCTCCGCTGCGCCGCGGCTGCAGATGCTCTCCGCTCGACTCACCGCCTGCCTTTCCACTTCGACAAAATAATCCTATTACTCGCGCGCCCGCGCCGATTTCACCGAACTTTTGTACGACTCCGCAGTTTTGGGTTCCGCCCATTACGTGTCCTCAACCACTGTACGAGAGAGCCCGACGATTCTACTGATCGTGTAATCAACACCTCTGCTGCGTTTGTCTTTTCGAAGAAAAACTTCTAGAATTTCATGCATTTTTTATTAGTCTCCGCGGTACAGTGAAGTTTCACGATATTCATAAACAATGCTGATGATGCGCGAAACCGACTCGTCTTCGCACACGGAATGAAAAGTGCACGACGAGTTTATAAAAAGAGAATATGACAAACACATCCTGATTCGAGAAAATGCATCAATGAAAAATGTTTCACTCCTGTTTCCAGTTAACTTGGATTACTGCAAGTGCAGGACAAAAAGCTCGGATGGAAATCCTCCGTGGGAAGTTTCCATGATTTACAGAGATAACATTTCCATACGTGACTATATCAAAAACTTGAACCAACTTTTGGAAAATAACACGCGCGACCAATTTTTCCATAACACTTGGGCGTTGTTCTGCTATTTGATAATATACCTGTTATCTCATTCTTATAAATTTTGGAATTTCTCGAATCCAACAATAATGTTCTCGGACGAAGTCTGGGGAGCGATGGCGATGGTAAATATTTGCGTTGTGTAATCTCTCTCGAGTTTATATAGAATATTAATGAGATATCTCGACAATGTCTGATCGTATTCTGAATAAGTTTGCTCGAATGATGAATGGCGATTTGAATTATTTTGAATATACCCCTTGCTGTGTATACACTATACAGTATTTTCATCTGTTCAACAGCTGACCCATGAGAAAACGGAAAATGCCTCTATATATTGAATCTTTCTTTTCTGAGCAGCCGCGTGTTAAGTTACGACCAAAGAAGCTATTAGCCTAAACACACACGTAACGCAACGACACATATAGGTAAAATGATCAAAACACGCGGTGTGTACACTCGCTCCGAAAGATCGCGTATATAGACGAATTAATTTTCGAGCCAAGTGGCGCAGACGAAGATAAAAGATAAGGCCAGAACCGTACGATGTTTGGTATAGTACGTAAGTATCGCGCGATTTGAGTTGCGCTCGCGCGCGCGAGGTCACGACAATATATATATCCTACATCTGCAGAGCCGGCCCGCGCCGCGGCGGGGAGGCGCGGGCCGACGACGTGTCGCTCGCTTAGTAGTACACGCACTCGTAGGTGCGCGGATATATGTGTCGGGGAGTCGTGCAGGATGACGAAAAGTCCGAGGCGGTGTCGCGCAATTATTTACGCACATGATGAAAATATTACGAGCAGCTACGCCAGCAGCGTCGCCGGATCCAAAGCTAACGAGCTTATAGGGCATTAGCGCGCAGGGATTGTTTTTTTCCTTTTCAGAGGCTTTATTATGCGCCGTTACTTCTCTGGTGGACGCGCAAGCACATACGGACAAGCGGCCGGCGGGCCACCGCACGTGTATGTATTTACGTGACTCAATTACCGTCTACGGCGAGTTTCATTGAAATTGAAGCCGAATAGCATCCGCGACACATATGCACATGTGTCGTTTCCCCCGCACGATAAAGTTAGTTTTTTCATGGTGAATATCGACGAACAACAAACTCTTTGTATTGCTGCCCCCCCCCCTCTTCTCCAACAACACAAACTTCTGTTTCCTATGTTCTTATGAAGCTTTTAGATGTTACGGTAACTACGCATTTCATGAAGATAACGTGAGAATAAGTTTGGAGTACGTTTGTTCCTAAATCTGATAAGTACATCAGATAGAACGGAAAAAATTGCGTAAGTTTTGTCCCCGTGTAGACGTTTTTGTCAGTGCCGTCCCAGTGGAGTTAAAAAATAATAAAAATAATCATAAATGTTCGAACGCAAGGAAAACGTGATTTTTAACTGTATGATTTTATACTCGACCAACACAATCTTTGAACGATAACAACTCCGTTATTTGTGTATAGTACTCCCGAGGATAACTGTAAAAATAGGCAAATTTTCTGGGAGCAAAAGTGAAAAATAAAGTCCATTGAGATAAAAAAATTTGAGAAAGAATTTTCTTAGTGATTTTTGAAAAATAAATTATAGCATCCACACTAGTATAGAAAGGTGCAAATTAGCGTTTGGGACGCGTCAGCCCGGTGACGTTCCAGCCTGTTTTGGTGGGCTGATCAACATCCGAAATAACGACTTTGGTAACCGTTTACTGTTTGAACTTGAAGAACGTAACTAATTCGACGTAGTGGTAGCCGTGTTCGGGATGGCAAACAGTTCTTTTCAATGCTCAGAATATCGCGGACATGGAAAACACGGGTCACGTGTGTGAATGACCCATATATAAGCTCCTATGCTATCCCAAAGGTTCTTCCCGATGTTTTTTTTCCTCCGCTGCTTCCTTTCTATTTAGTGTACCTTTGGCTCAAGCTATTCTCGGGCAAAGCTCCGAATGATTATCGAAATTAACGCGCAGAGCCGTTCTAGCCGGGTATGATGTAATTTTTTCTTTCGCGCATAAGATTGAGTCACGGCATAAAGCCGTATGACTATTTCACTGCGGATCAAAGCGAGCTGAATTCTCAACGTGCTTTGTTTGATTTGTAATTTAACCCGCGCCGTCGTGCGTATATCGCGACGAAATAGAACGAATTGTGAAATAGACGCATTCGAAGATTCTTAGAGAATAATTCATGGCTGTTTCGTCGGGTCGATTGTGAAAAACACATGAGATTTCCCTGCTTCTGTGTTTATTTTCGTTGAGGCCAAATAATAATTCGAAAAGAAAAAATTTGAATAACCAACTATCGTTTGAAAATCTTCCATTAGAGGCACAATATTTACTTCAGTTATGGAAGATAACATGGAGGTGCGGTGGAGATAGTTCCGAAATCATCGCGTCGCCTATGATTTATTATTATTTATCCGGATCTCTTCCCAAATTCTTTTTCTACCCGCTTTCTTCAGTCGGGAAAACGGAGTTTACGCGCGCGACGAGAAAATTACATCATTCGATTGCGAGCGGGAAAAAAATGACTTGTGAGTATTAGAATGTGCTTGAAATGTATATATAGAGTGCGATACTCGAGCGACCAAAGATCTTAATCATTTGTAAATCATCCGACGAGTGTTTTGTACAGGAATGATAATGGTAATTCGATTGGGCCTCAAGCTCGGCAATCTATTGCGTCTCGTTAGTATAAATATCAGAATTGGATTCGTTCGACGCGCGAGTATGTATACACACTCCAAATAGAACTCTTTCGTCGCGTTCAATCGGCAACCGACTCGCTCGAGCCCAATGGCGGAATTATTCAAAAGCTCGAAAAGCTCGTTGAACGAACGGGGAAACGGTTATAGCGTGCGGCGGCCGACTGGTCGTGAAAAATTAAGGCAACGACTATTCGAGAGCCAAGTGCGTGTTTTTTCATTTTCATTTCCACCAGTTCATGACTTTTCATGTGTACACGTATATACTCGCGTGTGCAATTACACGATGTTTTCGTCGGCGCACTTCCTCAAACTGCTTATGCTCACGGAACACGGCATTAAACATGGGCGAGATCGGCGCTGCACCTGAAAGGATATACACATCACGCGCGTATTTGCGCGATATGTGCAGTGTTTTTGTATCCCGATGACAAATCCGCGTACCTCCAAATGACACATTTGTTTCTAGTAATCCTTTCAAATTCATTAGATCGCTTCTGAGGGACTTTGGATTTTCCCCGAGCCTCTCGCCGTACATTAGGAATAAATCGCGCCAAGCGCGGTACAAACAAGTTTTCGTCGATTGCCCGTGAGAGTCGATGGGTACAATAGGTCTTGTACAACGCGCCAGTAAATATTAACCGAACTCCAGGCCAGTTTCGTATATCGCCTGGCAGCTGAGCGGCTCGATTTTTTCCTCAAACTCGCAAATCAATGTATGTTTCCGAACGATTGAGGAGGTATTCGTGGTCGGAATACAGGCATTCCCCCCGAGCGCTCCGAAAATGCGTCGCAGGTCGAGACTCGATATTTGTCGAGCCTTCAAACACGTCGCAGCCTGTACACACGTGTGTGTGTGTGTGTGTGTGTGTGTGTGTGTGTGTGTGTGTGTGTGTGTGTGTGTGTGTGTGTGTGTGTGTGTGTGTGTGTGTGTGTGTAATAGAGGGTACACACGTACGAGAGAGCCAGGGCAAAGCGAATATAAGAAAGAAACAGGTTAGTGAGGTGATCCTATAGGAGGAGCGCGAGGGCGAGAATGAGAACCGCTGCGAATATATACTCGAGCCTCGAGTCGAGAAGAACCTTCGCCGCGGCTGCACCTCTCTCTTTCTGCGCTGCGCTCGGCTATTTTGCATCTCTCGTACATGTGTGTAGCGACTCTCGTGTGTTCGATCTTGCCGAGTCTGCTGCTCGTTGAGGGGGAGGGGTATCATGAATTGCTCTGCGAGCAATGAGTGCACCTGCGTCCAAGACACATTCGCGATATACGTCATGCATTCGGAGCATCTCATCTCTCCCTCTTTGCTGTTTTTAAGAGTCAACATTTGGCTGGAAAGACACTATCCCTGTATATATATATGAATACTTTATTAACCTGTGTACGGAAATTTAGTTCCGAACTCGCCTGTACATATATATACGAGGATGAATGAGAGACGCCCCTCTTCCGCTGTTGCGTAAGCCGATGTCAACGGTCAGTTAATGTATGGCTCGGACATCGGGTTTTCATGGTAAACATCGCCATTGGCATCGTTACACTCGACCGACCGACCCATCTGAATAAGATATACCAAGTGTCCGTCGATGCTCGACTCGATCAGACGCGCTTGGAAAGGAGCAAGTGCAGCCAAAGCCCATACTACCATTAAACGTTCCCGTGGGACATAGTCTGAGAGAAAGTATAATATACAAGTGAGCCAGTGGGAGAAGCGGCAAAAAGTGGATAAAGAAAGACGAACAGCAGCTATATTACACGCTTCTTCGAAAGCGGGCGGTGGTACACGTGAGCGGCTCGAGTCGCAGAATAAACGCAGGAGCCTATTTTCGTCGAGATTTTTGGCAAATCGCTGCGCGGCGGCTGTTAACGATCCACGCGCGCGCGCGCGCGCGTGTGTGTGTGTGTGTGTGTATGTATATGTCGGTCGTTCTCTCGGGCCACACATAATAATCTATTGCGCCAAAGTGTCGCGAGCGCACGCCAGATGCCACAGCTGCGCACACGAAAATATACATACATATATATATATATCAGGTGCAGGAAGTGTAGCCTGATGGGGCCATTGTTTTCGGAAGAGAACCTACGCAGTTACGCGTACACACACACGCGCGCGCGCTCACACAGACGACCGAAACATCACGCGACTGCGTGGGAAAGGGGAGGGGGGACTAACGCGCGGCTCTCCTCACTACTTGTCGAATTTGTCGGTTGACGCTCGCGTACGGGCTTCTTTCACTTCGTCGAGGGGGACTCGAGCTTGCGGAAGTATCGGCGAATTCGTGGTGATTCTCCGTGCATTTCTTGATCGTTTCTTCGATCGTTTGAAAAAAAAAAAGAATCATAATTGATTTTTCTCGATTTAATCGCCTATCTATGATAATACCTTGTTGAATTGCATTGAGAGATAAACACTCGAAATTTCACAAGATGGGTGACCCATTTTTGAGTGGGCTCTCGCGAGGGGTTGAACGGTATCCGCGCGCAGTATATATATCACGGCGACTTGAGCGGGTGCGCGAGGTGTCCGTTTCCAACCCGGAAGATATAGGGTTCGCTTCTCGTCGGCCGGCGTTTTCCCGAATACGAAGGAAAAGAAAGCGACACGTGCGCCTTATATCGCAACTTTTTCGTGCTCTCAGCCCGTCGGCCAGATGCGTAGTGTATAGGGCAGCACGTCTCCTCCTACAGTTGACAATACGATAAAATCTTTATTACAAGTGCACGAGACACTTGGGCGATACATTGTCGAGTGAGTTATTTATATTAAGGTAACTGTACCCAATGTGCCCCCCCCTAAGGGTTTTTCGCGAATTTGACTATGATAGACTTCGAATTTTAAAATTCTGTGAACGGCATCTCAAAGCTTAGCTCAATACCTATTAGAAACCATCTTCATAATCATCATTCGACTACTTTAACCTATCGAAAATCGCAATTTAAAAAAAAACGCAAAAAGGCTAAATGCACAAAACGTGTACCCAATTTGGCACAATTTTTTAATCATTAGCTACAGCCTATATAGGCCTACAGGGACGATCCAATTGGCATTGAAATAAACTCTCAATCATGTTCCCAGTGATATTTATACAAAATTTTTAACATACAACTCAAAAATACGCGTCTAAATCATCGTAATATGTCTATACAAATATTCAATGATTTCACTCAGTCTTCCCATTTAAAAACGCGTAGAGGGGCACATTAGGTTCACTTTTTTTTTGATGCGAAAAACAGCAATTTGAGTAGGATAAAAAATAATTTTGGGAAAACTGATGAGACCAATCGAAAGCTGAGATGTTTTTACACAAAAAAGAGTAATGACACTTTGAGAGATAAAAATTATTGACACCTGATTTTTGAGGTTGAGTGTGAAAAGTGAAATAAGAAAATGGTGAAAAAATGAGTAAGTGAAAGTTCAAAGTGTTGTAGGAGAGTGGTTTTAAGGGCTAAATGGGCGGGGAAGATACCGAAAATTTTCTTTTAATTCCCCCAACATAACCCAAGAGCGACTGATGCTCAGAGAGCACCGGAAATACGAAATCTGACGATTGTGCCAAATTGGGTACAGTGCCAAATTGGGTACAGTTACCTTACACTCTAAATCTGGAATAGTAAAAACTACTATTTATTAGTAGATATTGCGCAACTGATAGAAATAGTAGATGTTCAACTGAAAAATTTTAATAATTCTCAGTTTAAATTGTGCAATTTCTACTATTTTAATCTTAGAGAGTGGAGAATAGAACCAATAATAAGTGGTCATGTTATTCATATATAATTAGATTCGCACCATTGCAAAAACAGTCGTTCCGCTTCGAAAGAATAATACACGCTCCCTAAGAAGGGAAATGTTAGGCCTCCGGGAAAATTATCCTGGCGAAATCAAATTGGATACCCCAATAGGTTATATATCAGGCAGCCATTTAGCCTGAATTTTCCATTTCCCTGGGATTCGTTATCGGCTCATTGCATTTAAAATACATCTATATAGACGTGGAATTTCGTGTATACAGATATGCAGTACTCGCATAAAATCAATAATGAACCACAGATATTTCGCGAAAATGGAGGCATTATAAGCTGAATGGCTACAAAGCGATCATTTACATCTTGATTCGTCGCCCGGAGGTCTCATCCACTCCTCGTAAGTTTGAATTGAAACAAACTCTCATTACACACACATGAAATGTTTTCATTTGGTACTTTCAGAACATTGAAAAATGAAATAGTACTTGCTTGCAGGGCATTCGAAAATCCATTCATGCGTGTCAGATGAATATTAACATTCAAGTAATCGATTCTATATCCTTTGGCATGACTATCATTCATCTAACTGATTCTATCAGCCTCTCCAGAGTAATGCATACCTAGTTGATTCTCATAAGCCAACTAGCTTGCACACTGGAAAGGCTGATAGAATCATTGATGTGAACGAGAACTTATTCATTTCTCGTCACATCTTATAGTCTTTCCAATTTAACTTTGTCTCTCACGCTTATTCGTCTGAAGGTTCGCCAAAGGAATTTTGAAAAATATGTATAGGTTGCATATTGTAGAAACAGAGCCAAATTGCTCAGAGCGACCGTTCTCTTAGCCTACGAAAATCGACGAAGCCCGAATCATTGAAGATTGGATCCGAATAACAGGGAAAGACGTAGTAGGAGCCTCAACTTCCCGCGTGAAATTTCTCGTGCGACCTTCCACGCTAATTAAAGGCAGCGTCGGTGCGCGGCTGTCGTATAATCGATCCTACATAATATGGGCATGGGCTACGGCCATCGACATTTTTCTTTAGCGGTATAATACAAGCGATCGCAATTGACTATTCATCTAATAACTCGTTTCCCTCGAGTCTACTTAAATATTCCTCCCATTCGCACAACATCCGTCCACTCCGCGGTGTATATAGCGAACGCTATCGGTTTTTCGATAATCTGATGAGCTGTATACGCGCCACACGCCATTAGCCCACTCGATCGGAATGTATGTATCGGAATGTAAACGATCTCCGTTTGAAATTCTGATTAACGAGATTTTCAACGCATGTCCCAAGCGCGAAAGCATAATACACGCAGGTGTTTACTCTTCGTTCCGCCCGCCACCTTACATGCGAATCATCTTGGTCACGTTTGTTTCAAGTCGTATTACGCGGATACATATTATTATACACGGTGACCCATTTTAATCATTCCAGCCGTATTACTCGGAGCCTCAGCAAGATAGGATAAAATGGTTTAGACAAAAGTTGTAGAGGGCAGAGGGGGCAACAAAATACGGCTAACAACTTTGACCTTGAATTTGACCTTGAAGGTTATTTCAAGGTCAAAGTAGATTTTTCATATGGAAACCCCTAGTTTTGACCCCAGAATTGGAAAGAGCGGGAAATTTTACATTGGAAACCATGCTGAACAATTTTTTCAAGGTCATTATAAGGTCAAGTCAAGGTCAAACTCGGAAAAAACCGTTTAAAATAGTTTTTTTCTATGAACCAGAGGCTCAATTGGTTAAAGCTTCTGTTATAAATGTTATAACCTTACGTTTGGCGCTACCCAGAAACAACGACGTGGACGTAGTAAGGATTGTTTCCTTTGGGGTGCTTGATTGGAGTGAGTCCCCTTGCCTCTCACTGTTCGGGGTGCTTGTTTAAAGTGAGTCCCCTTGCCTCTCACTAACCTCGAATCAAGTGTTCGAATTGACGACCATTTGCTTCAAGGCACATTGTTAAACGCCTTTGAAAATGGCGAACGGTATCTAACAACGTTTGCCTCGGAATGGCAGCGCATGCTCGACGAATTCTTTCCACCATATCAACTCTGGTAGTGGGCCGTCGTTCAAACACGGCATTTTTTAAGTACCCCACAAATAGAAATCAGGTGATGTAAGGTCGGGTGAGCAAGCAGGCCAGTTAACCGGACCTCCTCGCCCAATCCACCTGTTACCATACTGCTCGTTCAAAAAACTCCTTACTATTCGAGCAAAATGTGGTGTTGCGCCATCCTGTTGCAACCACATTCTTTGTCGCGTTTCTAAGTCCACATCTTCCAGCAATCGAGGTAATTCATCTCTTATGAGCCGCAAGTAAGTGTGTTGATTAACGTTTTCTTCAAAAAAATAAGGGCCAATCAAGTAGCCGTTGACAATACCGCACCATGTCATAAGACTCCAACGTCTTTGATGATTTACAGTTCGATGCCAATGAGGATTTACATCTGACCAGTAATGACAATTATGCCTATTCAATTCCCCATCGCTTTGGAATTTAGCTTCATCAGAAAACAAAACATAGTTAAAAAAGTTAGGATCATTTTGTATCATTTGTAAAGCCCATTGGCAAAACACAATCCGCTGTTGAAAATGCTCAAACTGTAGCTCTTGCACCAAAGTGATATGATAGGCGTGGTATTGAAGCCTTTTCATAATTCTTAAAAATGTATTTCTGGGAATACCAATTTCCATTTCTACTCGACGAGCGCTAATGTGTGGATCTAGATGAACTGCTGCAAGGATAGTTATACTTCGATTATCATTTTCATCATACTCGCGTCGCCTACGTTGACGAACCATGTATCCATTACGAGCTCTTTGAGTTAAACGACTGATATCCTGATGGCTAGGGTGTCGTCTGTCAGGGTAGCGTTCAGCATAAAGTCGTGCAGCTGCACGGTAATTATTTTGGCTTTCGCCTAAAACCAAAATCATATCAACGATTTCGTTGGGCGAATAGTCAGCCATTTTAGAACCAGCTATTAGGTATTGTTACATGTATAGCTAACTGTATTATTAGAAATATTTAATCACACTTTTTTAATTTTAAATGAAAATAATTATAGGTATTTCATTCAATTAATCACTATTTTTTATTTTAATTGACACTATTTTTTAAATAAAACCAAAATTTATTTTTATTTAAAAAAATGTGAATTAATAGCGTTTGAATTTTAAAAGCGAACGGTATCCAACAACGCCTAACAATAATAATCTACCTAATACCTAATAGCTGGTTCTAAAATGGCTGACTATCCGCCCAACGAAATCGTTGATATGATTTTGGTTTTAGGCGGAAGCCAAAATAATTACCGTGCAGCTGCACGACTTTATGCTGAACGCTACCCTGACAGACGACACCCTAGCCATCAGGATATCAGTCGTTTAACTCAAAGAGCTCGTAATGGATACATGGTTCGTCAACGTAGGCGACGCGTGTATGATGAAAATGATAATCGAAGTATAACTATCCTTGCAGCAGTTCATCTAGATCCACACATTAGCGCTCGTCGAGTAGAAATGGAAATTGGTATTCCCAGAAATACATTTTTAAGAATTATGAAAAGGCTTCAATACCACGCCTATCATATCACTTTGGTGCAAGAGCTACAGTTTGAGCATTTTCAACAGCGGATTGTGTTTTGCCAATGGGCTTTACAAATGATACAAAATGATCCTAACTTTTTTAACTATGTTTTGTTTTCTGATGAAGCTAAATTCCAAAGCGATGGGGAATTGAATAGGCATAATTGTCATTACTGGTCAGATGTAAATCCTCATTGGCATCGAACTGTAAATCATCAAAGACGTTGGAGTCTTATGACATGGTGCGGTATTGTCAACGGCTACTTGATTGGCCCTTATTTTTTTGAAGAAAACGTTAATCAACACACTTACTTGCGGCTCATAAGAGATGAATTACCTCGATTGCTGGAAGATGTGGACTTAGAAACGCGACAAAGAATGTGGTTGCAACAGGATGGCGCAACACCACATTTTGCTCGAATAGTAAGGAGTTTTTTGAACGAGCAGTATGGTAACAGGTGGATTGGGCGAGGAGGTCCGGTTAACTGGCCTGCTTGCTCACCCGACCTTACATCACCTGATTTCTATTTGTGGGGGTACTTAAAAAATGCCGTGTTTGAACGACGGCCCACTACCAGAGTTGATATGGTGGAAAGAATTCGTCGAGCATGCGCTGCCATTCCGAGGCAAACGTTGTTAGATACCGTTCGCCATTTTCAAAGGCGTTTAACAATGTGCCTTGAAGCAAATGGTCGTCAATTCGAACACTTGATTCGAGGTTAGTGAGAGGCAAGGGGACTCACTTTAAACAAGCACCCCGAACAGTGAGAGGCAAGGGGACTCACTCCAATCAAGCACCCCAAAGGAAACAATCCTTACTACGTCCACGTCGTTGTTTCTGGGTAGCGCCAAACGTAAGGTTATAACATTTATAACAGAAGCTTTAACCAATTGAGCCTCTGGTTCATAGAAAAAAACTATTTTAAACGGTTTTTTCAGAGTTTGACCTTGACTTGACCTTATAATGACCTTGAAAAAATTGTTCAGCATGGTTTCCAATGTAAAATTTCCCGCTCTTTCCAATTCCGGGGTCAAAACTAGGGGTTTCCATATGAAAAATCTACTTTGACCTTGAAATAACCTTCAAGGTCAAATTCAAGGTCAAAGTTGTTAGCCGTATTTTGTTGCCCCCTCTGCCCTCTACAACTTTTGTCTAAACCATTTTATCCTATCTTGCTGAGGCTCCGAGTAATACGGCTGGAATGATTAAAATGGGTCACCGTGTATATACAACGAAACACGCGAGCGAATAGGCTTCTGCCGTTTGTATATATTGGGAAAAAAAGAAAATAAGAAACACGTGTATTTGTCTATATTTCGCAAAGACCGAGTACACTCGGTTTGTTTACCATCCGTCTACTTAATCACGTAACGTCATTTGCGCTCGGCTCAAAGATCACATCCTGCCACGGACGCGTGCATATAACGTTCCCGCAGTTTTTTCTCGCCGCGGCAACGAATATTCCACTTCGTGGCTATGCAGAAAAAGATTATGGCGTTAGTGCAACATCGAGTTCATTCGCGTTATACGCGCAGCTCGGGAAAATAAACTCGGGCGCACAGCCGAAAACCGACATGGTGCATTGTCGGCTGTGAAAATATTGAAAGCATGACGAATTACGCCTATTTCCGTCCGCTTCCGAGGCATGCGTGTTTTTCAATGTCGAAAACAGGGTTAATTTACTCGTACCCACGGGAAATAGAAGTTATCTCTTGAAGGTCCTAGTTTCTCCCAAACTCTTACGAGCTCTGTATTTTTGCTTTTTGGGTAAAAATTGTAAAACCTGCGAGTCATCAATAATATCAATGAAAGCGGGGATTTTTCCAAGACGAGGCTGATGCTCAAAACAGCGCGGCTAATTCCCGCGGGTGCGATAGAGTTTGATTTGTGGCCGAGACAAAGTTACTGCGGCGACGTCGAGGCGCGCAAAAGGTGCGTGGTTTAGAGGCAACTTATATACATAGGAGGAAAGAACGAGAGGAAAACAAAAGGACGGAGAAGTCTAGCGCTAGCTCGAGTCAGCGGCAACGGTAAAATAGCTACGCCCGTGTGCGTGTGTTTGTGCGCGGTGGCGAGTGAACCGGCTCGCGGCAATCGCGCGCCAACGAGAGGCTGTAAACACACTGTGTGGCGTAAACATCGCGCGCGAGAGCCTCGAGCCGTTCGATCCCCCACCTTCGCTACCGTTCTATCGCTCCTCCTCCTCCGCCGATCGAACCCGCCTATATCCGAAATTCTACAAGCCTCTGCACGTATCGTTTCGTTCGTTTTGCCAATTTTTCTCTGTCTCTCTCTTTTCACGAGCGGCGCGACGTTTTGGAAGAGCTGATATATATGTCGATGGGGGAACTCCTTTGAACTGGAATTGCCTGCCCGGGCGGCTGTCCTGCAGCCAGCTTTTGCCAGTTGAAAAGCAGTTCTTCCTCTATCGCGTCAATTCCCAACGTTTTCCTCGTTGCACTCGCTTATATTCATCAATAGCAAAACACCAACTTCCTCCGAATCAAGTCCCGACAATTCTCAAAAATATTTCCTCTTACAATTTTCCGTGATGCACATCCATTCATAATAAAAATCAATTGAAAAGAAGAAACGGGTATTGGACGAATCTTATTTTAACGAGAACAACGGATATTTCATATTATCTTTATCAAAACGGCCAGGAAAGATCCGAAGGACTTGGCAACGCACTTCTCGAGCCTCTCGTTTGTCATTTGCAGGCACCTGACTGCAGATATACCTACAATTTTGGTAATTTCATTCCGTGCGTTGAATCACGTAATCAATCGTACAGCTCATACAACATCGCCGGTCAAACTCGAGTTTTCCCGTCATTCAAAAACAAAAACTGTTTCATTAGAAATTATATAATTTCATGGATACGCTTTGAATATTCCAGCGTCATTCGAAAGACGTATCCTAGCATGTATAGCACATTTGTGAAATACCAATCGGATCAACGATATCATTGAATGGATCGATTGATCCTCGATGCAGCACAGACGCTGTAGTGAGTATATAACGTGCGAAAGATGAGTAGCCGATCGGCGCTGGGTATTTTCAATCCGACCGCGGCTGAATCGCTGGAGCGTGTTCCGTTGAAAACAGCTCGAGAACTGGTATTACCTTGGAATAAAAGAGCCGATCGCTTGGAAAGCGAGCAGAGTACGCATGGCGAGTGGCTTACGAATGTGCCAAATCGTCAAAACAAACGACAGCGCGTCGGTTCGAACGTAAAGACGGGAAAGGGAGAAGAAAAAGGAAAAAAATGGAGAATATGTTCGCGCACGCACTTCTATGCCGAGCTACTGAATTTGCGAGCTCGCGTAACACAAACTCGGCTTTGGAGGTCGCTGTTCGTTCAGCGAGGAGATATCACGTACGCTCGAGATGGCGCGCCACATTTATACACATACAGCCGCTCGTCGCTGCTATTATATCTCGCTTCCCCATGCGCTTCTCTGGCGAGATTGAGTTTTGCGATTTTTAAATGGCTTCGGCGACTCCGCAATCTCCTCCCGTTCGTATAGGCGCGTTTTCGCGACGCAGCGCTATACAACTTTCCTTCGAATTGTTCTTCATTCTTTTCGCCGCAGAATACAGTCATCAGAGCTCACGAACACACATACACGCATCCTCCGGGGGGAAAGAATGAAAAAAAAGATCGCGTTCGTGCCAGTCCGGAGAAAACTGGTTCTTGCCTTATTCGAAACTCGCTCGTTCGTTTACGAATATATGTATATGTATATACTAGTCTCGCGCACGATAAACCCATGCATACTCTATGCCCCACTCGCCATAAGACGTAGGCGTCCTAATCGCACGACCAGATCTAGCCTCCCGAAGCCCCACACACTGCACACACATACACATGTTGCTCGCGCTTTTATTCATCGCGTTTCTGCCTTTTTTTTTCCTCTTTGTAGCAAAGATACGTTTTGGTATATCCACTTGAATTTTAACCCCTCCGTGTTTTCGTGATTCCGTAAAGGCAATCTTTTGGTGGGATGGCTATTTTGGATCTCGAATTGTGGTATCGGAAACCAGCTATATAGTCGGGCTACACAAGAAGGGTATACGACGGGTCTGGCTCGAATGTGATCATCGATGAGGTGAAAAAATTCGATCTATATTTTTCTACGATCCAAGTTTATTGGAGCATAGTGCCGCGTATATATACCATACGAAGCCGAGCCCATAGAAAGTTGACGCGTGTCGCAATGAGTTAATTGCTCGAGCCATGAGTATACCCAGCATTACCACTCATATCCGATTCACGCGCCCAAGCAGCGTTTTAGACGAATCCAACTTTCGAATTATTAATTATAATTAAGCCTTATCGGCGCGGCTTAACATACTTGTATGTTAATTCGCGGTATCGGCCCGAGTGAGATGATTGAAAAGAAACTTTTCAAATTCGCGCAGCGAGTCCGGTAATTGATGCCCGACGGCATTTGGGAATCACGGCGATTTGGCAGTGCTTCAAATTCAAATTACGTCCAATACCGTACGCGGAGTGGATACATACTTATCGACTTTCAGCCCCGCGAAATTCTATCGGGAGCAAACAAAGTGCGCGTCACTAGGCGATTCAGCACTTTTGCTGTTTGCGTTCGTGAAATACGCTTCGGACGATGGTATACACATCTTTTTTACATTTTCAAAATTTACCGAGACTTTTTGGAAACAATGTGGAACGATAAGCAATTTGGAAATATCGCCGTGGTTCGATGTACACAGATGAAATCAATTTTTTTATCAAAAATGAATCATTGAAATTTATATTCTTCAAACTCTTGTGATGGAAAATTTCGTTTGATGCACGTGCAAATCGTGATTCTGACTTTCGAGCTACAACCGCCGATTTCCCACCCAATTCTTTCGATAAATACTTTTGTTTTCTCCTTCAAAACCATCGAAATTTGTTTTTCTACACATTAGAATAGTACGAACATGACAATTTCATTCGCGTGCTCGACGACCTTCGGATCGTCACAAAGTGCGAAATGACTCACGCGAGAATACAATAAAGAGGACGAAGAAATAAATTGTCGCGAATATGCTGCAAGTCAATCAATTAGCATTACAAACAACGTCGCAAATTCTATACGTGATTATTCAAGCGTTCGAAAACTCGAACGAGCTGCTATTTATTTTGCGTGGCTCCACTCATTATACTCGTTGCGATAATTGGATTTACGATTTTTCTCAGTGCGAATGAAAAACGACACCTTCCAATTTATTTTCGAGCCGCTCTCGACTGTCTCTACTCCGGTCTTTCTACGCTGGAACCGTTACGCAACGATTCGAAACATCGCGCAGGGATTTTTCATCTCTCTCTCTCTCTCTCTCTCTCTCTCTCTCTCTCAAAAAGAAAAAGGAATCTTTTGTACCGCCATGGAAATAAATATCAACTCGACGTTTCGCACGACTATTCCGCGCCGCGAGTGTATACCCGCGAAATCTAACCACATACACACGGGCTAAACGGGAATCTCGAAATCGGCGAAGGGGCCAAAAAAACGGAAGATCAAGATGGATCACAGGGCGAACATTAAATTTCCCAAGTATCCCCCTATTCTTCGTGTGATCTTATTCGAGCGAACGAGCCCGGCTCATCTGGATAAGCCGATCTTCCAAACACGATTCTGGCTAAACTTTCTAAACTCATATAAATTTATTCAGTGGGGGAGAGCAGTGGAACAGTGGTTTTCCAAGCGGAGGCAGCCGCGGATTAGTCACCGCGCAAGCGCACCGTCCCGTATAGCCTGAGAAAGTGCGCGAGCGCGAATTTACAATGTGCAGGGCCAGTCGATACGCTCTTGCGCTTGCCTATATATACATTGCGCCGCGAGAGGTGAGGCATTCATCGAGTAGTTTTTGCAGGATCAAAAAGCGCGGCTACTATACTCGAGTGTGCGTCTACGTACATACCATTGCGCACACACACACAGCTCGAGGTGCAGCGCAGAGTGCGTTGCGCCAAAGGAAACTGGGTCTTGGGTTCAACGTATCCATTAAACTTTTCGTATAGCCAAGGATGAATTTCAATGATGCGCGAGCTAGCCGCGAGCAGAGTGAGTGTGCATCGAGTCGCGTTGCCCCTCTCTCAATAACCCAGTTTGCTCATTGAATTGTGCGCTCGTGCGCGAGAGAGCTTCGTTGTCGCGGTTTCTCATTAATTCTATTATTAATTTACTTCGATCACTTTGTGGCCTACAGCCGCTATCCCTCCCGGCTCGCGAGCGAGCCTCTCGCGGCATTGTCCGCTCCGCGGCTGATGATTATGTCAACAGCATTGTCCCCCCCCCCCCTGATATTGCGCAACTCGTCAATTCAACAACGATACCGAGCGCTCACTCGGTGAATTATCCACTTGACGTTACAACAATCCCGAGACAACATTCATTGTGCGCGTGCGAGTCTGCGCTTCGAAGCCACCCGCCTCTCGTCCATGGGTATTTTCGTTTCGAATTTGGTATTGAGAAATGCTCGCATTCAAATCGCGTTTCATTATATCAATTGATCTGTCCGATAAACGCGTTTCGTTCGAAAATAAACGGGTGACTCGTTGGTAACTGGATGATTGCTCAAGTCTGATTCAGCAAACTTGTAAGAAATTTCAATTATAAGGATGAACGAAGCGAATCGAGATTTTAAATCTAACTAGATATTCGTCCTGGTGCTGAGGTTACGTTTATATAGAAAGTTTATCAGGAGATGATATGAAAACCTATCCAGTCGCAATGTTTGCTTCGAACTGATATGTGAGTGATACACGGCCACCAGAAGCGGTCCTTGATTTTTTCCCAGCTCTTAAAAGGTCTTTCGATTGGAAATTCTCTCTGAGCACCCTCTCTTCGTTCATGTTTCTGCGAATCAAAATCATTTATCGACTTTTCCACGTATAAATGGAGAAAAGAAGCTTTGAAAATGGCTCTTTCCTTGAACTTTTGCATGTAAAGCAGTTGCTTTGAGAGGTAATTTTCCGCATCGGCTACTTCAATTTTATGCCTTGGCACATTTGTATTTAGCAGAATATTTATAGTCTTAAATTGGTCAAAAGTAGATACAAGGCTTTCAATTTAGTCGTTAGCTTTGAGTTAACCGTTGAAGATTCGGCCCATTCTGCGCGTTCGGAACAAGAAGATCAGCATAGATAGTACACAGGAACATTTAGCGGGGAAAAAATTGATTTCAAGTTATAAATCCAAGTTATAAATCTAATGCACGAGCTGTGAATTGCCGTTTTTTTTCAATCAATCATCTAATGAATATTTCTTTACGCTTTGAGTATCAGTAATGAAAGCGAATTTCGCAAAAACTCGCTGCCAAGTGAACGAGCAGTATGCTTTCTCAAAGAGACTTTGTGAATTAATGATTCTTGGGAGTGGACATTGAAATTCTCTAACTTTTCAGAACGGTAGCTGAAGAAATTAGCATAAGTTATTCGAGATGTTAACAGCGCTTGCTATGGTATATTTTGAAAGTTTTGAAACATTTAACGTTAGAATTGAAGAAAGTACAGTTACACTGGTCATTACCTCACCTTAGCAACAGTTGCTATGAAAAATCATGTAAGTAGATTTTGTTTCTTTGGTCGTTGAAAATGATGGGAATGGCTCTTTTATAGATAAGTCTCTTTGATGATGTTTGCTAGTGAAGAAAACAACGGTTGCCATGGGGAATCAAACTCAGTTGACACCTCACAACTACCATACTTTATATCTACAAAGTTTCATCGAGATTCGACTGTTTCAATTCAGCGTTAATAACGGTTGCTGGAAGAATAAACGCCGATTGCTTCGGAAAATTCAACTGGGTTTCTGCCAGCACTGATTTGTGCGCAAAATTATCAGGAAAATGACGTTATTCGACCCGTAAATTACGAAAATGAAGATTCAGTGGTCCAATTTGAAAGTTACATTTTCAACCAATTACAAAATGAGTAAGAAAGCGAACTCGAACTTTACGTATCAGTGAAGTAAAAACAAAGAAGATGGTATGAAATCTATTTTCGTCGCGAGTTTTCAATTCAAGACAGAAATATACGGACGTACACACAGTGTCTCGGAAATTTCCGAGATTGGGCACCTTCTAGTTAAAGTCAAAAGTTTCGAGCGAACGTCAAGGATGAAGCCATATTGACTAAATTCTGCCTTCGAAGAGTTTGATATTTATTGACGAAGGAGTACGACGGGATACTCGGTAGGGAATACCAGTAAGCAGAACTGTTTGCCAAGTGCCAATATATATTTATTCTCACTCTATACATTGGACTACCTTTCCGTTCAACTCGGTTTCCCAACAGCTTTCATCGATATTCCTCGTCCCTCTATCCACGCAGCTTCTGTATTATTCCAAAGTCTCGAAAGAGGAAGAAAAAAAATTGGTAAAAACGAACCGTCCAGTCGATCGCGATAAGAACGAGCTATTGGAAAATCCGCGCGCGCGGATAGTTCGGGGTTAGACGGAAATAATTGAATGAGCGAGTGAAAACACGCTCAAGAGCATTCGACGCGCAGCGCGCAGGTTCTAAGAATAACACACGGGCATCATTGCGCGTAACGCGTGAATAAGCAACCTGGTGAACCCGGTTCGCGTCGCGCAGGTACACACACACAAAGCGTCGGACGCGGGGAAATTTGTGGGAAAAACGCGGGCGATTCGCAGGGGAGGAACTTGGACCACAATGGAGAAACGAGCTATATACAGAGAGAGAGAGAGAGAGAGAGAGAGAGAGAGAGAGAGAGAGAGAGTGCGGGTACATCCGATTCGAGGGTTTTGGGCCTTACGCGCGCACAATGGCACGGGCATCGCGCGACCGGCTTAAAATGGTCAAGGTCGCGCGAGGGACAAGAGGGCCGGCCGAGCCGATGGGCGGCGCTGCTACGGGCTCGCATATATATATATATATATATATATATATATATATATATATATATATATATATATATATATACGTATAGATGGCAGACAAAACAAGCGGCAAGAGGCGCGAGCTAAAACAGCCGAGGGAAAGAATTTAAAGGGCCGGGGCCGGCCGCCAACGTAATACAGCCGCGGCTCTTCCTCCTCGTGAGCGGCGCTCACGCGACTGTATCTCGTCGCTCACTTTCCTTCTCTGTTCCCCGTGCCGCGCGCGCGTCTTTAACTACATATACATATACCTGTATCACTCACACACACGCGCGGAGAGAGGCTCGCTCGCGAGGAAAACCGGTTCCCCGACTCTGCACTGCTCCCCCAACTTTTCGACCGCGGCACGAAACAACGCGAAATTCGTACATATACACATGCAGACTTGGCCGAGAAAGGGACTCGCTACATATACGTGTGTGTTGTGAGTATGTGCGCCAGCAGAGCTGCCCCCGATTCTCAACCATTCCCGGGGGGTATAAAAACCTGTGGGACGTGTGCGCGAGTTCTCGCGAGTCATGGCTTTTTCGTCAACTCGATTCGCCAGTGTATACGAGGTTACTGCACGATATACAGAGGAGCAACGAGTTTCGCCCTTTGCGTATTACAATGACGTGACTCCGTATTATACTAACACTTATTTCATTGGACAGACTACTAACGACCAACTGATGAATAATTAACTTTGGTAAAATTTTACCGATTTTCCGTTGGATCTTTACTACTCTCCAATTTCTTCCATTGGCATCTTGGAGGGTACCGTATGCGAAAGATATTACAACTCCATGCACCGGTCGTTTATTAGTCAATTCAGACCTGAGTGATTCGCGAGTGAATTAATCGGAACCAAAACACAATGAGCGACATGTATACGTTTGCCGTGAGCTCATGATAATGAGGAAGGCTGTGCTGGCCACGATTACATTTGCATTTGACACAGCTGTCTGCCTTGGATTCCACCCCGAGTGAATTTGATCTTTGAAAACCGCTCGTACACGTGGAGCATACACCGCACCAGAAACTCACCGGAGCCCACCGAGAAATATTCCCTCTATTCACTCGGGTACACCGAGGAACAATAAACGCTCACGCGAATACAAGCCGGGATTATTTTTCCTCGGGGCCTTGGACCGAGTGCAGCTTCAGGCTGCGAGTTGTTTGTCGTCGGCGTGCGTGCGCGATCAACCGAAACAGTACACGCACACCTGCCCGATGAAATAGCCAAGCTGATTTTTTTCCTTTCCTTTTCGCAATCCTCGCTCGACGAGCGCGCGATCGCACGTAGCCGCGGTCGCGGATCGCAGTAAACAAAGTACATACGAGCGCATTAGCGTAGCCGTAAGGTACGCTGCCAATTGCGCAGCTCTAGCTGCCCGCGCGTGTGCAATTGTAAATATTTACAAGTGCGCAGTCCCCCGGTTTTCGGCGGTACATATAGCGAGCGGTACGAGACGCGTGAAAATTCGCGAGATAGCACACACTGCGCTCATACGTGTATAAAAAGAGTATCGAGCTACTTTGGGGAAGTGTGAGTCAGCGAGGTCCCCTTCGTATATAGCCAATTCGTGCACCGCATTCGTGTCAATATTATCAGCTATACACACCGCGGGTATATACGCAGCTGGCAAGCGTTCGTTCAAAGACATACGTACCCCCTGGCTGTCGCGCGCATAAATAAACCAAGATACACGAGAGAGAGAGACACACACACACACACACACACACTTCGGGATTGTTCTAGACGCGTATAAAGCATTAGCGTATTAGCGAGAGCTGGGCTCGTTAGCCGGCCGCCGGCGAGCGAATGTCAATCCATCCCGAGAGTCGTGCGCTGGCACGACTTTGTCTCTATATGTACGTGTCTCGATCCAGCCTCGCGTGTAAGACCGCCGTGTATTACACTCGCTCAATATCACCGAGCTGCTGCACGCGAGTTAATTAGCGCGCGCCGGATCGATTTAGACCATGACTCGATCGAATTTCGGCGACCGCGACGGCTGCAGTATACAACCTTTACTTATATACCTCGCGCACATGCGTGTGTATCGGATCCATGCTTCGCACGTGCGCGCCGCTGCGAATCCCGCATTTACATTTTTCCCCAATTAACCCAGTCCGCCAGCTATAAATCCGGCGTTTTGGAATTTTCCCCTCGAATATATCTCGTCTTGGCGAAATGTCGCTTCTTTTTTTTTCTTTTACGTTTTTACCGTGTCGTCGTGAACTTGAAAATGGCTCGAGGGTATCCTTAATTAGGGTGGAACAAACTACCGCGAACGCCGAGTGTTTGCTTTCGATGTTAGCGATTGCTTTTGAAAACGTCGTGTATATACCTTGTTGATGTGGCGCGCGGCTGACTCAATCAATCACTTGCCAGATCACCCGACGTTTGGATCTTCGATTCGACTGAAACTTTTTTTATTTATACGCAAACAAGTGATATTTGCAGTCGTCTGTTTTAGAGTATTGATTTATATCGGATATATCCATACGTATGTACATGTGAGGTAAGTGCAACGTGGTTTTTCGTTAACTTAAAATTACATTTTCCGTATAAAAAAATTAGAATTTCATAATTTGAAAACACCATGTTAAAGGGTAGTTCAATGGCTATTAGGAACTAAATCATTATACATAACATTTACTCATTTTAACTCATTCAAAATGTCAATTAACAAAGTCAATCAAATTGGGCATTGTAAAATTTGTGTAGTAAATGTACCCTTATAATTCAATCCTCCTACGCGTCCCAGACCAGGCTTACTTCCATTAATTCAGATATTTTCACTATCTTACAAGTGTGCTATATCGACTGACAGTCATATTGTCATCTGTATCTAGCAATTATTGATGACAATTGTGAATATTTGAAGTATTTTCGAGGTAGTTTCATATGATTAACCATGTAATGAGGCACATTAGCAACTCACTTTTATTGCATGTGAAAAAGAGTATTTTGAGTAAGATAGAAAATAGTTTGAGAAAAAGTGATGTAACATAACGAAATGTGAGATATTTTTACATAAGAAAGAGTAGCCACATGAGAAGAAATAAAAATGATTACGCGTGTTTGTCTAATGAATATCATTGTTCACATCGTCGAAAGTTGAAACTGTTGTAAAACAGTGGTTTTGTTAAGTACTAAATAAGCGAGGAAGTCACCGAAAATGTTCTTTTAACACTACCAATATAACGGCCGAGAGCCACTGGTGCAGCCAGAAAGCAGCGGCCTGATTCGTTTCAGGGCCACATTGTCTTCACCTTACATTATTTGTATATTTGAAAAGATGACAATATCTCGGGGGAAATGGGAACGTCAGATGCAGATTCTTATATCTGTTGGTGTCCAAGGATGAGATACATCGGACATGCAAATAATGTAAAACGGTCCCTTGGTTAATCAACGTGCGATCGTGAATCGGCCCAGCCGAACCGCGTCGGCTGGGAAGCGGGGCGCGCGCCTGCGGATTTTCAGAAAAATAATCGATCGCGCGGTACACAACAGAGAGAGAGAGAGAGAGAGAGAGAGAGCAGCAGCCGAGGAGTCGGAGCAAGTTGGCAAAGGATGTGTGTGTGTCTACGTTTTATCTCGCTCGGCTCGGTGGCGCTGGCGCGCGGGAGCAATGCACTCGCCACCGCGAGCTCGCGGCTCGGCTCGCAATTCGCCAGGGAAGAGGGAAACAGCCTGCATCTCTCGTGTAGTTATGTTCGATTGGGAAACGGCTTACGCAACGCCAGAGCCGCGCGCGGCTCTCCCAATCAGCCGCTCGCCAAACGACTTGACGCGAAACGTACATAACGGCTCGCCTCTCATCCGCGCGCCGCTCGCTTGCTCTCCAAACCGATGGCCCACGGCTCGCTCCGACTCTCGTGCGGCCGCTCAGCACAATTGCGCGCTTTTCAACTGGGTCAGCCGTTCAATTGGCTTTTTCTCAGCGCGGCGGAATCCGTCGACGAGCCGCGCGGCCGGAAAATCATCTCTCTCTCTCTCTCTCTCTCACTCTCTTTCGACCGTTCGTTTATTGCCGAGGGGCTATCGTTGTTGCGGGGGAACAACCGACGGCTCGACCGATGTTTCCGGGTTTAATAATAATTGTTGCAAACGCTCGATATGTGCGGATACAATTTTTCCCTGATATCGAAACGGCTATCGCTGGGAGAACTTTGCGTCGATGATTAGGATATATCGGCTATACAAATTACGGTTCTATCGGTTAGCGCGTATCCGAGTGACATAATCCGACTATTTCCAGGTGGCGTTGATAATTTTTAAGACAATAATTTTTAAGGATTTACGGTGAATCCGATAGAGACCACGCGATCTTATAGAATTGCCTTCGTTGCGTATGCTGCAGTTAAGTTGAAGGTTAGGCCGATTGAAAGCGAGAAAAGCAATTAGTATTTTGCACAAACGCTAGAAAATATATGCAGTGTGATATTATGCAATATCGTTTAACGATAAAGCCACTGGAATCCAATTTTGACCTGGCTAACAGCTATCTCGATCAGATGAAAACACTGTAGGCTATGTCATTACTAACAAATATACCGCAGAAACCTTGGAAATTATCGTGCTCCGATACTATTTCAACGCGACCTGGAAGTAGCCGGATTATGTCACTCAAATACGCGTTTAATGATAGAACCGTCATTCTTATACGGATACACCCTAATCATTGACGTAAAGTTCTCTCAGTGTCGGTATATAGGATCCTTTTTGAAAACCGTCTTCGCATCAGGAGACTTTGTATCAGCGCAAAAATACACATGCGTAATCCACGTACATCTGATTGCTCATTCCATCCTAGTTTAAAAATTTAGACATAAATTGGAGTTCTAGAGTATACCTTTGTATTTTACTACTTTTACGAAATACCAATTGATGTTGGGTTCAGTGGATCGTTTGGAAAATCATTCTAGAATAAACCATTTTTCATTAACGAAATTCCCTAACTATATTTCAATTGATTACAGAAAAATTACCAATTATCTTCTTTGGTCAACGTAGAATGCTGTTACATTCAAAGCTCTTGAGGATGATTGTCATCCTATTGTTTTATAGACGGTTGACGCTATTACAATTCTCTCAAAGTATTTCAAGTTTCGATTTATCAATTAAATCAATTGGAAAAATCAAGTTTGTTATTCTTTGAATATTTTGAGAATATAAAAATATGTTGAGAACGTCATTGTTGCAACCCGGGAGTAGCAGCTTTTCTCAGGAGTCAACAAATCCATTCGAGTTCTTGGCATAAACATGAATTGAGTATAATTCAAGATGAAACTCTGAGAGTTCTGTTGTCGAGGGTTTTTCGGAGCAGCTGCCGAATCGAAGGAAAGTTTTCGAAAGTAACAGACCCGGGGTATATAGGCGGTGCAGTGATGTTTAATGGATGCAAATTACTTACCCGTTGGGGACGAGTCGAGCGATTCACCTATTCCTGAATCGCCGCTTTCCGGATCCACCTGCTCCGGCTCGCCACGATCCACGGCCACCGATGCTTCATCGTCCCCCTGAAAGCAAACAACTCTTTCATTTCGACTCAGCCAAGCGTTGACTTTCTTTCCAAAGTTGCTATTTAAAATGGTTCCGGAATGTTAGAAGAACCCGCCACTAACTGCATCAACAGTATGCTCTCTCAAAGAGGCTTTGCGGGTTAAAAAATAAAGACAATGTGAGATGTCTTCCGCCACGGGCAGATGAACCTCAATACAAAATAGTTGGCCGTTGCCCCGTAGCAAGGGTTGAAAGAGATATAAACAATGGTTGATATGGATACCAACAACTGGTCCTCAAAAGTACTGCAAATGAACTTCAACTCAATTGTTATTATTTTAGCAACGTAGCGAAGTAAACAACGGTTGCCATATAAAAATAAAAATTCCGTGTCTTTTGCCATCGACTAATAGACCTAGAATTGATTTTCCAAGTTATCTAGTGCTAGTTGCTCTGTGAAATATAAAAATACCATGTCACGTAACCTCAAAAGTACTGTGAATGAACTTCTACTCGATATTCCAGTCCCTTAGCAACGGTTGCTAGGGAAAAACGAAGTTTCTGTGTCATTTGCCATCGACGAATGGACCCCGAACTAATTTTCACGAGGGGCTCACTCGAGTTCTCCCAAAGGGAGTAGCACGGAGTTCTTATGAAGTACTGTGGGTTTATTGATGAACAGCGCTCTTTATTCTGGCCGATACTAAGGGGTAATATACCTTTGTGACTACCAAATTTGAAGTAATTTCCAAAGACTCACCAGAAGCACAGAAAATTTTTTACAAATATGGTATTTGGTGCATATGAAAATACTTCTCTGGTAGAGATCAGAAAATAAGAAATAGATTGAAGATTAGTTTATGACTATAAAAAAATGGGTCAAATATGGACTAGAGGAATAATTTAGCAAATATATATTATCAATATTATTTATAATATTGATAATATATATTTGATAATATACCATCGTTCCATTTATTTTCTTATAATTTTTTGTTATTATTACCTATAAAATATTTCTTAAAACAATTTAGTAGCTGCGAATATTGGCTTGTAAATAGCTTTCAGAATCAAAGAAAGTGCTATCGAGTACTGATATGCTAAAATATGTATATAAGGTGGCTTTCCCAATCAAAGGAAGTTCAATCGAATATTGATATTTCGATTGACCCAAGCTATTTATCATGATCTCAAAACAGTTTGTTCAGTTGAGTTTCTAAAATTTGGTGCATCTGGAAAATGTCACCACCAAAGTATTCGTTGGATACTTGAGTGCTTCTATTGTGACTTCCAGTGCTGGGAGCATTATACAATATACATGCCCGTAAATACTGTGATGTTAACTTATCTATTTCCAGGTCACTTTATAGTAAATATGTATAGCCTGTACTAACAAATTATTTTATATAAGTATCAATAAATAGTGGGTAGCCTTTTACGACGGGTTAGACATCATAGAATTATGATGTGCTTGTCACGTGCAGCAGTTGTGTGCAAAGCATGCGATGAAATGTTATTAACCCAATAAATAAGAACAAAAAATGCAACATCATATACATATATAACTATACTAGCAATAATCTATCGCTCGCGAGTCATCTATGGGTATTTACGATAGTATTATTTATAACTAGCCAGAATCCCTCACTCGCTATCGCTCGCTTGTGTCTTTCATTTGCTCTATCAAGAATAAAGAAAAATAATGAAATTTTTATTCGAATTATTGGTGAATAATTCAAAGTATCTACGGACGCTTTTACATCAACATATATCTCACCTCTAGGCTATCAAAAATAAGGTCCCGATGTCTGATTTGAGATGTCACTTTTTACCTCATTCCAAAGCTTTGTCTTTGAGGAAGTAAAATGACATTATCAGAAATAGATTTTGTTATGATCATGAATTTTCGTCAAACCTCGAGAAATATCAATGGAAATAAATATAATTTCTACTATATTGCATCTTATTACTATATTGCAACTTAATAACTTTCGCCATGAAAACATGCAAATTTCTCATAAAATTAACGCCCACGCATCGACATTTTTCCATTTTTCACGATGGAAACGGGGAGCGCTCAATCAGCTATATCTATTCGTCAGATCAGAATTTCCGTCACGACGCTGATTCGTAGATTTTTTAACGATTTATGTTGCTCAACTTGCTAAAAGTCAGTTTTCACATATTTCTCGCACACGCATCGATTTTTCCAAAATTCTTCATTTCTTTCAAATATCAAGTATTTTTTTCAAACGAATTCTACATTTTTACAAATTGAAACACCGAATTTTGAGTACATACTTCACGCCCATGCATCAATATTTTCAATTTTTTCACGATGAAAAATTGAAGCGCTCAATGAGCTCTAACGATCCCTCTAATCGATATTTTCATCAAGACGCTGTTTCATAAATTTTTTTAACGGATTATGCGGTACAACTTGAAAAAAGTCAGTTTTTTCCATATTTCATGCACACGCAAGAATTTCTCTAAAATTCTCGCCATGGATATGAAAGCCCATTCCATGTTCTTTCGATCAAACATACTCAAAATCGAACCAGACTTTAATCTCACGTATTTTTCTGAATGCATAAAAATTACATAGTAAACCACCAATTTTCAATGACATACTCCACGCACACGCATCGACATTTTTAGATTTTTAACAAAGAAAAATTGAAGCGCTCAATGAGCTCTATCGATACCTCTGATCAGAATTTTCATCACGACGCTGTTTCATACATTTTTCTAACGGTTTATGCAGCACAACTTGACAAAAGTCAGTTTTTTCCATATTTCACGCCCACGCATCGATTTCTCCGAAATTCTCCCGATGGATATTCAAGCCCATCCGATGTTCTTTCGATCGAACATACCCGACATTTCACCAAATCATAAAAATCGTAAAGTAAACCACCAATTTTCAATCACATACTACACGCCCACGCATCAATATTCTTGAATTTTTCACGATGAATAATTGAAGCGCTCAATGAGCTCTATCGATACCTCTAATCAGAATTTTCATCACGACGCTGTTTCATATATTTTTTTAATGGTTTATGCAGCACAACTTGACAAAAGTCAGTTTTTTCCATATTTCTCGCCCACGCATCATTTTTTCCAAAATTCTCTCCATGGATATTCAAGCCCATCCGATGTTCTTTCGATCGAACATACCCGACATTTCACCAAATCATACTCTCACGTATTTATCTGAAAGCATAAAAATCGCAAAGTAAACCACCAATTTTCAATCACATACTTCACGCCCACGCATCAATATTTTTGAATTTTTCACGATGAATAATTGAAGCGCTCAATGAGCTCTATCGATACCTCTAATCAGAATTTTCATCACGACGCTGTTTCATATATTTTTCTAATGGTTTATGCGGCACAAGTTGACAAAAGTCAGTTTCTTCCATATTTCTCGCCCACGCATCATTTTTTCCAAAATTCTCTCCATGGATATTCAAGCCCATCCGATGTTCTTTCGATCGAACATACCCGACATTTCACCAAATCATAATCTCACGTATTTATCTGAAAGCATAAAAATCGCAAAGTCAACCACCAATTTTCAATTACATACTTCACGCCCACGCATCAATATTTTTGAATTTTTCAAGATGAATAATTGAAGCGCTCAATGAGCTCTACGAATACCTCTAATCAGAATTTTCATCACGACGCTGTTTCATATATTTTTTTAATGGTTATGCGGCACAAGTTGACAAAAGTCAGTTTTTTCCATATTTCTCGCCCACGCATCATTTTTTCCAAAATTCTCTCCATGGATATTCAAGCCCATCCGATGTTCTTTCGATCAAACATACCCGACATTTCACCAAATCATAATCTCACGTATTTATCTGAAAGCATAAAAATCGCAAAGTAAACCACCAATTTATATAGAATAAACCAATAAAGTAAATAACCAATTTATTTAACCACAAATTCATATAGAATACGCCCACGCACCAATATTTTAAAATTTTTCAACATGAATTATGCAAGCGCTCAAGCTCCTCTATCGATCTGCTCGAACAAATTTTCCACACACACCACAACTTGAATTTTTCAAATTTTTTTTTCTATGGAAATGAAGTCCTTGTTCCCACCTTCCGATCCGCAATACAAAAGATACTTCAAAACTGTATAATTTTAGTTTTGCAACATCAAGAAAATTGACGAAAATTTTTTTTTTCACCACACCATTTTCGTTCACATAGAATACGCCCACGCATCAATATTTTCAAATTTTTCAATACGAATTATGGAAGCGCTCAAGCTCCTCTATCGATCTGCTCGAACGAATTTTCGAAAAATCAACCCTTTGTACGTTTTTAAAGGGGGGTCCCACCCGGACATCGGTAAAAAATATTTTAAATTGTCCATACGCCCACCGCAACTTGAATTTTTCAAAATTTTTTTTCTATGTAAATGTAGCCCTCAATCTCACCTTTCGATCCGTCATACTGAATGTACATCGAAACTGTATAATTTTGGTTTTGCATCATCAAGAAAAATTGACGAAAATTTGTTTCTTCACCACACCATTTTCGTTCACATAGAATACGCCCACGCATCAATATTTTCAAATTTTTCAATATGAATTATGGAAGCGCTCAAGCTCCTCTATCGATCTGCTCGAACGAATTTTCGAAAAATCAACCCTTTGTACGTTTTTAAAGGGGGGTCCCACCCGGACATCGGTAAAAAATTTTTTAAATTGTCCATACGCCCACCGCAACTTGAATTTTTCAAAATTTTTTTTTTATGTAAATGTAGCCCTCGATCCCACCTTTCGATCCGTCATACTTAATGTACCTCGAAACTGTCATATCATTGTTTCTGAGAGCAAGAAAGGTGAACCAGAAAAATGTACGGATCCATTTTATTATTATGTAGATAATGAATTAATAGAAAACAATAAAATGACCTGAATGATTTTTTGAAAGGCATCATCACACACAATGCATACATATAAATTGAAATAACTATATTTATAGGTAAATTAAATTTTACCGTCTTCTAATGTGAGTCATTCCAGCCATTGTTCAAAATCATTTTTCTTCGATATGGTTCAGGATAGCACCACAATTAGGTGTACATTGTTTGATGACGAGTGTGACCAATTTTACAATACAATTCAAGTATGTACTATTATTTAAGATACATTATGCTATCTCATATCAATTCAGCATTTGGAAATTTATAATTAAAATGCTTTCTAGTCAATTTATTGATGTAAATCCTCATAGTGCAGGGATTTTCCCTGATAATAGATTTTTAAGTTTATTTTTAAGAAAGTTCTCCTATAGCTTGATTTGGAAGGTTTCAAATTTCCACAATTTTGAGGTATGATTTAATCTTGGAATTATTTTAAAATTACGAAATTCATAAAAACGAAAGTTGTGTGAAATTGCCTATATTATATGAACAATTTTTTTTCTACTCTCAAAATAGAATCCTATCAACTGCTTAGTGAAGTTCAGTACTTATTAATCATTTGCAACCTTTATACCATGATATTTTTGGTTCAAACAAATTTATTTGATTCCTCAGACAAAGAGCTACCAAATGGTGTACTCGTGTAAATACTGGCATATTCTTATAATCGTAGGAAAATTAAACTTAACCCTAAGTAGTCACTCATATCCAAATTTACTGTAGGAGACTGCTTGGGATTTAGATCTCCAATCATGACTCTCTGCTTTTGATGTTTATCTGGGTATAAATAGAACGTATGCCTACTGTATCAGGGTCCAATGCTTTGAAACCACCAAAATATCAATAATTGTATCTTGGTTGTAGCTTTTGGTCTTGTCTCAAAGGACAATATGTCATCTGAGATTTATTACCACTCACTACATTATACCTTCACCTTTGGCTATAAATGTTACATCAGAATAAATTCTGGAAGATACACAGAAAGAGTCAGTCAATTTCAATAAATGTACAAGAACATGTACATTTATTATAATAAACTTTCAGTTTCAATCACATAGAGTAAAGCATGGAATATATGAAAGAAAGTCACAGTTTTCGACTTTTCATTCTGTGCTTTCCATCAGAAATCGTAGAGCCAAAAGAGATGGAAAAATTTTGAGTTGAAGTTGGAAAATATAAAAATAAAGATGGTAGTTTGCCATTCAAAAATATATCCAACTTTGCTCTGAATTTTCTTTGTATTCCGGTTACAAACGCAGCTTGCGAACGCGTATGGAGTCTATGTAACATAGAAAAAAATAAACACCGAGAAAGTCTCAATTTTCAGACAATTAGAGGAATATTGCTCACGGCTCAATTTGTGAAAGATGTCAGTGACATATTTTCTTTCGAGCCTACACATGAAATGTATCTGCGTTTCAAAAATGACCTACGCAGAAAGATTTCAGAGCACCGAGATATTGGAGATTTATCTACGTACAAAGGAATTGTGCTTGATGAAGTGTATAGAAGTAAATGTATAGAAGAAGAAATGTTTTGTAAGAATTTGAACATCGAATTAAAACGAAATATTGGATTTGTAGATAGTAGATAGAATTATTCTCAACCGAGTATCAGACATTGGAAGGTAGTGCTTGGCTAGCTGAAGATGTGATTGATGTTGCAAATTCTGAAAATGAACAATTCTGGAGAAATGCTACATTTGTTTCAACAAGGATGAGTATTATTCTATTTGGTGATAGATGGTCTCCATCAGATGAATGGTCAATGTTCAATGACCAGTTTCTAAAAACGGAAATGACGTTTATTCCTTATAAAAGAGCGGAACATTGGTATTTATTTATTATTGACATGGCCAACTCGAGTTTTGTCTTGATTGACCCAAGATATGACTGTTATTCACGTGAATACATTGATGAAAGTCTAAGAGCTGAAAAGTGCTTCATTAGATTTGTGAATACATGTCGTGATAAAGGAATCCATATGTCTCTAACAGAAGTGGACTCGTAGAACAAGATAATTTTAGTAATCAATGGTATGGCGTCCAAAACAGAATGATGGCTTCAACTGTGGTATTTATGTTATATATTACATGAACACACTTGGGTGAGAAGAAGAATTCAATCCCCACTTTAATCCAAATGAATATAGAAAACATTCATCATAATTTTTAATAAGAAATTTATTAGATATGTGGAATATGCCAGTTATGTTTTAGAGGATGGAATATCGAATCAGAAATCTGCACCAGGTGTAAAAGGTTCGTCCATAAAAACTGTTTGAGAGAACATTTTCCAGAAGTAACAAGTGTGAATGGTGTACAAAATGTAATGTTTCCCATGAGAAAATCGACGACTCCAACACTGATCGCCTTATACTTATAGGCCAGACCGCGCCACTTCAGCTGCGTGAACGGCTAAAACAGCGTCTCGCCACCTAGTGGCCAAAAAGAAGCCGGAGCTGATTTGCATGTTATTTCCACATTTTGCATAGGAACGTTCCTAATTAATTAATGATTTATCTTAATAGCTTATGACACTTCAGAGTACACAGTAAAGCTACTGTCAAAATAAATTTGGAGGCGATTGATTCAGTAGTTTTTGAGATTCTTGCGAACATACAAACAAACGTATCTTTTTTATATAATAGTAAGATTGAGCGATGAAAAATCTCATTTGAAAATTAATCATCAATTCATTCTCTTATATCGACTCGCTTGTTGTGTTGTAATGGATTAATAAACAACTCGCTGTCTTTCTTAAAATATATATTTTACATTCTCTCCCAGTGTATCTACAGCAACTACATCTATAATCGTAACTCGAACAGAAAATTACTTCTTTTTCGTGTTTGATATTTCTGATACGTCGATAATGTATGACCTCGAGCGTATCGCTTGCCGCTTGAAAAAAAAAAACAAAATAGAATACAATTTGTATGTACAATCTATTCAGCTCATTACATCATAGATTTTTCACAGTTTATCATCCTCACAACACACCTCGAAATGCATAATGTAATCACCCGGAAAAAAGCCGTAAGTGATGAAATAATATCAGATAGTGTTATGATGTTGCGTCTTCGTTAACTTGTGGTTCGAGTAAGTATCACTAATCCACAAGGATCTAGATCACCCAGTACCCAATCTCACTGCCCAATCTTATCCTACTCCGCAGTGAAATAAAATAAATTTCAGTGCACGATCCTGAATTTGCCATTGCCCCGACGAGGTGACCAGCTAACTACATCTTATCTACTGGCCACGATAACAATTACAAGATGTACTTCGTGGAAAATCAAACAACTACAACAATCGAAAGAGTTTTTTCGTCTCGCAGCGAGAGCAGAGTTCTGCCGCTGCATTACGAAAAATAGCATTTGCGAGAACGTCCCGAAATCACCTAGTCTTGCTCCAGAGGCATAATGTAGTATTTTTCCTAGAATTTACCCGCAATGAAAAAATAAAAAAAATATTCAATACTTTTATACGAAATTTAAGCTTAATTCAGTACACGATTAAACCAATATATTTTTTACGAGCTATTTCTTGATGCCGGAATGGCTCATCAAACAATTACATTAAGAATCTATCGAAAAACTTCTACCCTTTATATGTGACGAACGTATCCAAAGAGGAAGTCAAACGTAAGCGTTATACAAAGTTGGACGCCAAAAAAATACGATCGAGACGCGTTGTGTCTTTGACGAGAGGGAAATAATGCGACGTTTCTGCTGACCTTCGGCGTTCTCGAAACGTCGAAAACCGCTCGAATGCGTTTCAGCGATTTTATATAGCGAAGCTCGGCTGGAAACTTCGGATTCGTCAAAACGCCCATTCTGCATTGATTTATGTTTTTCCTTCCTTTCTTTTTTTTTCATACACTCCGCGCTCGCGATATCAAAGTTTATGCAGACGTATACAAAATTATGTAAGACCGCGTACGAGGCGAGAAAGTTAAAAAAAGTCACAAGCAATGCTCGATAAGGTGAAATTAATAACGTCGGATGTCGCGTGGATGTATGGGTTGCGAATACGTGTAGAGTGTATATATATATATCGAATAACAAGATGGGATATTTTTCGCGCGCGGTGTAATGCGCAGTTCTGATAAAATTAATTATTCTACATGTATGCACTATCGGCTTGAAGGATTAATGTGCGCGGGTCGGTAGAATAATAGCCCATTCGTATGAGCCGTTGATATATTGCAGTTCGATACATGTGTACGACATTAAAAGCGGTCTTGGTGCACGCCTCGTGCGATATCGAGAATTTGTTTCGCGTTGTTTCGCCGCGTGAAACGCCGTTTTACGCACTAGCGCGTTTTTTTGTAAATGCTCTTTCGAACGAGCACTCGTAAAATATATTGTATCTAAACGGCGCCCGTTGAACTGTCAACACTCGAGCGTGTGTTATCGTGCGTCCGCGCACGCGTTTACGCGCTGTTCGCATAATTTACCATTGCATGTCCTGAATCCGTGGTTCGGAAGTCACGTTAAGCCGTTGGTCCCTAATCAAGAGTCGTTAACCTACGAGGTAAATTGATGCACTGAAAGGATAGGCACACACAGAAAGAAACTGAAAAAGAACCCGTTGGTATGCGAAAGTGAGGTACAGTGGTATCGAACCTATTCTACTCTTGTACGAGAGGTAAAAATTACATTGGTTTTTTTTCTGTATGTCTTGAATATTCACGAGTCACGTGAATCCTCGAGTCGAGAAACCGTTCTTCCTATCGTCTCTCTGATTTGTGAATTTCGACGACGAATAAACAACAGCGATACACCGGAGCGTAAAGGAGCGAGCGAGTTACGTGATTTCGCTTTATCTATTTATATCGGAAATCAATGATCTCTTCCCCCTTCTCGAAGTCAATATACGAGGAGCGATAAGCGGTACAATGATTCGAGCCGGAGCGCTTTCGAGCCGATCTGGTACGGCGATCTTATAAATTTAATTAGATAGTGAAAAAGCACGCGATAATCCACTTCTCGCGCGTGCGCCAATTGTTTAAGCCGAGAGAGCAATCAAGGGCTCAACCTCGTATCTCATTCGAAGCAAATAACGAGTGGATATACTCTGATTATACCCGGATTATGGCGCGAGCTCGGACAGCAGAGCGGGGGGAAAATATTATGTTATTGCGCGGTTGAATTTACGCACGGGGTTGAAGCGCAACAGGACAATCGAACCACTTGGCCGAGCGATACCCCGACCTATCGAGTTCTGTGCGAAAGTGCGCGACGAAGGCTCGTAAGAATTGCCCGGTCAAAGTGCAAATTTCAATAGCCATCTCAATGCCTTGCGCACGTCCATTTCTCATGGTGTACAAACATGTACATACACACACACGCGCGTGCGGTGCGAGAATGCTCTCGACATAATTAAAGCTGTTTGACCGGCACTTTCAGGGCTATCGACGAGCGCAAGACCCTTCCTGCCCGCGAGCGCATCGATGTTTATAAAACGAAGAGTGTTCGCATTTTTTTCTTCTTTTTTTCGACCGATAAAAGCGTAAACAATGGCTCGGGGGGGGGGGGCAGGAAGAGCATCTCCGGTGCAAAGCGCACGTGCAGTTGCGTAGGTATAGGATTGAGATAGCGGGCCGAGAGAGAAAGAGAGACACAGCCCGGCGAGATTGATTCTCTTCGCGGGTATCAAATTTGCTTTGGGCCGCGCGATAAGATAATACGAGTTTGTTTACGTGGCCAATTGAGATTATGTCATCTCGGCGACAGATCGTTACAGTGATAATGTATATCTGCAGTATAATGATTTCGGACTCGTCTGTCGCATCTTGCAAATACATACATGCATGTACTTCTCACACTGGATTTAAAGCTATTCGTGATCATTTGTGTAACCTAGTTCGATCCGCAATCGAAGAATTCTATACACAGACTTTTGAAAATTCCAAAGAAGGGAAAGCTTGTCCACGGGCAACGAGCGCTGTTTATACGACGAAAACAGAAAAACCAAAATTGATGCACGAGGTCGCTTGTGTTCGAAGCCACGTGTTTCTGATGTTCTGATTGTGCAAAATGTTTATCCACGGGCCGTAAAAACGACAAAGCGCGACAAGAGCAATAAAAGCGAGACGCGCCCGCGAGAGTCACAATAATATATAATAATACGAAGATAAAAAGTTGTCGTATCTCAATTGCTTACACGTGGCTACACACATACGACGCGCTCAATATAATTGCCGGCTCGACGAAAGCTAGAAACGCGGCGAAACAAGGCAAGGATACAGTATCCCGAGCACGCGCGAGCCTGTCAATCAGCTTGATTCTATTGAGTAGCATCAAGACTCATCCGAGCCTCCATCAGAGACGGCAAATAATTGCTCTCCGCCAGCGGGCCGCCAGCCGTGAAATTCTTCCGTTCAGCTCGAGACGGCGTCGTCCGATCCGCCCAGTGATAACAGGCGAATCTCTCCTAATCTCGAGCCTCCTCCACGGCTGAGTTGAATAATATTGTTTAACATGCGGCCAACGTCTAATCGAGCACTCCCTATCTCATCGAAATCGTCCGTTCAACTATTATCTCTCGGAATTTAATTAAATATCACACGACACGGCATTAGTCTGGAGTGTTTCAATACAGCGAAGACTTTCAAATACAAATATTGCATAATCCTGTAAATATTTTGGGAATAGATCCAACTCACGTAATGTCAAAAAAACATCATCGGTCACATTATACTTATTATACCAGTTTTGCAGGTCGTTGATTAGACACGTATGCGCATAATATGTTTATTTTTATCATATCGCGCGCATGCCAAATTGGGAGAAATTTCTCCCGATTAATAGAAGAGTAATTTTAGGATGGCACAACTCTGAGGATTTATCTGTGTTTCTGAGGTTTGTTTCCAACCAATTGGTTCCACCCCAATAAGGTACGGAGACCCGACGAGTTCACCAGCCGCACTAAAGCGCTCTTTCTAACATAGCTTGTGGTAGATCAAAAGTCTACTTGTTAACTCCAGCATAAGATCAGCTGCGTCGAATTAGAATCTTTCTATACTAAAATGTATAAAATCATTATTTTTTCATCAATATTCCCAAGGAAATAGATGTAGAAATTACTCTGTCTAATGTGTTTATAGTCAAAGGATTTTCGAGAAAATGAATTGTTTGTGCGTCACATTTACAAATTGTCACGCTGTATCCTTGCGATTTCGAATCGAATTACAGTATTTCCGCAACTTGTACTTTTTAATCTCTAGAAATCTTAGATATGGAAAAAGAAAAAGTATATCGGAGACCCGATAAAAACAGGCCTAACCGTCCCCACGGCCTGGACGAGCCGTGTGTTTTCTCACGTACATATTCGTTACAATATAGAGTTTGGGTTATATGTATCTGACGAGAGCCGAGATGCGCACCTACACAGCCTGTGCATTATTCAAATCGAAAATAATAGACTCGATGAATAATTCATCGTATAGCGATCGTAAACTATTAGATATTAGTCCAAGCGCGGGAAAAGGAAAAATCGCGCGACGGGTATTCCTCGCGGCAATCAAGCCGTACAAGTTTACCATCAAGTCGTCGGGCTGCTGCAACTGGGGAGCTGCAGCGCGTCGCTCGCGCTGAGTTAAGCATTCAAGCGCATCGCAGATCGAGTATCGGATGCTATATCGCTGCGACTCTCCTTATACAGCACTGCCGCGACATATACTATTTCGTTATGTAGTGTCGCATTTTGAGGAACGGATTCTCGCACACCATACGTATATAAACGTATGTACCAAGCGAGAGCCCAGGAAAAACACGTGATCGGGAGAAAGGCGCTCGTACAATATGTATATATACCACTCCTCTTTGTAGTTTTCGGGCCGACGTATAACGGACTATGGTAATTCGTTATAAGTGTGTGTTTGTGTATCGCGTTGTCTGCGGCGCGCACGGCTTTTCGGGCATATATGCGAATGATATGGGAGGGAAAACACTATTCGTCTGATGCGGGCACACGTACGTATATATATATACCACGCTATTGTACTTTTCCCGCACGGGGCTTCCCCGCTTGGTACCTATATACATTGTTGTGTCCCTTTTGATTCAAGTGTGTGTGTGTGTGTGTGTGTGTGTGTGTGTGTGTGTGTGTGTGTGTGCGGTGGTGTTTTTCACTCGCGCAGCGCTATACATAGTTCGTATTTTGTGCCCCGGCGCATCTCGTACGAGTAGCTGCTACTCGGAAGAATCCCTCCGAGGTTTCATTGTGCGCGCGCGATTAATCTTCGTTCCCAAGAAGCAACGCGTCCAGATTTCCACTCGAGTTCGAATATGCCGATTCTTATTCCTACCAATTGGACGTTCATTAAAAGTGATGTCTCTGCACTTCGAAATCAAAATATGTTTACAACGAGTCACATGAATTCTGAATTTCGATCGTTCGGAATGACTTCTTAATAGGAAGCTGTCTTGCATGAAAAAATAGGTGGAAACCGCTGGCAAGTGATTAGTTTCGAGGAGGAAACTTTTTCAAAATCCGCACCGTCCGCTGCAATCCAATTGAAACCGCTTGGCGAGTCACTAAGCAACGAACTGACGCATACACATTCGCACAACGCAGTAAAATCTCACGTTGCGCGCGTCATTCGAAACGCGGCGAGCGAACCTCTGGCAAAATAACTGGCGCAGCAGATGCGGGGGGATCACAATTCACATACGCCGATTCGTTGGCCCGCTCGCTCGGGTTGGTGCGTGCGCTCATTTATATACAGTCGCAAAATATAACCAACGTCCGAAAAAATTGCGTGCCGAGCAATGAACAAGAGCACACGTGTGTGCGTATATACCTGTGTGGTGGCAAAAAGGGTAGCGCAAATTACTGCGGAGTCGTTGGTGCCCGGGGAAATTCCCGGCTGCCGACAGATGCGTGCATGGCCTGCGCGGAGAGCCTCGGTAAGGTTATGCGTATACATATAGGTACTTGCGCGTGGCAAACGGCAGATGCAGCATTTAGTGCCGAGCGGCAATTTAATATTGTGGGCCTGCGCGTTTTTTTCGCCGGATACACGTGCCGACTTTTCGTCGATCAAGGCCGCTCTCGTTTCGCCACGTGTGGGTATTAATAACGAAGTGGTGGATTTGGTGGCTTGTTTTTTTGTAGCTCAACCAAAGTGATGGGCAGTCGTTCCACAGATTATCCCGATATTTTTCACGAGACGCGGAGACTTGGTTTTTAGGGGCGAGCTTACTGCAACAGGAGAAATGTACAGAGAGCAAAAGCGTATATAGCGGGTTTTTTTCGGAAGTATTTGATAAACATCTATTGTGAAACGTTGTGCTTTGAATTTACAGTTGAATCTCCCGGACAATAATTCTATAGCAGCTACTGCGGCTATATAAAGTACGAAAGGAACGATTGAACGATTCTTATCGATGAAACTCTCTTGGATCCCATTAGATAAATCTTGAATTGAATGCTGCGTATATGCGCACATTATGCGAATGTCCAGTGAGTTACCTGGGTCATAATACTATATAATCAACTCATTTACTTGCAAACTCCCTTTAGAATTTCCTTTACACACATCAAATAGAACGATGGAAAATAATGACAGAAGTATGGATGATAATCCACAAAGTGGCATCGTTCTAACAAACGAACGATTCTCAGGATAGAAAAAAAAACAATCAAAGAAGAGAAAAAACCGCTTCGCGATGGTCGACGTATTATTCTGTCTCGAATTTCGCCGCGTGGGAGAGAAAGAGAATAATAATAATAATTTTCAAGACGACGATTTTACTTTATGCCTCAACCGAAATACATTGTCGCGATCCGGTTGTAATCGACATCCAGCCGATCGTTGATTTTTCGAAAAAATCCGAAAGCCCGAGGACCAAAGCGGATGGATCACCTGATCTCAGCTGAGCAGTAGGCTTGTAAATACACGTGATATTTTCGCGAATTAATAGCGCAGCGGCGGTTGGTGGCCCGGCCAGAGGCCCTTTCCCAAAATAATCGCGGGCGCGGATCGCGCGTATATATCCGTGCGGTGGCGGCGGGGGGCGGGTCGTCGACCGCTCAGCTGACCCGCTTACTCCGCGTGGGTGCCCCGAGAGCCGCTCGCGCTCCTCTCGCGCGCGAGCTGCACAGCCGCTGTTTGGCCAGCAGGTATATTACTCAACGGCAACTGTGTGCCTCTCTGTGTGCCTGTGCGTGTGTGTACACACGCCAAAATCACCCCACCACACGAATTCGAGTGCATTTCACCTGGGCTGTTTTGATATACGAACAGATACACACACACACACACACACACACACACACACACACACACCGCGAGCGCTAATTCTCATTCTAGGCGCGAATCCAACTTGGGATGTACAAACACTCGGCTTGGTCGGCTTCAAAGCGAGCCCGCATTGAGGAGAAACGCGAGCCGTTATCGCACGCGTTCATCTCTCCTTGGGGAACTTTATGTACCGAGAGGCGATACTCTCGGATCGCCACGGTAATTCTGATTGAATATTTTCGGGATACGCCGTGCGCGTGGACTTTTATATTCATCCGCGGTGGTTCTCGCTCGAACGCCGCGCGCCGTGTGTCAACTTTCACCCGTCGTGTGCGACTGCTTTTGGGGAGAAAAAAAATGTCTCGGCTACACGAGATCTTGAAATCAGTTTTCGAGAGAAACTTCGATGCACGTCGAACAATGATTTTTGGATCATACAAGTATCGTTTTCCATGCAGAAGAAACGAGAAAATCCTTGAAGGATTGCACATTTTATCGAGAGATATTAATCGGAACGAATTATTGGCAAGTCGCGTCGGGCGAAATGTGATGCATCAATTGGGAGCTCAAAGAAATGCACTTCCCAAATAGAAAAACACCTATACGGGTGTCCCTCGACTCAAGGCGCTTATACTTTTATAGCATTTCAGAGGACGCTCCGCATGATTTACGCGCCACGCAAAGCGGGGGACAAAAGGGATGGAAAAGTCGCAAGGTGAAGCTTCTCGTATTTTTTTACTTTTACGAGCTGCCCAGAATAGCCGTTCGCTCTGAGGTTGGTGGAGAACCTTTTCTCAACGACTTATCTTCTCGGGAGTTGTGGCGTGGATTAGGCATATTCTAAGCAGAACGAGCTGTGCGATAAAAAACGTTGGCTCCAATTTTTTCTTTTTTATATTACAATAATAGAAAAGTATACACGCCGGACCATTCCAGTGTATTTTTGTTTGGTATTTCTCATTCGTAATACAGGAGTTGCCAACAAATGGGCGCGTGTCGGCAGATTTTACGTTTGCAATTGTAGACAGGGTGCGAATAACAAGGTTGGGTAATACAATTTCTCAAAATTTCAAATAGTAAATAGTAAACCTAACGAATATCAACATCCAAAAGTTAAAGACTATCCTCTGGTATGAAATATATTTCATATAACTGATTCTATCAGCATTTCGGAGTAAATTTTTCAAGTTGATTATTATAATTAGTCTAGCTTGTTCAAGAGATTAATACAACTTGGAATCAAGATTGTGTAAAGATTATTAAGATAATCTTTATTACCTTTAAGACTATATGTGATGTGTATGATGTATTTGGTTAGCCTTAAGAAGAAGAAAAAGAAGAAAGCAATATATATATAATCTAAGCGTTCCTAGGTCCATCGGACCGGACTCGTTAGTAAGGTTATTCAGGTGGATCCAACTTTTGACACAGACGTCAAAATGAATAATACTAAAATTCTCCAAATGGTTAGTTTACAAAAATTATATAAGAGACTGAAGAAGTTCAAAGTAGTAAAATTTAAGGAAAACATTATTTCCATAAATCTCACCATACACTTAATATTCATTTAAAATTTCATTGGATAACAATTTGTTCACTTCAGTACAACCATCAACACTCTATATTTTATAAGTAATTGACAACGAAAAAACAGAATGGAAAATGATAATGAAACAACACGTATGAAAATGGTATATTATGCACCCGAGCGAGGTTAGGCAATTTCGGCACGAAAAACGTTTGCGCGTGTCGAAATAGCCTAGATGAGCGGGGTGCATACTCTATTTTTTATACCTCGCGGGAGAAAAGTGTCATTCTTTGCAAACAACAACGTCAGGACGAAAGTTGGCACTTTGCTACCGCTGGGCCGAAAAAACTATTTAATTAAAACACTCATCCTTGGGGCATTGTATACCTTATGCTAAATTTTCGAAAACGTACTAGCAAAATGATTATTTTTTTTTATACAGCTATATAATGTAGGAATTTTCTGTTCGTGAATTTTTCAATATCAATGAGTTCGCAGAACAAACCTGCTTTTTGTCAAAAATATTGTACAAATTACAATTTCTATTCTGGTACTGAAAAACCAAGTAGCTTTGCTTCCCAAATACACGTTGACGCGCGAGTGGCCTTGTGTGTGCTTCGGCGCCGCGATTGCTCTCTGCGTTTTGCTCCCACAGTAGTCGGTCGTGCTTGAGTTCGATTCCACCACGGTCCAAACTTTTTCAACTTTTTTTTTTCTTTTATTTTTCTTATCGTTATATGTCAACATAATAACATTAACTTTTAATTTTTACTTGGCCGTGAGTTTATATTTATTTATATTCTGAATACACGGGAAATGCTACCAACTAGAACGATTTCATGTGATATAATTTTTTCGAATGCTCGAATACATGAAATTAAAATAAATCATTATATATCGATGGCTCTTACGAAAAAAGACACATATCGCTGTCTGTCCACGAAGAAAAAGACATGTCGGAATTATTCTCCCTTGAATATTAGCAAAGAAAGAGTTTAAACCGCAATTGAACTGTAGAAAAGGCTTGTTTTTTTTTGTTAATTACCTACTCATTCTAAGCTTTCATACCATATATTTTTTTACGTCGGAAAATTGTAGGATGTGCGCCATGTATCTTTTTTGCGGGCAGACCCCACATGAGTCTTTCTTCGCGGAAAGACTGCATTTATCTTTCTTCGTAAGACCCATCGATACGTAAATTATCGTCCGAAAGATTGAAAAATGTATTTGTATTATTCATAAGTAGAACATGTAACTTCTTCGTTTGGGTCTTCTTTCGCTTCTCACGGAAATGTCTGATTTTCACATTTCGAAAACGTGCTTATATAATTATTATTTTTTTTTATTTAGCAAAATCGCTCTAGTTGGTAGAATTGTCTATGTACCCATACCATTACAGAATTATGTCTGCCCAAATGTATCCAGGACAGTTATATTGTAATTTTTTTATTAGTAATTTTATACTAAAACTATATATCATTGTGAGAGCGATTAAATGTATATTCGTTATTAGTAATTTGATGTGGAAAAACCGCTGCCAAGCAGTATTCTCTCCTCAAAATCCTTTGGGAATGAAGAATTTTCGGGAATGGACATTACATTGAATTTTCCAACAGTGGTTACTATATTGTGATTCATACGATATTTTGAAGATTTTCAAACATTTCACATTGGATTTACAGAAAGTGAATCTTACACTGACTTTTCTATCCTGTCAGCAACGCACAGTTGCTACAGAAAATAATGAAGAGTTTGTGTCCATTGCCGTCGAAAGTTGAACATCGAAAGCTGAGTCAAGTTGAAAACTACAACTGAGCGGCTGTGTAATCAATTTGTGCTCAAATAATGAAAACAAGTTAGCGCTTGAAGAGTACTTTATTGAATCAGTTCGGTAGAATTTTATTAATCAATTATCTAAAACCACTGTTCAAGGTAATTTTTACTAACATATGTTTTTTTTTATCATGGAAGGATCATAGGTGGTATATATTCTGCTCATAATCAGGTACATGAGTAACATATACCTAAAGTACTTTTGGGCACTTTTCGAGTCTAAATTTAACTTGAACAACACGCCAATAAGCCTTTGGGATGGACTTTGGATATATTTTTCGGAAAATTTAGATGATTTTCAAAATTAAATATTTCATTAATTCTTTTGTTCAGAGATGAAATGGCAAAAACACAAAAAAAAGCTACTTCGACCCCGCGTAATGGGGTTAGAGCGCATTAAATATTTGACGAGATAATACGATAGAGTAAAATCTGAAGAAAAAAAATGTTTCTTTCGCTCAGATGATTTCACAGTGAATGGTCCATACATATTTGTAATCAAGTCTATCGAGTCGTCAGCTGCTTGATATTATCAGCATAATGATAGAATTAATAATCAATTGCTCAGCTGCGGCTCTGCATCAAACTGGTTTGTATTATTTATATATCTTTATGATCACGTTTCAATTATGAGGAATAATTTGAACAATTTTGTGCATGAGAAAAAATGAAAAGTGAGCGAATCACATGGGAGCCAACAATCCTTTATTATCATACTCGCTAGAAACTATTCAGCGTTTTAATTGTATTGAGCAAGAACACGCCCGTCGAGCAGATTGCGCAGTGGGAATTCAGCTGTTTCAAAGTTAAAAGTGAAGGATAGAACAATATTCGAGATGAGAAAGGAAAAATGTAGAAATTTCGCAACTCGAGCGACGGCATATAGTGTGTACGCCTAGCGAAGCTGTAGGCGCGCTAGCATCTAGAACGGCGTGGACAGTCGCCCGGCGAAAAAGAGCCAATGAACTTGAGTGACCTGAAAGGTGCGCGCACACGATCCACGCGATGCGGACTCTGCTGCTTTTGGCCGTTTCATACGTATTTATAAACACGTGCATGTATATATATATACATATATACGTGCGAGCCGCCTACGTGTGGCCGCGACGCCTCCGAAAGCCCACTAATGCCCTTCTTACAACTCGATTAGTAGCTTAATTGAGCTCAATCCATGCTTATATTATAATTTATTCATCAGGTGTTGTTTGCCGCCCTTTATTCTGCTCTATTATGAAGAATCCAATTATGACTCTGCGTAACGACACGTTTCTTTGTAGAACAATCAGATGTAATATAATGAAATCACGAGACAAAGGCAAAGAAACCACGTATACCCATTAAAATGATTCAAATACGAGATTGAAACATTTATTGTGAGATGGAAATTAAAGCTTCCAGCGTCTTTAGATAATTTTCTCATCAATGCTATGAAAAAATTAAATTCGCGAGATAGTTGACTGACGAGTATTATTTTCACAGGTTCATAAACTGTTACTGATGACATTTGGTTTTTAATGGCACTAGAAGAAAAAATCGAGGATTCAAATTTTTTTCCTTATATTGACCGTCAGTACTGCGTTAGAAAAATAGTACAACTCATAACGACTTTGGTTTATAGCTAACACGTATAAATACGTGTAAGTACTCGGGAAAAAAAATATTTTGTAAAAAAACGTATGGTCGTCTCGATATCTGCTCTCAAGAACAAGCAAATATTATGTTCTAGTGTTTGGCATAACAATAATAAAGCAGATAATCAATGTATTTATAGCATTTACAATTGCATAGTACGTCATTCGCGATTATAAATAGTGGCAAATTAATAGATGTCTATCTCTACACGCACTGAAGATTTACTCTACTACAAGTACGACTTAATTGGGATGAATCGTCCCACCAAACACTATTCCAAAGATAATTTGATGAATTTAAGTAGTTTTATTATTACGTACGCAATTACTGAGAGTGTACTTTTAAAATCACTAATATATCCAAACAACATTCATAGATTAGGTCATTGCGATAAACATGTTTTATAAGGAGAGCATCAAAATTGCGAAGATAACAGAAAAATAATTTTAGAGTGCATTTGATTCTAAATCTGGTTGAGAAAGAACAAACAAATACTCAAGTTCTGTTCCCATTATTTTTTTAACAATATTTGAGTTCGTGTGATTCTAGACTTGGAAAACTTAATTGTATGCGATCTTCGAGCTTCGAGCAACTCCACATTGAAAGGCCCTCCCTAAAAAAAAATAATGGTTATTTTTGAACTGGCCGCTATTGAGGCGAGACTTCCCGTTCTAACCTTGCGTTTCGATCGCTGGAACTTCTTTTCTCAAGCTAGGACTCATGGTATGTATAGTCATTTGATCAGACCAAGTCTATGCTGTAGAGTATCAATGCTCGCATTATCTTATTCCTATTATTACAACTAGTACATCACGATACGTGCATCAATATTAGATTAGAATGCCACATGTGCGAGAACTCTTTTCCCGCATATAGACGATAGTTGCTTAAGCCTTTGGCAAATTCTGCAGAATGATATGAAAATATCCAACAAAATTCACAGCAACTAATGAAAACAGTTTCGAAATAATTGGATTTGAAATACGTAGGTAGATCTGATATCTATAAATGGACAGGATTAATTACATGCGCGTGAGCCATTCCACCATAGGCATCCTTCCGTGCACGGTATGATGATCGCTACATACTATGGTATTATGAAGACGTACAGAAGTGAATGACACACGCACGTGTTGGTCTATTATCAGCCTTGACTTGACCACCGATGGTTGGTTTAGGATTATGAGCTCGCAACTGAATCGCGCGTTTTCGTCATAAAAGTAACAACGAAAAACTTACACCACGAGTTTAATTATATATTCATTATTCAGCCAGCACTTGTTGCATAGTGAAATCGCTTCTACCTAAATACATGCAAATTTTTTCCCCTAAGTTGATGAATCTTGAATTTTTTATCCAAGCATGATCATTCAAAACTCGTTTTGTTCAGAATTCAACATGAACATATACAATTTGATTGAAGAAAATAATATCGCTCAAACTGTTGTTGGAAGATTATTGATGGCGATATACTTTCACGATACGAATGGGAGTCTAATTGAACTTTGAACAAAACTAATCATTTTGAATAGTTAATAATGGATGGAAGTTGGAGAGTTGTTAGCTAAAGATGCAAGTATTTACATCCAGGAGCTGATTTCCAACCCTCATGCGGCCTCATATGACTAACTTTTAGTTAGTTTGAAGCTTGTTATAACATGCACGTGTTCTTTTATGAATTTAGCAGACCAGTCAGAATGTGGCGCTCCATTGACTACAGTCTTAATGACCTTACATGTATTAGTATTGTTATAATGGCTATTGTTTGAATCCAATATTGCAAATTGTTGAGAGTGCATCAAGTAAACTCATGAGGAGATGCCAGTACATTTGGGTTACCAATCCTAACGAAACTTTGTGAGATGGTTCTTGGCTACCGAAATAGATCATATCCCTATACATTCTCTTATTCTAATGTTTCGATTACCTCAATATATTCATGGACTATTTTTGATTCCATGCGTGTTTAAAGTATATCTGTTTAAGCAGGCATACTTTTCATAAATAAGGTCGGACAAATTGACAGAATATCTCCGAAATTTTAAACGGTTTGTCTGTGGCTATAAGCTATTTAAGGGTATGCCAAAACTGCCTTACAATTTTTTTTTGTGATTAGTGACCCAAAATGGTCTCTCCTCGTTGATGGAATGTTGCTGCTACATTACAGAGGGTCAAATAAACAGTTATTATAAATACACACTTTTTCAATTATTCTTCCCAAACAAATCGTTCATCTACAGATATTTTTCCTTTCATTTTTCGGCTTAAGACTTGATTTTTTGAATGTTCTAAAGCATCGCGGAATTCGAAGCTCAAAACAGTTACTGAGTACATCAACAATATGCTATCATGGGAATAAAAACACTCAAAATGGATTGATCAGCTCAAATATTTAATCAATACACTTGTATAATTTCATTGAAATCCGATCGCTATGAGATAAGATCTGACGAAAAATACTCATAAGTAGTAGAATATTTTATCAATCAATTCCAAAAAACATAAATGAGAAGTTAACTTAGAAAAATTTGAACTTGGATCAAAATGAATTTAGTTTTTCGTATATTTTCGACCAAGATACGTTCATTTTAACTGTGTAAATTAGTTTAAAAGTAAGCAATGTGAGCAATGTTATCGTTATGAAGTATACAATAGAATAATGAGCAATCTTAAAAAATACCATTTTAAGACACAGGGACCTCGGAAAAACAAAGTGAAGCCTAAATTCTGATTTCGCATTTTAATCCCATCATACATAGAATTTCTTAAAGCAGTTGATCAGGTAAAATATAATGTTCTAACGAAATATTTTGAATATACATTTTGAAAGACACTTATTTTCACTTGTATGCAGAGTTTTAGACATCTCTTGAAATTTATCTTGGAAATAAGTACCTGGGACTTACTTGATTAGTTCTCAAATATTATTCGACCTCTATCATGTTTTGTGTTCGCTAATGTCTTTATCAGCGAAAAATTATTCTTATTTATCTTCAAACACTTCTTATCTTTGGAAATTTAGTTAAAGACGGAGTTTTTAAACGATGTTATGCCGACAGTCTATGCGTCCCTGTCAACAGCGAAAAATCGAATTTTTCCCGTGAAACTTCTATCTACTTTTTGTTAAGTTATAGCAAATTCAAATTTAGGATTCATTGTTGTCAATAAAAACGAAATTTTGGGAAAAAATATTGCATGAACTATATGTTTGAATGGGAAAATACTTTTTGGAAACATGAAGAATTTCAGAAATATGGGTGGAATGAAATAACAGCTTCACATACAGTATATATCCGGCTGTTAGGCATCTATATTGACATCAATCATAACCGTATCGAACTATATATGGTATCTTGACCATTATCCCAGAGGTGAAATTAATTAGATTTTTTTAGAAAAAGGAGGAGCTGAATTCAACTTATTAATTCCGTGATAATTCGATGTGGAATAATATCAGGCTCAATGTTGCTCGTTTCATAACTATGAAAGAACTTCGATATGCTACAATAACCCCTGCTTTTGTAACTTTTTGAGTCTCATTAGTCTCGCGTAAAATGAATAAAATAAGAAATTCTTAAGACGAGAGATTATCATTTTAGAAATAAATTTTTTGAATACGAAAGTAGACTGGACATTTCGTTTTAGTATCATGAAAACGATTTAAATTCAAAATCACACAATGTACCATATAATACGAATGAAAAAAGATCAATGAGCTCATTTGATGCAGTTGATATGTCGTCTCGATCATGGAAATCATTAAGAATAATAACCCACTATAACATCTGGATTATTGGAAAAACCGATAAGACGTCAGATACACAGATTATTTTTGAAATTACGCGAAAGTCCATGGATGACAGAATGAGTACGGAGTAGAATGAAAAAAAATAGTGATAATAGAGATAGTCTTTCGCGGCGTACGTCACGAGTTTTCGCAACCCTTACGCTATAGACGCGACATCAAGTGTACATCAAGCTGGGAAAATAAAGCCCAAAATTGCAAACTCGAGCATTCTCGCGAGGGTCACGTGACGGTTTGCCGACCTTCTCGCGATCGCTCCAAAACACAAATATTTTCTTTTCGGACTCGAGCTCGCACATGATTCCCGCTTGGATAAGATAAGCTTCGCGCGCTCAATGACACTGGCGAACGATTAGCGCTAGAAAAAAAGATACAAGTGCGTCGAGACGATGAAACATGGGAGATCAAGTCGAACATGTATGTATGAGTTTACGAGAATAATCGGAGATTTTCGATGCGCCACTCGTTTATTGAGAGCAAACGTTTCGAAAAACAAAACATTTTTTCTAATCTCGGTCTTGAATCCCACACTTGACCCACGTCGATCGGCTCGACAAAATTTATACCGCGGCTGGAAGAATTGCAAATAGTCACTTTGCCGGACTGGCGAAATCTCAATTCTCCCCGGGAGCAACTTTCAAATTCAACGGCATCGCGGGAAAGGAAGGAAAAAAAGGGGGGAAAAAATGCAAATGCTCGTTAGATGTAACAGCTCTCGGATGGCTGGGCGAGCGAGAGGTGTATCAAACGTATAGGTGTCAGCGAAAAAGGAATGTGAGAAAGGATATGTACACCGCTGGGGGCTAAGCAACGGCGCGCCATACAGACTGCACACACGTACAGCGTGTACTCGACGGAGACTCGCGGTGGTATATACAGCGTGTGACTTTGTACCGGCCGGTGAAAGTGCACGGCTCGCAAGAAAGTTAATAATCGACAGCGTCAATCAGCGCGAGCTCGGCTCGTATTATGCAGCGGTTCGTCTTTTTGTCGCGTTTTCCCAGCGCGCATATATACATACGCGCGCGAATTATACTGGCCCCCGAGTCTTACATGCGCGCGAGCTGCTACGAATTAGGAGTGACTGTTACGCCGACGCGCATAAATAAACCAAATGCGCTCGGGCTGTACGTACGTGTGTCTATATATACGAGAAAGCCGCGAGTCTGATCACCGTATTCAAACGCTTCCTATACGTACACCCGTAAATCTCGACCGACCGATTCAACTCGCATCGTTTTATATACTCGACGATTTTTTCTCTATCTCGATTTTTCGTGTTATTGCTCCGAGGTTTGCAGTTGTTAATCACTCGGTGAAAAACAAAAATGGCACATGTTGCGGCACAAGTGACGTTTGCATGCCAGGGAATGGAAATTTTCGGATTAGATATCGAAGGTAGAGAATGAAGCGTTGATACAAATTGTTTTTACCAGAGTAATACAGGAATAGTCAGTATTCACACACACACTCTCTCTGTTTACAATTGTCAGATGAGTCAAGTAGAGTGTAAATAATGATTATGTAACGCCTCGTATTATTGATTAAAATATTGTAGTTTTATGTGTGTGCTTGAATGCCATTGCAAATAGTTTGATAAAATACGACCTCTATGTGATATTCAAATTATTCAAAGTGAAATTAACGAAAGATAATGAAATCAAACGATGAGCTCATCGTTTAGTCTTTCAATTGCTTCCAAGACTATCTTGTCAGAAATGAGTTGTGATTAATCTGCAGCCGTTGATGAAACATACTCCCAATTTAAAAAATAAATACGTATATATATATATATATATATACATTTTATGTTAAGCACCTGATTACGATTGATAATTGTCGTAATCTATCGCGACCATTATTAGCTTCTGTTTCGAAAATGCACCGCGAAAATCGGAAATGAAAGAACAATTTATCAGTTTTTTTTTTTTTTCATGTCTTGTCGAATCAAGTATCCGTCTCGCATGATAGGAGAGGCCGATACCTTTGGGTCACTAACCATGATGAAACATTGTGAGGTGGTTGCTTGATACGTCCAAATAGGTCATATCTACAGTCATTCAATTTAACATTTCTCGGAGATATCCGTGAACAATGACGCATTCAAAGTCTATCTATACGAAAAGTCGGAGCTACTGGTAGATATACTGTAAGTGCACGATTATTCGCGAATTCTTCAAAAAAATCAAAGTGTGCAGGGCGAGATGGCTACACCCAAGAACCACCATCTCACAAAGATCCATCACGATTGATGACCCGGAGGTCCACTTTTTTTTTGTTTGCCCTTCGAGTTGAAACGACAATTCATTTCTATCGAAGTGCAAACAGCAATTGGCAGCTGCATGGACACGAGAGAATCGACATATTATCAATTTGTATCGCCAGGGACCGTCACTCGAAATTCAAATCAAATCGCCGAACTTGTCGCAACAACACACTGAGAGGAAAAATTAGTAATGGTTACTGCATTTCTATTGTGTTTCTAGTGAAATAATTCGACAGCCATATGCGATATTAGTAAACGTTACTATCCAAGTATCACGTACATAATAAAGTATTGTAGAATAGTATGACGAATGGTAGGGTTGTACGAAGGGATAATTGTAAGCTTCTGTGGACACGAGTACCCGTGACTTATGGCCCACAGTAACGACCAGCATATTTTTCTCTGGCACGTTGAAACGGCAAACTGTCGTATTTGGATTTTTCCCAGTGCAAGCCATGGCCGACAGGGAAACCGAGGATATATCGCGCCCGCGGAAACGCCAGGTCGGCGTGGCTATGACCCAGTGGCCCTGCGTCTTAAGGACTCATTGGACGAGCGTTTATACGTGTATATACACGCGAATGGAAGCAGGCCATGCGATTTGTCAAATGCAATAGAAGCATTTAAAAATACTTGGCACATTTGGGTGTCGTGTACCCCTGGCGTGTCCGCTCAACGCACGCGCGCGCGCACACACGGGCGGAGAAGGGGGGGGGGGGGCTCGAGTAACGAGTCCGTTGTTAATTTCACAGGAAAAAGTTTCCGGCTCGCGCTGCACGCGAGCGACGGCGCGCCGCGGGAGGTGCGCGTGTCGAATTGGAATAGCCCGGCGCGACGCTGTGCGTATACCTATATACGCGGCGCGCGGCTAAAAACAAAAGCACGAGAGCCCGAGAGTGAGCGGCTCCGCGCAGTCTGCTCCCGGTGCAGTGCACAGCAGCCCCCCTTTTCAACCCCTTGCGTAAGCACACTCTTCTCTCTCGCGTCGATTCGCGGACGAGAGGGAGCGCAACGACGATCGCTCGACCGTCGAGGTGTCTCTGATGTCGATTCGGCCGCGGGCCGATAACGTCCCGGGGACTCGTTTTGTTTTGTTTCTTTTTTTCCGCAACACGAGCGTCGGCTGATAACGTCTTGTTTGCTTGGGCCGAGGAACGCGCGTGTGCCAACTCGGGAACCTGCAGCCACGTGCAGATACTGCGAGCCCCTCGCCAGAGACGTGATCCAAGGCATGTACGCACTCGCGGATACCGGCTCGCGCGACCCTTTTTCCGAGGGGCCCTGCACCGAGCCGCTGGGGCGAGATGTGTCTTTCTCAGTCGAGTATAATTCGGTTAAAATTTCGAATGTTTCTATATTGCGTATCGAGTCTTGACAATGAGGTCAAGCCTTATAAGCTCACTTGGCAGGTACACCTGGTGCACAACAGTGTATGAAGTAGAGAATGATCGGATATGGTCAGACATGTAAATATAGAGGGCGCGTAATTATACATCGGCCGCGCCGTGCGAATTCGCGAACTCTCAACTCTTGGCGCCCTCCACTCGTTTATTTGGGTCGCGATCTCTATATACTATTGCGCGTCAGGTCTATTTTACACTGAGCTTTCGTTTTTACGAAGACGAGTGTGCGACGTGTTCGAAAGAAAAGAAGTATTGTTGATGACCATTATAGACGCACAGAGGACAAAACGAAGTGGACAATTAAACCGAGAATTATTGCGCAATATGAAGTCGGCTGGGAAAATTAAGTAACTAATGTCAAACGAGTTTTCGTGAGTCAATATTTTTTTATCATCGTGTTCAGCCTGCTCGTGTGCGCATATATGTAAATATTATATATTTGAGTCAGAGGTACACGGCGCTGATAGGATGAGAGAAAAAAAATACACCGATGCCTTCCGACGACACGTGCGGGAATAAGAGTCGACCGACAGATATAACGTATCGAGGAAAAGTTGGGAGGAAATAAAAAAAAAAGAAACAATGACGGGACGGATTGCACGCGTAAAAATAATCCACGCTGGCCGAATTTTCGAGGAGCCAACGACGCGGCTTCGGAAAAAAATCACACACAGAGGAAAAACTACGACAGATAAGGCAGAGGCCGCGGTATAACTCATCTTCCTCCGCACATAATGCCACGCGCGGGCTGCCCCATCAGAGGCTCGTTCCTCCTTTCTCTCGTTCGATATTTTTGTTTTTTTTTTCTCACGCGACCTTGAATTTACAGAGATTCTCTGTCGAGCACGCACTATACTGTGTTATAACGTTTGCAAGGGATTTCGGCGGCGCTATACCCTCTGCGATCCTCGGAGTTTGTTTTTTCGCTTTATCTTCTCATATGTGAGGCCATATGAGATGGCCAGAGCCGCGTCTGTATTGGCAAGATAACACCAGAATGTCTTTGGTTATAGGATAAGCTTGTGTGCTTTTTCGCGGGCAATAAAAATATCTGTGCATAGGTAAGCGATCACCAAAAAAAACGGGGAGAAAAACGTGATGGTTGATTATTTCTAGAAACGTATACATTTCTATACTGATCGATGAATATTTCATAGCTCGTATTGTATGTACGATTATTGTTAATGAAATAATATGTCAATTTATAATGAGGACGTTACGAACTTTATGAATAGAGAAGATATTTTTTATAAACTGCTTTCATAATTTCATGGGAATAATCAACAATAAATCGTAGAAATACGAGTAGAAAAAAATCAGGTAGGCGAATAGATTATTAGTATTGTTAATAAATGCTCATAATATTGCCCACAGTCTTTAATTCAAAACGTCCCACCAATTAGTTCGGAGCGGAAGAAAAACCCATTTCTCTGAGACCGAAATTTATTAATAACGAGATTCTATCCAGCTACCGTCGGAACGAGGTCAATAAGAAACAAAACAATGATTTAATATTATATCATCGACTTCCAATTTTTTGATATTCGATATTCAAGATGTTTAGTCTATCAATCGGTCGATCGAACATGACGCTTATACGTGTGCGTTGACAATTATAGAGAAGGAGAAAGAGACAGAGCGAGAGAGAAGTGATCGAGTGCAAATTCGTATAGAATACAGCCACGCCGAGTCTGTCAACTAGCGCTTGGGCGCGCATGAATAGCGCGAACAATAGGTTGATAACCACAGCTACATACTCTCTAAATCTTAAACACTAAAAAACTACTATTTAATAGTACAAATTGCACAACTGCTCGAAATAGCGAATATTCACTAAAAACAGTAAAATTTAACTAATATTTTAGTAATTTAGTGGAAGTTTACTATTATTTAGTTAAAATTCCACTATTTTTCAGTAAAATTTTACTATTTTTCACTGAATATCTACTATTTTGTGCAGTTGTGCAATTTTTACTATTAAATAGTAGTTTTTTACTATCTTAGGTTTAGAGAGCAAACACCGGGGCGCAAACCCGTCCATCCACCAACGACGACGGAGCTATTTTGCACACGACTGGCGTCCTATGTAAGCACATATCGCGCGCGCGGCAAATTTTTGTCCACGTGCACTTGCGTGCAGTTCCTTTATCCCCACCGTCTGTACATCGCATAAGTAATTCAGAGGGCAGACGCGCTTCGTTCGCATTATAGATATATAATCGATGCGCGCCCGCGCGCGAATGGACTTGAGTGCATACATCGCGCGCAAACTGGATCAATCTCGTCACGCTCGCTTCAACGGCCGCTATATCGCGCCGTGTCTCGCGCGCGCTCCCACGTAATCTCATTTGTCCCGCAGCCACTCGATTTTATAACAGCTCGCGCACTATTTCACGGTCTTCCCTCCAATTACCGCGAGGATATTCAATCAGTACTCGCGCGCGCACCGACCAATCATGAGAAACTGATACATATATATATATTTGTCCCACGGCTTGATTCGAGTGTGTAATGAAAAACAGACCCCATTCACGGTCCATGAGTCGTATCTCCACATTTACCGGAGCTTCTAATATCTGAGTTCTGGCACTGGCATTTATGAATTGGATATGAGGATTTGCGCGGTCGTCATTATACCGGATGAGTTCGGCGGGAAACGAACAGAAACGTATCATGAACATTTTTTTTAGGTGATTGGTTATAGAACAGTTTGGAGATCTCCAAATTTTGGACCATGGTTGTTTTGTAAATCTTCATAATATTGAACTAGCATACTCTATTCGTGGGAGTGCATTAATAAATCGTAGTTTCACGCTAAATTCATTGTAGAAGAATCATGTGAATAATTTACATCCAATTGAATCTACATGAGAGACTCACAAGGAGCGGTCACGATCTTTGGGCCACCAAATCTGCTGGGCCTGGAATGTATGATTGCTCATTACTGAAAAAATGAGACACGTGGTGTTTTGCGTTTTGTTGAATGAGCCTTCTTAGCCTGGTTTTGCTGGTGCGTTCATCTACATCGATTCTCGAAATTTGGATTAAACTTGCAGACTGTACATAAAGCATTTCTTTGCAATTATACTTGTTCTAGGATGCAAAGATTAGTCGGATTTAGAAAAATTAGAAAAATGTCTGAAATTTGACGCCTTTTTGCTTTCTCAAAGAGAAAGCTTTGTAATGGGGCAAAAATCGACCCACCGAATCAGACCTCGGGACCTCGATTTTCGTGATCTACGGGTCGAAAAACATGGAAATCCAAAAGTGTCTGTATGTATGTATGTGTGTGTGTGTGTGTGTGTGTGTGTGTGTGTGTGTGTGCGTCCCGTTTTTTTTTCGTCCACGATAACTCTCGAAGGAATGGTCCGATCGTCTTGAAATTTTGCACACAGGTTAATCGCGGCAAAATCTCGGGCGAGTTCAATTTTCAGCGAAATCCGTTGTTTATTTCCTTAGCAACCGTTGTTAAGGTGTCTATTTTTTCGTTTCTTTCGTCCACGATAACTCCCGAAGGAATGATCCGATCGTCTTGAAATTCAGCACACCGGTTAGTTGTGACAAGATCTAGTCCAAGTTAAATTTTCAGCAAAATCCGTTGGTTATTTCCCTAGCAACCGTTCCTAACGTGTTTTCTCACAAATCCTTATGAGTGCTCATTGAGGCAAGCCGGAAAATCAGTTTTAAGTCACACTCGATGGCCAAGGACACTGAATTGTTGTATTTGCTCCATAGCAACGGTTGTTTACCTCTCTAGCAACAGTTAGGAAGGTTGGAAATCATTTATTTATGACCTATTTCCATCATTTTCGACGGCAAAGGACACAAAATCTTCCCAATTAGCTCCTTAGCAACCGTTGTTTACCGCCCTAGCAACCGTTGCTAAGGGGGAAAAAAATTGATGTAAGTTTCGTTTCCAGTATTTTCAACGTACTATAGAGAAAATTGGGAAAATTCGGTGTCTTTTGCCGTCGAAAATGATCAAAATAGATTTTGAATTGATCATTTCCAACCTCAGCCATCGAAAATGATCAAAATGAGTCTTCGAGTTTGCTAAATACGGACTTAAGGGCAGGACGAATCGATTTTAACCACCATTAAACCGTATGACAGTCACAAGATGAATTGATCGAAAAATTAAGCAGGTCCAAATGTCTCGCATCGTGTAGAACCTAGAACCGATTGCTTTGTTGCATTTGATCAAATAATAAGAGAGCCCGGGCAGACATCAACAGTCTTGACAAAGTTTGGTCAATTGAAAAAGATACGAATTGAACTGATTAAATAATATTTTTGTAATTTTTGAAAAATAAATGATAGTATCTACGCTAGTGGAATGGTGAAAATACAGGTTTGGGATGCGTTTGTGGGTGATGTTAAAGCCTCTTTGAGAAAGCATACTGCTAAGGCACTTGGCAGCGGTTTTTTGAGCATTGTGAAAGTGAATTCTTTTAGGAATCTGATGAGTATGCCGAAAGAACAAGGAAAGATAAGTGGAGATTGTTACTGTCATTTTTTTCGTGAGTGCTGTTTTAAGGGAGTTATTAAAGTTTGAAGGCCGGTGTATAAGGAAAAAATGCGTTTATGTGATTCTGAATACAAAAAATTTAATTATGCTATCTTTGAATATTAATAACTCTGTTAAAACGGCACATACAAAAAAATGACAGAAACAATCTTCATATATTTTTCCGTGTTATTTCTGATGCATTAATCAGATTTCTAAGAAAATTACTTTCACAATGGAAAAAATGTGAAATTTGACTGATCTTTATGGATCTTTGAAACAATTTTTTTTCCTATTATATTACAAAACAAGCAATTTTTTTCTTCTCTATTTTTTTTAGGAAATGTTTCGTTTGCAGTCTATGAGTTATGGAAAGTTAAAAGTTTGCAAATTTATGACGATCAACGATCGCAAAACCAGGCTACAAATGTCCATTCAACAAAACGCAAAGACGCGTATATATCAGGCCCAACAAAGGTTTTGATCTCTTTTTGTCAGAAGCTCATCAATGATAAAGATAGTCTCCAAATTAAAATATATGATGAAGATGAAATGAAAGTTATCATAGAGAAAAAATAATGTCATCGAGCTTGACTAACTATTCACAATCCTGACTAGAACGCACGATTAATATAATTATTCATAATTCTGAAATTATGTACAGTTTCATAGTTATCATACACGATAATCACAATGTGTAATAATTGTGGGGTAAACATTTAATTTTACCAGAAAACGTTCTTTACGCATGAGTGAATCACATGAGAATCCGGAATAAGAAAACTAAGGATTATCATTTTTGTGTATTTATAGCGTCAGCAACTAGGATCTATCGTTCCGCTATATTTATACCTGATAAAATTATGACTTTTTATGATATTTACTATTTGAAATATAGTAAAATGTTTGTTGAAATATGAAAACTCATTTTAATAGGATACGCAGTATAATGAAGTAACAATATTATTTTGTATAATTTACTACATTTTGTTCAGCTTACAATCCAGTATAGCAGGTTTTTCCCAACAACTTTTCTCGCCATGTAATGAATTACTAATTAAAAGCGACCTCACTCCAAAACAACATCACGTGCCAACGAGCGGCTAGTCTACGGTTTCCCTGGGACCCCTTTTTTAATGTGTTTTCTAATAGCAAATTTCATCAGGATTGTGGGAATAATAGTGAAAAAATTCCAATCGATGCGCAAGTTTGAGGAAAATTGAGTTTTCCGGCTCAATAATTATGTATGGGATGCTGTGATCTGAGTATGGATTCTCATACAATCGACCTCAGAGAGTCCGGGAAAAATAATGAAAAAATTTCAACACTCCCACGCTTTGAGATATCGAAGGTCGAAAATCGAAAAATGCAATCCACCTTTGGTTATTTGGGTGATTGTTTTAACATAAGATGAAATCATACATATAAATGCGATCCACTTCAAATTTTTTCAGTAATTAAGGTTTTGTGTTATTTGGGTTATTTGGGTTATTGTTTTAACCGAAAATGAATTTACTCAGCTTTACCGAGATGATATCATAAAGAAATTCATTTTCGGTTAAAACAATAACCCCAAATAACCCAAATAACCCAAAACAAAAACCTTAATTACTGAAAGAATTTCAAGTGGATTGCATTTATATGTATGATTCCATCTTATGTTAAAACAATAACCCAAATAACCCAAGGTGGATTGCATTTTTCGATTTTCGACCTTCGATATCTCAAAGCGTGGGCGTATTGGAATTTTTTCATTATTTTTCCCGGACTCTCTGAGGTCGATTGTATGAAAATCCAGTCTCAGATCACGGCATCCCATACATAATTAATGAGCCGGAAAACTCAATTTTCCTCAAACTTGCGCATCGATTGGAATTTTTTCACTATTTTTCCGATAATCCTGATGAAATTTGCTATTAGAAAACACCTTAAAAAAGGGGTCCCAGAGAAACCGTAGAATCCCCCAACGAGCCGGATGATATTGCTGACTGGAATTTTTCCGGAAGTTAGCTTGAGTGAAACCGAATGTTAGATGTCGGTGTAATCATCACACCATGCCATAATTTTTAAGCATTGTCCATTATTTATTTAAAATTCTCAACACCCAGAAGTAAAAACAAGGTGGACTGACATTCCCGTGCGTTCGGTAGAAATGTTTGCTGGTATAAGTAGCAGAATCGACATGTATATTAACACCGGGTAATCGTTCAGATATTTTTTCACCACCATTACAAGGTATTTCTTTTTTTCTCAGAACTCAATTAAAGAATGTTTCTAGGGTATTTCAAGGCAAATCATGGAAATTTCCAGAGTGAAAAATAGATTTCATCAGCTGAAGGTACATTTTCATTTTCTATAACTTAATCTTCGTAATACTAAAATTTATTTTGCCTTCTTCTTTAAGACTTCTTTTTTGACAAATCACAAAACATTCAATACTTATTCATGTTTGATACAAACAAGATTTCCATAAATTGTGGAGGAAAAGATGAAAATCTATTAAGAAAAGTCCAATAGTATCAGCAACTTTGATCGAAAATAAGCATTTATATCTAATAACAGATTTTTGGCAAAATTAGCGTCTGTGCTTAAATTCAAATTTTGACTATTTCTATCTGTTTAACTAAATTTTCTAAATATTTTCAGATACTGCATAGCATTGCAAATTAACTACTCACCTGGCAAAACAAACAAGAAAATGTAGACATTACATTTTTGTAATAAACCAGATAGCTATTGAGATTATATTCAAATAATTCAAGTTTAGAAAAAAAGAAGTAAAGAAGTACAAAACAAGAACGTCTTAAAAATATAAATATAGATAAATGTATTCTAGTGTTAATTTATTTATTCGACGCTCATAAGAATTAAAATATAATAAATATCCATAAATGTTTCCGAAAACATCTATATAGAATTCTTTTTTTTATAATTTCAACTTCACAATAGCTATTCACCTATCACTTGCTTGAATGCTGATGGTCTTCTGTTTGTTTCGTTGTGATTTCACTAGTAAAACTAGTGAATGATCAAGAAACCAAGGGGACGAGTTAATAATAATAGATTTCAATTAAAACTAAATAGATTGAAACTATTGAATTAATTAGATTAAAACTAACTGTACATTTTATTTCGCGACAAAAGTTAGACCAGCTAATGGTATAATCGTATAATAGATTTAAGGTCTGAGGTAAGCTTTAAGCTAAAAGAAGCTCCGATACTTTACTTATCTAAAATCGTATTCTTTTAACATTTTGGAAAACTTAAATGGCCCCTTTTTGCTCCGAAGAACAACAATGGAATAAATTTTAGAGTGAAAAAATCATATCCCAAAATACTCCAAAATTTTAAGACGTAATCTAGTTAACTGGACACGAAGCAACAGTGGATTTGAAGACGTGACTAGATTCCGTAACTAAGTGACGCAATATTCTATGTAGGTTGAAGGTCGAGATGTGATGTAAACGGATAAAAACGAAAGTGCCGAAGGGCTTCGAACCCTAGTTCGCATAACTCGTGCATTTAGAGCTCGATTTACAGTTGGCTATAGATGAATGTACTTTTTCGCAAAAAACATAAAAAAGTAGTTATTGCAAAATAAATTTATTGTATGACATTGTATATATACCACGCTACACGGCTGTACGAGGCATTTATCGACAAATCAAAAGTTCTTTCATACTATTTTTGCCCACCAGATTGAATCCCTCAACTCGCTTTTCTGAAAATAAAACAAAAGGAATATTTCCTAAGAAAAACATTTTATGCCGAATATTGAGTTTTGTTTACGCGGCGTACGTAAAAGAGATCAGCCTCAATCGGATAATTAGCTTACGAGTCATGTAAGGTATATATATACCACGACAATAGCCCCTTTGCCAAGAACGACGGTCCTTGGATCGGAGGATCGCATTTGCTGGTATTACCACACGCAGCTCGAAGCTCACCGGTGGAGAACCAACCCCCTGGCATAATAGGCCTAAGTGTTTTTCGCTTGTACTTACATGCGCTGCTAAAATAGACGATGCGATTTGGTGACAAAACTGGGTCTGCTCTTGACATCATTAATGTAAGATGTGCGGGCACGGTCACTTCTCACTCGAACTTCATCCGAAGCTCAAGGCCAATGATCATCCTCCAACGGTACAATGGATAAAGCGCGAAAGGAACAATTTCCTGACAATAATCGTTTCGTTATCGCCAGTCTTATCGTAGTACTAATCCCATTGATTCCTGTATCTTGAAAGCCGAGCGGAATAAACAGAACTTATTTTGACAATTGATTTTCAAACTTTTCAATGGGCGATGGCTTATTGACTGATTAAAATTAGAAGAGAATCCACTCGTTATGGCTCATCGCAAATAATGCTTTGAACTTCCATAGGATTCATTGAAAAGCTGTTTAATCGACGATCCTGACTTTGGAAAAAGAATTTTCATGTTCAGGACCCCAATGCCAAAAGTCATATTTTGTACATCGTGGTGATTTTTGTTCGTTTAAAGATACACTTCATTCAAATACGCCAAGACATTCCGTCGCGCGATGAAGAAAGAGAATGTTAGATCTCTGAACAATCGAAATAGCTGAATACCGAAACTTTCTTCGAGAGAGATAAAAGTAAGAGGGAAAATACAGGAGGGTCGTAAAAACGTGAGTAACTAATGCAGGCGAGAATACCCCGTGCATTCCACTTCCTCTTGGCCCGCAATCACCTTTCTCCTATATAGTCGCAAGACGATATCTTATTGACTTCCCACATGTATGTATATATATGTATACCCGACAGGACACGACTTTCGCGTGAGAAAAAAGCCATAAATACGCATTGTACTCTAAGAGTTTTGTTTTGCAAGTTTATAACTTATCTCAGCTTGTCATTTTTTTTGCATTGTAGATTGCAATGCACATAGTTGAATAATATTGTGCCTATTCTGTATTGACATACCCGGAAAACATCGCGTGATTTGACCAAAATTGTTGACCGAGACGATCTCATTTTCTATTAATACTTATACACCAAAATGCCTTTCATATTCCAAAATAGTGGATCTTCTTATCGTATCATAATTGACTCTGCATTGAATTATGCTCATCGTTTTATTCGCCCCTATTTGTGCCATTGATAATTGAATTTACTAATTGGCTACTGATATTAGTTTGCGAAAAAAATTGTGTAAAATACTAATATAAATCAAAGTTATCAAAATAAAATGAAGTACTGAGTATATTTAATTCATTATTATTGGATCATTGTTTACTCTAAAATGTCAATGTATCCCCAATGAATAATTAGTAATTCATATATAGTTTAGCAGGATTTCCCGGTCGGTCATGTAATTACCAAAGAACAAAAACAGTTCTTTTGTTTTTATCCTTCTCTACGGCTCATTAAACGCAAAGTTGTTTACGCGAATCTGAACGCATTGAAAAAACTTATATGAAAGTATAACAAGTTCAATTGTAGTCAAATGAGATGTATTGGAATTTGATATGGTGTAATTATCCCGGGAATAAGGCGTACGAGTGGCATTTCGGAGGATTCCGAATGAGAAAGTAGGCTTTTCTTATTCAATTATCATTAAAAAAATAATAAGTAGAAGAAAAACCTTCAAAATTGAATCCAATATGATATCAAAGTCGAGCGCTTATTAAAAATAGTCTTGTATCAGAAGCTCATTGGCTTTCATAAGCGTCTCGAATGAACTGCGAACAAACATTAAAAAGCGCGTTTGTAGAATTTGCGTGACGCGCTCGAGAGGCAAAATATTTGGGGAACTAACATATAATTGTAAGAGTTTTTCAATCGAGCAGGCGATAATTCGACGTTGACACGCTATGCAATACGGCAACGCAACTGACGATGAGTTATCCAAAAGCTACTTGGCAAAAGAAACGACAACAACGACAAAAGATAAGAATCGAGTAGGTTGGGCTGTGGGTCAATAAAAATCAAATGACTAAGTGATACGAGAGATAATAAAAAAAGCAGCGAGCGGAGGAATGCACGGAGCGTCAAGTTAAAGTCGCGCGCAGTGAAGATCGTGACTTTTTTGCCCGTGACGCAGTGCAACGCGAGACTCGGGGCATTCGGTGCATGCGCCAGACATGCATTTGTACGTGACCCGCCTCTGGCTAGAAGACGATATAGAGCCGACTTAGCGCGGCGATCTTTACCGAGCGCCGAGGGAACAAACAGGCTCGAGTGTGCACCGGCCATGATTCTAATCAAGAGCCTATTTGCCGGGCTACGTGACGCAAGTGCAATGTGCGCTCGGTTAGCAGCTATATCCGAGTACACTGACTTCTTGGTGCATCGCCAGAAAATTTCGCGCTATAGCTTCTGCAAACTGAATCACTGCAGTTTTCCTCTTTAGCTGGCAGCGAAGTTTCTCACGAGTCGATCCCTTGGACTTCATATTGATAAAAAGTGTCGAAAGTCGGATAAATTTCGTCGAATTTCTCGTGCTACACTTCTGGTTTTCAACTTGATAATCTTATTCTATGGATAACCTATCGACTTTTTAAGTACACCAATCAAAAAGTGTTGGGACCAGACGAAAGATCTTTCGATTTAGTTTTATTTAGTGTTACGATACACCTTGGTAGTATTTCCTTCAAGTTTCAAGGATTGCCACAATAATTGTTGTGAATGAATCATTCTTATTGATCTAAATTGAAAATAATACGAATATCATTTCACTGTTTACGATTCGTGTCAATGCGAATAAAATCCATGAAATTTTATGATGGACCAATTATCTTGAATAAAAATTTATCTGATAACTGCAAAGTATTTAAATATTCATTAAAATAAAAATACATTTTTTTTTCAATAAATTACGCCTCAGAATACCGTTTGCGTCTATATTCTGCACCATGATATTCACCTATGTATGGTCTATCGAAAATCGTATGATGGCATGTACTTGCAATGTCCAATACTTTTACCTGTATTGGTATACTGAATGAAATATTTCCCTAATAAAATGAATGAATTGAAAAATATTTTGATTTAGATTGTTGCATGGATCACTTTTGATCAACTGATTTTTCAGCCTAAAGCCTCGGAGTTACACCGAGACAACTCATATCAGCTATAACCAACAAGAAGTTGGTGGTATGGGAAGAGATAGGCAGTGAAACAATAAAATTGAATTTTGTATATAAAGTACTCAACGAACCCTTCGGTATATTTTGCTAAGAATGTGCCACTGGTCAACTTCTGAACAATATGTTCATTTTCCACGATTCGAATGGATATAAAAATTGAAATGCAATACTCTAATCATGCCGATTCTAAATTTAGATTCGGACTATATTGAAGAAGTGGTGACAATAGGTCACCGATATTTTTAATCAGATATAAGATATATTTTACATTTTGTACGTTTTACAGGGATCTCGAAAGAAGATACTCATTATTTTCCAGTCTTGTTTTTTTTTCTTCAAATTTTGTTTTTTATTGCAACTTCAAGTATACGGTCGAAATATATTTGGTTTTCAAATTTTTCTTCAAGCTTGCATCATTAGACTATTACATGTAAATTCCAAAAAGACGACGGCGTATTCAAGTATAGAAATTACAAAGGAATAATTGTACTGCGCAGGGCGAGTTATATTTATGCGCATCTATTTTCACTGGGGGGAAACTATACGTATGCAGTTATCTCTTTACAGTTTCAGAAATAAACCACACACGGGAGACTACCATGAATGTAATTTGAGATGCACATGGACTAGGAATTCCCGCGCTATTACTATATCGTTCATTTTTTATTTGAAGGCACATCTTTTAGTTTATACTTATCATGGGGAATACTGCGTGACAAAGATATCTAGAGAATATTCCGAGATGAAACTGAACAATTTCAATCGGATGGGGGAAACCCCAATGAATCAAAGGTAAGAAATCGATGATTCGAAATGTAAAAAGTACTGTAAATAGGGGTTACTTTATACTCAGGGGTAACTTTGGACACTACATCAAGGAAAATATGGGATGGCTGTAACTTGGATCTTATGCATCACATATTTGTCGTACGAGCACCATTTTAGAGCTCGGAATTTCTAGTTTCCAAATCTCTAAGTAAGAAACTTCCAAAATAAAATTTTGGTGGATATTTTTGTGACCGAGTGTATCAAATTTCATAAAATTTGAGAATTTATTCTACCAAGCCTTTATATAATATTCGAAATCTTCCAAAAATTGATTTAATGTGACTTTGATGTCATGTTTCAGAAAATGCGTAACTCATGCGAAACTAGTAAAATGCGTAAAACATTTTTCTCGAGTATGGAATTGAAACAATCATCTGAAAATTGCAAAACGGGGGTGACTTTCAACAACATTCATCATTCAAGAATAGTAAAATGGGGATAACTTTGGATACTAAGTATATTTTATCATGTAAAAATAGCAAAATGGGGGTTATTTTGGACGCTTTTTAAAAAGAATACTCAATTTATAATTCATGTTTCAAATACCCATAATCCAATAATTATATTTGCCGCATATACTCTCATACACATGCACCTAGCCTACGCACGAATACCGATCCCGATAATCGTCTATGATAATTCAATCAGCTTGAAAAATAATGTTTGGAATACTCAACGAATTTTGTAGTTTGAAGATGTTTTTTCAGCTTTCTTTTTTAGCATATTATCCGTGTTACATTCATATATTCTCACATTAAAGATAAGAATAATATGATAGTATATTATGCAACGAAGGATTAAAATTTAACGCACTAGTTGGATACGATATTTTATATTATGAGAGCTCGTGAAACGGCCTGTTAAGAAACGCACTAGTGCGTGAAATGGCGTTTCATGCGGCGAGTAACATGAAAATTGTTTTAATTTTTCATCATGATACTTAATAAATGGTAATACACATTTAATTCGTTGAAAATTTATTTTTACCATATAATATCATAAAAAAGAATTTTCAGTAAATAGTATATTATTAGTGCGTGAAATTTTGAGGACGCGTGTGGACACGCGCCCACGAGTGTCCGGCGGCGAGTGTTACCCGTTCACACGAGTGATTAAAAATGAACGCATCAGTTCGATACGATAATTTATGTTACGAGTGCTCGCTTAAAGAGCATTAGAAAAAAGCACTAGTGCGTGAAATACGATTTCATGCGTTAGTAACATGAACGTTTTTTTATTGTTGAAGCGCCATTCAAGAAACCCAAGGAAATATTGCATATGAATAATTTACGTTGAACTTTATAAAGGGGTAACTTTGGAACGGGTGTTTTTGCAGTCAAACATTAACAATAATATTCGTGAAAATTGTGATCTGGGTAGCATCTTGTACTTAACTTTTGAGCGCACGTTAGATACATGATTTGCAAACTTTCTAATGATCCTGGCAGACTTTAGAAGTTGAAAACCGTCCAAAGTAATTCCCGTTTACCGCGGTATATGTAAATTACTTAGAGCTTATAGATCACGAATAAGATGTGCAACATTAAAGATACATAAAAATAAGAAGCTGGTGTACATATTTAGAGAAAGCATACACTCTGCGAGCCCGATCGTGCTTATATAGTTTCATTTGTGAGCTCACGTGTTTGACGAGCAGCAGATGTGCCACATCAAGGAACATTGTAAAAGATATAACGAGAATAAGTACTGTAATTATCGCACTTGTCCAGTCAATATTTGCGGTGTCTTGAAGATAGCACAGATATTTTCTTAAAACTTGTTTAAATCCCAATAGAATTATAGGAGGAGAGGGTGAATCGGCTGTCATCTCATTATTTGTGGATATGCACAGCGCACAATGCGCACATACTGTATGTATACGTGTGTGTATATATGCGCAGAGAGCGAAGGATGGCTTCCGCGCGCGCCGCGCCAGCGAGTAAACAACTTGGGCGCGGCCTTGTATCATCTCCTCCGTTTCATACTGAGAAACTTCCCAACGGGCTTTCTCACACTTGGCGCTTATGCATGGGGTGCAGGCCTTGTGCTCGTCAGCACTTTTTCATCGGGTTCGCGCTCGGCCCGCGCATCGCTGGCTCTTTTTCCCATTTTCCACGTGTTTCCTTTTGCCAGCCCGGCTGACATTTTTCCCGCGCGCCCCACATCTCTTCCGTTCGAAAACGGCGTACGTGATCCAAGGCACACGCCGCGCCCCACCAGACGATGACCTTTTCAGCGAACGCGACTTGCCGCACGCTCGCGTATATAATAATCAATGAGGGCTTGCTCGAACGTGGAAAGTTTCCTCGACGACGTTTTGGGAGATTGACCACGAATTACCTATTACAGAACTTACTGCGTCAATAGGCTCTCTCATTGTTTCAATATAAATCCGAAAACGATTTGGAATTTCCAGAGTTCGCTTTGGTCCTGCACCTTTTTGGATTTATCGAATATTCGTGGCGAATTTATATAAAATTCAAAATTGATACTTAGAATACGGATCGTACGTTGTATACACATACGTTTTCGATTCATGCATCATCTAATCTGTATTGCTGTATAAAGCAGAGCAGAGATAAAAAAAAGCTGATGGTGAACACGTGATACTCTCGCTTTGAAATATGTACATGAGAATCGTACTCAATTGCTCTTAAAATTTGTATTTGTTGTATTTAAGCTTGGATTGCGAATACGATGAGATTATTTGAAGAATAAACGATTGAGAGTAATCGTGTGTGAGCTATACAACATATTTAGAGTACGCATTATAATTGAAAAAAATATCAGTCTCAAAATGAATTTCACGAATGAAAAAAAGAGCTTGAGTTTTGAAGAATCTTCAAATTAAAGAAATCGGACACGAATAAAAGAAAAATTGAAGTTTCTACATCCACTACTGATATTGACGGCTATTTTTATAGAATAACGTAATGGCCTTTCTTTCATAATATATTTGTCCTCATTATTCAATCTAAACGAATGTGAACTTTTTCGAGGTTTATCGACTGGCTACGAGATCAACGAACTAAAAAACATTGAGACGATTCAAATCTAGAAGCTTTTATCTAGAGTTTTCATAACAATAATCAAAAGTAATCTCAATTCGGAGACTCGTGATTTATTGCACGAACGAAATCGAGCAATGAAAACAGCCACCTAAATTTATTCCAAATCGGCTGTGACGATTAACCGATACAATTATCACACGAAAAGTAATTTAAACATTTATAAGGCTAAAGGTGATCGGAATTTCACTCTAATAATAGCAAGACCATTGTACTCAATATACGCTGGAATATGGAAATCGTGGAGATGAAGAAGTGGATTCACGAGAGATAAAAAGAATAGGAATGCTCGACTTATATGGACAAAATCGTGCAAGATCTCTTCTTGAAGATCGCGAATACCCCTGACCCAAATTGGCTTTACTTCAAGCTTATTTCCATTAGCAGTTATAAGCTTTAACATATATGTACACTTTCGTGCCTCCTCACCGCCAACAAACGGGGAATTCAATCTCGTTCTCCATTATTCTGATTCCTATGTACATCATCAATAGCCTCGTGTGCTATGAGCAAGAAAGTCGGGCCTTTTGACTATTGAACGAGAAGAAAATCGATCGGGCAATTTGTTCCAATGAGCAAGTAAATGAATTATTTAATGTTGGAAAATATAATGTAGTTTCGAGTTTCGACCTTGCCTATACACACAAGCTCGCAAAACTGTGACAAACACCTTGTTTTTGCACAAAGTGACTTTTCACAAAAGCTAATGTTTTATTACAACTTAATGGCACTCGTTACATTATGCATACGAAAATAACATTGCCTATATACCTAGGACTTTACAACAGAAGACATATCACAGTTGATAATGAGTATAGGCGTGAAATCGTATGTTTTGTTAAGCATTAGTCAGACTTGCTCTCGCAGTGTTATTGAGAAAAATCCATAAAACCGGGCCTCGGTGTTTGGTTGTTTTATGTGAATATAAGCAATATCGCGGAACATCGCCACGAACGAACAATACTCTAGTCGCGTGATCTGCATTTCGTAGCACTCTTCGAGGCACGGGTCTACCTTGGTTTTTTTTCACGTATTTTGACCCCCTGAAAAGGATTTTCTTGGGTAGACCACGCGAAAGTGATCGAGTCAATCGTTATGAACAAAAATAGCAACAAATTCATGAAATACGCTATTTTACGAGATTTTTTCCATATTCTTCAGCTAATTTCAAATCAAAAATAATCACATGAATTTTTCCGTAAAGTTGATACATTCTGAGAAAAAAATCCTAAACTTTTGAAAAACGCTAATTTTGCAATTTTCAACATATTTTACAGAAATAATTTTGCATTATTGTCAATGCAGTGAATGTAAAAATTGTTCTTCAATTTCTTATCTATGATATGAAACAGTTACTTATTGTCATCACTTGCATTTACGACATTTTTTAAGCATCACAAATCAAGCGTTTCATGCAACTCGCGCACGGTTATACCAGCTACCATTTGCTGTATGAAGGCAAGAGTAAGTAGCAGCCCAATATCATAATAAATTCAAGGTATGGCAGGAAGTAACTAGTTTATATGATAGATGAGAGATTGAGGACAATTTGTACACTCGCTGCATTATTTTTTATTTAAAATTAGCTGAATAATGTGAAAAAATGTTCTCAGATCAAAATAGCGTATTTTATGAATTTGTTGCTATTTATGTTAATAAAAATTGATTCGACCACTTTGGCGTGGTCCACCCAAAAAAATACTTTTCAGGGGGTCAATATATGTCCAAAAAACTTGGGTAGACCCGTGCCTCGAAGAGTACTACGAGCAACTAGAGTACAAGGAACCTAAGTACCACCTAAGTTTCATTAGCTCGCTGTATAGATATATATTGTTGGTGGGCCCCGGGAAACTATAGCCGCGCTCGTTTGCCCGGGAGCCGCGCGAAATCGGACGGCACGTGTGGCTGTGCATGCGAGCTTGGACCCTCGTAAATTTAATCTCGCGGCCGAGAGAGCGCGAGTTGTTTCGGCCCTCTCCTTCTATGCATCACGCCACGCCGGCGCGCCGCGGCGGGGCTTAGCTGCTCTGGCGGTTTGTCCAACTGCGCAGTTATATATATGCCGCACGTGCCCACGTGGATGGGCGCCGGCCGGTATCGGCCGGTACTAAAAAAGCCGGCGCGCACCCAAGCCGACACGCCCGACACACCAGGTTAATTCTATGTATAGGTGCAGTATATATACGTGTATATACACACGGCTCTATCGCGCGAGAGAGACGTAATTTGCGCAGTTGCGGGCGGACTCGAAAATCGTGTTTTCAAAGACTCGCTTTCGCCTCTGGTAATAAGTATAGCTGCAGCTATTTGTGTCGTCGATCGTTTATACTGTATAGTCACGCACCGAATTTCATATTGTCTTCTTAAATAAAATCTTTTGGGTAGGATTACGTAAACCCTATAGTCCCGTGTGACAAATGGGATTGTTGACGTTTTCTTTGATTTTTCGACTAAAAAACACATTTAATTATTCAATTAAACGATCTTATGCTTGACCCTGGCAACATCCGGATTCGTCCTGTTCGATACAATCGGCACGAATTAATGTATTTTAAATTTTGTGTCTGTAGCACGAGAAGTTTCACGTGTGGGGGGGGGGGTATACTTGTGCAGAGTCGATGAAGGACTCCTTGTTTTTTTCCAGGGCACTTTTTAAGCCAGTGATTCATATATACGCAAACATTACCATTTTTTAACTCAGCGTGCGAAGTTCGGTTTTTCGAATGGTTGTTTAGCGTTTGCAAAATCAAAATAGTATATTATGCAACTAGTGCCTGAAATGCGATTTCACGCACTAGTGCTAAAAAAGTGGGCTAAAGCACTAGTGCGTGAAATGAGCGTTTATGATCACGTATAACAAATAATTTTTCATCGCTGTGTGCGGAAAAGTTTTACCACATATGTGATGAAAAATACTGTCCGATTCTAGACTCGTGTGATTATCACACGGCAAACGACACACAGGCCTAGAATTAGATTTTCACTATGGCAGCGAAAAACACAATTTTTTCGCACAGCGTGCGAAAGGTAATATTGTTACACAGCGAAGGAGAAATTGAACTTCACACATCGAAACTACGCGTTGAAAAGCTACGAGTTGAAATTTCAACGAAACTCTTACCATTCAAGTTTGACTCACAATTAATTTCAATTTAAACCTTTCGATAGTAAGTTATTTGGGTTATTTCAAAAGAAATACATAAAAGTTTAGTTCCCCAGATAAAACGTGTCAATACAAACGTGAATAGAAACCACTGTTACCGACTTTTTGTAACATTTAAAATTTTCAAGTTGAAACATATCTTGTGAAAAGCCGTATTATAAGACTTGGCTCTCAAATGATGATTCAACATTCAAATTTATTCTGGAGCATGCACGTTAACATTGATATCATTTACTCGAGATTTAAGGAGAATTTATCTCGAAAAAGATTACGACGTTAATAACAATGTGACGTAGTACATGTGTAACATTCATTGGAGTAAATATTCATACATATATGAATAGAAAAACTTATTTTTCTCACCGTATCTCTTCAACAAGATAGAAAATATGTGTCACTCTGAACAATGTACTATACAGCGGTGGAATGAGATGCGGCAATATCGATTGGCGGAGGTCTGAACTGCGTCTCCTCACCTATTTGGCCCACGAACTTTATACAACAGTTTTTATTCTCGCAGGTACACGCTGCCCAATAATTAAACCATGAAATCATGTCAATCAACTAATGTTGACAAAACTTGTTCATTGCCCAATCGAATTAAGGCATCCTAGTCTATTCCGATTCTCTATAGACGATCAGGAAGTAGCCGCGATTCCCAAAACATCAAGTACCGGATATCGGCGGCGGCGCACATGTCACAGAGCAGCAAAACATAAACATTGCGGGATTGTAGCGTGTGGCCTTGTGTACGCGGCGCACTACAGCATCCTATATATAAGATACCTATACCGGGTCGAATGCACCCGTGGCAAGTGCGGGCCGAAGAGCCAACACAAGTATACTTGGTATATGTTATATATATTTATAAACGACTTACTTTTTCCGAATCGCCCGTTTCTCCTGCAGTGAACATCTTGGGCCCGCGAACCTGTACACATGCCAACGCTCATAACCTGCGCGACTCTATGACTGAAACACACTAGCGCCAGGCGGGCCGCACTCCCCAGTTGTGTTGCGGAAGCGCGCGCGAGTTCTCCTCCCCAACTCCCTATTCCCGCCTATCCGCATGCTTCTGTGTATGTGTGTGTGTGTGTGTATGTGTGTGTGTGTGTGTGTGTGTGTGTGTGTGTGTGTGTGTGTGTGTGTGTGTATGTGTGTGCCCAGCCCCAGGCGGCCAACCCTTCCAAAAAAGTACGCGGCTTCAGGCATGCGCTCTCTGCAACAACGCGCCGAATATATCTATGATATAGCTATTATGAGTGCATCTTTTGCGATTCAATATAGCGATCGAGAGCCCGTTTGAGATCAGCTGCGTCATAAACAACGCAATAAAAAGCATTTGGCTTTTACCGGTGTCGCTGTGGATTTACTTTTAATTAACGAATCTCGGTACTGCTTCGAGCAATTTCCACAACGTTATGCGTACAACAGAAGGCTGATTTATTGACGACAACCCGAAATTAGAAAACTATGCGTTTTCGTTTCTTTTGAGGGAAAAATTAGTCTTCTACACTCTAGCTTAATTATATTTATGTATACATACATGCTCAATAGCTATTATTGGCGTGTATTTGATCACCAATGACGTTAGAAATGTATGAAAATCAACGAAGGACTTGGATTTAAAAGAATGAATGAGGCTACTTTATATGTTAATTGTAGATTTAGTTCACGCAGGAATTAAGTATATTCGACGGGGCCAACTACGTCGTAGTATGCCCTGCCCTTTGCCAACTACGATACTAGCTATATGTAACATATAGGTAAGTATATAGTACCTAAGAAGATAGACCAGAAGACGGACGTGAGCGAGCGATCCCAGGCCCCAGACTCACCATTCCCTATATCAATTTTCTTTCAGTCACTTCAGAAATTATTTTTCAACTGCTGACTAATAGTAAATCGTTATTATTTCGATCAACCTGAGGTATTCTTTTTTTTTACTTCCAGGGGTTATTCTCACATGGAGATATACCCAGCTGAGGTATTCTTATTTTGCTCAAAAAGTCGACAAGAGACGTATTATTGTCTTTGTTTACAACTTTGATCCTGATTTATGAGAAGGAAAATTCAGGATGATTTTTTTATCACTTATTATAATCAACTGTTTATTCGTAGATTGAATTTTTGACGCAGAAATTGTAATGTGAACATATATTGGTGTTATGAGACTCGAACATATTGATGTTTGTAAAATTTTTGAGTATCATTTCGTACGGAAGTATGGTTTCATTGAACGGAAGAATGTTTTTCGAAGATCGCGCTCTTCAATGCATGCCGGCTTGCGTGCGGCGTGCGCTCGCGCCTCGCGAGTCGCGAATCCGCGGCGCGGATCATGCGGACCTCTCCGCAACACTGCGGCGCACATGTGCTCATTTCAACAACATAACCTATATAGCCATCAACAACATAACATTGCAGTTTGATGCGCGCGATCGAGACTGCAGTGCAGAATTACGTTACGATTCGTATCTTGGAAAGATTTTTACATAGTTAATTTGTATTAATCGTAAGCAGTTATTAGTCGAAATGATGCAGTGTCATTTTTTCAAGTTATCTCGTATAAAAACCGTGCGAACTATTCCTGTCAAAAACTATTCTGTAATAACTCAGTTGGTTAAATTGAAAACGACTGACGCAGATGTACTTTTAGACCCTATCGTTAAAAATGTTAGAGACAAATTATTATACAGCGACTACCTGGAGGGAAAGCAGCTCAAACTTGGTTATGGTAAAAATCGTGGAACCAAAGACAAACTAGAGTATAAGTTCCAGAAGGAAAGAGAATCGTGGGAAGTTGCAAACCCTGCTACGAGTATTGCCTTAAAATATTTGGATGATGCAAATTTACAACAAGAATCGACTCAAAATCTCGATGAAGATCAGTTATTGGATAAAGAAAAAAATCAGAAAGAGAAGCCAATACACATGCCTTATGCTACAATTGACAAGTACAAGGAAGTACAAGTAAAGGCTTTCAAGCATACTGAAAAATCAATGAGGGCAATTAATGAAAAATACAAAAATTTATATGAAAAATACTTACAACTATCAAAGTATAGTACAGTTCATCCTAATCTGAACAGTTTAGATGGAGAAGATATAAATAATAACTTGAATATACGTTTAGGAGACGATTTCTCAAATGTACCTCCAACTTGGATGACTGACTATGAAATTTATGATGATGCGTTACAAGAAAATCTTGAAGATGTAAGATACGGTACACCAGATCCTAATACTGAAATCAGTTCAGTTCCTTGTGGGGGTTGTGGTGCACTACTGCACTGCAAAGATGTGGCTCTTCCTGGTTATTTGCCATCCGAGTTATTTGTGGGTAAAAGTGATGATGATTTAAAGTCCATTGTATGCCAGAGATGTCATTTCATGACAAACTATAACACATGTCTAGATGTTAGAGTTTCAGTAGATGATTATCCAAAATTGTTGGAACAAATAAAAAGTAATGCCAAAGCACTAATCATATTGCTAGTGGATCTAACAGACTTTCCCTGTAGTATTTGGCCACAGTTGCCCACACTTATTGGAACAAAAAGACATGTATTTATAGTAGGCAACAAGATAGATCTTTTGCCCAGAGATTCACCAGTTTTTCTCGATCAAGTTAAAGAATCTTTGAGAGAATCATTGATACAGACTGGATTGGTCAGTACAAATATCAAACATATTGGTCTTGTATCTGCAAAAACTGGATATGGCGTTGAAGAACTGATAAACAAGTTACATAAACTATGGCAGTATAGAAGTAATTATTCACAAATATTACAACCGAATATAATGACACAACTCAACTACTTTCATTTACAAACTAAAAATTCAATCAACATTTGTAATATTTTGATTCTAGGTGATGTATATTTAGTTGGATGTACAAATGCAGGAAAATCAACGTTATTTAATATATTATTGCAATCTGATTTTTGCAAATCACAAGCTGTTGATTTGGTGCAACGAGCAACTACTTCGCAGTGGCCAGGGACAACGCTGAATTTATTGAAATTTCCCATCTTAAAACACTCAAGCTATAGACTTTTCTTGCGAACTAAAAGATTGCAAGCATCAAATAAAATGAATTATGAAGAAGAGTATTTGAGGAAAGAAGAATTTACTAAAACAAGAAATATTGAACTTGCTACCCTTCAAAGTAAAAATTTATTTATTCTAAATATTCATTCATCAATCAAAATGTCAATATACTAAATCTTCATCATTACTTTAAGGTCGGATCACTCACACTTTCAAGAAAAATTTTGAGCTGAGTAAAGCGTTAAAACAATCAAACAATGGTGGTGAACTTTTAATAGATAGATCAAAAAAAATTGGGTTAGACGAAACAGCCGATGAGTTCAAATACAGTCGCTGGTGCTACGATACTCCTGGAGTCATTCAACCAGATCAAATTTTACATTTACTAACTGCTGATGAGTTGATCAAAACTATGCCTGATAGGATTATATCTCCAAGAACGTTCTGTTTATGGCCTGGACAAACAATATTCATTGCAGGCTTGGGGAGATTGGATGTTTTGTCTGGATTATCATATATTAGGTATAAGTTTCATATATTCAGTATTACTCTGAAAAAAAAATTTAATAGAAATATGGGACAATTGTTATTGAAATTTTAGATGCTTCAGAATGTATTAGGTTGCTAATATCAATTATTTACATATCGATTTTTTTTTCATTAGGTGTACCGTTTTTGCAAGTCGTCATTTGCCAGTAACTATATGTAATATTTCCGATGCTGAACATATTTATAACGAATTACTCAAGAGTGAAGCTTTCACTGTACCAATAAACAATCCAGATCGGTTGAAAATGTGGCCCAAATTGAAATCAAAAGATTTGGAAACTGAAGGAATTGGAAAAGATCAATCTGTTTCAGATGTAGTATTATCTAGTGCTGGTAAGGTTTTACTTAAGTTTTATATACAAGTCTAATTTCAGTTATTTGAAAATTATGATATATTAATTGAAGGTTGGATAGCGATCACTGCATTAGAAAATCATAAGATTAATTTGAGAGCATGGACCCCGGAAGGCAGAGGAATTTATTTGAGAACACCAGCCCTCTTACCCAAATCAGTGACACTCCGTGGGATGCGGAGAGTTGGAAGTCCAGCATATCAATTTGGACGGCAGGTTCACTATGTCAATAAAAATATGCAATAGGATTGAGCTTTTTGACACATATATTTAATTAATAATTGATAATTTTTGTACTAAAGTACAGATTACCTGATTATACATAAGAATTATTTTAAAAACAGGTAACATTGAATTCAACTAGTTAGTCAAACTTGAGTTGAAATGTAAATTGCACAATGAAAATAATCACAAAGAATTATTGATTGGAACACAAATTGTTATTATAGGGATCAGTATCATTTTAAAATATTTTACATCAATGAGATACTAAAGATGATTTTACTTATAGAAGATATATGTATATATATTCATATGTATAGAACGTATCAAATTGTATAAAATTGTTGAGTTCCCCTAATTGTAAAAAGTATTTTAGAAAATTATTGTTGAGTAAATAATCATTACAAAGAAAAAGATGAAAGATCTTTAAGAACCAATAAAAATTATATGAAGAAAAAATAGTCGATCAAATGATCAGTAAATTGATTTTCATAAATTAATTTTTGATAAGTCATAGTTCAATCAAGAATCACATGAATCTTGAGCTCGTTGTTTTGCTTGTTTATACATTGTTTTGTAGAATTTTTTCAAACTTGTATAAAATCCTTTTCTCGACTCGTTGTTCTGAATATTTTCGCATGAATGAGTGAGATCAGAACACCTAAAAAAAATTATGCAATGAATTTAATTTATTCGATTATTTTTCTTATCATAATATTCCTCACCGTTCTTTGCAGTTGGCAGCTCTTAATCTTTCTTTAGTTCGTTCGAGTTGTTTCATCTTTGCCAACAATCTAAAAGATAATTTCTCCTGTATTTACATATAATCAAATTAATCATCCGGTAGAGTCAACTCACATTGAAGTATTTTCATCATCTTTCAATGATGGTGCACTATTAGATCGACATATGGAATCACTCTTGTGCCTTTCTACGGGCGAATGTTTCAAACTAGGATCTTCCTTACAGATTTTATGATTACAATTCCTTTCACTAGATGCATTGAAGGAGCGTATCTCGTTGGAACATTTCGATGCACTTTTCTTGTAACTTTCATGCACAGTATCAGGAGTCATTCTACTCAAGAATTTTGGTTTAATATCTGTATATTTGTCACAAGAGTTTTGGTAATTGGTCACATCATGTAATTTCGATACGTCAATACCGTCAGATTTTTTGTTAGAGAAATAACATTTGTATTTAAGGCAAATTGGACAACTATCAAGGATGTGAGCATCCTCGCAAATATTAAAGTTTTCACGGGATTTCTTTGAAGAAGCAGCTGATACACAACTACATATCTGTCTCTTCTGAGGTGTAGAAAGATAACATTCATTGTTTGGGATTGATAAACAGTCCTCTAATGGATCACAGTTAAGAGCAATTTCATCATTGCCTTTGTTTCGACGACATCTGTAATGAGATTTCAGTTATGAATAAATAAAATAGCAATTTATATGCAATAAGTAGTAATTTGAATTATAAATAATTACTGTCGGCATATGTAAATATTTTTTTTCCCATGATTGATATGGCACACTTTCTTCTGCCTCATCCGATTTACGGGTGGCTCTTTTTTTCTATGAACACAGCATTGATTCTAAAATTGTACGACGTTAATTATCAAATAATCGACGCTAATGTAATAATATTAAATTTTTTTTATTACAGAATTAATTAGTTTGGGATTAATCACGTGCGTTTCTATAGGACAAGTATTGATGTTTGTCATTTCTTCTATTGTAGTTCTTGTTGATACTTCTATTTTAGGTGATAAAATACCCTGGCAAATTAAACTTCATTATTTTCACTATAGAGTCATGTGTTAATTAATAAAATAGTAATATATCAAAGTTTTTACTGGGAAAAATTTGGAAGGCTCCATCAGTAAATCAACATCAACTCCACTCAATAAGCCTTTAAAACAAGGCACAGGATACAATAGGTTGACCAAATTAGTTTCAAATGTAGCCAATGAAACATTTCGGTTTGACGTTGGAGACAATTGAATTAATTCAGCAAAGATGTTTTCTTCGGACAATTTTTTTTCAAGGTTTGCTAGTGTGCTTACTCCGTGAAATATTTTCTTAAATGTAAATTTGTTATGATACAAAAGAGGAAATATAGGTGTTAATCTATGAGTTGCTACACGGGAGTCGAAAATGTAAATGTGCAAGGCAACTTTGCCTTTAGGACACAACCAAACTCCTGGACAAGAGACCTGAAATCAATTCATGTTTTTTTCTCTAGCAGTAATACCACCATTTATTAGCATCCAATTTTATTTGTGTAAAATTCGTCAACTTACAGCATGCAGATCGAGATCTATTCTAACAGAGAATGCTCTACCAACCATTTCGTAATTTATAGTATTTATTGTTGACAGACTGTCATTTAACGTTTCCAAAAATCGTGAGTTAAAATAGTTCAGTCTGCTACTTGGAAAAAAAAATTACTTCAAATTTTCTTGACAATAACGAAAAAAAAACCCCGAGCACTTGCACTGAGAAAAGGTTTGCGTTGAAACAGCGGAGACCTTAGCTCGATCTTGAAATGAGTACTACGTCATCGTGAATGAAAATCTGTTTTGAACGTTACGTTGCTAGGGAACTAAAGATCCGCCCACTTGAACAAAATGAATTTCGTGTTGTTCACTGATGAATTGTCGAAGAATTCCGTGCAGTTTGTTATTGCTTGGATTAATTTTTTTTAACTAACTTTTATGGTATACGTGATCATAAACGCTCATTTTACGCATCGATTTTCGTGTCTTAAATGTGATTTTACGCACTAGTGCTTTTGCCCAATTGCTATAGTACTAGTGCCTAAAATGCGATTTTGTGCACTCAAATTGATGCGTAAAATCGCGCTTGATCACTATACCATAAAATATTTTATTCGTTTTCAGCTGTGTCAAATTTAAATAAAAAACGAAGTATATACCGTTTCTTATAACTCGATGCATCACGAGTAACTAAAGAGAGGTCAACGGTTTAATCCCTTGCGTATGTAAGATTATTTTTTTCAAACGGGTGACATAAACAAATGGCCTACGAAGAGAATTCATGCACGTACGACGTGCTTCGATTGTACTGAAGTCGCGCGGATGTTCTGCGCAATATACGCGCAGAAACGACGCCTCAGACGCGGCATCATTGCGTATCCAGCGCCACATATTCACATATCCGTGAGACCCGTATGATTTTTTTCCAATCAGTTTTTTAAACCACGCCAAAAAAATATGTTTATAAAATTTCATTTTCGGTAATACTATAAGTGTATAAGTGTATCACGTAATAAGTCATGAGAGTTCGCCACAATCTAGACACTCCATGAGTTTATTATTAAACAGGTATTTATTTTTTTATTAACAATTTTTGAGTATGCAACAAATTAAATATGATCGTATTGATATAAATGGTGGAAAGATCCCCTTGAGAGCAGAATTATTTGAGTTATTTCTATTGAACAATTCACGAGAGCGGATAAAACGAATTGAAGTGTCAAAGTGTAAACGAGACTTGGAAAATTGAGGGATTAACTTTTGGATTTTTGTCGTTCCTTCTTCTTATCCACTGGCGTTCTTTTTTGCATTTCTTTGATATAAATTTCTGTTTTTATAAAATCGCTCTGGGCTATGGCGAAGTTTAATCTATTGTCCGTAGATCGTGGAATTAGAGGTTCTGTGTTCCATCCGTACCTAGCATGGAAAATAATTATCAGCATTTTTTTATCCTTCGCTTATACAGTACAATTGATGGATAAAAAAAAGTCAGTTAATCATTATTATAATGTTATAGGTATATATATCACAAGTATCAATAGATACAGAATAGTATGTACATCCTGCAGTGTGCATTTTATACGTGGAGAGAAATCATCCTATTGTAAAAGTTAACAGTTTTTCAATAACGCAGGAACAAAGGACCGCTATGACGATTTTAACAGTAATTTTTTTTCAAGTGTTACTCTCAAAAGTGCAACAATGACCCTCTGTCTCCGCGTTACTAAACAAGAACAGTAATCCTCACAATATAATTTCCCTCCTCGGAGGAAGAAACGTGAGGATATAATTCAACTATGTTTCGCGACATCGAGAAAACGGCTATCCGTATGATATCGAGTACTTCTCATTGGGAAGTAAGTTCGATAAGGTCATTGCATTGAGCTCAAAACAGTTGTAAAATATTACCGAGAGGCTGATACTCACTCCATGTTGGCGCAAGGTGGTGGAAAGTCATAGGAGTCCTTAGGGATATTGGTATCACGGCGTTTGATTATATTGACGTATTCGATTGGGACACCTTCGGTCGAAAGTGCTTCATGCGGGGAGTAAAACTTGCTCGACACCGGCTTCGAGACCGGCAATGCTATATACTCCTCCTGCAATTTCAAGTCCAACAGCTCCTTCTCGAACCTCTCGGTCAGGAACCTCAGTTTCAGAGGATTCATCATCTTGCCACAGTGACGATCTATGGATTCTCTACCGAAATTTTCACAACTCAACCACGTTTTTCCACTGGATCACGCATTTTATATGCAGAAAAAACCATAATTTTTCTTCTTTTCTAGATCCCAAAACTTTTGTTTACATATTCAATTTGTATCTTTGGTTACTTTTATTCGCTTGACTTGTAACATTTTGTTCTGATTTCAAAGAAGGTTAGTCATTCCAGAAGAATACGGAATTTTTTTGTCACCGATTTTCGTGATTGGTGGGACGCGAAATTTCCTTCTATCTTACTTATTTTAGTTTATTTTTTCTCTCACGTTTCTGAAAAAGCCGTAATAGTGACGGTAATATACATTCATTGAACCAAACCAAAAATATCTTGAAATTTGTTATATCTCATAGATTCATTTGTAAAGATACAGAATTTCATTCACAGGTATACTTAATTTTGCAAATTCACGTTGAATTTATGTTCAAATCAGAGTATTTTGAAATAATAATAAATTAAATATTTTAAAAAGTAAATGCTTGAATTTTCATTTTATGATATTGACATCTGGGATGGTGAAAGAAAGAGGGATCGTGTTCAATTAAATTGTTTATTTTAAAATATGTATATCAATAGAAAACACATAGAACTTAAACATGCGGAAGACCACTTAAACATTAACATGAACTAAAATTATAAACATTTTTCATTTCTAACTCTTTTTCGCCCACAAAAGCATTTACATGACTATATAAGGCAATATTCATACAAGGAACTAACGATTTTTTTATTCATTTCGGCGAAGTACAAAGACTGAATGTTCTGAATGGACATTAATAAGTTGTTAATGTGATTCAGAATAGTTATTCTTGCGTTAAATAATAAAATGACTACCAAGCGTATTATATCTCTATAATTCATGGAGTCATTGCAATTCTTCATACCAAAGGTAAATTGATTGATCTATGTTTAACCAAGTTAACATTATGGAAATTCAATATTCCTATAAAAAATCGTCTACTAGCCATAAGCACACTTTTAAAAACTAACTATAAGTAGGAAAGCTGATATATTGCATAGGCCTTTGGTTTCATATAAAAACTGACTTTCTAAACTTTGATTGAGAATAAACAGTAACGATGAGTTAATAATTTCTGAAATCATATAACATCAGTGGCACAAAGTGGCATGAAAAATTTCATTCAGTAAAAGGTAAAGTGGTAATACCAAGCACACTCATATATATCTGACTTTAGCATACATACACACAATTGATTCAACTTTCTTTATACAAAATCGCATTGTCTTCAATACCCTGAAAAAAAAATTTATCAAAGAACATCTACTTCATTATGTTCACTGTCTCTCGTTATTACTTTGATTATAAAAATCCTACGTGTAATATATTTATAGTTTCTTCAGTCATCTTTACCTCCTTTATATTGCTTAACTTTCATAGTTCCTTGGCACTTAGTGATTATAGTTTAGAAGTACATTGTCTTGTTTATAAATATACAACATCCGAAAAGTCAGAGTAGTTTTGCTGCGTAGTAAATTATTAATATTAAGTTGTGGATGACTAGTTGGTCAGAAAGTATGGCTCATATGACTGTTGTACATTCTCATTGGAATCCTTCTATTTGGAAGTCGTTTCAAGATCTTTAATTGCGAATCAATCGGCAGTTGAAGTAGTTGCTCTTTGGTCTAAGGAGTTTGATGATAAATCATCTGGTTCACTGACGCACTGGCTAATTTTTCTGAAAAGTTTAAGAAACGCTTCAGTTTATTTGACATTAATTTTGAAAATCACATTCACAAGAACACATTTTCAATGACTTCATACAATTGAAGGAGAGGAGATTACTCAAACTGTTAAAAATGAGTTGTTACTCAATTTTCAAATTTTCATTGCTATTTACAATAGTTTCGATATATAGGGAACATTCGCGATTATACAATCGAAGGTACTCTTTAAGAAAAAGAAAATCTCGGTGGAAAAAAAAGTTTGTCGTACCTTACGCGATCTCCAACGTGATCCGCTTCATTAGGATCTCTGGTAAGTTTATCAGAATGATTCTTCCACTTTTCTGCATTCGAGTGTGGCACGTCTGTACTTCCATTGTGGTACCCATTTTCATATTTGTGATGCTCATGCGAGATCGGAGATGCCCTTCGGCTTCCCAAATAACTTGTATTATTCGGTGATAGCAATTCCTCGTAATATTCGACTGATTTGGGTTCGAAGCCGGACATTCTGGAGCCATAGCGCCTCGGTAGGGTATTGGTATTTTTGCTGAAACTCGGCTCTATCGTAGTTTCGGCGAGGGATGAATTTCTGTGGCAAGCTAAATCGTTGTCGTTGCTGAAATCCGAACTGTGGTACTTTCTATGCGCAGCACTCGTATCGAACGTCGGCGACAGATACTTCCTGAGAGGATCGTACGATGCAGAAATATTCCCATACGACTCGACAGGGGGTTTGCTGATGTCGTTTGAATAAGATCCACTACCCGCATCCGAGTACCTGTCTCGTTCTACTGGCGATTTCCTAATCGCCGCTTCGTCGCTGTACATACTGTAATATTTGTCTGGATTTTTTCTGCCCGGCAGAGTGTAGGTGTTAGCTTTGTCCTTCTGATCCTTGTTGGCATCCTTCGAGCTGTGAAAGCTGAACTTTCTTGGGAGCGTCATGCTGGAGGACATACTGATGCCAGGTGGGGGAGCGTTGAGCGAAGCCTTCCGTTTTCTGTCGTTGAATCTGGAATAGAAGCTTCGTCGTCGGATTCTGTCTATGACCGATTCCATGGGGGAGTTATCTCCGCGCATGTGCATGGCGTAGGTTGGCGACGTTGGCGAATGCAAATCTCCCCTGTGGTGGCTCATGTCGGCTGAACAAATCGACCAGGAGTCAAAACTCTCCGGATCGGAAGGCGATACCAAATCTTCCATGCATACAGGTATCTTTGAGATTCTACGGTCTCTCATCTCTTCCGTATTACTCTTTTCCAGCGAGCTACTCATGGCGTTTGGAGCAATATTATTTCCTTTCAATTTCGAAATCAGACTCAAAGCCGATACATCTTTTTCGTCGTGATTTTCTATTCTTTTAACGGTATCGCCATCTCGAGGCGGCATACACGGTGATTTGTCCACGTTTACTTTGTCGTGATACGATATTGTTCCTCGATGAGTGAGTTTGGACAAGTTTTCCGCCACTTTCGTGGCCACGTCGTCCGACCGGCTCCTTTGTACTAACTTCGGAATTTCACAAGGAGTTCCGCCTATTTCGCTCATGGGAGTTTCACTCTTTGGCGATTCTCTTCGCGGCGGGGTAACGTTTCTAAAGTTGTGCTGAGGTATTTTCGAAAAATCAAGCTTCAACTTATCTCTGTTTGGTTTTGTTTCAGTGGCCTGAAGTTCGTTCGTGTTTGAAGCTTGCATCTCGAGAACTTGACTCAAAGACTCTTCCCTCGAGTTCACGGTTGCGCTCGGATTAGAATTGCTCTCGATATTGTTGATCTTCTCTTCGGTTCCGTTTCTTCGCTCGTACGATTGAATATTGTTCTCCGGGCTCTTTCTCGCAATCGGATCGACAGTCGAGGTCGAATTGAGATTCGCATCTTTCTTAGAAACAACAGTCTTTTTGACAATATTCTTGATCGGTTTCTCCTTCTCCTCGGATTTACTATCGCTGTCGGACGATTTCTTCACGACTTTCCTCACCACCCGGACGATCCTCTTCTTCTTCGTATTTTCGTCTTTATCCTTTTCCTTGTCGGAGGCGTCTTTGGGCTTGACGACCTTCTTAACTTTCTTGCCGTTTTCTGTCTTATCACTTTTCGGAGGACTCTCCGAGGAAGGCACAATTTTCTTCCTGAGTCTCGAGACACTCTTCTCCTCGCTCTCGCCGCTCGTGTCCTCGGCCTGTTTGCCATCGACAATCCTTTCGGGCGACTTGGTCTTGATGAACGACTTCTCCGGAGTGCAGTTTTTCCTCGCGACGGGCTTGTCCGGAGACTTTTTCTTGTCGAAAATCTTACCCGAGGAGACGTCGTTTCTCACCTCCGTTGGCTTGTCGGCTTTTCCCTTGGCGAGCTTGTCCGGGCTCTTGTTCAGGGTCTTGGGCAGCCGCTCGACGAGGGGTTTCTTCTCGGGGGTGATCCTCTTGGGAGGGCTCGTCTCCTTGTCCTTGTCCTTGGACGGGGATCTTTTGAAGCCGAAGGTGCTTTTCTCGGGGGACTCGCCAGGCTTCTTGCCGGGCTTGGCGAGCTTGGTGCATGGTATCTTGGTGGGGTTGGCCGCGTCCGAGGCGAGCACGCTGTCGGACCTGGAGCCCTTGTACGTGTTCTTGCGAAGCCTGCCGAGGATGGTCTGTCCCTGGCCCCGCGAGTTCGAGCCGGTCTGGTCGTTGTTTTTGAACAAGCCGAGCACCGAGTTGACTCTGCTCTTGGGCGGGATTGGCGCGGCGAGGCCGTTGCCGGTCGTAGGCAGGTCCTCGGCGCTGATGGCTCGCTTGCAGGAGGAGTTCGAGTCCGGCGGGGGTTGGGCAGGGACAGTAGCAGAAGCCGGAGCAGGAGCAGGAGCAGGAGTAGGAGTAGGGGCAGGAGGAGGAGGAGGAGGAGGAGGAGGAGGGGAGGACTGGGCAGGTTGCTGGGGGACTTGTGTCTTGGCGTCGTCGGTGGAGCGGAACTTTTCGAGCTTCCTCTCGAGGGTCTGGAGGAAGCTGCTGCGGATGCTGGGCTTGTCGGGGACGGGCGGTGCGTCGGGTGGCGGCGGCTCGTCGGGTGGCGGCGGCTCGGTGGCGGGCTCGCCCGCGAGGCCCTCCATCTTCCTCTTGATGAACCTCGACTTGCGGCGCTCGTTCTCCGCGGCCTTCTGCGCCTCCTTCTCCTTCACGTACTGGCTCTCCTCGCGCGGCGTGTCGAAGAAGTCGGGCCTGAGGAACCTGGAGATCCTGCGCTGCCTGGGCTTGTGCTGGGCGTCGGGGGCCGGCGGCTTCGCGTCCCTCCCGTCGCCGCCGCTGCTGCTGCTCCTGAAGAACTTGCTGAGGAGGGAGGAGCGCTCGGGGGTGGCCGCGCGGTCGGGGGTGGGCGCGAGCTCGGCGGCCGAGCTCCCGTCCCGGCTGCAGAGCGAGGCCGAGCGGAGCCGCAGGCTCGGGATGCAGCTGCGGCGCTTGGCGAGGGCCGCCGCGCCCCCCGAGGCGGCGGCGGCGGCGGCGGCGGCGGCCGACTCGGCCGCGGCGTCGAGCGACTGCTTGTCGCACTTGTCGAGCTCCCGGTAGTTGCAGCTGAGGTTGGGGCTGTAGCCGGGCGGGCCGAGGTTCTTGAGCTTGGACTCCTTGATGAGGTTCTCGGCGGCGAGCAGCCGGCTGTGCAGCTCCCGGCTGGAGGACGAGTTGCTGGCGTTGCTGTGCCGGTACGAGGAGCTGTACTCGAGGATGTTGGAGGTGGACTCGGTGGGCGAGGTCTCGCCGCTCAGGCCCGACTCGGCCCAGTTGGACGCGGAGAGCGAGGGGCACTCGGACAGCGAGTTGTTCTCGGTGAGGCTGCTGCTGGCGAGGTCGGGCTCGTCGGGCCGGGCCTCGTCCTCCGGCTGCTCCTCCTGGATCTTGTCGACGGCGAGGGCCGGCGGGCAGCAGAGGGCCCCCTCGGCCAGCCGGTACTTCCTCGGCCCGAGGTAGCGCTCGTCGTCGTCGAACAGGCTGATGCTGCGCCGGGGCGAGCGCTGCTCGCGGCCCGCGCCCGGCTCCAGCAGGCTGTGGGCCCGGCGCATGCCGGCGCGCTCCTGCGACCGGCTGCGCAGCCGCTCGAGCTGGGGGCCGGCGGCCGACTCGCGGGGCCCCGAGCCCGCGCGCAGGCTGCGCTCCAGCGACGGCGAGCGGGGCAGCGGCAGCGGCTGCCGGGTCTTCTCGATGAACTGCCGGCTGAGTCGGCGGGCGAGGCTCGGCGTGAACAGCGGCTCGGTCGGCTCGCCGGGGAGCGGCGAGGCCGGGCGCCGCACCACCTCGCAGCTGCGCCGCCCGTACTTGTTCGCTGCAAACAAAAACACCCGCCGAATCTGGCTGCCCAATGCCCCGGTGGGCCCGCGCACCACGCGCCCGACCTTTTGTTCGACCCTCGCTCGTCGGTGCAACGTTCGACTGACGATCCCACAGACTCGAGTGCCGAGCTCACGCGGAGAAGCTCACGTTTGGTAAGAAATGATTCTTTGGGTGGAACTCCGGGACAATCGGTTTATCGATATTATTCAGGTGCTCATTCGAAGATAGTTTGGCGAGGAATATCTCGCGGAATCTGTATGATTTGACGTGAGAGGTTTGACACAATTTCCCCAATGCAAGTTGCTTCGAATCGTTACCAGTATTCTATCAGTTTCCAAAATGGCTTCGAGTTTTATTTCTTTGGGCAGATTCACAGCCACAATCGCGAATAGTGCCAAACTCATGAAACATTTGCTATTTAGTACGAACGTTCAGGAAGCTTATTGAATGTCACGACCATTTTTTATTGAAATTTTTCTAGAGCAACCAAGTCAAAAAAATCTTAATGAGAATAGTTTCTTTTCAATAGCAATTACTTCAATACGGTTGAAAATGTTACAAATTCCTTTCTTCTTCGGTGGATTTGCTAGTATATTTTTTTTCGATGAAACTGTTTTTGTACAGTGATTTGTTAAAATAGACTGACACCGTCTTGAAATTTCTAATCAGTTAGTCATTAATCGATATCACTTTTTTCATGTTTTTGAATGAGCCCCTGTCTAATATCGGAAGTTGGTTGTTTGTAAATTAAAAAATAAAACAAGCAAAACAACTTTTCTGTCGGAATTTTTCAACAATGCAATTATCAATTTTTGACTGGAAACAAGTTACTGAATTTTTCGACACTCTCGTAGGTGGTAAGCGTAACCTTATGATATATATAAATTCGATCGATTCACATCCGAATAGTCAAGTTAAGACTCCGAAAATTTCTTATCAATGCTATCATTAATTAGTTCTTTGAGAGAATTTCCAAAATCGTTGCATTACTTCGAGGGTCTAACAAAGATGGAACCCTTATTTTCGATAGTTTTTTATCGCCATGGCATCAACGTACCTTCCGATTGAATTTGGAACGATTATCTTTGATTTTCATCTGTGCATCATAAGAACTTATAGTAAAAAAATTGTATTCTACTATTGTTAATGAAAAATCAGATTAGTTTGTAGAGGAAAGTCAAATCATTATTCATCACGTTGGATTTCAATTCATTTTATCTCATCAGCTTGTGCTTTGGGAAATCAGAAACAATTAGTTCGTACAGTAAGGGTTTGAACATATTTGAAGGAAATACCGAGTTTTCAAAAAACAAGGATTTGAGTTAAAATATCAACAATTAGGATTAATCGAAATAAATCATAGGGATTGTATAAGTAAAAATTGAGATTGTCAATATATACAATCTTTTATTCCTACATACAGAAATCACTTTTATAAAATCTGTCGAAAAGTAATAATAAATAGAGTATTATTTGAAAATTACACGACAGCTAATCTTTTCTTATGAATTTCATACTTTTCTGATGAATTATTGGCTCATTGTGAACCACAGAATGTACAAAATTATATGCTGTATAGCAATTAATTTTTGTTGGACTATTATGACTTAGAAATAAATGGAAGATCACTGTCTACCATCGTAAAATAGATACAAAAACACTGCAGAATGAAGAAATCACAACGAAAAAGCTATATATTTCAGCTCATCACTTATTCATAGATTTGTGGTACACTCAAATATTCATTGAAATAACTAATACTCCAGAACTATGTGGCGGCTGTGGTGATTTCAAATTCATACTCAGTAATAAAGCAAAGTACAGCTTAACAATCAACTATGAAAATAAAGTCAGTAGGATTTTAATTAACGTATTTGAACAAGTAATTTTGAACTACGCAAGGAATGAGCACATGTCAAAAATTAATAATAAATGATACTTTCTGATGAAATTCTTCTAAATATTAACGAGATATTCCATGTGACAATTCTTTATTTTATATCAATGCTGTCGAATAACTAGGCATCTATAAAGTAACAGTCTTTAGATTCAATTGTTGTTTCTTTTCGTCATTCTTCTTTTTTTGAAAGAAGCAATATCTTATTATGAATCACGAATATCAAATATTTTTGAAAGCTTATCAATAAAATTATGAGAGATCTTTTTTAAATTCTGCGATTCAACAAGTGAAATTTCTCTTATGGGGTAATACACCTTTAAGTTGTAATATAGTCTACAAACGATCAATGGCCTGTCTTCCGCTTATTACAAGAAAACAATTATATAATTGCAGTTTGTGCAGTTTAAGGGAATATATTAAAATTAATTCCCATCCCACTCACTTGACACTTTTCATCTTATTGAAATTTGACATAGGGTGCGCGGTGTCGGTAGCTCCGGGCAATATGACATGCTCGCGCGAAGTCCGTAACACGGCATTGAATGGGTGTCGATGATTGACATTTTGCAATACCGAGTCAATTAAATTTTTGCCTAGGTCAGTCATGATGAATAGTTTGAAAACACGTTATGCTGTACGAGACTGAGGCAATTCATCTGATACAGATCGGCTTTGATGATAACCGTCAGCTCCACACTGACATTGGATAATTTATTATATAATTTAGTGAAACTCTATTACACTCTACTCCTGTTTACTACCACGATACGGACCTTGCGCTTGGACACGTCTGATCTCAATACATGAGAGTCTGCCCGATGCACTGAGCATTCCAAGCAAACGAGTTAAATTAATTGTTAAGATAACTGTGAAAACGCGTCTCAAATTCAACTCCTAACATTTAAATGAAATTAAGATAAAAAATTGCAGCAATAGAGTAAAAAACGTATTTAAATTTAAATCAAATTATCACTTCTAACTCTCACAATCAATAGTTATTTAGCTGAAGATGAACGAAATAAATGTTATCAAATGTTCATCGACTGGTATTCAAAAGGAATGTTCAAACCAAGTTTTAATCAAAGAACAGTTCTCAAACGACCACTTTCAACTTGCCACATTGTTAAGGAGATAATACTCAAGAATATTTGGTGAGAAGGTTAAATTTTGAAAAAGGATCACTCATTTCGATTAAGTCACATGTATTTACTCAAGAAATGCACAGTGTCACATGCTACAACAAAATAATTTCATTCAATCAGTGTTAGAGAAAAAATGTATAATATGGAATAGAAGAATATCAAACAAGTGATGGATACTTTATGCGAATAATGAATGAATTTATATGGACTTAACAAAGAGTAGGCCTTTTTCGAATATCTGTGCATTTCGCACATAATGGTGACGTTTTGCATGTGCGATGGCAGTGACAGCATCCCATGAAGCGTAATGGGAACGAGGAAGACGGCGTTAGGCATGTTATATTGTCTCTTATTCTCATTACGTCTTATGGGTTGCTGTTACTGTCGCAGGACATATGCAACGCTCCTTGTATATTAATATAGTGTGCAATAGCAATAGTACAAATCGCAACATGCTAAGACAGTCTGAAAATAATAAAACGCTGTTATTTATAAACTCTTGAAAACACAACAAATCGCAGCCATCATCATACAAGGGTTAGTTCCTGCTGGCATTATAAGATTATCAAACATTTCTCCATTCTTCTCTTAACATTGTCATATAAAAAATTGTTATAATTATTATTATTATACATGTAATTGCTTCTGTGGTAACGCAACAACCAGATTAAATGTACTTGGTTTACTTTTTTCCTTTTTCCCACACCGGAAAGGCTCAGTATGATTTATTCTGCTAATGACATGGATTCTAGCTCCTTTTAAATCACACTCATTCGTTGTATACGAAGCTTAAAAACTAGAATACATCATACCTTAAGAGAGCCAACATGTTTTGTATGTGAAAAGTGTATGAGTATTATGAGTCACTGAATTATTTGCAAAATTTAGGGATATCTTTTCTCTAGTGTCATAATCAAATTAAGTATTTATATTATTTAACACTAGCTTTGATGTTTGCAAATGTTTTATTTCATTTATACAAAACAGGCAATCTCTCATTTTCAAATTTTTACATTCTTGAAAGTATGTAAAAAATATCTTGGTGTTGATATAGTCTTGTACAGTGAATAGCTGAGTGAATGAATCGCACGAAATGAGTTTTATCATTTTTTTGTGAGCCGAATGAAGAATATATAAGTATATATAAGTAATTCTGATTCAAAAGAGACATTTTCAATTTTTATTTATTTTTGTTTTGGTGACTATTATTTGTTTTTTTTTCTGCAAAGAAGAAGAAGAGGAAGAAGAAGTAGAAGTCGAAGGACGCGACCCCAGTAATGTGTTGTTGAGTTTGGTCTCGATTAGAGATAGGCAGAGTGAATGGTACCTAACTTGGTTTTTCTCTATTGGGGGTTACCGTCAGCCCGCCTACGTAGAGTCACTCGTACGGTCGCTGCAACAACCGTCAGAAAAGACCGTCAATAAAAAAAAACGTACACCAAAGAGAGCATTCTGAGATTTTTTTAGAGAATACTCTTGCCAATTCTCACAATTTCAATTCCCTTATTTCGTTCGTAAACTCTGAGAAAATATCATTTTCTCCAATTCCAATCGTTTTGACACAATTTTTTTCAGAATTTAAAACAAACTCTTGGAGCGAGAGTATGAATCTAAAAAAATCAGTCAGTCTCAGTATTAGCGGAACGCTTAATCACTGATTGAAGAGTCGACGATAGACTTGGAATGATTTTAAAGTTTCTGTTACATGTCTCTTATATGGCAGTATGAGTGAAAAATAATGGCTGGATTAGGTGTGCAGGATTCGACTATAGATGAGAACATAAGTTCTTAAGTGAAAACAAGAATAAAAAACTGTATATGCAATAAAAGTTGGAAAACTGACAGAATCTTAAGAATGTTTCTAAAAATGGTCTATTCTTTCGAATCAATCCAAATTAATTAAATATTCAGACATATTTATAAGAATCTATGTAAGAATGGAGAATTATAAGTTCAGTTGAATTCTTCACTTGTTCAGTAGAGAAATTATTTATTTAGTTAGAATAAAACGATTGAGTATGAAAAATAGATCAATTAGTTTGAATAGCCTCAATTATTGTCAGTTGAAGTATTTTATAAAAATAAATTAATAAACAAGTTTGAACAATTAAGAATAATTCAAATATTAGACACAATATTTTTTAGCCTTTCGAAACCTTTGCTTCGAATTCACAATATTCCAATTTCAAAATATTTCTAATTTGATTGTTTCAATTTTTTGTATATTATAAATCACGCACACTCCTAAGTTTGACGTTTTGATTTGTACTTTGTGTGTTGGTACTTGTGATGAATAATACGCATCCGAATTTAGTGTGTATGCCAGTAAGTAATACATGCTCTATTGTTTTCTTCTAAACACTCAGTGTAAGGCATGACAAATATATCGCGAAAAACCAGTCATACAGTAATGTTAAATTAAAAACCGACAATGAAAAAAGACAAAATCCAGTAGCAAAAAGTTGTAAATTTAGTAAAGGTTATTGTTTAAAGGTTCTATGTTGGGCAAAAGTGAGATTGTATTTATTGCGTGAGTAATCGACGTATAAAAAATAATAATATAATAATCATAATGATTTTGAAATAAATCTTGAATTAAACACTGAAAGAGCGAGACTATTGAGCTGGTAAATTTAATATCTCAGAAAGTTTCTTTCTACCAAAATCATCGACACTACATAATTTTTACTACAGATAATATGTTTTGGTTCATTTTTTTTATCAAGTTCATTACAATTCGAATTCGAAAAATTATAATAATAAAATTGATTGAAAGAAATGTAAATATTTCATAATATTTATCAGACATACAATTCTCTAAGTAAGTGAATAAATCGTCCACGATCTTTTGAGACGCACTTAAATTAATCAATTGAAGATTCACTCGATAGAGTAATAAAATATGAATATTTAGTAAAAACAAATGGTTAAACTTTCATGGATAATAATTGGAATGTTAACATCTGATCAAATATTTAACGAGAGCGTGAATGAGAATCATGATAACAATATAACTTTTACAATTTTAAAATGATGTTAATTAGAGATGAAGTTTTAAATGCACATAAGAAAAAGAGGTCAAATTTTATTACTAGATTTACAAACCCACAAAATATAAGAATTAGTATTCAGCTCTAAGAAATGATTTGTAAGTATCAAATTCTTTACTTCTGAAAATTCTCCTTACCCACTTGTGCCTAACATGATCCCAACTATCTAAATTAACTCATGTTAGTATAAAAAAATAATGGCAAAAACATTTTCAGGCAATTCTCGAGTTAAACAAAGGAAATTATTTTGTTGGAAAGAGAAAAAATAACAGGTCACTAAATTGAAAATAAAATTAACAAGAATTATAAATAGTCATATGTGCTCTGTCTATCAACGACTCGACAACAGCTAAGTTCTAGGAAGAACAGACAGAACTTCATATTCTGTTATATATAACATGTTTTTTCATAAGGATTTCGTGACGTGCACTACCACTTTGTAGTTGTCTATGTTATAAATATCTAATTGAAATTTTAAAATAATTTCGAAACATTCTTCTCCAAGAAACATTAAAATATAACAATAAGACTCTCACATAGAGGTAGGCTAATTTATTATTTTAGAATCATTTCAATTTGACAGACTGCTTTGAGATACATATCGGCAACACATTAAAAGATGTACAATTAAATGATGTACATTATTCACGAGCATAGGATGTATTCTAATCCAAACACTTCCATGCCCGTGGGTTATGGAATCGATGACTGCAACTCATGAAGAGATAACGTTGTGACTCGAATCACTCAATGCAGTCCGTCGTGATTTGGTAGAAAATCAAAGAGGTAGTTCTTACCTCTTGGTAACGTATTGCTTCCCATCTCAAAAAGACTGTCCCGAGAAGGTGTGCGTGTTCCAGGGCTATTCTGTTGTGAACCGGGGCTGTTGGGTCCACTCGATTCTTTGCGAGCGAAACGATCATTGTTCTCTCGACTCATTGAACGCCTGAACTGCGCGTCGGGGATCCGTCTAATTGAAAATAAAGAAAAATTAATAAATATTTCTTCAAATATGAATACATTAGGTTCTTGGAAAAAATGTGTCTGTGCAATTTTACCAAAAATGGCACATCCGATATTACAAGCACATATAGAAGGTTTGTGATTTCTAGCTCGAATATTGTTTGGATAATAAAAAATACGTTTCGAAATTTACGTATAGTCAAAGGTGCATAAGTATTGCTGACTTAAGAATATCATTCTTGGTTCCTAGGGAATAAAATGAGTATTCGAGTTCTACATAAACGCTGTTTTCTCCCTCGTAATAAAAATTTCTGTATGCACCTCGCTTGCATAGGTGTTTTTCGGCACTGCGGGCTTATAACCCACGTCTCGTTCGGGGCCGTGGGTCCTTGTCCTTGTGCCGAAAAACGCTTACACGCGCTCGGGTGCATGATGTATCAGCAGCAATGTTTGAGCAGTGAATAATGGTGAGTAAGAAATAGCACCTCATCAAATTTGATTTTTTTCATCCCATAAAAGAGATATGAACAATATATCCACATTTAAACAAATTTTTTGAATAACAGACATATTTGAATAAAACTCATTTCATGATATATTCATAATAAGTCTTGGAACATCTTAGATGATAGATATAAACAGCACTGAATTGTTGAATGGGCTTCTAAAATAAATCATCCAAGTGTTTTTGACATTTGGGAAGTGCTGCTTGCAAGCCAAGTGATTGTTCTAAAATAAAAAAGGGGTCAAGTTGTTTAAATAAAACGTACGAATAAAGTACGACGAAGCAAAGGTGAGCGAGTCAATTTAGAATCTATGAGGCAGTGCAGGGTACGTCAAGTATTTTGAGCGTGCTCTTTATAAATTAGCTGGCAACGTACATTACTTTTGTGACAAAAGAAATAAATAATGAACTTGATCAAATAAGGCGATATGGCGTAGGTAACAGGTGCTTCAAGTTACTATAATTGTTAGATAACTCACGTTGTCACTGTTTGACTTTCAAAGTAGCTCTCGTAGCTTGCACATAAATAAGCGCAGGTGTTAGTTTTTTAATGAGAAACGTGAGTAATAATAGAAAACTAACGTGCACTTGATAAGATATTTTGTTTTCCACTACTATCAGATATGAAAATTTATATGTTCAAATTTATGAAAACCTTTATAGAACATTTTATTGAAAATACGCCCAATAAAAAACTTCCCAATAAAAATTCATTCAACCTTAGCTATTTTGAAGATATTTTGTTAAAATCTAGTTGCACGTGAGTTTCCATGGACAAACTCTTTTACGGATTTCTTTGCGGATTTTTTTTCGCATTGCCCGTATAGACTTCGGTATTGAATATTAAAAATATGATGTTACTGATATAATTTAGTTCATGAATACCTAGAAAGAGGCTCGTGCATTCCCCAAAAACCTTGAGGTGAATTCGAACCAAGTCTGCCGAGTAGCCTGCTGCTCGGAAAACTGGAACCTCTATTATCGTCTACATTAAGCCTCTGCGTAAGACTCCTGACTCGGGACAATAAAGTGGAGAAAAGATTTTCAGCAGTAAGTAGCTCGAAACCATCATCGTCATCATCTTCGCCGGACGACAGACTGTCAGCATGTTCGGGTGCTTGTCGCGATGGCTTCGAGCTTCGCAATCTGTGCATGTGCCTTTGCAACAAGTCATCGTTGTCTCTGTTGATAATGATAATTAAATTTGAATAATTAGATGAAAATGTCGTAGTTCAATTAAACAAAAAAAAAACATCTTCCGAAAGCTTGCTATACCGGTGTAATGAAGAAAACGGCGACTCGTCTTCGCTGGCGTCCGAGAGTAACGATCCCATCCTCCTTGGTCTGGCGAACCTTGACCTTGGCGGATTAGTGCTTGTAGGTGTGCTGTTTTTGCTTTCGGGCTCGACACTGCCGGACCTCGGCGTGACGTAACCGCCACCCTCGACGGCGATCGGTATGATGTACTCTCTCGGGCTCTTCCTGATCGGCTCGGGACCAGCGGTCGAGCCAAGTGCGCTGTCTGTGTCGGAGTCGGCGGTGGATTGCCGCGACAGCGAGTTGGAGCGCTGCGACATGGAACGCTGTGGCATCGGAGGCTTGGGCGGCGGTGTCGTCGAATGGACCGTCGCTTGTTGGGCAAGTGGCTCCACGTGGATTGGTATGATGCGCTCGTTCATCGAAGCATGGCTCTCTGGTTCGAGGCTCGTGCTACGGATTGTTTGGGGCACGACTGCTGCCACGGGGAACGCCACCTCCGAGCGTTGGGTGCGCAGCTTCTGCGGTTGGAACGCCTCGATCTTAGCCTCCACTTCCGAGCGAAAGGCTGTGTCGAGGGGTCTCATTGCCGAAAGCGTTATCTCTGCCTTGCTTGTCTTTCGCGGTCGGGGCAAGGTTGCACTCTTCAACGTTATCTCCATTTTGCTGCATTTCTTCGGTTCTCCTGCTACAGGGGTAGCCGTGTCGTTGCTTGATGAATCTCGACTTATCGGTACCTGAAAAGTTCACGTTTTTCGCTGCTCATTAATAATTCTTAAATTCACCTATTCGTGAACTCATTTCTCAAGTATCGGATAGATTTTTCACTCGTATATAATCAACAATAACAGTTTGTCATGAAAATTATCAAATAATCGAAAAAAAAATTAGAACTTAGTTCTGACGAGTTTCTGAAGTTACAGTAAAATATACTCACGCCTTTAGCTTGGAGTTCCGGTTTCGATTCGAACGAGAATTTGGTTTCAGTCGGCGTCGATACAGTGACTGTAGCGTTTCTCACATCATTGGGACCAACAGGTATCTTCAATCCAAGTTTTTTAGGATCTGTTGCTTGTGGTGAAACTGGGGGCGATCCACTCAATTTTCTTTGCATCGGTGGCTTACCCAAAGCTCCTGTTATTATATCGACAGCTCGTTTCTTTTCTTCCTCTCGTTTCTTCTCTTTCTCTTTAAAATCTAATTCTGGAGGCTTTTCGGTTTCTGCTTTCTTTTCTGACGTTGGCACATCGATGATAACCTTCGCAACTGGAGCTTTGATGGTTTGTGGTATTGTGGCTGAAGAAAGACTAGCTTTCCTCTCAAAAGCGGCTTTAGCTCCTCCGACGTTAACTCCCGGGATAAAGATTTTCTTGGGTTTTTCGGGTTCTGTAGACGTTGGAGATAATAACTGATTAAATTTCTCGGCTGTTTCGAAGATTTTGGATCGGCGACGTTCAGTCGAGGGTTTCGGTATTGATTCTTCTGTAAGTAATTCTGAGTCAAGCGACAAGGCTCGATTCTTCAGCTTTTTCGGCACTTTGGATTCTGGTGATGTAATTTCATTTGGTTTATCTATATCTTTTTGTACAGGAACTTTATTATTAATGGCTTCGCTAGACTTTGCTGGGCTTGATTTCTTGTTTGGCACATCAGAGTTGGATGTGTCTTTCTTCTCCTCCTCACTGGCAAGGGCTGGCGGTGCGGCTTTTTCAGGGGATGCAGGAGCAGAATTTTGCCGAGCAACCTCTGGTTCACTAGATTTTCTAGGAGCCGAAAGAGCACTGGCTTCTTTCGCTATCTCTTCATTTTTGGCAATTGTCATGGCTGCGTTCTCCGCTAAGCTTGGGGCTTGATCGGGAAGCACAGGTGTTTTACTACGTTCTTTACTAGGTGATTTTTCTTTAATTTTCTCATCATTCGCGTCTAGACAAGATACTCGCGATAAGTATTCTTCTACTTTTTTCAAATCTACAATATCATTGGCAGGAACTGGTACAGTTGCAGCTGGATCAATTTCCATTGCTTCCTCCAATATTGAATTTGGTATTGGTGCTGAATGATGCCTGAAATTCAATATTTTTAATAAGCAGTGCTTCTCGGAATAAATCCAACATGAATGAGCACTTATTTTAAGTTAAATCAAAATCACAGAGATTAAAAATAGTCGGAAAGTGCTATTAATAACAAACTACAATTCGATAGACGGTACGTCACCCGCATAACGAAATAGATTAAAATTATTTCTATTCAACTGTCTGAACTATAAGCTGGCAGGGTACTAACCTCGCCAAGGTCACAGCTTGAATGAACGCAATAGAGCATGAATGAAAACTAATTGTGAAGTGTATGTTTATTAATGTTATCGTTGTCTAGCCGGGCACGCGTTAGAATGCGCTCGCTATACCGCAGTAAAATGATTGTATCCAATTAAATAATTTACATAATAGTTGAAGTGAAATTCATCATTAGCTTCTGGTCCAAATAAATTACAGCAGATTTACGGAAGATCGTTTGTTTTGCTTACTTTACGAATTACAATTAACTGATCGAACGATGAGTGGAAAAGGTGGTAGTACTAACTTGGAAGCAGACTTGTAGGCCCTGGGCTCCCTCTCATCGGTGCCGTCTTTTCTCCTGGTGCGCTCTTTCTTCTTGACTCCCGCGGCGACGGTCTCGTCCATGGACGGAGTGGTCTCGAGTTTCCTCTTGGCATCGGGCGTCGGGACAGCCGTAGCCGCAGCGACAGCGGCCGCGGCGGCGGCGCCCATCGGCTCTTCCTCGACCATCTCCCTGATCCTCCTGTCGGAGGTGTTCTGGTCGAGCTCCATGAGGCTGCCGACCGAGTGGCACCTGGTCGGCGGCACGAGGGTCTCCGTCGACATGCTGTTGCTGATGTCGGGAGTCGGGGCGGCCTGTTGCTCGCTGCCGACCACGAGCTTGTCGGCGCTCGCCGACTGAGGCACGAGCGACAGCAGCAGGTCCAGGCGGACCGGCGTCTGCGCCGCGAGCTCCTCCGCTATGTCCAGGCAATTCTGCTCGTAGCCCTCATTCACCCACCAGTGCGTGCAGATCTTCTCGACGTCGGCGCGTCGCGCGGGGCACACCATCAGCATATCCTTTATCAAAGGGGACGCCGCTGCAATATTTCATCAATTCAAATGTTTTATAGATTTTTCTCGACGTAACGTTTTCATCTCGCGCGTCTATGGGTTTGGAATGGAATCAAAGGTTCTTTCGCGTTTGAATAGTCGTATGTTTTATTTTGCAACAAGAAAGATAATTCACGCATTATATTCTATTAATTTTAATTTTTTTTTCCACCAGCCAATATCAGATTGAGGTAATTTTTAATTTTTGTCATAAGGAAACAATCGATTCGTATTAGATAAAATGCCGAATAAAAACACTTATGAATCGCAGATTCTTAGAACGTTATTCATGCCGGTTGGCGTATACGAACGCGTGCGAATGATGAAGAAGCGAGGAAGAGAAATATCGCAGGATATGCATAATGTACAATCGATATACTAACGCGAGGGCTTCTTGGGCTCGAAGTAATCAGAGTGTGAAATCTGTTTGACTAGTCTCTTGAAGTTTGAGCCATCGAAGGGCATGGCGCCGTACACAAGGGTATAGAGCAGCACCCCAAGGCTCCAGCAGTCGACCTCGGGACCGTGGTAGGGCGTGCCCTTGACTATTTCGGGGCTGGCGTAAAGAGGGCTGCCACAGAAGGTCGAGAGCAGGCGCTGCTCGTCGAACACGTTCGACAGGCCAAAGTCGGCGATTTTGGCGTTGCCCGTCTGGTCCAGCAGTATGTTCTCCAGCTTGAGGTCCCGATGGCAGATCTTGTGCTTGTGGCAATAGAACACGGCCGTCGCTATCTGGCGGAATATCCGGCGAGCCTCCAGCTCCGATAGGACCTTGCGCTCGCTCAGGTAGTCGTAAAGTTCACCGCCTGCCGCGTACTCCATCACCAACACCATTTTTTCTCTATTTTCAAACACTGAAACACAATTTCATCTTTTTATAGTTCACCCACTGAACCTTTCGATTGCTCCGAGGATTTTGATCATTTGCCGTCTGCTCGCACCCGGAACTGTTCTACTGACGCACAAATAATTCCTTTTACAATAATTTTTAATTTTTTCGTAAATTACATTTGTAGATGTATGAAGGAAAAATGCATCAACATAGCGACTATATTAAGTGAAATTCACAGAATGCAAATACTCCATCATTGGAGCGAAATTACACAGTAAAAATGATTTCTTAAAAGTGTTGCAGTTCTGAAAGTCGATTGTAATTGAAAGTTCAAAAAAGCTCAATTTTCTTAGTTTCAGTAGATTGCATACTTAATCTATTAAACTGACTTGACATGATAAATTTATCAAATTTTTTTAAGTTACACTCGTATAGAAATCTAGTTTCGCAATTTCGAAAATAGCTAATTAAGGACTTCAGTCATACTGAAATTTGTTCCGTTTCAAATCAAGTACGATTTCTTACTCGAATCAAAGAATCGTTTTTGCTGTGCCAATGCAGACGTAATCAGAGAAAATTATATTTCGAATTCTGAATCGAATCAAGAGATACTCGTATACACTTGATAGAAAATGAAGAAAATTTACCTTCGTAAATATGAATAATATTTGGATGCTGTACACTAGACATAATCTGAATCTCTCTTCGTATCCTAATGAGGTCCGCCTCGGTCTCGATTTTGCATTTTTTGATAGTCTTGATCGCCACCTCCTGGCCCGTCTCCTTGTTTATGCCCAACTGCACTTTTCCGTAAGTGCCTTGACCCAGTTTCTTGATTATATCAAACCTTGTACAGCACAGAGACACATGTGGTTAAAGTACATTCGTCACGTGTGTATATATGTATACATACATAGGTATATGTAAGCAGAGCGCGCTTGATTTACCGGCATCCTTATGCCTTTCTCAGCCGGAAGCTTCCGCTGCTCTATTTGCATATTCAGTGAAAACTACTCGTATACGTTTCAACTTTCAAGATGAAACAATAATATAGTACCAACATTGTGACTTAATTACTTATTTAGTTCGCGTATCTCTCAAATAGTGGGCATACTCAAATAGAAAATGTATCGACAATGGTTTATTTCAATTTTTAATGTTGAAACTGGAAAACCAACGTTTGCTCTGCAGCATATAGAAAATCGATGTCAACATCATTTGATTCGGTTGAGAGATTTAAAAAAGCCAATTGATGAGTAATCGAACCAAACATGGTTATTTCAGCGGGATTTCCATTCCGAGTGAACGAGAGACGCCTCGCGTAGCGTTCAAGCCGAAAATAAAAATCGTCCAGACCCGACCAATTTTCCGCGGATCCCAGAAAAATATACACGGCTCATTACTCATCATTGAGAAAATATGCAACGAGTACAAAACACTTTTATGCGCGCGAAGACCGAAATATAGTTTGCGTTTTATCATATAAATACTACGTCAAGAGAAAAAGCGCATACGTGTACCTTTGTTTCAATTTTCGTTTGTGGTTATGGAGACGCACACCACCGGTGCTCTCCATACCACCCATAATATTATGGATGCTCGCTTCGCCGACCACCATTTTGGCGATATTCTTTCAATATCTGCAACAACAAAAAAGTAATCACGTAGTCATCGACTATCTGTCGTTCGAGGCGAACGATTTGAAATCAATTCGGTCTCGATTTCATTCGATCGAGAAAGAGCAGAACGGGAGCACAATAGTTCGTTGGATGAAGCAAGGGGAGAGGGTAAACTGCTTCCCAAAATTGTACTTTATTCAGCTCGATCGTGCGCGTTTTGAAAGCGCCAAAAGCCCGCGATAATGCAGTGGAAATACGTTGAACGCTTGGGTGAGTTGAAAAGGCGCTTTTGGATCGGTTCCATAATTACGAACGACTACGCGACACGCGAAAACACATGATAGGAGCGTTTAGAAACGTATTCATACACACACATATACACACGTGTGATAAAAACGCTGTCTCGTTGGACCCGTTTGCAGTCGGTGGCCAAGAGGAAAAAATCAAACTTTGGATTCAGCCCCGGGGGAACGAGAAGGCGCTTGGATTATAAAGCGAGCGTCTGGCCGGTCCACGCCTCGTTCTACTCGAGCCAACCGGACCGGCCCCGCGCGCGCCACTGCATTATACATATCCACGCATATTGGCGACCCGCTGCGGAGACGACGACCCGGCGATACATACGCTCATCAGGGTGAGAGGTCGTCGGGACGGCGCGTGATTTTGAGCTGAGAGTGTGTGTGGGAGCGCGGGGAGGAAGCGCAGCACGCGAGTTTTAATAGCTCGATGTATACACACACACACACACACACACACACACACACACACACACACACACACACACACACACACACGCGCGCGCGCGCGTACATACACACCGGGGAGGGGCGCATCGGCGCCCGAGGGAACAAGAAGCGTCGCGTGCGCGGGTTTATTTCCGTCTGGCAGCCAGCGCTGCGGCGCGTGTCTCGTATCTCTCTCTCTCGCGCGCGAGCGAGTGACGCTACAATCCGCGGCGCCGCGACGACGACGCCCGCGCGAGCACGTGCTCAATCCGCCCCGAGATATCCGGTTCACCCCTCGCCCCGATCCCTCTGGGCATCGGCTCGTAAAATCGGACGATCCTACGATATAGACGAGCATCTGCTCCTTCTGTCGGATACTCGTGTGAAATAATTAACCCGCTGCGAAGAGAAAAATAAAAACCCGAACCGAGCAGGAGGATGGATAATTGGTTCTTCATCGTCCTCTCGTCGTAAGGTCGTTCGCGGATTACAAGCCAAACTGCAGCGGCGCGTGTGCGATTATATAAAATGATACCGAGCGATCATATATACGTGCTCGTTCCTGAGAATTTTTCTCGCCTCGGAGCTGCGGCGTCGGTGATAAAGGTGTGCGCAAATGATGCTTCATCATCTCCGATCGGATACTTTATCATCGTAGCGGATAAACCGAAAAAATCCCAATCTCCAACAATCGCTTCGACAATATGCATACGGACAACTGGCAGACTCATACTGCAGCGAGCCAATGAATCAATCTCACTGCGCGCGGGCGCGCACAGTGTATTTTCCCCGAGACTAGTTCTAAAACTTTATAACGAAACGTTTCAGATTTCCGACATTCTATAAATGCAGTTCTGTTACGTTTGAATTATCCTGCCTCGAACAGCTGTGATGAGATGAGCTAATTACCGCTTGAATAATGAGGGCTTCGTTGAAGATGTTCGTTGGAGACCTCAGAACACGGAATTTCTGGTCAATAATAACAATAGTCAAAGAGGTAATAGCCCATTCTGAGGCAGACGGCCAACCTTCGTTTCAGCTGCAGCTTGATGCTTCGAGACACACGGACGTTTACTGTCATTAATAAATGACACAATTTGAGACGAAGGTGACGTGACGCAAATGGAAAATCTAAAAACACGATTTCTTTCCCACAACTGGAGATTCTCCGGGATTCGTTCTGGAACTAGTGATTCTGATGAAAATCAATTGAGCATCATTCTTTGATAGGAGCCGAAAATTCTCCATCTGAATTATTCCTGAGAATTGATCTATCACGAGAATAATTCGTTATTCGTGAATTGTACCATCGGGTACGGGTAAATTATGAATTGCAAGTGAAAACCTGCATTTACCATTGATTCACTTCAAATAATTCACGACGAGATAGAATCAACGAGAGAGAATGATTCACAATAACATATGTACCAGTAGTGTTCAAATAATCATCCGTTCGTGTGTGTACATTGATTACAAGCTATGCGCACTGCACAAAGGAGCTTCGTATTTGTAGTGCAAGCATGAACCACAAGAATGAACACTATCATCATCAGAGGCGGCGATAAAAGCAACAAGTCAAACGTATAACTGCTATAAGAGATGACACGAAACGCGAGGGCGCTATATGTACAGCACGCGGCTCGGCAAAAACAGCCGTTCGCAGGATGAACCGGTCAATCTTGGAGCTGGCGTATGGCCGGCTGGCGGGTATACTTCTAGTTGCATTCACCTCGGCAAATATACTTATATACCACCTCCGAGGATGACGGGCCGAGCGTGTGATGTAAGCGTATAATAGCGCCTCTCCATATTTATCGCCCAATAATGCGAGAGGAAATGAGCAGCGCGCGTTTCCGTCTCGCACCGCGAGCTTTTGTGCAATGCGCGATCGATCGACAGAGAGAGAGAGAGAGAGAGAGAGAGAGAGAGAGAGAGAGAGAGAGAGAGAGAGAGCGAACACCGTGGGGACATTCGCGAACACACGTGGGTGGAATTTCATTATTACCCCGCGGAGCTAACTCGGCGAAGGATACACACAGCCCGTATTTGATTGCGAAAGGTCGAAACACGTCGGGAGGGAATTCTTTTCCCCCCCAGTATTACGATTACTGATCCAACTGTGTACCAGGACCTACCGGCGCGAGATTATGCAAATTCGAGCCTGCGTACGAATATGGTTTGACGCAGCGAGTTAATGAATCGGGTGTGCTCTGTTATAGAGGTAAATAACGAGGCGCGGTGTACGGAATGACTTTTCACAATTTTTCATTCACCTCGTTCGCTCGCGCGCGCGCGCGGATCGAATATTGGATTTCAGCTTCCGACACTGGTCTTGGCAAGAGCAACAATAACGCGATGTTTCGCGCGAACAGGAGCGCAGAGACAATTCATTAGACGCACAATCGCGAAGTTATATCGTCGCCTCCGTGTAAAAAGGGGCCAACTCAGCGTCCGGAACAAGAAGGGGCCAACTCGCTGGCCGGGCAAGAAGGGGCCAACTCGCCGTCCGTGCAAAAAGGGGCCAACTCGCAGTCCGTGTAAAAAGGGGCCAACTCGCCGTCCGTGCAAGAAGGGGCCAACTCGCCGTCCGTGCAAAAAGGGGCCAACTCAGACGAGTTTTGAATTTCACATAAAATTCAGTTCACGAATCTCTTGAGAAGTCTTATGCACGCTATGTGATAGCCGTAGTGCGTCTCTTTCAATGATTAGGTGATTTTCACGTAATTTACATGTCATCAGAATGTAATATGTCAGGTTAACTATTTACGTTAAACGGCTTTTGCTCGATGGTTTCTTTTAGAAATTGGTATACATATGTTTTTGAGGTCGCTCATTATGAATCCGGCCTCAAATTCTAAAAAATCAAATTAGAGCCTCTAAGGTCACCCGACAAAAATTTGGAAAAAAAAATTGAATTTTGTCGAAAATTGGTATACATGGGTTTTTGAGGTCGCTGATCACGAATCCGGCCTCAGATTTTGAAAATTCGAATTAGATCAAGCCTCTAAGATCACCCGACAAAAATTTGGAAAAAAATTGAATTTTGTCGAAAATTGGTATACATGGGTTTTTGAGGTCGCTGATCACGAATCCGGCCTCAGATTTTGAAAATTCGAATTAGATCAAGCCTCTAAGATCACCCGACAAAAATTTGGAAAAAAATTGAATTTTGTCGAAAATTGGTATACATGGGTTTTTGAGGTCGCTGATCACGAATCCGGCCTCAGATTTTGAAAATTCGAATTAGATCAAGCCTCTAAGATCACATGACAAAAATTTGGAAAAAAATTGAATTTTGTCGAAAATTGGTATACATGGGTTTTTGAGGTCGCTGATTACAAATCCGGCCTCAGATTTTGAAAATTCGAATTAGATCAAGCCTCTAAGATCACATGACAAAAATTTGGAAAAACATTGAATTTTGTTGAAAATTGGTATATATGGGTTCTTGAGTTCGCTGATCACGAATCCGGCCTTAAATTTTCAAATGTTGAATTAGAGCTAAGATTGCAGGCCAAAAATTTGAAAATATACTGGATTCTTATGAAAATTGATTTATACGGGTTTTTGAGGTCGCTAATTACGAATCCGGCCTCGGATTGAAATCAGCCTTAACCCTTAACACGATTGACTGAAAGAAAGAAGCATCCCTTTCAAGAGTAATTGTATTTCCCATATAGTAATTGTGTGTTCCCATATATAATTATATTCATATATATGAATAGATGTTAGATTTGAATAATCACCGTACCCATTGAGTCATATGACAGACTTATCCGTGGTTTCTATCTGTCGTCTTTTACTTATTTCATTACAAGAGATCTATAGAAAAAATAAAAATAGAAAATTTCCATCCAGAGTTTCGAGTGATATACCGCGAAACCCTATTTGCGTAACAGCTTACCCTTGAGTACGAGTATTGAAGACTATACTCGTCACAAATATTTTCGCAGCCTAAGCTCATATCAAATGGAATATCTCGACTCTCGTAGAGAAAAAAGTCATAATATAAATGACCAACATATAATGCCCATATATTTATGGCTGCTTTGTTATGTATGTCCAGCCGATGATTTTTTTTCAAACTTCTGACAAGTGATCTTAGAAGCTCTAATTTGAATTTTCAAAATCTGAGGCCGGATTTGTAATCAGCGACCTTGAAAACCTATGTATACCAATTTTCGACAAAATTCAATTTTTTTCCAAATTTTTGTCGGGTGATCTTAGAGGCTTGATCTAATTCGAATTTTCAAAATCTGAGGCCGGATTCGTGATCAGCGACCTCAAAAACCCATGTATACTAATTTTCGACAAAATTCAATTTTTTTCCAAATTTTTGTCGGGTGATCTTAGAGGCTTGATCTAATTCGAATTTTCAAAATCTGAGGCCGGATTCGTGATCAGCGACCTCAAAAACCCATGTATACCAATTTTCGACAAAATTCAATTTTTTTTCCAAATTTTTGTCGGGTGATCTTAGAGGCTTGATCTAATTCGAATTTTCAAAATCTGAGGCCGGATTCGTGATCAGCGACCTCAAAAACCCATGTATACCAATTTTCGATAAAATTCAATTTTTTTCCAAATTTTTGTCATGTGATCTTAGAGGCTTGATCTAATTAGAATTTTCAAAATCTGAGGCCGGATTTGTAATCAGCGACCTCGAAAACCCATGTATACCAATTTTCGACAAAATTCAATTTTTTTCCAAATTTTTGTTAGGTGATCTTAGAGGCTCTAATCTTAATTTTCAAAAATCTGAGGCCGGATTCGTGATCAGCGACCTCAAAAACCCATGTATACCAATTTTCGACAAAATTCAATTTTTTTCCAAATTTTTGTCGGGTGATCTTAGAGGCTCTAATTTGATTTTTTAGAATTTGAGGCCGGATTCATAATGAGCGACCTCAAAAACATATGTATACCAATTTCTAAAAGAAACCATCGAGCAAAAGCCGTTTAACGTAAATAGTTAACCTGACATATTACATTCTGATGACATGTAAATTACGTGAAAATCACCTAATCATTGAAAGAGACGCACTACGGCTATCACATAGCGTGCATAAGACTTCTCAAGAGATTCGTGAACTGAATTTTATGTGAAATTCAAAACTCGTCTGAGTTGGCCCCTTTTTGCACGGACGGCGAGTTGGCCCCTTCTTGCACGGACGGCGAGTTGGCCCCTTTTTACACGGACTGCGAGTTGGCCCCTTTTTGCACGGACGGCGAGTTGGCCCCTTCTTGCCCGGCCAGCGAGTTGGCCCCTTCTTGTTCCGGACGCTGAGTTGGCCCCTTTTTACACGGAGGCGACGATATACTGACCCACTTGTCTTGATATCCTTATCAGCTCGCCGACTTCGTGATTCCAGATAAAACGTTTGCATTTCGCGTTACGCGCTGCGTTTGATCTTGAGAAAGTAAATTGTTTACGTCGATTACACACGAACGGGCGACATGCGCTGTTTGTTGTGTCCACTGATATACAGTGTGTGCGCACTGGAGGTTATTACTAAGAATATTCTCTCGTCAAAATAAACAGCCGCAGATGTAACAGTGAGGAAGCTCGGGAAATTTACTAACGTTACATAATACGCGAAAATTATTGAACATGTACTCGGGTATTTTTAGTACCTCTCGGCGCTTAAACGTTTTCGTTGTTCATCTCAGAACGACACTGAAAATTCCCTTCCGCCGTGTACTTCTGCTCCAACACGTTCGAAAACGAGTGAATTAATACTTTAATTTCACTATAAACCAATTTGATGTGAAAGAAACAGAAGTAAGTTCAATCCCGATGATATTGGGATGATAAAAGTGATATTTACTCTGAGCGCTGGAGAAAACAAAATGGGGCGAAACTCGGATGGAAATTGAAATCGGATGATGCATCCCGGAAAATCATCAACCCTGAAAATGTAACGTCCAATAGGAAGCGCACTCACGCTGGTGCGGATTTGATGCTTGAAAAAAAGTCATTTCTCGCCAAGCCCTCGTGAACATTAAGCTGGGAGCAGGTGCATATTCAAGTGCGCAGACGAGAAAAGCGACGGCTCGCAAGCACTTTGCCGAGAGAAAGTGGAAAGCGGGGTGAAAAAAGTGTGAGAGAGAAAGAGGGAGAGGGAGAAAGATAAAAAGGTGCAAGGGAGAATGGGACGCGTGCTCAAACGGCGCGTGGGCTCCAATGCGCGAATCCGTATTACTTATACTTCAAAGCCGGAGAGCGAGTCTGAAAAGTGGCTAATTGGAAGGTGCAGGGTATACCGGGCGCGAGTGCCGTCGTTTCTGCGTCTGCACGCCACTCACGCGACATTCGAAAATGCTCCGCAGCTCATCCGACTTCTCTGTGAACATCATCATATATGTGTATATACAACTGTCTGCCAGAACACCAGAAGAACGACATTCTGAGTTTGTGTACTTGCGTACAGCTTTCAACGCTGGGATACTTATTTTTTTTTCTTGTTCCAACGATACGATGTACTCATTGTCGGCGTGTTAACCTCTTTGATGCCAGTCTTTTCCCGATAAAACGTCTACCGCTTCCCTCTATAAATAGTTCGAGAATAATCCACGAGCGAGCGAATTCTTTGAAGAACGAACGAGAGACTAGGGAAAATGCAATATACGTATGCGATGTACGAGCTTGCAAGTTTTTTCGCTGACTGACAATCGTCAAGTTGGATTCGTCAAGTTTCGACTGGCACTCGATATGACTCGTCGGAACGCTAACGAAAAAAATACATCGGTATTTTGTCGGAGGCGATGGAAAAACGTGTCTGCGGCGTAAGAACATTGGTCCAGCCGAAATAAGTATCTGCTCCGAGAGAGACGCATGTGGGCGCAAGCGCTGAAATGCATCGAATTTAAGAATTTGGTCTTGTTGCACTCGATTCTTGCTCGTCTGCATGTCTTTGGCTTTGTTCTATTCCATTTACAAGCGACTCGAATAGAAGACTTTCCAATTGCCATTCTCTCGCGTTACATACCAATGTTTTTCCAAGTACACTTGTTACCATCCTTATAATTAGAACGATGCCATGGAAAAGTCGGTAAAAATGTATATGTACGTGTGTTACCGAAAAGAAAAAAGCGTCGAGCAACGGAAATAGGTACTTCACGGCCGATCCATTAAAGTAAACGGGTATAGGAGTATATATACAACGGTAGTATTGAGTCGTCATGATTGGATGTCGGAAAAAAATTCTATGGGATAGTTGACGCTCGATAGATGAGTGTAAACAAGGTATACGGAGAGATTGATTGATTGATTGATCGACTCGATTCGACGTAGGCCTCAAGGTTCTGGTACGGTGAGCCCGCGATTTATCAGTAATGCGCCTGGAATTCAAATCCGTATTCACGAGAATGAGGGAATTTGCGGGGAACGTACTGAGAGATAGAGAGAAAGAGGAGGGAGAAAAGTGTACAATAGACGTGCGCGCGTGTTGCGATCGAGAGCTGCGGGTTTGGTGGCGCTATTTCGGGTAGTACGGGCGCAGGGCCGGATTCCGTAGCCGATGGATGGCCCAAGCTCCACCCAGGTTTTTCCTATGTGGTTTGAGCTGCTGAACACGAATTTCGAGGGTGGACAGCCGGAAAATGGGCAGGAAAATTTTTATCGAGAATTTTCCGAGAGCGATAGAAAAATCAGTTTTTTTGCGAAAAAAAAAAATATTTTTATATTCTCCTCAGCATTCTGCACAAGAAAGGTCTATATACATTTTTCATGAAAATGCGCCGTTCCGGAGTAAAAAATTCCCAAACTTTGAGAAAATGCGATTTTTCCGATTTTCAAGGTGCTGCTGCTCAGTCACGCCACAATATTTTCCAGTCCACCCGGTCTCAAACTGCTGTTTTGGGTCTCAACTGGAGATTTTGATAGTTTTGAAGCCGGAAAAATGGTATTTTCCAATTTCCCGGCATTAGTTTTCCAAGCACCTCCAGCGCCCTTCGATTACGCTTATTCATGTGCTGAAGGGTTTTCCGAGGTTGGGTCGATGGTTGGAATGTTTTGGATGGGTTGGGTCGATGGTTGGATTTTTACCCTCATGAGATTTTCACTTAAAATTGCTATTTTCAGTGTTATATGAATTTTCCGAATTTTTTTACCAATTTCCTAATTTTCCTTCGGAAAATTGAATTTTAGAGAATTCAAATAAATGGGAAAACATTATCGAAAGAAATTGGGTCGAATCTAACCATCGACCCAACCTCGGAAAACCCTTCAGCACATGAATAAGCGTCATCGAAGGGCGCTGGAGGTGCTTGGAAAACTAATGCCGGGAAATTCGAAAATACCATTTTTCCGGCTTCAAAACTATCAAAATCTCCAGTTGAGACCCAAAACAGCAGTTTGAGACCGGGTGGACTGGAAAATATTGTGGCGTGACTGAGCAGCAGCACCTTGAAAATCGGAAAAATCCCATTTTCTCAAAGTTTGGGAATTTTTTACTCCGGAACGGCGCATTTTCGTGAAAAATGTATAAAGACCTTTCTTGTGCAGAATGCTGAGGAGAATATAAAAATATTTTTTTTTTCGCAAAAAAACTGATTTTTCTATTGCTCTCGGAAAATTCTCGATAAAAATTTTCCTGCTCATTTTCCGGCTGTCCACCCTCGAAATTTGTGTTCAGCAGCTCAAACCACATAGGAAAAACCTGGGTGGAGCTTGGGCCATCCATCGGCTACGGAATCCGGCCCTGCGCCCGTACTAGGGGTTTGGAAAGGCGCGCATCAATTTATTAGGACACGGCGTCGCGCAGCGTCGAGCGGAGGCGCGCATAACAATGTGCGTGCGCTGCACGAGAGGCGCGCAGACATCAAGAAGCAGCGGCTCGGTGAGAGAGAGGGACAGCCCGCACGACGCTTCGTTGGATTCGCTTCGCGTAAGCCCGATTGGCTTTTTCGATGATTATTTTTAGCGGCTTAGAGAGAGAGAGAGAGAGAGAGAGAGAGAGAGAGAGAGCAGCCGCCTCCTGCCGCACGCGCACCGAGTTGAAGCGCAGGCCCCGGTCGTCTTCGCTGCTGCGCGCACCGAGCCTCCTTCCATCCGGCTTCCGCTATCGATGAGCGCGACAATTTTAGCCTCTCTCCTTCCCTCTTTCTTTTTATTCGTCATCGTCGGCTCACCAACTCGCGCCAGCGCACCTCCTTTTTTTTTTTTTCGACCGGCCATTTTCCCTCCGTATGAGATACGCAATTCTGCGCGACGGCAGACGCGACGACGACGATCCATCCGAAATAGTAATACATTCACACACACTGGTGCAAAGCAAGTTCATCCTCGCACGAGTTCGACATGTGAACGGAATCTTGGCAGTTTTCAGCTATGGAATAATCGAGAGGTCGAGAGGAGAAAGCAGAGTGCAACTGTAGAATCGAAGCTACGACAGTTTGGTTCATCGACTTTAGCCGGCGGCGCGCATTCGTCAGGGGAGTGTGGCGTGTTGACGCTATAAATAAATTAAACGTCATATCTGTGAGGGAAATTTTGAAAGTTTGTCTCTCAAACGGATGATAAAGTATACACACACACACAGACTCGCAAGTAGTACACAGCCACGTGATTCACGCGTTATTATTAAGTCATTCCGAGTAGTCTATACTTATACGCTGCTCGGTGCGAATAAAAAGTGCGTGGAGCGAGTCTCGATTTTTAAGTAAGTTCGCGCGTGCGAGCTCGATTAAAAGTCGGAGTAGTTTAAGTACGGGAAAAGCCGGCTCTCGCGCGTGCGACAATGTGCTATATATTTTATATAGATGGACATTGCGGCGGTGTCCCGTTACAGCGCTCTCCGAAAATCAGATTCTGGTGTGACGCCAAACACCGTCTCTCTCTCTCTCTCTCGCGAAGTTTTCGGCTGCTCGCGCGCGCGCGCGCGCGTCCGAAATTTCTTTTTCCCTCTTTATCGTGTCTCCTTCTGCGCGCGGCTCTCCGCTTCCTGCTACCTATATGCAAAATAAAACGCCCGAGCGTCACTCGTTTTCCGCCGACTGTGCATTCGAGAGAAATCGAGCTCATGTATGCGAATCCGCGGCCGATCGATCGGCAATGGAATTAGTATACTCGGCGCATTGCTGGTCGGCTCACAGCTGACGGCCGCTCTCGATGGGATATATGAGCGTGAATGGGGAGGACGCGCAAGCCGCTCCTCTCGGCGCGCTCGGATTTAATTTTAAAAGCTCCAGCGAGCGAGCTCGAGCCGAGTGCTTGGGCTGCTTTGAATTGCAGCCAAATACAGTGTGCGATGGCAAAAAACACGCCGAGCTCGACGAACTCGGTGGTGTTGGGCGCGCAAGCACACCCTTCGTCGGGTAAACAACAGCGCACGATCGTGGTTCCGCTACTTGGAAGGGGTGAGAACCGCGGGCACTCCTGTCGACGTGCGTCAATTCGCGAGTTCGCTTCGCGATCGTCTCGTTCTGTTTTCGCTGCGCGGCTGTGGCCGGCCGTCCGTGCGTGGAAGGCTTTATAAATAGAGACGGGATCAATATCGATCGAGCCCGCGCGAGGAGGATCGCACGCGCGTGCGTCGGAGTGTGCATACCGCGGGTCCGCAGGTGCGGACAGATGCGCATGCAAGTACACATAGAGGGACTGCCCATAGGTGCACACGAGTGGATCGGAGGGCGACAGAAAGGCGGAGAACAATTCGCTTCGCTGCTGCGCGCACCGAGCCTCCTTCCATCCGGCTTCCGCTATCGATGAGCGCGACAATTTTAGCCTCTCTCCTTCCCTCTTTCTTTTTATTCGTCATCGTCGGCTCACCAACTCGCGCCAGCGCACCTCCTTTTTTTTTTTTTTCGACCGGCCATTTTCCCTCCGTATGAGATACGCAATTCTGCGCGACGGCAGACGCGACGACGACGATCCATCCGAAATAGTAATACATTCACACACACTGGTGCAAAGCAAGTTCATCCTCGCACGAGTTCGACATGTGAACGGAATCTTGGCAGTTTTCAGCTATGGAATAATCGAGAGGTCGAGAGGAGAAAGCAGAGTGCAACTGTAGAATCGAAGCTACGACAGTTTGGTTCATCGACTTTAGCCGGCGGCGCGCATTCGTCAGGGGAGTGTGGCGTGTTGACGCTATAAATAAATTAAACGTCATATCTGTGAGGGAAATTTTGAAAGTTTGTCTCTCAAACGGATGATAAAGTATACACACACACACAGACTCGCAAGTAGTACACAGCCACGTGATTCACGCGTTATTATTAAGTCATTCCGAGTAGTCTATACTTATACGCTGCTCGGTGCGAATAAAAAGTGCGTGGAGCGAGTCTCGATTTTTAAGTAAGTTCGCGCGTGCGAGCTCGATTAAAAGTCGGAGTAGTTTAAGTACGGGAAAAGCCGGCTCTCGCGCGTGCGACAATGTGCTATATATTTTATATAGATGGACATTGCGGCGGTGTCCCGTTACAGCGCTCTCCGAAAATCAGATTCTGGTGTGACGCCAAACACCGTCTCTCTCTCTCTCTCTCTCGCGAAGTTTTCGGCTGCTCGCGCGCGCGCGCGTCCGAAATTTCTTTTTCCCTCTTTATCGTGTCTCCTTCTGCGCGCGGCTCTCCGCTTCCTGCTACCTATATGCAAAATAAAACGCCCGAGCGTCACTCGTTTTCCGCCGACTGTGCATTCGAGAGAAATCGAGCTCATGTATGCGAATCCGCGGCCGATCGATCGGCAATGGAATTAGTATACTCGGCGCATTGCTGGTCGGCTCACAGCTGACGGCCGCTCTCGATGGGATATATGAGCGTGAATGGGGAGGACGCGCAAGCCGCTCCTCTCGGCGCGCTCGGATTTAATTTTAAAAGCTCCAGCGAGCGAGCTCGAGCCGAGTGCTTGGGCTGCTTTGAATTGCAGCCAAATACAGTGTGCGATGGCAAAAAACACGCCGAGCTCGACGAACTCGGTGGTGTTGGGCGCGCAAGCACACCCTTCGTCGGGTAAACAACAGCGCACGATCGTGGTTCCGCTACTTGGAAGGGGTGAGAACGGGCGCGGGCACTCGTATGGTTTTGGGCAGTGTCGACGTGCGGTGCAGTGGGCCGCCGAGCAGCTGTTCAATTCGCGAGTTCGCTTCGCGATCGTCTCGTTCTGTTTTCGCTGCGCGGCTGTGGCCGGCCGTCCGTGCGTGGAAGGCTTTATAAATAGAGACGGGATCAATATCGATCGAGCCCGCGCGAGGAGGATCGCACGCGCGTGCGTCGGAGTGTGCATACCGCCAGGGTCCGCAGGTGCGGACAGATGCGCATGCAAGTACACATAGAGGGACTGCTGCATGCATAGGTGCACACGAGTGGATCGGAGGGCGACAGAAAGGCGGAGAACAATAGGAGGGGCTGAGCGGGGGGTGGCGGCGGCGGCGGCGGGATACTGTGGCTGGATAAAGCCGAGGGAGAGAGAGATAGACTAGAGAGTATAGAGAGAGAGAGAGAGACAGAGAGAGAGAGAGAGAGAGAGAGAGAGAGAGAGAGAGAGAGAGAGAGGCGCGAGTGCGTGCCGCGAGGAATGTAGGTTTCCGGGGCCAAAAATAGCAGGCCGACATCGGGGACAGTCGGGGGGCGAGAAGCGCGGCCGCTCGGCACTTTGGACGGGGGCTGGACGTGGAGGAGTGAGCTGGCCCGGCCGGCGTCGACACGCTGCGCGCAAGGGCGGGCTGGGCCGGGCTATAAATAGGTTAGGAGACTGAGAGAGAGAGAGAGACGTGGTACGGGCGCGCGCGGATCTTACCTCGGGCCGGTTTGTGTGTGCAGCGAGCAGCAGCAGCAGCAGCAGCAGCTCTCAGGCGGGCAGCTTGAGCGGCACCAGCCCCGGGGAGGCCCGTCGCGTCTTCCGCCTGGCCTTGCGCGACATCCTATACTGGCGGCTCGACCGACAAACCACCACCACCACCACCGCACACCATCCCCTCGCTCCTGTCCCTCGTGTTATGTATACGTGTGCTCCAATATACTGGCTCTCGGACTTTTTGCCTGGTGCGTGCACCCGTATATATATATATATATGAGTTTCTCGTCTGCTGCGCCGAGTGTCTGTCCATGCAGGCGCCGCCGCCGACTGCTGCACCGCGAGCAACGCGCACACTTCGACGCGCAGACGACGCTTCGCGCCGCGCCGCCGACGCACGACTGATCGCTGCGGCGCCGCGCGCACCTATCGCCTCCCCAGACTATATATATATATTGCAACTCGCGCAGTGCATACTTACTGGTTCCGGCTGGCAACACCGGCGGCGCCACTTGCCGAGTTACTTTCGCGCTTTCGCCCCCGCGCGCGCACTTTGGCACTTCGACTGATTTACCGACTTTGCCCCCATTGCATTACTCTATAATGTTTCTCAACTTGCGTACACTTGAATCGTGGGTGGTGCTCGAATTTGAGGCGTATCCATGTACCCGGTGCGCGCGGCATTCGGATGCGAGTTGTCGATTCTTTTTTCTTCTCCAATTATTCCCACGGGTGAGAAGAAACTTGGAAAATAATTGAGGTCTTTCCCGTATACGGACTTGAAGCAGCTCGAGGGGAAAATTTGAAAACATACTTTCCAACAAAATACGCACCAGCTCCAAAAGAAATTGACCTCGCCGATCTTCTTGAATCAAGCGAGCCACCAAAGATACACTCGATATAATTTCCATGTTAGTCTGAGCGTAAAATGCCATTTCACATACTAGTGGATTCTTTAAATGTCCTTCAAACTCGAGCACTCGCAACATTGCAATATCGTATCCAACTTCCAACTGGTGCATTAAGATGGAAAATGTAAACACGCCGGTTTCGCCCACCACTCGTCGACGCATCTTTTAGTCTCACTAGTTGTATAATATACAAGTTATGAGAGCTCGTGAAATGACATTTTACGCACTAGTGCGTTTCGTAAAAAACCGTTTTACAAGCTCTCATAACATAATAATATATTTCGATGTAGTAGCAAAAAACAAGTTCTGAACCTGTGTGGCTGGTGCCGCCCGAGCGAACTGCGACGCTAGTAATTACACGAGCCTAAAATTGGCATTTTCTACTGTATCCAACGGTATTTTTGCATCACATGTGTGGAAAAACAATGTCCGAATATCAACTTTTTCACACACAGTGACGAAATAATATCTTTCATCATTTGTATCGAAAAGTTGATCATTTAACCTTAGATGATTTTAGGCTCACCACTAGGTAGCAAACCTCACACGTGCCTAAAGGATTCGTCTTTTGCTCCGTTGAATGCCATTTCACGCACTCATGCATTTCTTGAAAGGCCGGTTTACGATCACCCAAAACATAAAAATTGCATCCGACTGGTGCGAGTTGAAATTTAAACACTTGCGAACGTCGAACACTCATTGACTTCGTTGACCATTCGTGGACGTGTCCAATTTACAAAAGCACTTCCACGCGCTTCTTTAAATTTTTACGCACTAGTTGCATAATATACTAATTTTGTTGAAAAATCGTGCATTGGACTTCAAAAGTATATAAACGAGAGATTAATAGAGTAAAGCGAATAAATTACTAAATTAGATGAACCTTGGAGTATTTGAAAAATAATGATAGGAACAGCTTAAATGATAAAATGATGAATAATGAGACAATACTAGAAAAACTTCAGGAATAGTTGAGAACTCTTCAACATGTGTGATAAGTATGGTCTCACATGATGACCATTCAATGATAGAATATTCAGAGTTTCACCTGGAACTCGTGTAGCGGAGGATTGAGATTCAACTTGGACTTTTATAATTCAGAATCTATTCTGGATTAACGCAACAAGATTTAGCATCGACTAACTTCGATTTTTGAATTCGAAGATGTTCAAATTGTTGAGAAGGGATATTTTGTCAAATACATTCTAAATATCGTTCTAACGAAAATGACCGAAAAGATAGGCTACTTTCTAAATGATTAATACTGATGGTTGAAGTCATTTTCTCAACTATCTCTCTCAAAACAACTGCCGTTCAAATAAGACGCAATAGTTAAGGCACCAAATCCGTAAAATCAGCTCGAATGCGCCCATTTTTTCTATCAATTTTATACAACTATACCTTTAGTTATAATGTATATCTAATCAACTTTCTTGCATACGAAATTTAAAATATAAAAGCACTCATTTTCAGCATGGTATCGAATTCCTTCGCCAATCAATGTGATAACCAGCGTTTTCTTTCGAGTTTATAGAAGTACTTGGAGAGTCTATTATTCATAGTTAGCGCTCAGTCGCGATTTAGTGTGTTGTCTAATTAAGTGTCAATTAAAAAATTTGAAGCATATTTTCGAGGGATAAAATTTACCCACTCAGAGTTAATATGAAACGATTAGTCTCGGGTTCAAAATCAATGAATTATTGTAGTACTTATAGTCTGTATACAAGATAACTCTGGATCATGATTCATGACAAGCATTTTATCTTAGCAAGTAGTACAATTGTATGACTAAAATCGGGCTTAAAGGGACTATTCAGTTGTTGTAGTCGGTGCGTGAATGTTGACTATAATCTACAATAAAAAATAATGGCTCGAGTGTATTTTCATATTTTCAAGTATATTAGCAAACTAGAAGACAAAATTCATGTCAAATCATGTATATGAATCTAAATATAGATTAAATTAATTCTCTAATTCTTTTGTATCAAATTATTGTGCACTGGAGTTGCGTAATTAGAGTTTGAAGTAGCTTATAGAAGGAAAAATTTTGATAGAATAATTAATGTAAATTTATATTTATTATCATCAAAACTTAATATTTAATATCTATCATAAATTTAGTATTGTATGAAACATTCATTTCATAGTTCTATATTAGAAACTTATTTACAGATTGAACTTGTGGTTATATCTGGTGAGTTCTCAAGATGTTTATGATGGTAATGGTCTCTTACGAACGGTTTTTATGAAATGTTCTCGAACACGCCCTATGCTTGCTAAAGTTTCCTCTTGGTTCTTTTTTAGTTTCTTGATTCTCTCGGCTTCTTCCTGCTCATCTTTTTCTCTCTGTTTTTTCTCTTCTTCGGCAACTATAGGTTGTACCCGCTTGTATCTCTCAAAAGGACTAATGAAAATCAATTTTCTCTTACTTCTCTTCCTATCACGAAGTGACTCCTTGGTTTTATCCTGTAATAAGAATTAGAAGTTTTATTTTCGATCAATTCCAATAATATTAAGTAGAAAAAGTAATAGTTACCTCTGAAGAAGCATCATTGAAAACTGTTATTGAAGGATTCGACTTCATTTGGTCATACACAATTAATGCTTTAGAAGGACTAGTTAATAAACATGGAAGATTTGCTCTAGGTTCCATACCGCTTGGTACATCATGAGGAGCAAAATTCCACGATTCTGAGTCAAGATCTTGATTTCTCTGAGTTAAACGTTGTCTCATATCATCTTCTAATATAGGTTTTATCAGAGGTTGCTCTCTGGCTTTCAATATCATTTTATGAATTTTTAATAAATTCTGCCTGACTAAAGGTGGGATGGGATTACAGCATGCAAGGATGCCCTGCATTTCTCGAGGAAGAGTTTCTGCAATGTTCAGCATCATATGATTTGGCAAAACATAATTTGTACTATCATCTTCAGCTCGAGCTGTTTCATCTCTCCATTTATGCAATTCTTTTAATGCATAAATCTGTCGATTGTTAAACATTTTCTGACTCTTTCTGTACATATTTAAATAACTATTCTCATTCCAAATAGGTTTCGTGTAAGTTTTCTTACATACGTCTGTACTACGTGTATATACAGATTTCAAAATATTACTCTGACCATTAGCAGCATCAATTAATGCATTTCTCAAAATGTCTTTGATGTATAGAAGATAATGGGTATCTTCTCGGGCATACTTCATAAGTTCCTCTGGTAATGGTCTAATTCGCCAATCAGCTAATTGGAAATGTTTGTTTGGATCAACATTACAATGTGTTTTCATAAGATAAGATAAACTTAAAAATGGCAATTCTAATTGCTTTGCAGCTTGATGGGTATCAAACATATTTACTACATACAAAGACAAGTCTCTCTGCAGCCACAAAATATCGGAATCTGCACCATGAAATACTTTGAGAATTGACGGTTTTGTGAAAATTTCATTCAAAATATGTAGATCCGATCTAAGGCTTAGTGTGTCAACAATATAGTCTGTATCTCGTGTTGATATTTGCATTAAACAAGTGATGCCTTGGAAACTTCTGTAAGAATGATGCTCCAAGTCTACAGCTATTTCTTTGTAATTCTCTAAGTCTTTCAACATAATATTGAGATCTGCAATTTTTTCAATTACTATCAAAGGCGTTTCATCCAATGGTTTGGGTTTGATTAGAGGCTTTTTTACAAGCTGACTTTCAGGTGGTTCAAATTTATCAAGTTCAAATTCATATGGATGACAAAAAACTTCCTCGTCGTTTTCGCCACATTCTGTATACAAAGCCAAGGGCTTCAGAGAATTTGGTTTGTCTTTAATTGTAGGCTGCCAAGGCTTTTGTCTGTTGTCAATTTTATCTTTGAACGACAATTGAGGTCTTTGAATATTCTTAGCTGCTAATAATCTCACAGCTTGGGCTGGGCTTGATGTAGCGGAAGCTTGCTTGTTAGCTTGAGTAGCCACATTCCAGCATCCATTGAGTGTGCTTTGTGTTCTTGCTTGTGAAACAATCAACTCTACGCTAGGGTTTCTGCTTATTCCAACCTCTTCATCCATACATGCTGACTGTTTGGAAGAACTGATTATGAGCTAGTTGGTAGAGTAGAATGAGAGACTAATTCTAGATTCAATTCAACTTACCGCCCTGTCCAAATATATGTCATTTGATTCCAATACCAAGTCAAATTTCTCTTCGATATCTCTTTGTCTAATGTTTCCGGCAACTCCTGCTTTTTCGACAATGCTTTGCATCGTACTGATAATCTTTCTGATTTGTTCATTTCGAACTTCGTTAAACGTTGGAAAACACGTGTAATAGTTGAAATTTTCAGCATTCGGCAGACTATTAGCAGCTTTGATACCATTTTTGATAGTAGCAAATGATTTCTGAAAATGTCAATTTGGTTACTCCCCAGACGATCATCAGTATCACAGGTTATATTATAAGCGGAAATAATGTAATTTGATCAAATTATCCCATGATAAAGCAGGTATGAAAGTAATTGAAACGTAAACAAAGTAACCTATACTCTGTAGTGAATTCTCTTGTAATGAAAAATCTTGAGCATACGAGCAGATGAAAATTAATATAATTTAATTTTGTTTAGTACCTGGATTAGTGACTCAAAATTGGAATCTTGGATCTCCACAACGTCGTCTTCTGAAGTCATTTTTCAAACATTTGTATAAGCAATGAGGATAAGAAACATAACCTAATAGCGCACGCGCTTATGAAATTCTTGTCTCTTTCCTTCACTCGCGGAATTCTCGTCTATCTTCAGGGAGCATATGCGCAAGTCCGTACTTGTGAATGGCGGTAAAGTTCAAATTGGCGAACAAACCTGTTACTCTGTTCCTTTTTAAAATAAGTGAGTTTTGTGACTCTATTCGACTTCTGTCAGACTAGGATACTATTATGAGATATTGAAAAGTGGTTAAATGTCGATAGATAGATCTTAACGAAAAATAAGTGTAAATTGTCGATCTTTGAGGGCCATTCCAGAAATTCCAAAATTCTGGAATGGCCCTCAAAGATCGACAATTTACACACATTTGTAATTATGGAGGGTGCACAATATAATATTTTAACGAAAAATACATTGACTGAAGTTACATAATCTACTTCATGAGGCAGTAAACTGGGGATTCTACGTAACAGAGAGACAAATATATTTTTATATAAGTACATATTTACGTATTTATTATAATATTATGATATTCAGATGGCCAGTATATATACACAAAGGTTTTCGATTTCACTTGGAAGAAAGGAAAATTAACAAATTACAATGTTTCGGTAGTACTATCATACTGCTCTAATGTATAATGTACTGGTCAAATGTGTTTCTTTTGCTTTCTCAAAGAGAAAGCTTTGTAATGGGGTAAAAATCGATCCATCGAATCTGACTTCGGGACCTCGATTTTCGTAATCTACGGGTCGAAAAACATGGAAATCCGAAAATGTCTGTATGTATGTACGTACGTACGTGCACTTTTTTGTCGTACGATAACTTTCGAAGGAATTGTCCGATCGTCCTGAAATTTTGTACACAGGTCGGTCTCCGGAAGATGTGAACTGAGTTCGGTGTTCAGCAACATCCGTTGTTCATTTCCATGGCAACCGTTGCTAGCGTGTTTTTGATAAGTTCCCATATAATTCATGATAAATGATCATTTGGCTTTGTATATTTATGGGATTCTATAAGAATCAAAGAGACATTTCCCGTAGAAACCATTGTTGATGTATCTAGCAACCGTTGTTTATATCCCTTGCAACCGTAATTAGGGAATGGAAAAAGTCAGTTGGAGGTCCATTTTTGGAACTGTTGATGACTAAGAAGTAAGAACTTCGAAGCTCCGACATTTACCATAGCAACCGCTGTTTACGTCCTTAGCAACCGTTACTATGGAGTGGGAAAAGTCAGTTAGAGGTCCATTTTCGGAACTGTTGACGACTAAGAAGTTAGAACACCGAAGCTCGGATATTTCGGACCTTATCAAATTGCCCAGGCACTGTTTTGCCCGCCAATCAAAAACGGGTCACGTGCTTTTTGCCCGCCAATGAGCTGAGACGTATGTAGGGGTAAGATCGATAAGGTCGGTAAGGCAGTTTTAATTGAAATCATCATCGCGTTATGACCGAAGGAGAATATCAAAATGTCCTAAAGAGTTTTGAAAGCTCTCTGCAAAATATTGATTTAATTGAAGTTGCAGAACATGGATTTTTGGGTTATTTGGGTTATTTGGAAAAAATATGAAACTTCTTTATCGATCAAGTTCCAATAGCTGATTGACCTGGTATGCCCTCATTGGCGGGCAAAAAGCACGTGACCCGTTTTTGATTGGCGGGCAAAACAGTGCCTGGGCAATTTGATGGGGACTCGTTGATGACTAAGAAGTAAGAACATCGAAGCTCCGACATTTACCATAGCAACCATTGTTTACGTCCTTAGCAACCGTTACTATGGAGTGGGAAAAGTCAGTTTGAAGTCCATTTTTGGAACTGTTGGTGACTAAGAAGTAAGAACATCGAAGCTCCGACATTTACCATAGCAACCATTGTTTACGTCCTTAGCAACCGTTACTATGGAGTGGGAAAAGTCAGTTAGAGGTCCATTTTCGGAACTGTTGACGACTAAGAAGTAAGAACACCGAAGCTCGGATATTTACCATAGCAACCGTTACTATGGAGTGGAGGAAATGAGTTAGAGGTTCATTTTGCTTTCTCAAAGAGTGGTGATTAATGCAAGTTGAGGTTCAATTGCAATACTTTGAGAAAGCATACTGCTGAGGCACTTGGCAGCGGTTTTTTTATAGTATCATGTTAATTTTCTTTTTGATATTGATATCTTTGTTGGTGGGGGGGGGGAGGCTCCGTTTGCCAATAACTACAAATATATAATTTTGAAGCTATTTCCCTGAAGAATCAAATAAATTTTGTTTGGCCCAACAATACAACGGCGTACAAGTTGCAATTGATTGATTGTATTGGATACTTTTCTGACAAGGAGAGTATCCACCCTTGGGAGAGCACCAATTTGGACCAAACTTTACACGTATGTTCTTTGGATCTTTGCGACCATACGCTAAAAGTTCAAGATCCCAATGGTCTTTCAGTGCTAAGATATTAGCACCACACGCTTATTCAACTTTATATAACAATAGTCTGACACTGACCAGGAGACATTTGGGAACCGGGTTACCAATCTTGACCAAACTTTCTTCCATGTTAGTTTGGAATAGGCTGTACCCACAGTCACAGGGACTAACACTCCCAAACTCCCAAAATATTCATGAAATAATTAGAAAAATGGAATTATTCAATGTTTTACTTTATGTGAGTAAGACATGAGAGTTTTTGATAATTATACATGTTCTGGACTCTTTCTGTTTCAGAGTTAATTGTGATGTAGTGTCCAGTGACAATAGTGAAAGTGCAGTGCACTGGGTGGAAATACGTCTCGGATGACATATTGACATTTAAAACGAGAGAGTCGACAAAAGTAAGGTGATAACAGGTAAGAGAGGTATACAGCGTATCATGTGGTTCGGTCTTAGCCACTCAAATCACGAGTTAACAGGCTTTACTTCACATACCATGGCTTTTGACGTAAGGACAATATTTAAAAAAAAATTATTGTTGTGTTAAGAGCATACAGATTTATGTTAATTATGATGGTTTACATTTATTACACTTTCAATCTTCAAGTGAACCCTTGAAGTCATCCTGATCCAACATACTCATAGCTTCACGTGTGTCCCCGTTTCCATTATCTGAAACCATAAACGAAGAGTTTAGTGAATTTCATCCTCGCAAATTATGTATTTTTGATAAAAAAATTTGAGACACAATTACTCACAACAATAAGGCTCCGATGCAGAAGTTAAAACAAAATATGTTCCTCGATTTTTGTGTTTATCACTATTGATGCCCATTTCAGAGCACATGTTTGTTTTGCAATTGATAGTCAAAATTTGCATGATGTTACGGTAAGTTCGATTCCAAGGATGGGCCCAAAAAGTGCAATTGTTGGAGATTGCGGCATTAATTGATTCTGTAAAGTACAGGTAGGATCGACCGTGACTGCAAATAGCTTTGTTGATAGCTGAAAAGAACGTGTTTATTCAGTATCTCCAAGTCTACAATTGAATGCTGAACAGAGTTTTTCTGCGGTAATATTACAACATTCATGAATGTGCAGTACCGGTAAAATAGTATTCCATCGTCAGTACTCAACATACGCAATCCAGGAACTGGATTTTGATGGAACTCTGCAAGTCGTTTCTTCCGTGATAGGATAGCTATTTTTCAATCATTGTCGTGAAATGCATCTTTAGGCCCACAAGTGGTCGGAGGAGGCCAAAGGCCGGCACATTGTTCACTCCTTACTAGGAGACGTTGAAAACGTCAAGTGACCAATGATGACGAAACTCTCCAAAGTGTTATATGGGTATACCTCAATAAGCCACATATACGGCTATTCAGCCTAACGTTCCAATTTTCGGCGGATATTCTGACAATTTGTTTCAATATCATGCATTCACAATATATCTATATATACAAGAAATCATAGATATGAATATATCGTACGCGAACTGAATCAGATATCATTGATTGAATATCTCCGTGAAATCGAAACATTACATTGAATGGCTTTACATCTGACTTATTGTGGTATACTCAAAAAACATTTCGGAAAGTTTCATCATGATTGGTCATTCAAACTTGACAACGTCTCCTAGTTAGTACGAAAATAGCTAAGATATAAGGTGTACCCAATAAGTCTCACCTGAGTACGAACAGAGACTACAACTACAAAATTCCCCAACGCAACTGGGGCCAAGGGTTTTTTTCTGATTTTTTGGGGCCCAATCTGAGTCTATTAAACAAATTCTTACCCACCGGGTGGTGGTGGAGGGGGGGGGGGGATTAGGTGTCTCGGTTATTGGAGCAACCGACCCTCTTAAAAACTGGTCGATCGGATCATTTGTAATTGATCAAAAGGTTTTATCGGACATTATTTATTCTATGCTACTAACAAAATTTTGAGACATGCCGCTGCTGTAGACGAAAGCATAAATGAGTTAATATTCAATGAGATCCACAGGATGAGTCTTATTGGGTATGTTACCTTTAATTTGTACTTTGCTGTTCTTGAGATATTCTAAAAATCATTGTCGATAGCGTTGAATGGTACAATTGTGAATTTGTGCGGTTGACAAAACCTATTGCCATGTATACATACGAATGAAAGAATGTTTTTACCATCTGGAGGCAGAGGGATGGAGGGATGAGAAGAGACGCGCGCGCAGCCTGGTTGCATCTTGCCGCCGTTGGGGAAAAAATCAGCGTGACCTGTGGGACAGAAGGTCGTACGGAACATTAACGAGGATGCAAAAACGACAAATAAAGGTGTCGCATAGACGGTAGACGTACCGATGGGAGCGGGGAGGCCAAATCCGAGCCGCGAGGTGAGGCGGCCGTTGGTGTGTATGACGTCGACAAAGTCCGCATCGTGCTTGTCGAGCCTGAGCGAAAGCTCCGCCGTGGTGAAGCAGGGCTGCGCGGGGTCGAGGCCCGTTATCCGCCCCATCGTCCACAGCGACTCGCGCCTCTTCAGCTGGTACGCCGCGTAGCCGCAGATGTGCGCCCCCAGACTGTGGCCCACGCAGTGGATGCTCCCGACACTCCCGGAACCCTTGCCCGCCCCGGTCGCGTTGTAGATCTGCTCCAGCAACCTTTACATGTCCAAACATTACATACAAGTATAGACTACAGTTCGCTTTTATTGCTTTGTCTGCGTGTAATTACATCGTTAGCTGATTGCCGGTGAGTTGGGTGTTCACCACTGCCTTGTAATAATTGAACGTTTCACTCCCTTTACTCCAGTCCACAGCTATCACGTTGTAGTCTCCCTGATTGGAGTTTTTGAATAATTTAATTTTTTTTTCATTGATAATAGAAAATGCTGGGATTGAGCGACGAAGATACATCGGGAAAGATCGGTTCATCATTCAGGATTAGAAATTCACGATTCGTTTGGACTTATTGAGACCGTTTGACGATCATTAGAAAACAATATTTCATTCGGGGGATCACTCCGAGATCGAACAAGATTTCTCAATGCAGAAAATCCTTTTTACTGTACATTAGAGGAATATTATGATACTGTACTAATCGACGGGGATAAAGTGGCCACAGAATAAAATATTACCAATCGTAGAAAGGCATTGGCCATTTGTTGAACCCACGGTTCTTTGCCACCAGAGAGAAAACCATGTACGATAACGACGGTGTTGCGATGGATTTGAAAATCAGTCCATTCGAGGCCGAATTGCTGTCCCGCGTTGACGGTGACCGGGCGAGGCATCTCGCGCGATGACATGTAAAAATCCACGATCTGCGGCTCGTCACTCCTGGAGCTACTCTTCAGCCAGTTCTCCAACACACCGGAGAACGGGCCACCCAAGCCCAGACAGTCGTTGACTTTCAACTTCCCATCGTCGACCACAGCCATCGGCTCCTCGATGTATTCTTTCGAATTGTTCGCAGGAGTTATACTATCTTTTGAAAATTAATTCAGAAATTTGTGAAAAAGTACCTTTATATCAAATTATCTGATGAATCTCCATGAAAATTTGAAGCTTTGAAAATCAAAGTTATGTTCTATCAGATTTTTCAGATCATTTTTTTTGCGTTTCAACTAGTATTGGATCTTTCAACTATTTTATCTATGAGAATATTTCTCCATCTTCACTTGCAAATTTTACAATGTTCAGGATGATGATTTTAAAATCATTTTGTTTAAATTGCATTTCTGTATGGAGATTGATTTTTAAAAATGTTACTTCTATCAATAATATCTCGAGACTATAACACTCGATTCACCAGTGACTTATATTCATGATGTACTTATTTGAAGAAACTAGGGGGGGTACCCCCCTGCTCGCTTCGCTCGCCAAACCCCCCCCCCCCGCCGTGTGTTCTTCGAAAATCAATAATTTCAGTGATAAGTGTCCTTATATAAAAAGTGATGGGGGTCAAAGTGAAGCGTCTTAACTCGTGATTTTATTGTAGACCTAACCACGTGACCAGTCGCGTAAAATATACATATAGATAGTGAATGCAGACAAGCAAGAAACATATAAGAACGATAAGTTTTGAGGTTGTAACAACCAAATCCTTGCCCGATGCTTCCAAAATCCAAATTTAGGTTTTAATGAAAATAAAATAAAAATTGAATGAAATATGAATGAAGGGTTTAAAATGCGAATATTGTGAATAAATTGATAAGTAAATGGAAAAGATTATCGTAGGTGAATGATTGTAACACAATTTTGAAATGCACGAATGTAGATCGCGCGCAGCGCGTCTGAATGTAGCTAGTAGTAATAATTAAATGGAAATTACATTGAAATCAATAAAACTTGAAACTTGAAACTTCGATTTTGTTCAATTGAAAAGAATACTAAACGAACGATTCGGATCAAAATAAAAGCTTAATTTCATCTATGTTCATGTTAAACGTTTGTTTATTCAGTTTCAGGTTAATAGTGTCATGTGTCAGATCATATTTTTTCGGTTTAGGTTTTTCACGTGTTTCATTTCAGATTTTCGGTAAGATTTCGAGAAATATTGTAACGGTTGCTAGACATGTAAACAATGGTTTCTATGTGTAAAATGGAGATTTTGTATCCTGTGAAGTTAAAAATACTGGAAACGAAACTCACGTGAATTATTTCTGCTCTTAGCAACGGTTGCTAAGGTGGGTAAACAACGGTTGCTGAGGAGCTAATAAGGAAGATTTGTATTTTGTGTCCTTTGCCATCGAAAATGATGGAAACGGGTCATAAATTGTTCATTTCCAACCTTCGTAACCGTTGTTATGGAGCAAATATAACAATTCAGTGTCCTTGGCCATCGAGTGTGACTTAAAACAGATTTTCCAGCTTCCGAAGCAACGGTTGCTAGGGATGTAAACAAACGGTTGTTTCGATGAATAAGTGGATTAAAAAGACTTATGCTAAGTAATATTTAGCCCTTTTCTTCTTCTGCAGCAACGGTTGCTAGACACGTAAACAATGGTTGCTATGAGTGAAACGGGGATTTTCTATCCTGTGCAGTTGAAAATACTGGATACGAAACTACGTGAATTTGTCTTCCCCTTAGCAACGGTTGCTAGGGCGGTAAAAAAAGGTTGCTGAGGAGCTACCTTTGCCATCGAAAATGATGGAAACGGGTCATAAATTGATCATTTCCAACCTTCGTAACGGTTGCTAAGGAGATAAACAACGGTTGCTATGGAGCAAATACAACAATTCAGTGTCCTTGGCCATCGAGTGTGACTAAAAACTGATATTCCGGCTTCCGAAGCAACGGTTGCCAGGGGTGTAAACAATGGTTGCTATGGGTAGAAAGGAGATTTTCTATCCTGTGCAGTTGAAAATACTGGAAATGAAACTACGTGAATTTTTCTTCCCTCTACCAACGGTTGCTAAGGAGGTAAACAACGGTTGCTATGGAGCAAATACAACAATTCAGTGTCCTTGGCCATCGAGTGTGACTTAAAACTGATTTTCCGGCTTCCGAAGCAATCGTTGCTAGGGATGTAAACAAACGGTTGCCAAGGATATCAACAGTGGTTGCTATGGGAAATGTCTCATCGATTCTGATTGACTTTTATGGTCCCAATGAGAACTTATGAGGATTCGTGAGAAAATACGTTAGTAACGGTTGCTAGGGAAATAACCAAGAAATTTCGCTAAAAATTGAACTCGGCCTAGATTTCGCCGCGACTAACCTATGTGCAAAATTTCAACAAAATCGGACCAATCCTTCGAGAGTTGGGGGTGGCAAAAGGGGGTGGAAAAAGGGGTGGAAAAAGAGAGTGGAAAAAAGGGGTGCAAAAAAGGGGTGCAAGAAAGGGCTTGCAAAAGAGGGGTGCATGAAAGGGGTGCAGAAAAGGGGTGCAAGAAAGGGGTGCAAGAAAGGGGTGCAGAAAAGGGGTGCAAAAAAGGGGTGCTAGAAAGGGGTGCAAAAAAGGGGTGCAAAAAAGGGGTGGCGAAATTTGACGGCAGCGGCGGCGTTGGCGGCGGCGGCGGTCTGGCTTTTAATATAGAGAGATAACGATAAATATATATAGTATCGAAGCTATCAACTCAATTCACACAGTTGAAAACGATGGAATATCAATTCTTATATTACACAGACAGAATTTTTGAAACATTCTAGAGAATATTCTAGTTTGGTTGCGAGTGCAGTGAGTAAACTTGACGATATCACGAGTGGTTTTCAAACGGGATTTCAAGTACTTGAATTAAAAATTCTCAAGGCAACCGTATTAACCGCATGGCACTGGATTTTTAATGTAAAACGATCTTTTCTGATGAATAAATAATTTGAATAATAATTTGAATAATAATTTGTTTTCTTGTTAAAATGTAATTCTTACCCAGAATAATTGATCAGTTAAAAAACGGATGACTCAATGATAGACATTTGAAATCAAACGAAGCCGGGCGTTGGAAAAAGTAACTGACATTGGGAATCGTGGGTTCAGAACAACGCAATTGATTGGCACCGATTGCAAAAGTAATGTGAAACGGGGAAAAATGCGGATATGTTGTCGGCTATGGAATGTTGACAATGAACATGTGGGATTGAAAATGTGGCTTAAGAGATAGAGGGAGTAATGTGTAGAGCCTTGCCGAATTCATACTCATACCGTTGGGTCGCGTGTACTCGTCAACATTCAACGGTTGGTTGGGCTGCAGTTCATTTCCAATAGTCTCGACTGGATTCGAGATGCTGGATTTCGCATGGGTGTGAGCCTCGCGCTGGAAGACGAGCACGAAGAGCAACCAAAGCATTTTGTTCCTGATTGGCTCCATCCTACACAAACCGCGCTTCCCACCTGATTTGTCTTGCACTACTCGCTTGCTACGCTAAACTGCTACTGAACAACCGTCCAAACTTCATACGTCTATCTGTCGAATTGTATACTTATCGCTTTTGGGCGGGATTCGCGTGCTCTGTATTAATCACGACTCACTCGCCTCTGTTTCACTTTTGTATCTGATCAATTAGTTATTGTTGTTTTTTTCAAGGCACATGGTAATTTTTCTTTAAATCGTAAATTCTATATTCAAGTTTTCATCTTTCTTTGTGTTATTAAAAAATGGAAATGGTATGATAAAAAAGGGACAAAAGAAGTGTTCGAAAATATGCTGGCGCATGAAACAGTAGTATTCAATGGGCTGTGAAGATCCAGATGAAATTTTCGTCCCAATATGAAAATTAATTTTTCATTAATTCGTATAGTGGAATGAACCGTTTCAAGAAAATTGTACATATATGTAAGATAGATAATGGCCGTTTTACCCGTATAGCCCCAGAAACACGTGAACTTAGGTGTAACATCTGAAAAATGATGTTAGGACTAATATTCCAGTGAATAGATCACATCGAATACCCCGACATATTTTTTCCATTGGCTTGGAGATAAACAGGAGAAAATACAAGGTCACTTTTGATTCTGTTACACATCAGAGCAATTCTTTTTCTTATCGCATCTGGAACCCTCGAACCAAAATTTAAATGAAAACAGAGGGTTTCTATCTATAAATTGTCTGCCCTCAGGCCCTTCTCAAAATTATATTGCTAAATAAATCTCTACATATATTATGCAGTACATCGGTTTTGATTTATGCGACCAGCAAAATAATCGTGGAAAATCAAAGAAGGTCGAATTTACAAATCGAATTCCTTACGTCTGTGGGCAGTAAAATCCACTCGTTCATTGCCGAGGATCTCACAATGCGAGGAAGTTCAAATGTTATCTAGGATTTTATCCAATTTAGACGAATCTAGCAAAATCCTGACAATCTCCACAATAAAAATTGGCTACACTCTTCAGTCCTAGCATTTTAATGCATTTTAAAACGCTCTGAGAGTCCGTCACAATTATTGATTGATTGCAATCTGAATCCTGGGTATACTTCAATGCCGCTAAAATAGCAAAAGCCTCAGCCGAAAAAGTTGAAACGGAGTCATGGAGGTTAAAATCTACAATGCCTACCAGCAGAAGAATCGAAGAAGGCCGAAAAACCTCTATGTAGTCCTGCAAAACACTCCAAGATTTATAATAATCTATAAGATTTAGAAATAGAGGAGTTCAAATGAGAGGATCTCGTTAAGGGGTAATATACCTTTGTGACCTCCGATTTCGAGGTCATTTTCAAACACTTACCATAAGCGCAGAAAAAATCCTAGGGATATGGGGTTTGTTGCATATGAAAGTACTACTTTCCAACTATAGAAAACACACTTTATTTTTTCTAAAAAATACAAAATGGCGGCGTACCAGCTCGTCAAAGGAGAAAAAAATTTTCTACTTTTTCTTCACTAGCCTACCGCTATAGGTCACAATTTTGACCCTAGAAGAAAAAATCGAACGGGGTTTTGAAGTAAAATGAAAAACTCAGTGAACGTCGGGTGGTTTTTTTGAAATTCTAATTTGGGGCCAAATGGCGTCAATTTGAATTTTTTTCTTTTTTTTTCGCAAAAAAATCGATCGAAAATCGGCCATAAAATCGGTAAAAATCAAAATATCAAAAAAATCGTACGACGTTCACTTAAAAATCATGTTTCCAAGCTACAGTTAAAATTTGAAGAGAATCGGTTGAAAATTGACGGCGCTATCGGTAGGCTAATGTCAAAAAAGACGGTTCCGAGATAAACGCGTTCAAAGTTTTGAGTATAATACTAATACTATACGACTTTGTTCAGAGAATCGATTTTTTGAGGTACTTAGAACTTCTTTCCCCACTTGATCGACTTTTCATATCATTCTTAGATAGTTTATGGAGTGTTTAAGCCAATAAAAAAAATTGGAGAAAAAAAAATTCACAAAGGTATATTACCCCTTAAGTCCTTATCCTACAAAATGCCGAGATATCTAAAAACCTCGCAATTCCGCATGATGTAATTACCAACATTATTAGAAAAGTCGCCCCTTGGTACATACGTTTCCTAGCATCGCGGGCATTCCAGTAGATAATTTCCATTTTACATAGAACTTTGACTTATTTCATAATCGAACAGCCTTAGCCTCTATTCGCAATAAAGAAAAGACATTCTTTTTAATTCATTTTTCTCTTTGATTATCCCACTAACTCAGATTCTGACATGACCTTACATTTTTTTTATGTATAATAATTTTCTCTAGCATCGAAATAATAATGCACTTCATGTTTTCTTCTATTGTCACCTTACTATCCTTCCATTTTCCCTTTGTTTGACAACTCATGTTTTCATAAAATTTTATTATTCTGTATAATATTTGTGAAACTCATATATTCCGTGTATTGATAGTGGCTCGCAGTCGCCTCACGTGACGTGACACGCATATTATAGAGTATAGCTCTCTCTCTCTCTCTCTCTATGCGTGGCAACTTCCCACATCCGCGAATGCGAGCCGCCCTGTCTCAGTTCTCAATCAAGTACAACAAGGTGAAAATATCCTGGATGTTTGGAGATAATATTGACAAACTTGATTCCCCGATAAAAAAATCTTGAGCAGAATGTTCAAGGGACTGATGATTATAACCACAACAAAAGTTTATCTTTTACTAGAACACCAATGCATTTTTTTGTGTTTCCTTCACTTTAGAATATTTTTTCTGTAGAAAATTATCGAACTCTATTTTGACAACTACTTTTCAGTTATCTTCCATGGGAACAATTTATATTACTCTACTATCAACGTCAACAATATTTACATCGAATATTCGCGCTCTGTAAGCGGGACTGCATTGTCATGTGACGGTCACCGCACATGCGCAGTTTCAAGCCGTGCGACGCCGAGTGCCGACGACGTCGGCGCGGTCGGGCGGTCGGGCTGGAGCGGTCATATATATAGATATATCTTCGCGTGCACTGACAGATCAGAAAATAAGTTTTTTGTGCAAATCTTTGGCAGCACTTGGCAAATGGCAGCACTGCAGCTGGTGGAGAAATAACCTCAATATGGCCGCTACCATGAACACCAGTTAGATTCTGGCAGGCTTCGGGTCCCGATAGTCTTGTCTTGTTAATTCAAGCGAATTTGTGAAATGCCCAAAAAACACGGAAAGCCCTTTTGGGGCTCTCGGAACAGTGGCGGATCCGATGAAAAGCATTATTTCGGTGAGAAACTCAATAACTTACATAATTTTTTAACAAAGTTTCACTCCAAATTACTATAACCTTCGCGATCAAACAGTAAACTTCTACTGCCCGTGCGATATTATACATCACTGTGGAATGCGATTTGTTTTTCAAGAACTACGGTGGGATTGTTATTCTAATTGATCCAATGGAATGATTGAATTTTAGGCCACGATGACCGTACAAGAGGGTCAAATAATGCACCTAAATTTTTGCACGATGGACCAAGAGTATCTTTTAAGAAACAGTGTTTCAAATCTCAAAGAAATCACAACACGAGGAGAGATGCACTCATCAAACAGCAAATTGATGATGATGTTCTCATGTCAGCTGGCTCAAACAACAACACTAGACAAATAATCAACAGAGGACGAGGTAAAGGTTTTATCAGAGGGAGAAACAGCCCACTGCCACATGGTGGCATGAGAGATGGCCAACAGAGACAAGTACCATTTAGCGAATCTAATTGGTATAAAGTTTTTGTGAGTATCCAAATTTTTTAATAAGAAATATCCATAGATTTAGCAGCTAGCGTATCTTGGTTTCTAAACACAAAGTCAATCTAAAATTTTGGACTTAAAAATGCTTGATTCATCAATCATTGTTAGATTGTTAGAAAAGCCCAAAAACTTTTCCATAAACTGATAGTTTTTTGTTCTCATAGATTCCACGAGGACAAAAATACACAAAAGAGTTTGTAATTAGCAGTTTGCTGGGTTGTGCAGCACCCATCACTTTCAATCCCATTATGGTAACAATTGTGTTGCATATATAACATTGATTTTTGAGTACAGAGACTACAAATGTTTTCCTCCCTTCTTAGTATAAAATTATTGGAAATGATGCTGTTTTCTATGTTGAAGACCACAGAGCTGCTACTAAGATAGCAGATTGTGACAAAAGAATCACAACATCTGATGGATTCAAGATGAATGTAAAAGTGAGACCAGGTGCTCCTCCTATCGAGATAAGTGATGACCTGAAAGAAAGATTAAAACTCGCAATGGGTAAAAGATATCTTGCAGATACAAATGCATTAGACTTGTCTAAATTTTATTTAGATCCAGGTAAAAGGAAATGTATTTAAATAAAATGATCAAAGTCAACAATTGTGGTAGATTCAATTAATACTTATTTCTCTTTTCCAGAATTATCAGCTGACTATTGGTGTCCACTTTCTCGATCAAACATGTTAACAGCTGTGTTAGATATTGTTGCTGAACACATACCAAACTTGAGTGCATTAAATTTAGATTCTAATAAATTAGTATACACAGAAAATTTACGAATTCTCGGTAATAAATTTGAGAATCTCAAGATACTTTATGTTGGCGATAACAAGGTAAGTAAAGGAAATTTATTTCAATATTCAATTTCTATTCTACTCATCTTTATTGTTTCAGATAAGGGATATGAAATATTTGGATCCATTAAAAAACTTGCAACTAGAAGAATTACGTCTTGAAGGAAATCCTTTGTGTAACAGATTTAGGAATAAAGAAGATGAATATAATAATATAATAAGGACTAAATTCCCTAAGCTTACTAAATTGGTTAGTTAAAATGTAGAAAATTGATTTTCTGTTCATTATTTTATGTAACAGTAATTAATGTTTTTTGTTTTTCACAGGATGGAAAAGAATTACCACCCAAAGTTGAATTCGATGTTGGTGATCAAAAAGGAAAACTGCCAATCACAAACAAAATATATATTTTTCATTCTGATGAGAAAGCACAAATAATTGCCCAGCGGTTTTTGGAAGAATATTTTATGGTTTTTGATAGCGAAAATCGACAACCATTACTCAATGCTTACCACGAACATGCTTGTTTTAGTATCACAGCACCGATTTCCACCAGCTCGAACAAGTATATAGAAATTAATTTGAGTGTCATTAACAAAACTAATTACTATTCTAATGACCAATATTCTTTTAGGTTTAGTCAATACTTATCTGAAAGTCGTAATTTATGCAGAATATCAGATCCAAATAGAAGACGAAAATTTTTAAAACAAGGAAAGTTACCTGTAGTAACTTTCATATCTGGAATGCCTCGCACAAAACACGATCTCATTAGTTTCACGATGGACCTCAGTCTAGTCACTGTTAGTATTATCATCTTTATTATTATCATTATTATTATACTTGGAATGATATTCTTCAATGATTCAAAGCCCATGTTTTTAATTCTATTAACAGGAAGGAATGATGATAATCACGGTGACAGGTTTATTTAAAGAACTACTGAGAGACAACAAAGAAATATTGCGTTATTTCAATCGGACTTTCGTCATTGTCCCAGAAGGTCCAGGTTATTGCATAAGTAATGAACAATTGCATATCACGAACCCAACTTCAAATCAAGAGAAACAGTTCAACAATCCCGCTGTAGCTGCCACGCCAATACCAGGACCTTCTTCAGTACCAGCACCTATCAATAACATAGTGCCATTGTCAGAAGAAATAAAACAACAAATGACCCTAACATTGAGTCAGCAAACTGGAATGATCCTTGAATGGAGTTTTAAATGCTTGGAAGAAGTGCAATGGAACTTTGAGAATGCTTTGAAAGCATTTCAAGATGCCTTCCAATCGGGCAAAGTACCTCGTGAAGCTTTTAAGCAATAAGTTTCGATTGCCAAGTTGAATTTTTATATGCAGAAATTTATATGATGTTTCTGAAGTGTAAAGTACATGAACAATGTTTAAGAGCATTCGTGTTATTGGCGTTGTTCAAAATCATTTTTCATAGGTTTGATTTTAGAATGTTTAGTTGATTTCTCATCATGAATAAATTTAAGAATTTCTTTCAAGTCTCTTTACAGGGCTGTGTAGATTTACTAGGCCATGATAAGTTATGGCCCTTATAAACTTAGTTTTTGTTTGGTTTGTAAATTACCAAATGACCATACCAAAAATTACTTCACTTCTTTTTTGGTATGTGGACTAAAACTATTTTGACAAAGTATATTATTGAAACTTCATAAGTTTTCTTCTAAATAGTAAGTTGAACTCGCCATCACTAGATTGGAAGAATTCATTTAAATAACATGTACATTACTTATCAAGGAGTAGTATAAGTAATAAATTTGTTCATAGTACATAACTACCATGAATGAAATTTTATTTTCATACATGAATATTTATTAATTCCACATTGTTTTTTTCACTTTGATCATTTCTTATTCAGATATCGTATTTTACATTTTATTCTGTAGTTTCTCAACATGTAAATACTTCAAATGGTGTAACAATGACTGAAATGTTAATCAATTCATTTATCATTAAGAAAACTCTGTTAAGTAAGTGTAAATAATTGATGAAATAAAAAAGGTTTTTTTATGAATTATTGTTCTTATATAATTCATTCCTATGTCTAACTTGATGAACCACTAATATCGCTGTTTGTCATTGAGTCTTCCAAATTTTCTTGAGCTATTGGTTCTCTTGCGGAAATATCTGGTTCTTCCTCTTCATCAACCTTGACAAATTTTAATTTGCGTTTCTTTTGAAAAAATCCTACCTGAAACAAGATAATATATGGTTATTTCCTTATGCAAAATCGAAATTGATAGAAAAAGATAATGACTTACATAGTAGAGAATTAATGTAAGAACGGATAGTATGAGCAAACCAATGCTCATAGACAAGAATATCATCCAAATATTGAATTCTTTTATTTTATTGAGTTCCTCTATGATATAAAACATTGTTGATACTTGAACTTCATTTGTATCTCGATGGGGCTTTGAAATAATTATTTTTGCTACTGTACTAAAGTGAATTATGGTTCCAATATCAACAGTCTCTTTTAGCAATGCTAAATTTACAGTGAAGCTCAGAACTATAGTTCCTATATCTTGTGCAGATTTTAAGGAAGTTAGACTGCATGTTATGTTTTCGCAGAGTACTTTATCATTCGAACAGTTTAAAAATATAATCTTTTTCATTTGTTCCGTCTCAATATTGAGAGATGCGAATGAATCAATTGCACCACCAAACTTGCTGCGAGTTTTTCCTACCATGAAGCTTGTCATCGTCGTATTTTTATCTCGATATCCAAGACTTGCTTGATTTAAAATTTTGAACGTATCAACTGATTGATCGTTCGAAGGTAATTTCAATGGTATATCATCGCTCATACAATCAAAGACTGATCCATGAACTTGTAACTGCAAAGCGGATTTTAAACGTTCATGATAATTCCAAGTCTCTCAATATATACTCATGGTTTACTAGAAGACGTTGTCAACTTCGAGTGACCACATGAAGAAACTCTTCAATTCTCAATTAGTTTCGATCTTATACGCATTAATAGTAAATCTATGTATAAATGAAATCGTACATATACATATACTGCAAATGGAAGAAAACATATTATTTTGATCAAATACATCCGAGAAATCGAAAAGTCCGAGTTTATGGCTGTATTATGGCTTATTGAGGTACCCAAAACGCATTTCGAAAAGTTTTATCATGAAGATGACAACGTCTTCTATAGTTAGTTACGCACTTTTGATTTTTTCAAAGTTATAAACGAGTTAATGCCGCTTATACTCGTAGGAACAGAAATGATTATCTGCCCTTCTGAAATTGGAGAAGCTCCATGTTTGAGTACGTTATATACATGATGAAAAGTAATATTAGTATTTTTCCCCTGATCGTGATCTGTTAAATAAAATTTTGTTTGATCAGATTCTCTGAAATAAAAATAAAACTAGAATTAATACGTATTCTAATGTTCGAAACAAAAAAATCGGGTTTACACGCTTACCCTGTAAGCGAAGTTGATATATTATTTCGTAGAATTATAGGAATTGAAATTTGTTTCACTCCCAAATTGTTAGTTTGACTTTTGATGGTCAAATTTACGAAAATTCGATCTTGTTTCGAGTGAGTTAAGTTGTGGATTTCAAAATTGTGCATGTCCAGATCTAATTTGATGATTTTCTGAATGTAAATAATGAAAAACACTTTTAAAGAACTTAAAAAAAGTCGTATCACATGCGTCGAAAAAATTTAAAACTGTACTTGTGCTTGGTTCTCGAAAGAGTTCCCAACATTGCAAGAGACATGAAGTGAATTTTCCGAAAGTTCTTCTTGGCAAAAAGACAAAATACTTCGTAGATGAATCCCTCTGGGGATTGAAAAATCTGCTATCACGAAGAAAGCTGGTTCGCCGTGATTTTGAAATTTCACTTCAATACTTATATCCCCGGATCCAATTTCCCAAGTATTATTTTTTCTGTTTGGGAATATAGTTTTTAAAATGGTTGAATTGTTATTTTTCTAGATAATGATAATATGAACTTACGTCAAACCAATCACAGAAGTGGTCACAGAAATGTCTGAGTTACATATTTTATCCTTGCCACAATCAATTTCAAATGGCACCGACAATTTTATAGGCTTTACTTCTTTTCCTATGTATTTGATTGGGCACAGCTTACAAAAATTATAAGCTGTGAAAAAAATGATTTCAAATATGCAGATCAAAATATGCGAAGCTAGACGAAATGGACTTCACCTACAATCTGAATTATTCCTTAATGTTTCTATTGAATAGCTATTCAACTCATATGTCAATGTGATTTCCACAGGATCAAATAAGTTCCTAATATCTGTCTAGTAAGAAAATAAAAATTCATATGATATTCATAAGTATATGATGAATATATCCTTGATGTTTATACTGAAAGAGCAAACACTTTAAAGTATACATACAACATATTTTTCAATAATGTTAGTCTAATCAAATATGAATAGTAATATTTAAAAGTGATGACACACTACATGATATACAGGATTATTGAATGTCATTTACTTAGAATTAAACGCTCACTTTTGTATTAAAATGTGAAGTAATGCAACCATTCCATCGAGGATTGGTGACGCGTGACGCTTTCTGCTGAGATGAATAGCGATACTGAAATACTTGGTAGGTTTTTTCCGTAATTGGAAAATTCCAAATTATGAGATCATAATTGAACCTTTTATGCTTTGGATCTATAACTATTGTTATGGTGTAATCTGGAAACATTTGTAATATTAAATTTCTCAAAGACATTGTAAAATACATTACGTATTATATTATAGTTCGAAGGCTCAAACGAATAAGAGAAATCGCTTAAGAGAAATTAATGCTAGATTGGGGCGGAAATGAAATTGGCCATTTCTGGGGAGGGTAGTGTCGCTTTCGGAGTACCATCTTGCCCTCGCTATAGAAATAATAATCCGTCCCCTGTTATACTCCATATTTTTTCAATGAGGGCATGAGACCGCTCATTTCCAATGAAGAGAGTGGCACGTTTTTGTCGCAAGTCGACATTAAGAAGTTGTCGGAATACTTATGTGTGAAAATGAATCAGTTCAGACTCATATTGGTAAATAGTACATTATGCATCTGAACAAGTTCGCTTCTTTTACTCCCTTAGAAACAAAAATACAATTCTTTTGCAAGGCATAAGCGCTTATACGTGCGCAGGTGCATACTTCAATATTTTTAACGGACACAAGTCATGGTGGTTATATCGACCCCAGTAAAAGACTCTCGTTTGAACACTTAACGGAAAAAGATAATTTTTCGGAGTAAAAAAGTTTAAAAGGAGTAATTGCAAGAACACACTTGCCTATAAACCATGATTACACTCTCTTTGGTAAATATATATATTATGAAAGAATGAATTTTTTATAATCGCTTTAATTGTCTTATTTTTTATTTAATGAATACAATAAACCTCATAGAATAATCCGAAATGTCGCTGCTTCGGCAGATAGAAAATGTAAGTTTTACGTTAAAATTTTCAACATAAAATAATACAGACCCAAGTAAATTACGACTACTTAATTCAAGATAGCTTTCAATGGAAGACAATAATTTATACTCACTTTTTACTATTTGAGGATTCATATTCTTATAATTTCTCAAACAGTACTCAGGAGAAATTCGCGACGTATTATTTTTCATCACAGTAGGTTGAACTCGAAAATCTAACTGAGTGATTTCGACAGGCCTTGCGCGTAAAATCACCACATTTTCTGATTTGTATGCTCCAACAGCAATATCCAGAAATCTGACAAGTTTGAAGCCCAAACGTTAATCACATTTTTTTTAAATATTTGGAACAATATAAGTACTAAGTAATTAAGACGACGAATGGAAGGTCACACATAGTTTCGATTAGAGAACAAATCGTTTTGTCAAGACTATATGAATAATAATTTTCTCTTGTTTCGCTTCAGAACGATAAATAGCAAAATGCGGAGCGCAAAATTACCGTTTGATACATAAGAAAGCTCTCACTTCGAATCAAAAATATCGCATTGCATCCAATAAAAACTTGGAGTTTATTCAGTAACGATTGAAAAATAAACAAATAACACGTCCTTGTGATTTTTTTTCTATACTAATATATCTAAACTAAGCTGTTTTGAAAATTGTTTCAAAGTTTAACTCACCTATTGTTATCTATATCTACTAAATTTGAGAGAGAGAAACCAAATCCTTGGAGCTGAGAAGAAATTTCGATAGCCGAGATTATTTGTGAAGCTTTTAAACTTTTTTCCTCGTCAAGTGTTGAGTGCCCATTGTAAATGTAAATTACGCCAGACTTTTCCCAAGGTGCTCCAACAATTAAATCTATTTTAACATCGAAATTATATGAAAATATTTGCAATACTGAGATCACTGCAAAATGCTTGATTCCTCATACCTGTAAATCCATCTTTGTCTAAATCATCACATGATAATGAGTAACCAAATTGACTCCTCATGATAGAATTTTCAATAGTTATTGGATTATCTTCCATGAATCCCTGCAATACCCCAGAAACTTTTTAATGAGATTAGATTAATGTATTAAAGAGTATTTAAAATGAATTCAAATACATCTCGACTGCCTAAATAAATGTAAACTTTGCCATTATCATTGCCGTAATGAGGCGCTCCAACAGCAAGATCGTCAAAACCATCTTTATTCAAATCACCACTTGCCAAACTAGCACCGAAAAATTCACCCAGCTCCTGTCCATGGAGAGATTGAACAATCACAGGATCTGAGCCATTACTATTGACTATTGCAACCTATGCTTTGAGAAAAAAATGAAATTATATCGATAAATTGAATATTAAAGGCGGTCAAGTATGACATACCTTTCCTGTGAATTTCCATGCAGGAGCTCCGCTAGCAAATAAGATTTCGTTTCTTTTGAAATAACAACCCGAAGTTACCGAGTATCCTATACAGCATTAAAGAATTATTGAATTATTGAAAACATTAAATAATGTGTAAATGAAGATTATAAACTTGTAAACCGAATTCCGCCACTTCGTGTCCATCATTCGAAATATCCAGAGTTTTTCTTGTATTCGACTGAACAATGTTTATCGAACCATGATGGTGATAAGTTGGATTTCCAATGACCAATGAAGTATTCTTGAGTAAGTTTCTCATTATTGATTCACTTTTTTCTGGCACGTTCAATTTAGTAGTCAGCTAAAAATGACGAGTAAAAATATAATCGCAATAGAAAAAAAGATCTTCCTGTTTATTCATCAACGATATTTTTATATCTACCGGAATCCCAACTGCTACATTTTGTGAAAACCCATGTTCTGGATTGTACCAAAAAAATGAGCTGAAATCTATAATAGTAATTTTGAACCATTTTTTAATGTTCAATTGAGCAAGTCTTAAAATTATCCTTACTGTAAGTAGCCAAGCTTTCGGTTTCAATTTGCAAAAAAGATCCGTCAGATGATTTGAAGTAAAAGTAACACATGCCTTGCATTGATTCAGAATACTCATGAGTAAATGGTTTGAACAGATAAATCGTAGTATGTGGTGCACATATCTAAAAAAATATACTTTTGTATGAACGAATTACTACTCTCAAGGACAATTTTATTTTCGAGACTTACTTTCAATAAAGTTGGATGAATAGCCACAATAGACATTCCAAACCAGCCGTTATCTTGGATAACTTTCGCATACATCCCTATTTGTTGTACAGCTATATCCGGTGATGAGTCAGATGTAGGGCTAATAGGATGGCATTTTCTAGATAATGCGCATTGGTAAATTATCCCAGGTTCTTTCACAAGTTTACTCGAGTGGGAATAATTCCCTTTTGGAGCACCAATTATCAACCTCGATTCGAAAAGAATTATTCATTAATAATTATGATCGAAATAAAGTTAATTCTTTTCATGAATATTTTATCAATTTCAATGTACACATACTGAGCTTCAAATTCATCAAATTCAGGAATAAGCAAAACATTATATCCAAACAAGCTGACTTGATTTTGTGAACTGTTAAATGTAGTATCTAATAATGGATTTGTGAAAATCAAAGGATCTGCTGTGTCTAAATTATAAGAAAGAATTGATCGAGACAATTGAATGAGAACGAATAAAAGAATCATCGCGATTTGAACTCAAAACTGGAAGCGTCAAAACTGCGAAGACATACTAGAGAGACAAAGTTGGGAGACAGAGTTGGGAGAAACAGGATGAAAGTATTGATAACACAATCACAGTCAGTCAAATATTTTAAGAAGATTGAATTATTCATATTTTTATTTTACATGGGTTTTTATAATAATTTTGAAATGACAGGCCAAAATACATGAATTAACAATTTTTTACTATGATTTGATAGATTTATCCATCAAATCGATAAGTCATCTTGGAACTTGTTCAAACGTACACAATCGAACCTTGGAAAATATTTGTTTCCATGCTGACTTATTTCACAATTTGCAATGTATAATATCCATAAATATATTACATGACTTTGACTAAATTTTTATTTAGACCCTCAAGAAATGACTCCTCTTCTCTTTAGTTCAGCTATCTGCTCCTCACGAGAACGTTTATAAAATAATATTCTTGGATCCTCAACGTCATCCAGCTTTGGACACTGCAAAGTGGTTTTATGATAGAAAAAAATTAACCATCAAATAACTAAAATGAAATTAAATCATCAAAACAAAATTTGTTAATTCTGTATTAAGAAATATAATGACAACTCAGTAGTAAACAACAGTAGTATGCATTTGAGACAGAAATATTCGAGGAAGTATGAAAGAGGCACCAATGATAGATGAAAATAAGAGAATTCAAATCAAACAAGCATTGAGAAAAAAACATATTTTTGTTTACTTACTCCTACTTTATTTCGAAACTGTAGAGCTTCTGGCAGTAATTCATTCAACTTTTTCTCCCTATCGATGTGATTAGGATGTGTTGACAACCATGGGATTTGATCTGGTTCAATTTTTAGATCCGTCAAAGTCCTCATTGTTGCCCAAAAAACTACAGCTTCTCGTATATCAATGCAAGCCTAAAATGAATTAGAAATCATTGGAAAAATATTTTAAATTAGTACCAAAATAAATGTAGTTCTGAATTACTTTAGCAGCAAAGAGTAATCCAACAGTATCAGCTTCATTTTCAAGAGCTCTGCTATATGGTAATGTGTGAAAGACATCTATGATAGATTGACCTAATAATGATAAAAAGCCTGCCAGCAGGTCTGGGAAAATGGCCCATACAAGTGCTATAGGCAATGCAAGGATCAATTCAATTATAATTCCTCTTGAGACCTGCTCATACTGTAAATATTATAAATTAATTAAGTGCTTCAAACTGAGACAGAAATTTATTAATATTCTTCTTCTTACTGAGTGATTTAAGACAGCATGAGCCATTTCATGTGCTAAAACAATGGCCAACTGGTCATCATTTTCTACCATTTGTAGAGTACCCAGAAACACAAAAATATTTCCACCCTAAGAATTAAAAAATATTTTTAACAGTTGTGAAATCAATAATTTACGGCTGGTTTCAATGTACAACAATACTCACTGGTAAGACATAAGCATTTTTCAATGGAGAGTCGACAACTGTCAAGGTCCATTTTTTATCTCTCAAATTTGGTAAATCTCTGTTGGCATTGATCAATTTTGCAGTAATCCTGAGAAGTTTTGTATACGAGGGATCTGTCTTTGGTAGTAATTGTGACTCGAATCCTTTGAGATGCTATTTACATTAGAAAGAATACATGAAATACTCAATGAAGTCTATGAATAACTATCAGGTAATTTTTGAATATACATACTGTTTGAAACGTCAGTTTAGCAAGTTTCTCTTTCTGCTCTTCATTCAACATGATAAATTGTGAACGTTTTGTTATTGGATCTCTTTCTAGATGAGAAAGATAATAGAGAAACAGAAAAATAAAATATAATCCAATGGCACCTAGAAAATATTGAAAAGTCTTATGATTTATAATCCTCTGAATTGTTTTCTATGTATATACCAAATTAAATAACACGTACCCAAGAAGTATTTTTTCCTTTCTTGAAACCATTTTCGTATTGCTTCTCTTTCTTCTGGGGTTTTACTGGCGTACCATTTCCTAAATTTTCTTCCAGATAATAAGGCTACTATTCTTATTAGAGGTCTTACGATAAGTGCTAAAACTGGCGGAATATTACGTCGCTCTGATGTATGAAAACTACATCTTTGTTTTTTGAGTGGTTGGAGAATTCTGATTTGAGAGCTTATTTGCACTTGAGAATATTTATAAGTTTTTGTATACGAACGTTGTGAAATAAAACATGATAATTTGTAACGGCTAGTTCTGATACAATTTGCAAAACGAACAAATCTTGCAATAGACATTTTAAAATTTAATACTTCCGAGATTCGCAAAATTAATATAAAATTACATGAATCATATAAAGCTACTAATTAATTTACACTTAAAAGAGCTGAGAATGAGCAGCTTTTCAAAATCACAAAAAGTCTAAACATGCTGCTAAGAGCAGTAAATAAAGATCAAAACGAGTATTGTACTGGAACATAATTCCTCCGGCAATACCAATTTTTACTGCGGAAAAAAACATTCTTTTGGTAAAAAATATCGTAATCAGATGCAACCAAACAGGGCGAACTCTTCTTCCTACATGATTCACAGGTTCTACACGAGCTTCCCTATGGCATTGAGCATTGTGCGTTCGGAGATTGTAATGCTTATACTGCCATCGTGCGTCCATCAGGTAGGATTTTGTGTGTGCCCACATTGATCGTAGGGAATCTAAACGCAATAATTATGTTAAATTGGTTTATGGTTATAACTCATCAAGTTAAATAAAAAGCAATGATAACATTTATCACATGATTTAATAGATTAGTATTGCACTGGCAAAAATCATAATATAATGCCAAACAAATTAAGAAGGAAATAAAAACATAACCTAAGAGATTTCATCATTTCGAGAGAAACTGAAAAGTAATAACAGGTCTATGTGAGTGTAAAAAAGTTCAAGATCAAAATTTAATTTGAAATCTTTAAAAGTATCACATACGAAATTTTTCAATTAAATCGAATCAATCATAATGTATATCTCCATTCGTTGTATGTGTGTATATACGTAAAATTTGTACAGAAATCACAGCTGTGAGCTGACGACTATCTCACAGCTACTATACATATATACATATATGTATGTATATGTATGTATTATGCGGATGGGTGTGCGGTGATTATATATGAGGCGCATGCCGTAAAATGTATATATGTGTACATACACCTATACCCGACACATCAATACTAGCATCAACCACCGAGTTATCGGAGGATTATTCATTCTACTGGGACATAAATAATATAAATTCAATGAAAATCTATTACGTTTCTTTAAAAATAAATTTATTAAATAACAATCAATTGTTGATTAAAATTAAAAAGAATTAATAAAGGCAGTTAATATAAGAGATGGTATATAAATCGTATAATAATTATAATTCATACGTTAAGAATAAAAGGTTCAGTTGGATACTGGAAGATCCGCTACATATAAAGCCTAAAAATAGAGTTCAAAATGAATATTATTTATTCTTCAAGGGTATTTGGAGGCATATTGAGAATCGAATAATTTTGTAAATCGATTTCATGATCTATTGGGAAATTCGTAAGCATTCCAAAACTTTCAGTTCGGAAAATGAATTTATTCCAAGTTGTTTTGGGCCGTTCGAATTTTAAAAATCCAAAATTTCGTTGTAAACTTGATACTTTGAGAAAACTTTTTTTTTGCTTCATACGCAGGTAAATTTATTATCCTATATTGTTGAAAAACGTGAGGAATAAAATTTTATGCTCACGAATTTCAATATTTTATAACCCGGAGGCAGAAGCAAGAAAGTCCTAGTTGCAACATTGAGTTCAAAACGAACCAAATCTTTTTATATCCTATCAGTATAAATATAAAATTATACTGAAGTTCGGTAGAATATGAAAAAAATCGCTAAAAGTGTCATTTTAATTATATCAGTCGAGTTTTTATTATTCTTTTCTTCCAATATTGACACTGTCACATCAGCCGAGCCTGGATCCCAAACGGAACTGGAGGCAACGAGACAAGTTTTCCAAAAGAATAATCATTCACTGAATTGCCTTGGTGTACCGACCAAGTTATTCTCTGAATACGTGGACGGCAAGTTAACCGACATCACCAATGCCGAGGACGTAAGTTTTTTCTTTGCATCGCGAGGTAGTCCTGACTACAAATTTCTGCGAGCTGTTGATGAATTCTCGCTCGAAGGAACCAACTTTGACATAACTCGTGAAACTATCCTCATCACGCATGGCTACTTATCGAGTGGTCACGTCGAATGGTTGACTGACATGAAGGATGCCTTTCTTCAATACGTAAGATTATAGTTGATAAAGGGTTTATAATTTCATATTTGACTCATTCACTCAAAGCATATATCCAGCGAACTGGTGATTTCCTTTGGCTTTTCTTTATTTGTTTTTTTTTTTAGTATCGATACAAGCTCTGTTTTTCAGGTCTACTATAAATGATCATTTATAGTAGACCTACAAAACAGAGCTTGTATGTATTATAAATAAGACATCCCCATTTTTCTGTTGAGAATTGGTGGAACACTTTGAGAGAAGAGAAACTCCGTAAATATGAGTTATATCATAAAAAGTATTTTTTTAGGTGGTATATTAGCTTGATAATACTTGAGATCAACACGATATCGATGCAGGGTCTTACGAAGAACGACACATCTCGAAAACTGTCCGCGAAGGAAGACACATTTTGCAATCTGTCCACGAAGAAAGACACATGTCGGAATTATTCTCCTGCAAATAAAAACGAGTCCAAACCGTAGAACCGTAGAAAAGGCCATCGAACTGTAGAAAAGGCTTTTTTTGTTGACTCATTCTAATCTTTCATTGTATGTACTTTATTTACGTCGAAAAATTCCAGATTGTGAGATGTGTCTTTCTTCGCGGCCAGATTGCGAGATTCGACTTTCTTTGCGGACAAAATGGCATGTGTCTTTCTTCGTAAGACCCATCGATATTTATATTGTGAATTATTCATGTTTTATATAACAATATTTCAAATATTTTTGACTGGATTCATGCGTTAATATTTTTTTGTGACCTCGTGAAACTGTCAAGTTTCTTGTAGATGAGCAAAATATTTGATTACGCGGTGACAGATAGAAACGCACCAGTTATTATCTTACATAAAATTTATTCATTACAAAAACCATTGGACAGTTGATAAAGTATATACAGAGAAGAAAATATAAACGTCAATTTTGATTCTCGAATAGTAAAATGAAGAATATAGATTTCAAAATATACAAATGAATCGTTGCAGAAAGATGTGAACGTCATAGTTGTAGATTGGCATAAAAGCAGCGTTACTCGGAATTACGTGGTAGCAGCTGTCAGCACGAAGATCGTCGGACAACAAGTAGCCAAGTACAAGCGAATATCACGTAATGACAAAATTAAGCGAGTAAATGGTTTAATCAATCGCAACTGTATTTCCGTCTTCCAGACTCTTCGCCGAGATAAGGCAATTAGCATACGATGGTTATTTTGGCGAAGAATATAAAGACCGATCGACTTGGGGCACTCTGCACTTCATAGGTCACAGTTTGGGCTCGCACGTTTGCGCATACGCTTCCCACGTCATATCCGAGAGTCAAAAAGACAAGCCGAACCCGTGGATCGTTGACAGAATCACTGGTCTCGATCCTGCGCAGCCATGTTTCGTTAATGCGGATCCAATCTTAAAACTCGACAGAGACGATGCGCTTTTCGTTGATGTTATCCATACTAATGCCCGATTACTCATTTACTTAGGTCTGGGTCTGCCACAACAGTTAGGTATGTGGATGCGTCTCTTCATCTATAGGTTTGAAGAAAAAATAATCAAATCATTTTTATGAAGAATGTATGAGTGTTACTCTGTTAAATCGAACTTATATTATAGGAAGTCCCACTACTTTCTATGAATGTTTTGAGATTTTTTCGGTCACATTAACCTCCCTCGAGTTTACATTGGCCCAAATATTCTTCTATAGCCATTTTTCATATTTTACCCATTCTTTGAAACAAAATCTGAGAAATATTAGAGAACATCTTAGAAAATATCAGTCAGATGAAATTTGTCAATGTTTGATTTGATAGAGAAACACACATATATACATATATTTAGTTTATTGAAAGATTGATGTAAATGTAGTGATCCTCGTTTTATATTTAAGGGTACGTTGATTTTTATCCAAATGGTGGGCAGATACAAGTTGGATGTGCTGAAGTGGATCTTTCATTATGGGAATTTATTACAGAACCAAAAGCAGGTAATCGGAAATATAAACCTACAAAAGTGATATTCATTCTCAAGTGAACTCTGTTAACTTATTTCATCATCACGTAATATTCCAGTATTAAATGCGTCATTGTGCAGTCACGGACGTGCTTATGAATATTTTACCGCATCTATAATCAATAAAATGAAGAATAATTGTATGTTTATTGGACGAAGATGGCACCAAAAAACGCCGAATGTCGAAAAAATCTTGAATTTGAACTGCGAAGAAAGTATATGCTCGGAAATGGGAATTTCGGCTATTGACCATTTCCCGTATAACAAAGGCATATTCTTCGTGCCAACCAGCGACGAAGCTCCATTCTGTCGTGAGTATTAGATCATACTAAAATCATGTTTCGTAACAGAATTACAATAGTCTAATGATTTAATAATAATACCTCATAATTCTTAAACTGATCATCATCTGCAGGGTATTGCATTTTTAGTTATAATTCTCAATAATCAATCGAACTTGCTCAAGTATCTAGCTACACTTGTAATCATATGACCATGTTAGGATTTTCAAAACTTTTTTCCCTCAGGGTAATAACATGATCAGTTTGTAATTGTTTATGAATATGTCTCGTACTCATTGTATACTCAGACTTATACATGCCCTTGCGTGCTCACATTCAGTTCCAAAACGTTACCAAAAGTTTTTTTTCTTACAATCCTTGAGGGCCAATCCGTAATATGGAGTTCAATAAATGAAAAAATCCATATAAATTTATTCTCTGCGACGTTTCATCAGCATGGTTCGCTGGCCTCATCAGGCTGTTCATTATCACAAAACAAAACAAAACAACAATAAATATTACAAACACCATTTACATATAAGGTAACTGCAGCCAATGCGCCACCCCCTAAGGGTTTTTCGCGAATTTGACTATCATAGACTTAGAATTTTGAAATTCTGCAAAAATTATCTTAAAGCTTAGCTCAATACCTATCAGAAACCATCTCTATAGTTATCACCGACTACTTTAACCTTTTAAAAATTGCAATTAAAAAAAAACGCAAAAGGACCAAATGCACTACACGTGCAGTCAATTTCGCATGGTTTCTTAATCATTAATGATTGTCACAGCCTATAAAGGCCTACAGGGGCGATCAAATTGGCGTTGGAACAAACTCAATCATGTTGCCATTGATATTTATACAAAACTTTTGACATTAAACTCAAAAATAAATATTTAAATCATTGTAATATGTCTATAAAAATATTCAACGATTTTACTCAGTTATAAACGCATAAAGGGCCACATTGGTTTCACTTACTAGGAGACCACTTGGGATGTGGGTCACCAATCTTGACCAAATTTTTTTTGGTGTTTACTTGTGGCAAGAATAGAGTTTATCCAAAGTTTTAGGGTCCAACGCTCCCAAACTTCCAAGATATTAATTTATGTATTTTAGTTAAAAACGCTGGTCTCGTCCCGAATGACAATATGTCATCTGAGACGTATTTTCCTCACTGCACTATACTTTCATTGTTCTCACTAAACACTACATCACATTTTATCCTCAAAAACATATAAAAGGAGTAAATAACGTGTATACTCAACAAATCTGACTTCCATGTCTTACTCACATAGAGTGAAACATGAAATATGTGAAAAAAAATCAACGCTAATCAACTTTTCACTCTGTGCTTGGATACTGAAGCAATAACAACATGTATATAAGCACAAAGACCACAAATGTAGTATCATAAGACAACAATTTAGTGTCAGACTTGATTTTTATTCATGGAAACTTCAATTCTGAACATTTGTCGACCAATATCATACTATAACACACACATATTGTTATTGCTTCAGTATCCAAACACAGAGTGAAAAGTCGATTAGCGTTGATTTTTTTCATATATTTCATGTTTCACTCTATGTGAGTAAGACATGGAAGTAAGATTTGTTGAGTATACACGTTATTTACTCTTTCTATATGTTTTTCAGGATAAAATGTGATGTGGTGTTCAGTGAGAACAGTGAAAGTGTAGTGCAGTGAGGGAAATACGTCTCAGATGACATATTGTCATTTGGGACGAGACCAGCGTTTCTAACTAAAATACATAAATTAATATCTTGGAAGTTTGGGAGCGTTGGACCCTAAAACTTTGGATACACTCCATTCTTGCCACAAGTAAACACCAAAAAAAATTTGGTCAAGTTTGGTGACCCACATCCCAAGTGGTCTCCTAGTTAGTTTTGTTGCGAAAAAGAGCAATTTTAGTAGGAATAAAAAATAGTTTTGGGAAAACTGATGAGACCTATCGAAATATGAGATGGTTTTACATAAAAAAGAGTAGTGACACTTTGAGAGATAAAAGTCATTTACTCCTGATTTTTTTATATCGAGTGTAAATAGTGAAATAAGAAGAGGGTGAAAAAAAATGAGTAAGTAAGACTTCAAAGTGTTGTAAGAGAATAGTTTTAAGGGCTGAATGGCCGGGGAAGGTACCGAAAATTTTCTTCCAATACCCCCAACATGACCTAAGGGCGACTGATGCTCAGAGAGCATTGGAAATACGAAATCTGATAAACGTGCCAAATTGCCTGCAGTGCCAAATTGTCTGCAGTTGCCTTATTCAATGAAGAGCAACAATTTTTCCTGATTTTCACTTGTGAAAAAAATTGGTGAGGCTAGCGAACCATGCTGGCGAAACGTCGCAAAGTATAAATTTATATGGAGTTTTTCATTTATCGAACTTTATATTGTTCCTCAATCATTGTGAAAAATGAGAATTTAAAAAAATAAAGGGTGTGAAAAGAAACACGTTATCAAAAATACCATATCTCCTCATTTGACTAAATTCTCATACGAATGTTCCTTTCATCTTCTAAGGAACCTACTTGCTAAGTTTTATCAAAATCCGGTTGCGCATTATTACGTATAAACATTCCGAGCGAGAGGGATTCGTAGCCTCATGTGTTAGAGCTTGCAACCCTTCAGTGTCGTTCAGTGTTGGAGTTGGTCACCCACCTCCCGCTGTTCCCGAATTAGTTTTTGGGGCGAGAAAACAACTTTTTCATCACTTTTATCGAAAAGTTGATCATTAAACCTTAGATTTCTACACTCGTGATGAAATAGTATATTTCCTACAACCATATGCGTGTCAGAATAATAGATTTTGATACTAATGGGTGTTGAAAAATAATAGTTCGAAATTCATTTGTGACCCTCAACTCGTACGTTTGGCACTGTTTCACTTCCGGTTGTGAATGTTTATACCTGTTGTTAGGAGTCGTTTTCTGGACATTTTCAGTAATCAAGATTCTCGATCTAAGGTAACTACAAGCAATTTGGCACTGCAGGCAATTTGGCACGTTTGTCAGATTTCGTATTTCCAGTGCTCTCTGAGCATCAGTCGCTCTCGGATCATGTTGGGTGTAAAACAAGAAAATTTTCGGTCCCTTCCCCGCCCATTTAGCCCTTGAACACTACAACATACTTGAACTCTCCTACAACACTTTGAAGTCTTACTTACTCATTTTTTTCACCCTCTTCTTATTTCACTATTTACACTCAATATAAAAAAATCAGGAGTAAATGACTTTTATCTTTCGATTGGTCACATCAGTTTCCCAAAACTATTTTTTATCCTACTCAAAATGCTTCGTTTCGCATCAAAAAAATGTGAAGCCAATTTGGCACGATTTTAGATATTTTCTATTTTGAGCGTTTTAACCGTTCTAGCGGCGCATAAAGGCGCTAGGATCACGTTTTAGTATTGAAACAAGATAATTAATCCCAGCCGTTAGAGTACCGGTCATTTTCCACTCCAACCAGCCGTTTTTAGGACATTTTGAAGTTGAACACCGTTGAATTATCTATCTTATTTTGCAATTTTCATTGCCGCATTGTAAGTTTCCTTTACCAAATTAGTATATTAAATTTTTTATTTTTAAATGTGGCTACTCAATTTCATGCAAAAAAGCTCATCTTTCGATTGGTCACATCAGTTTTTCTTCGACTATTTTTCCACACTGTCAATACGATTGGTTTTAATGAAACTCAAGTGAGCTCAAGACAGTTCCTCTGAGCAGAAATTCAAAATTATCATTTATTGCTCATATTATGAATTAAAATTCTCCTAGTAGTTGGAACTGGCTTTTTTTTATATAGTGATCGTATAATACTAGGATGAGTGATTTAATCGATCTTAATATGTGAGTATGAACTAAAAGACTAAGTTAAATGAATCAATATTTAAGAGATAAACGTTTTGTTTTTATAGATATGTTACGATGATTTAGGTATGTATTTTTGAGTTGAACGTCAAAATTTCTGAATAAATATCAATAAATATCATATAATTGAGAGTTTATTTCAATGCCAATTCGATCGTCCCTGTAGGCGTGTAGAGGCTATGACAAGTGATTATGAAATCGTGCCACTGCATTGACTGCACGTGTAGTCAACTTGGCCCATTTACGTTTTCTTTTTAAATTGATATTTTTAATAGGTTAAAATAGCCGGATGATAACTATACAGATAGTTTTTGATAGGTATTGATCCAGCCTTCAAGATGTCGTTTGCAGAAATAAAAAATTTCAAGTTTATCATAGTTAAATTCGCGAATAACCCTTAGGGGGTGGCGCATTGGTTGTTGCAGTTACCTTGATTCTTTTCCGATGATCAAGAATTTTTTTAATAGACTTACACTTTAAGGCTGATCAATCGAGCATTGAACCATTTGATCCCTTTGAATTTCACTTTTTTATTTCTTCGCACGTTATTTTCATAAATTGTTTCGATAAGTTTTCATTTTTTTTGTCTAGGGTCTCCCAATAACGCATATCCTAGTAAAATAATTGATTTCACTCCGACTTCACAAGTGGGTAACGTCAAAGAAAAGCAGCTTGTTCAATATTCCATTTATCAATGACGCAAGGTCAAAGTCAAATGTAGCTCAGCTCATTTGAAAGATATTGAGTAGACCTCTGATTTATTACTAGCAGCGTTGAAAATATTGCATTCAACGAGTTGACTTACTGTTCGCGCTAGAGCGTGACTCATACGAAAGTGACCAGATATGCGCACTTGTTGCACAAAGCACTATATTGTTGAGATATGTTAATTACTGATAATATTAGAGTATAAATTGAGAACCTGTTTAAATATTATATACTTACGACGTGATAAATCACACTTTTTGGTCATTTGGCTTTCTAATATCAGTTGGTTGCAATAAGGACACCGAAGTTCGCTCGCATAAGTTGAGTTATCGGCATTTTTTAAGAAAATTGATTTTCTAAAATAGTATACTAATCCTCGCACAACTACCAGAAACTTGAGGTATATAATCACGTGACATGATTAACAAAGAATAAAGTCATATTTTGAAATTGTGAATGCCGCAGTTTGTGAACAGACTATTTATGAATCTGATCTTAATTATAATAATAATAATTATTAACGTGGGAATTGCGCCTGTGTAAAATAAAGTTGAGCAGTGATTCCGTGTTGTTTGTATGTTACAGAATTTAACTCAGATCATAAAGAAATGATATCAAGACAACTCAAAGACGATGCGGCTTTGGAAAACAGCTTTATAACACGCTTCCTCAAGAGAGTTTTCGGGAAATAATCACGAAGAAGAAACGATTGACTTGGTATATTTCACAATCTTTTAATTTGCTATATTTTCAGATTGTCACAACGTCATAGTTAATGTTTTTACTTCTATTTATACTTTTGAAAGAATAGAAACATTATTTCAATTAAAATTATCTTATGAATATGTCAGTAATTATCCAAGTGATATTAAATCCACGCTTAATTTACAGTCAAATGTACAGAAAATAAATCAACGGTCTATATGGATCCTGTATTTACAAGCCATACACACTTGAAATCCAATTTGTAACTCCATGAGGTATATGTACAGCCTCTTTATAAGCATTTCTTGTTTATCTATGCGCCTGTTTAGCTATTTCATATATAATTGAGCCTTATTCAATTGTGAGTAGAATATAAAACTTGAAAAAAAACATGTTAAAGTAGAATAAAACGTGCATATTCATATTTGGAATTATTTCATTAACTGACTCATAAGATTTCCATTGAATAATCACGGTATTTACAATACCGTGAACAGTCATAAAATGTTATCAAACAGATAAAAAAGTTTAACATGCATTGCTACTCGAGTTCAGTGAAGTACAAGAGTAAGATTAACTATTATACATTAGAAAAATGTTTCCTTTGAATGTCTTTCACCACACAATAAATCAATACAAAAGACTCCGTATCTAAACACGTGGATATTTCTGAAAACGTAAAATATGAATAAAAGAATTTTATTACAATAAATTATGATTATTTATGTGTAAATTGTCGATCTTTGAGGGCCAATCCAGAGTGAAGTGGAAAGGGGAAATTCCCAAAATCCACCACCCAAGGTTCACTGGCCTCATCAGGTTCACCTTGCTGGCGAAACGTCGCATTAAATAAAGATGTGGTGGATTTTGTGAGTTTTCCCTTTTCCACTTCACTCTGGATTGGCCCTCAAAGATCGACAATTTATATACATATTTGGAATTATGGAGGGTGCACAGCATAATATTATGATCATTTATGCTGCTGAGAAAGATTATTATTTATAGTGTTTAAATACTTTAGTAGTGTTATAATTACAGTTTCGTTCGAATTTCGTTTTGAGGCAATTTATTAATATCTGAATCACCGAAATTCTCAGTGGCTTTGAACTTACTTTTTTTAATGAAATTCCGACCAATTTCACTTTGGATCCTCTCTTCAAGAGGTTTTCGGGTTCATTTCATTCGATGGAACTACTTAAATAAGCGGTAAATGTCACCCTTTGGTTTTCTTTTTATAATTTTACTTGAGAAAACATGTTCGTTGCCCAATTTTTTTTGTAGAAAACAATTTATTTTATATGCTTAGAAAAAGATTGTTATAACTTGGTACATACTTGCACTTTGAAATTATAGAGGTACGATTTTTTCAATTTTTTTCGAGATGTGACCGTTCGATTTGAAGGTAACTAAGCGTGAAATTGTGTTTCTGATTCATGACTCATGTTTAATGGCCGTCAGAGATGGATACCAGCACAGACCATGATTTAATTTTTCACATCGTCGATAGTCCCGAAATAGAAAAATAGTATTCTTAATCAATTACAAAGACAAATTTCGTCGTAGAAATTTATGTGAATTTTCATCACGGGTGCACGAAAACTGACATATTGCGTAGCAGTTTCGGGGATGGAAAATGAGCGATTGTGTACTCCGTTGCCATAGTGTCATTTTGTCACGCGATACGTCATTTTTATGCCCGTGATGAAAAATAGTATGAGCAACTCGCCCGGTATAGTTGCCAATAGCATACTTGGGCGACATGTCGCACTCGCTGCGCTCGTGCACCAACGCGCCCGCGTGTGCAATTGGCAACTTTCCGCGCTCGTTACACAATGTACTATTCTACACAAGTTTGAGATCATGGAGTTCCTGATTGACTACGTATATAGAAAACCATATAAATATGTAAAATTCAAACAGACATCTGCGATTAAATTTATTCTCGTGATTGTAGATCAAAAGTACCGCGTTGATGCGGAAACATAAAATTCAGCACGAAAAACTGTGATATGTTCATGTATTCATTGAAAAAACATAACGGGAGAATGTAATCTGCGTGAATAGGAATATACATTATGTTTTTTGACAAGATTCTTCGTATACAGAATCTATGTGTAAATCTGTGTTGGAATCTATGCATCAATGTATAGAAGATATTCCTGTGAACGGCATGCAACGCGTCATGTGTGGTCAAGCTTCCGTACCATACAGATTTTCCGAATAACGATTGGTGTGCGGTTAGCACGTGTACGAGTCTGTTTACTGCGCACATTCAAATATTCGTTATTTGGTTCAGTATCGTAGCACTGACTAAGTACTGCTAATTAATGGAAAGAGCTGTTTCACAATTAATTCAATTGAATCATCGCTGCGCTATTTACAAAAAATAAAGTTGCGCGAAGTATTGAATCGCAATGTTTGTACATCAACGTATGCAAATAGTATAGCCTTCTTATCATTACTCCAACTGTCACCTAAAGGGATTAGGAAGTTATATATACGAGTCTTCTTTTTTGCTCAATTGAATGACAATATCGGTTTCTCAATGATTACTGGAAAACATTAAAAAGCGATTTATTATAAATAATACCTGCGAATGATATCAGCAAATCCAACAAATTTCATAAGGGAATTTAATATTGTACACGCTAATGTATGCACTTATGTATATCTTTTGATATACATAATAATATTCTAATAATAATTCCCTACTCTGTAATATCGACAATATTCAACGAATCAATTAATGTCAATGTGCAATAGCCGCTGTATATATCTTCCTATTCAGCTTATCCTGCTAATTAATGTAATTTTCATAATTCAGTACATGAAGTGAATGATTGCGTTGGTGAGTGCTGAATTATTTGAGTGTTTCTGTATTTTATTCTATATTTAGTTCGTTTCCACCTATCCCATTTTTTTTATTTTCGCTTTGCAAGTCTGTGCTCTATTAAGTAAATTATATCGTAACGAATAAATGTGTTTGGTTTGTTCGATTGAAAAAAACTATAGTATAATTGCACCAAAGTGGATTTCCAATGTATCATTTCCATAACTCGTTCTTATTTTTGTGAATGTCCTTGCGAATATTGCGGTCAAGTTCTTTTTTATACGTATTGACACGTAATGATGAAAATGTAATTGGAGCTTATTCATGCAAATTTAAATAATGTAGAATACCCAGAAACTATCTCACATGCTGAATAGAGCATGGAACTCACTATGTTCTGAGAATAATGTTTGATATAAAATTAGCAAAGACATAATTTTTTTTTTTATTTTTTACATTGCTCTTGAAGGGAAAGTATTTCATAATTAATAAACGTGATGGGAATCAATTTCAGCCTTTCCAATAAGAACTTAACATTGAGACACTTCGAAATAACCGTTGGAAGGACAAACACCGAGTGCACTCAGTCATTCCGATACATGTTTATATATGATCTGTGTCAAAATGCGATCTCTCGAGTGATTAACATTAAACGAGTTGGCACACAAGTCATGAGGATGGGGGAAATTTCCATAAGATATATCCCCCACCGTTGGCTAATGAATTAATCAACCGTAGCTCCCGCTCTCTCCTCTCAACTTTACTTTACATTAACAAAGTCACACCGCCAAAAAGTCTTGGCTTCAGTTGGCGTGGAGTCGCTTCGGCGTGACCACGAATATATAAACTTCTCGTTACTGTAGGATAATATCGCTAAAAGTCGTGGCACACAAGAAATGCGTCAACTTCAACTGTGCGAAAAATAATAATTTTTTAAAATGCGGAGAATCACGATAAGTTTGATTATTTTTATCTTCGTTCAATTGCTCGTTGGATTCTTACCGGAAACCGAAGGGATAAATATACCAGTATTGAAGCCAATTAAAACAGCCGCCACTTCTTCGATCGGGAACGTCAAAAACATTAGTGAGATGGTGGCTGATTTGGGCGAAATAGCAGGTGAAAAAGTAAAAGATGCAAAAGACAAGGTTAATGAAAAAGCTAAAGATGTTGGGGAGAAAGTGAAAGATGTAGGTGAAAAAGTGCCTGAAATGGTGGGTGAAGTAGCTGAGCACATACCTAACCCCGTTGATGTGGTGAAAAACATCAGCGAATTGGTATTCACCACCGCCGTTTTTACCAGGGGAAATGTGACCCTCAACTGTTTCGGTCTGCCGATTGATGCATTTGCTAAGGTGATCGAGACAATCTTTACCCAAAACACCGCGGCAGAGGATGTAAGGTTTTATTTCTTCTCCGAAAATAATCCCAACAATGTCACTGTGAAACTCGATGAACCACTCACACTTGAGCAAATTCATTTCGACATAACGCGGCCAACTGTACTACTCGTTCACGGTTTCATGTCTAGTGGTCAAGAATCGTGGATAAAGGAATTGAAAAATGCCTTCTTGAAACTGGTATATTTTTAACTTCACTTTGTTTTCCTTATTAATATATATCCCATATTGATGATTAAACTGTTACTTATAAGAATTATTTTTCAGGATAATGTCAATGTAATAATCGTGGATTGGCAGCGGGGAAGCAACACGTGGAATTATTATTCAGCGGCTATAAGCACTAGAATCGTCGGAGAACAAATTGCTAAGTGAGTTACAACTTTACGGGACTTCTGCGTAAATTGTTTTACGCGGTTATATGGAAAATACTAATGTACAATAAGTTTGATGATAAGTATACAATTTTATTATTTCTAGGCTTTTTGCTCATCTCAGAGACACGTCAAAATCAACCGTACCTGACATTGGTCAATGGGGCTCAATATATTTCATAGGCCACAGCTTGGGTTCTCACATAAGTGCTCATGCTGCCTACTTGATAAAAGAGAGTCAAAAAAATAATCCTAAAAAATGGATAGTTAAAAGAATAACGGGTTTGGATCCAGCACAGCCCTGTTTCAAAACAGCTGATTTAGCTTTGAAACTTGACAAAAATGATGCCAAATATGTCGACATCATCCACACGAACGCTAGACACCTCTTGTTCTTAGGCTTGGGGCTGTCTGAACAGTTGGGTACGATATAGAATCATAATACGATGAATTTTCCTTATCGAATATTATTTTATCTTTAATGAATTTGTTCTCAATCATTCAAATGCTTGAATGTGAGATGTTTTGGGCATTCAAACAGGTGATATGTACAGTTGTATTAAGGCCCAATGTTTCATTTTTCTATTCATGAATCATTCTTAGCTACAGTGTATCGTATAAATAGAAATTCATATATATTGATATACTGTGCATGCCTGAAACCAATAATGATTAGTGAATCGTGAATATGTCCAGGAAATCGAAATGTTGTACACCTTACTTGTACACTTATCACTGTACACATAACTTATTTAGTTGACCGAAAACCATCTCGAAAAATTTTAGCAAGATCGGAGGGATCGGACCCGCAAAGGTCTCCTAGTATTCTTGTCAGATATTGTCCTCTCGTTTTTACAAGTTTCTACGGACAGATAATCATTTATTTCCAACTATTTTTGATTTCAGGTTTTGCTGACTTCTATCCTAATGGCGGGAAAGCTCAACCTGGCTGCTCAGACATTGATACATCATTCTGGAGTTTCATTTTGTTACCAGTTACAAGTAAGAATATATTAAATAAATTCTCGAACGAAGCTTCTCCTAACGTAAGAATATTCAAGTATTCAAATTGTATGAGTTGCAAATACTCACCAAGGAACTTAATTTGATTAGTATTTAAACATTTTCTCGACTAATCCATTTTTCACATCCAAGACTTCATATATAAGCTGTTTATATTAACAAAAGTCAAAGTAAAATTAATTGATTGATTTTTTCATTACATTACAGTAATAAAAGAGTCCATTTGCAGTCACGGAAGATCATATGCGTTTTTAACAGAGTCGATCATAGATTACGTAGCTCGAAATTGTACGTTCATTGGTTATACATGGAATCGTTCAGGAGAGCATCGTCCAAGACTTCTAGAAGATAAATGCGCCCAAGGAGAGTGTACAGAAATGGGTATTAATTCTGTGTCTTATTATCCAAATAATTCTGGAATTTATTTTGTTCCAACACGGAGCTCATCACCTTTTTGTGGTGGTAAGATAGTCTGATAATATTTACAATAGCCAGAATGTTGCACTAATATTATCTTTTAATGTGTAAAATGTTATTTTCAAGGTCAAGAACAAGATGAACGAGCTAGAGATCACAAATCTCCGAGTTCAAACCCATTCAAAAGGATAATCAAGAATTTATTACACTAAACACTCATCTTCAAAGTTGGATCCATTTGTTTTCTTTTTATGTTAGGAGAAATTTTTTGTAGAAATAAAAAATCAAAGAATTCAACAGTTTTGAAGAAGCACTAAAAAAAAGCTTTATTAAATTCAAGAATTGACTAATCATTGACGAATTAAAACTTATCGTGATCTGTGTATATTAGACGAAATGAGGATGTCTTTCTTATTCACTAGCTTATAGTGATGTAAATTGATATCTTGAATGATTTCCAAATCGAATATCAATCTATATAAATAAGATTGAAATCGATGTAGTTTGAAAAATATTCTGCAGCTTCTCATCCAATCTCTCTCTCTCTCTCTCTCTCTCTCTCTCTCTCTCTCTCTGCGAATCGCGTAAAGGTATTGCAGGACGAATTTTTGGGTCTCTTGGATACGAAAAAAGCGCCAGCGAACAAGGAAAAATTGCGTATATTTGTGGTCGAGTTCTGTGATAATTTCAATGCCATTCCGTCTGCGTATTAAAATGTAATTACCCGGGAGTCGGTACTCAATAGTGTTCGCTCCGTGTTTGAAGCGATTAAGTTAATCGTAGATAAGACGCACAATGCGGTATCCGCGATGGAGGGATCAACTCAGTTACGTTTTGACTCATCGGTCGCGAGTCAAAACGTAATTCCACCGTGCCAAAAAGTGAATCTTATCCGCGGAAAATCCCTTCCTATTAATATGAGCGAGCGTCTGATGCGAAAGAAATTTTCATAGGGGATTGTAGTCTCTTAAATTGAATAGGTAAATTAGTAGGGATCATGAGAATTCGGGGTATGAGAGCAGTCTCTCCTGCAGCTGAGCCGGTGAGGATGATAGCTTCGAGTACGTTATTTCGCATAGTTTTTATTTGTAATCAAGTGCCATTACAAAGTTTAGGAGGATTCAGATTTCTTAATAAAACGATAGAAACACCAACTTTGAGCTAGAGATTATAGGGCGGAAAACCTGCTAGATTGAGTGAATTTGAAAATTCTTGAGGATAGTACGTACTATATCTTCATTTTTCATTACTGTCGATTGACTTGTATTGTTTCTATTTTCCTCGTACTTGGTTTGGGACCATGTTCCATATTCTTGATGATTTGAGGATGCTTTGAAGATATCGCTGATCAGCTCTGGTTCCTCTTAAAATCACTGGCAAAGTTTGACGGGAATCCCCAGCGAAAACGAAAGTTAAGCCTCCCATTAACTTATTGCATGACCTAATGTCATTCAGAGTACGGTTGAGTGCTTCAACATAAGCTCGGTGAATCATTGTCCATTCATCCTACACAATAAGTTTTGTATCTTGCAAAATCTGTCCTAAAGGGAAATTTTTACGAATAGAACATACTGATTCTTGTTCACATAACACATTTAGCGGTAGTTTGAAAGTTAAATGAGCAGTTCTGCCTCCAATAATAAGAGTAGCAGCAATCCCAGATGATGCCACTCCTAGAGCAATGTTACCATACAATCGTTCTTCACTCAAACGTAAATTGATTAAATATGTTTTCCCAGTACGTCCAGGAGCATAAAAAAAAATACTTTGCCTTTTCTGTTAACAATGCTATCTTCAATTGAATCATATGCATGACGCTGATCTGATATCAATTTAGGAAGATTAGTAGCAACATACTCTCTCAGTGAATTGGCAACAAATGAATATCGCAACGTTGAATGATAAAGGTTAAGTTTATTTGTGTCACGAATTAAAATTGGTAAATCGTAATCGCACAATACTTTTTACTATTCGGCATCACCTCAAGGTCAGCCCACACTGTTAGTCCATTGGGAACTTCATGTATGGAAAAATTTTTCAAAGTATCACTTTTGGACATTCTGAAATGCCGGCGGCCTATAAGGTTAAATTCGAAAGCAGTTCTGTAATCTGTCACGTGGACTCTTTTTTACTCTGGGACTGCCCTATGATATACAGACATTCGATTTGCAGAGCGAGTCTGACGATTCTGTCCACTTAACCGTACTTTCGGCGTAAATATTATATTATTATTATTATTATTATTATTCTATTATTATATTTCAAATTTTGCACACAGGTTAATCCGTTTCTAACGTGTTTTCTCAGGAATCCTCATAAGTGTTCATTGGAACTATGAGAGTCAATGAGAATCGATAAGATATTTCCCATAGCAACATAGTTGATATGCTTAGTAATTGTTTGTTTACATTTGTCAAACGATTAAGCTCTTAGGCACTCCAGCAAGTGTCACCACAGGCGACAAAGCAGTCAAAAATATTGAATTTGAGTTGTGCTTTAACCCATTAAGTCCGGGATGGCGTCGATTTCGACTAAGTTTTCCACCTCATTTTTATTATGTTACTAGCTACATCAAACGCGCTGCGCGCGATCTACATGTATGCGTTTCAAAACCATATTTCAATTATTTTTTCTACGATTCTTGACCATAATCGTCTGACGTACATCTCGATTCATTCCATGATGCAAATTTCTAAAAACTAAATGAATAACCAAACCCTAAATCCTTATGATCCATTTAAAACTGTATAAGAGTATTACAAAGAACTACCGAGCACTGACATCTTCTTCTATTTAAATAATCCTGAGCTATCGACACTTGAGCTCGCAAGACGATTTCAGATTTTTAACACTAAACTATTCATTTCTTTTTCTTCCAAGGCTATAACCTCCGGGGCATGTGCCTACTAAACTATTCATTGAACCACATAACATATAAAAACTTGCAAATCAGACATCTTAACCTAACAGAGTTATCCTATCCGGCAACTATTCAAAACTAAAAGGTAGCCTAAAATATCCACGTACCATCAATCAAATTCACATATCTACAATTATAGTTTTGAAAATAAATTGTCGAAACTTATGACAGCTTCATCAACGAAACTGACTATCCTAACCTATAATATCATGTCATCAGCTACTCTCTATCTATATATATACATCTCACTCTATATCTATAATCACCCCACTACAAATCACGTGGTTAGATCTACACCAATCAAATCACGAGTTAATGCCTTCACTCTAAAGGCCATCACTTTTCATATGAGGATTCGGACGGGGAAAAATTCTTCATACATCATCTCCGACGTAAAATTTTATGATCTTTCAAAATATGCTATTGATTTTTATCTAACATCAATACGAAGAAAGTTATAAACAATTTTCTGCGAAAAAACGCGATTTTCAATATGTAAAAATTTAATTATCGAAAATTTCCATATGGAAGCGTGAAGATGCATATCTTTCCAAGGACTGCAACGTGGCTTAAATTGTTGTACTAAAAGATAGATGAGGTGCGGAATGATTGATTCAACATTAAGGTTCTCAAAATGGCGTCCGAACCAAAATTTTTTTTCAACTTTTTTTCAAACCTCAGTAGTTGGGCTATATTTCATGATACAGATAAACCACATGCATATTTTATAGTTTGAGACATGGCTGAATTCGAATTTGTTATTATTTTTGCAAAATAATTTTGTTTAAACAATTTGTTTAAACAAATTATTGCTAAATGAAGTTTTTTGGCAAAACTAATACCAGAATCCGATTCCTCAGACAAAAATACATCTGGTACGCTAATTACAGAAATATGCGTGAAAAGTGAAAAATTAATAGAATTATGAATTTTGAATTCAGCCCACTAGCCGTCAAACTTTCTAAATTTTTTACTCAAAAACTATGCGACGAATCAAAAAATCGCTAGGGACAGTTTTCTTTAATTTTTTTATGTACAAAAGAATAGAATTTTTTGTTTTGCAAAACATCGATTTCATCGATATGTCGTCCGTCATATTTTTGAGGTTATGGCTAAACGCAAGGGTGATGGATTATTACTAAAACTAGGGGGGGTACCCCCCTGCTCGCTTCGCTCGCCAACCCCCCCCCCCCGTGTTCTTTGAAAGTCAATAATTTCAATGATAAGTGTAGTAATAATTAAATAAAAATTACATTGAAATCAATAAAACTTGAAACTTGAAACTTCGATTTTGATCAATTGAAAAGAATACTAAACGAACGATTCGAATCAAAATAAAAGCTTGATTTCATCTATGTTCATGTTAAACGTTTCTTTATTCAGTTTCAGGTTAAAAGTGTCATATGTCAGATCATATTTTTTCGGTTTAGGTTTTTCGCGTGTTTCATTTCAGATTTTTGGTAAGATTTCGAGAAATATCGCAACGGTTGCTAGACACGTAAACAATGGTTTCTATGTGTGAAATGGGAATTTTGTATCCTGTGCAGTTAAAAATACTGGAAACGAAACTCACGTGAATTATTTTTTCCCTTAGCAACGGTTGCTAGGGTGTTAAACAACGGTTGCTGAGGGAGCTAATACGGAGGATTTGTGTTTTGTGTCCTTTGCCATCAAAAATGATGGAAACGGGTCATAAATTGTTCATTTTCAACATTCGTAACGGTTGTTATGGAGCAAATATAACAATTCAGTGTCCTTGGCCATCGAGTGTGACTTAAAGCAGATTTTCCAGCTTCCGAAGCAACGGTTGCTAGGGATGTAAACAAACGGTTGCCAACGATATTAACAGTGGTTGCTATGGGAAATGTCTTATCGATTCTCATTGACTTTAATGGTCCCAATGAGCACTTAAATGAGGATTCATGAGAAAACACGTTAGTAACGGTTGCTAGGGAAATAACCAAGAAATTTCGCTAAAAATTGAACTCGGCCTAGATTTCGCCGCGACTAACCTGTGTGCAAAATTTCAAGAAAATCGGACCAATCCTTCGAGAGTTGGGGGTGGCAAAAGGGGGTGGAAAAAAGTGGTGCAAGAAAGGGGTGCAAGGAAGGGGTGTAAGAAAGGGGTGCAAGAAAGGGGTGCAAAAAAGGGTGCAAGAAAGGGGTGCAGAAAAGGGGTGCAAGAAAGGGGCGCAAGAAATGGGTGCAGAAAAGGGGTGCAAGAAAGGGATGCAGAAAAGGGGTGCAAGAAAGGGGTGCAAGAAAGGGATGCAAGAAAGGGGTGCAAAAAAGGGATGGAGAAATTTGACGGCGGCGGCGGTCTGGCTTTTAATATAGAGAGATTAGCGTACCAGATGTATTTTTGTCTGAGGAATCGGATTCTGGTATTAGTTTTGCCAAAAAACTTCATTTAGCAATAATTTGTTTAAACAAATTGTTTAAACAAAATTATTTTGCAAAAATAATAACAAATTCGAATTTAGCCATGTCTCAAACTATAAGATATGCATGTGGTTTATCTGTATCATGAAATATAGCCCAACTACTGAGGTTTGAAAAAAAGTTGAAAAAAAATTTTGGTTCGGACGCCATTTTGAGAACCTTAATGTTGAATCAATCATTCCGCACCTCATCTATCTTTTAGTACAACAATTTAAGCCACGTTCCAGTCCATAAAAAGATATGCATCTTCACGCTTTCATATGGAAATTTTCGATAATTAAAAATTTTCCATCTTGAAAATCGCGTTTTTTCGCAAAAAATTGTCTATAACTTTTTTCGTATCGATGTTAGATAAAAATCAATAGCATATTTGAAAGATCATAAAATTTCACGTCGGAGATGATGTATGAAACATTTTTCCCCGTCCGAATAACATAATAAAAATGAGGTGGAAAACTTAGTCAAAATCGACGCCATCCCGGACTTAATGGGTTAATTCGTAAAGGCCGTAATACCATCGTTTCAAAGAACCGTCTACTTGTTTTCGGTATACGATAGTCTCTGACCCCCATCAAGCTCTCTGCATGTCACTCCCGAAAAACAGCGAGATACATAACTTATAAGAGACTTGAAGATGCGACTCGAAGTTTTTCTTAACCCTTTGAGTCTCACATTTTTCTGTTCAAGCTATCACGTTGAAAATTATTACTCGGGGGTTTTTGGGGTCGCTGATCACGAATCTGAAGTCAGAATAATAAAATTTCCACATCCAAGATGGCGGTTTCAACATGGCGGACTCACTTTTCCAAAAATAGACGTAGAGCAGTAAAAACTTGTACTCGAGGGTTTTTGGGGTCGCTGATTACAAATCTGAAGTCAGAATATTAAAATTTTTAAATACAAGATGGCGGATTCAACATGGTGGACTTACTTTTCTAAAAATAGACGGAGAGCACTAAAATCTTGTCCCTCGAGTACAAGTTTTTAGTGTTGTACGTCTATTTTTTGGAAAAGCGAGTCCGCCATGTTGATTCCGCCATCTTTGATGTTGAAATTTCAATTTTCTGACTTCAGATTCGTAATCAGCAACCCCAAAAACCCCCGGGAACAAGTTTTTAGTATTGTACGTCTATTTTTTGGAAAAACGAGTCCGCCATGTTGGATCCGCCATCTTGGATGTTAGAATTCCATCATTCTGACTTCAAATTCATAATCAGTGACCCCAAAAACCCCCGAGAACAAGTTTTTAGTGCTTTACGTCTATTTTTTGGAAAAGTGAGTTCGCCATGTTGGATCCGCAATCTTGGATGTTAACATTTCAATTTTCTGACTTCAGATTCATAATCAGCGACCCCAAAAACCCCGTAGAAACAATTTTTGGAATGATTGAATGAAAAACAAAGCGAAAATTAATTTTTTACTTCAAAAGAGAGCTTTTTTCACCATTTGTTTATCTATAACTAATTAACAATTCAATGAATATCAATTTTTGTTATTTAATATGATAGAAAAATATCTTAGCTGATAGAAGAATGTATAATCACTAATATATACCTGTAAATACAGTTTTTATACGCAAAAATCTAAGACGAAACAGGTGGTCAATATATTGACCACTAAGCCACAAAGGGTTAAGTAACCCCTGTGATTTCAATTGATGAATTTATAGTATAAAATGATTGATTTATAATATTTTAAAATAAAATACAAAAATTAGGTATCTGCAAAGCATTTATAACTTGCTGTGGCCCTAAAATCGTTCTTGTCAAAGCCTCGGACTTTTCTTCCGCAAGCTGAGAACTGCTCTTGTACGGATTTTCGTATAAGAACCGGAAGTACCTCAGTGGTACCCTTTTTGAAGCAGTTAAATGACTTTTCTCGTTATCCAAAGTTTCTGCGAATGTACAATTTTTTGATTTATAAATTACGATTTCATAATATAAATGAGTAATATAAATAAGCCTTGATGTGAAGACTTGCAAGAGTCTTATTCTTTTCTTCATTGAAAGATAAAGATTCATCGAATCTTTGAAAGTCTTCAATGAAATCTATGGGAATTTTGACTCCCAAGCTGGACTGAGACAAGTGGCGGAGTCACCGGTATTATTGGAGCAATGGAATGGAGTTCATACAATTCTCTAGCAATGTCTTGCTCAGCGACTGCGTGAAATACTTCATTTCCACTTGATCCAGAGCGTCTTAGTTCGTTTTCGTTGTTATACCAGATATTGATATAACAATATATTATATATATATATATATATTCATATTTTAATGCTTCACCGTATACTTTACATAATTACTTACGATACTATCGATTCCAAGATTACCTTGCCACACAACTTATGCAAGAAAAATCCCCCGTCAATAATATGAGTCATTTTATCTTTCTCTTTAATTTCGTAAAAAAAATCGAAATTGTTACAGAAAACTGATTTTGTAGTTTTTCGCATGCCATTTTCGTCGAAGAGCGATAGTGAAATCGGAGAAAGCTCGAAATTACAACATTCTTTCATATCATCGTGGCTTTGAATGTTCAATGAAAGTTTTTGGAATATAAGTGAAGGTGATGCATAAACTTCTTTGTTATGAACATTCTTCATCGAAGAATTAGCGACCGCCAAATGAACGAGCTTTTTGCTACGTTTATATTTAATATCGGTGAACTTTTTATTCGACGTATCTTTCATCATGATTTTCCCAATTTTGTAGGCTTTGTTGACAATTGTGGTGGTATTTATGGTACATTTTCATTTATCTTATCTTCCGTTGCAGACCCAGATTCAGTCGATTGGAATAATTTTTCTAAGACGCTGTTTCCTTGGTAATCCACTTTTGTTCTCATTTGGTCCTCTAACATATGTTTTTCCGATTAAATCCCTAATTTTCCCCTAATTTTTCTTTGATTTTAACATTTCCGTTTCGACAAGTGGATTATAAGTCTCGAAGAATTGCTGTACTTTCGCTAAGTCGACTGCATCTCTAGACATGCGAGAAACGCGGTTGTCTACTTGTTGTTCGGACGTAGCGAACGACATCTTACAAAATAATTCCATTATACTGTCGACCTCTAGCACAGCAACCCTCGATAGAACCCATTTCCCGATTACATTTTTGGTTAATGCGCGACCGTGCGCCAAGCCTCCATTACATTTAATTGCTCGTATCAAAATTTGTTCGATCGTCACACGGACCATATCCCACTCCAAAACGATTTGAACGTCTGATTGTACAAAATCCTTGGTTACAAAATTTGTCGTACTCTACAATATCCATAGTTTCTTCGAGATTTAACATTTAAGAGGCAGGCTTTAGCATACAAATGATGGCCTGTGGCGAAAAAAATATATCATTGATTGGACAATTCCAAGGGGGAGATTGAATGTGCCAGATCTTTCTGCGTCAATAAACCGTTGAAATAAACAAACTAGTTTGAAATCCTATATCCGCAATTGACTGGTTGGGCTATTATTTTGTAAACTATCAATAACCGATAAAAATTTACATTCAATACTCTTCATCAATGGATCAACCATCAAATTGTCAGAGATTTCTTCGACTTTCGAAGGGCTTTCATTTAGATATGATTTTTCATCATCCGTAAGCTCAATCTTCTTGAAAATTATTGCAGCAAGGGGGGCTTGTACTACAAGATGGCCTCTAACAGATCTCAAAAAGGCATGCCCTGATAACGCTTTTCAGCTAACAAGTCGGCATAAAGAGTACAAAAAGCTTCTTTAAGACCGTGTCATTATATGACCAATTGAGCCAAGGAATGACATTACTAAATGAAAACCACCTAGTCGAGGAATAACTGACAGCAAATTATGTGGGTCGTTAGCAGCGTCAATGGAGGATACGATTTCCATTGCTTTCATACATAGAGGCAAGTCAAATGTGATAAGTAATTTGTTTCCCCGGGTTGTGTTACCCTAAAATAAGAAAAAAATTCTAAAAAGCTCCAGTAGTTGCTGAGATGGAGGAAATAAACAAATGAAGTAGTCAAGTCAATCCCGGTAAGTTGCGCGCAGCCTGCTTGTATATCTATATACGTGCGCTTTTCCTCATCTTTCGGGTTCCCCCACTACTGGAAGACTTATGCGCGCCCTAAAATGTATAAAAATAGTTTTCGCCCAATACAATTTTTCTTGATAAAGTGAATTAAATTTCGATCGTGATAATTTTATTTAAATGATATATTATCATGTTTTATGTTGAATTGAGTCTATACATCGAGTATATCAACATGGTAGCTAATAGCGTGGTTGGAAACGCAGAAAACAAATTGTCGTGAGTAGTATAGCTATGGGGTGATAGCCCCATAGCTTTTCGAAGTTGTACTACTTGTTGAATTTCTACTCCAAGTGGAGTGAGAGCCCCATGGAGTGAGAGCCCCAAGTGGAGTGAGAGCCCCGCGGAGTATAGAAACCCGCACGCAGTATTTCTGCGCCATGGCGCGCACGTGAATCCTCCGCCGCCGCGGAGAGTGAGTAGCTCGCAGTGGGAAGCTGCGAGTTTTAGCTCGAGTGGGAGGGTCTACTACTCATGAGCAATCCATGGGTTCGGAATATGTGTGTTTTGAAGTTGCGATGATAAAGTGCTTGAAAAGTCTGACATTGTGAAGAGCACAACTGGCTTTGTATGCTCCGTTGTGATGAGGACAAACCGTTGCAAGTTTGATCCTGTTCAGTGGTGGATAACCCATTTCTGCCAGATCGTGAACATTGAATCTGAAGCGCTCCAACCATTTCTTCTGAATTGAGCCTGCCACATATATTTTCTTGGCATCACACAAGTTTTCTCTGAGGATGGGTCCAATAGCGGTGTAAGGGCGATCTCCTGCACTCCAGGGTATTCCGTGGTGATGTTGTTCAAGCCAAGTATTCATTTTCTGGTATTTATCGGGGAGTCGTTTCCAAGGAAATGGATTCTCAAATAAGAATACAAAAGGCTCGGCATTTTCGCTGAGCGGAAGGATGGCTAGCTCCTTGAGAACGTAATCGTTGCCTGGCTGTTTGAAGCCCTGCATGTCAACAACGTACTCCATCTCGAGAGCGAATGAGCTCTAGGATTGATGCAGGTGTACTTTTATAATCCTAAACGACTTTCCTGACATCCTCACTCATTGGATTATACTCAACGATTCTGTCGTGTATGATCAAGCAATAAGCGGAGGTGTTTTCAGGGAAATTATCTTTAGCTTCGAATTCCAAACGAACATCCACTGGAGCGTTCTTAAGAGATTCGTTTTGCTTCGAACAATCTAGCACAATCAATGGTATTTTCTTGATGAATTGTTCTCTACTCAAGATTGGTTCTGAATCTTTGCTATAATATGAATTCTGGAAATTTGTGTACATATCGTAGAGGATGGCATATTGATTACGATCAATGTCTAAATTGAGATTACCATACGGATAATACTGAGAATTCAGAAATAGCTTCACATTTCTAATTTGACAATGATCGAAATGGCTAGCATTGACATTCCTGAGGTTTTTTCGTTTGGTTTGAAAACCAAGAATGATGAAGCGTGGTTTTTCCAACTGATTCGAAGTTTTCACTGTCCAAACATGATTCCTGGCAGCAGGAAGAGCTGGGTACTCGTGAAGCTCCCAGCAGTCGGAAACTCATAGCAATAGGCTTACCTCTTTGCAACTGTCCCAACAAGCGAATTTTATACTCGTTGGAAAGTAGCACATATGGCATGAGCCATTCAATTTTTATTAACGCAATTTGTCCATCTTCCCATCTATCCACGTCACCATCTCTGTAAGAGGATTGTATGATTGCGTTGTTATCAGCGTTCGATCTTCGAAGCACCAACTCATGTTTGGTGTTGACTACAATCTTGCGATAATCTTCAGCAAATCCAAGTATCATGCTGAGTGGGATGTATAGATCAAAGTAGCCTTGATCATTGACGATACTCTTATTTTCCTCAACGTCTAGCCAACCAGCGTTCTCTGTACTCTGTCTAGGATTGAAAGAAATCCATCCTTTCATGAGACTGGTTAGACCGACATTTTTGCAACGATCAATCTCTATAGCGTTCATTTCATATCGAATTTCTTCGAATAAATGACAAATGCCGTTGTTGACTATCTTCGTATGTGCTAAAGCCGTATTGTCGGGCTTGCTTATTCGACCACAAATATGTAGTGAGCTCCTCGATGGTAGGAGACACAAATCCTGATGTTGTATTGATATACGTATCTCATCGTTGTTGTTGAAGTTGGATCCAGTATATGGCTGATGAGCGTGCACCTCATAGTGTGAGATACTCTCATCAAATGCGATTGGAGCTTGAATGTTTAGAATGTCTTCCATCTTTCTTGAAACAACAAAAGAATATGCAAGTTATTTTCCACCAGGGCTGATTTTGAAGCCGAGACTTTTTAGGAACTGAATGTTTTGACGTGTTGACGCTTCGAGAGCTTGTTGACGACTGATGCTTGGAAGTTATTTTCCACCAGGGCTGATTTTGAAGCCGAGACTTTTTAGGAACTGAACGTTTTGACGTGTTAACGCTTCGAGAGCTCGTTGACGACTGATGCTCGGCAGACATGATGCGCTGCTTTTATACCCTCGTCCGTGGTAGATGATTCCCATTATCCAACAGATTTTATATGCAATCTGACTGTTATAATTTCTCCACAAAAATTGACAAGACGTCCGTCCTGGTCGACTATCCGCAGCTGAATGTGATCTATGTAGTTGACGCTGATTGGTAAGTATATGACTGGTGATGGAACTTCAATAATCTTGTATCCTGGCTCTACAGCGGGAAAGAATTCGTGAATAGTGTGAGCTCGCTGTCCGTTTATATATGCACCAGCAGTGATGTTACATTCGATTCTCAATGAATTGATGTGGAGAATTTTCACTGGTAAATCTGAGTGGTGAATTTGATCAGGTTTCAATGTGCGTTGAGTGAATCCTAGCAAGCGTCCGATAGAATCTTTTGGTTTGAAATTGATTCTCTTATTACACTTGATCTCACTACGGAGTGTATTATTGTTAGCTTTCAGACTGAAAGATATATCACTACCAGCAAGTTTTTCTTGTAGAAGTCTATCGATATCCTCTATCTCATAACTTCCTGGTGGTATAGTTATCTTTTTCTCATCAATGTGAAGTTTATTGTTATGCTCATCGACGTTTGGGATAGAATTAAATGTTAAGAATTGTATCAAACCTACAGCATAATTTTTATCCGGTGAGAGTTCGATTGATGGATAAAACTGTGCTTCAAGAACGGATGAAGTGTCCGATAGAGTTACAGTTATTGAGTCCATGACTGCTCAAAGTATACTGAAATTGTGTTATGATGACTGCTATTTATATACCTTTCATCTTACCACTCAAAAATTGTAGACACAAGTGACCGCAATTGTATGTCCCAAAGTTTTGGTATCTTTGTGGATTATACTTTTCTTGATCAACACCCAGGTAAAGCAGCAAGTCTAGTGGAGGCTGTAGATCGCCAAAACTGTCGAAATAAACAACATCATCTCCTCGCTTTCGATAAGCTACCCAGTGAGTTCCAGGTCCACTTGCATCATCTAAATTCACTATTGCTGATTCTCTATATCGCGGACCGCTGGATGGTAGAGTATTTCTCATAAATACACCACGGAAATATGGAATCTTCATTTTCTGGGCATACTCTAGGATATCAAAGTTAGACAATGCTCTGTCAGGTAGAATTACGTCGGGCTTTTTTTTTTTTTTAAACCCTTACCTCTAGACGGTTTTAAATAGAGACCGTAACCTTTTCTGTATGGCTTCAAGTAGAGTCCTTTACCCAGAGCAATAGCCTCCATCGTTTTATTGTGTCTCTGACTCTCATTCAGCTGATGCTTAGCTGCTTTTGCTTCGTTGATTGCTTTCATGATTCCAGCTGCTCCACTTGCCAATGCACCAGTCGCGCTCAAACCTGCGAATATTGGAATGAGGGGTAAGACTCCACCAATTTTTGAAGAAACTGGTAAAATCCGTGGGACTTTTACGTGGTTCTTACCCCCTACTTTCTTGATAGCCGCTCGAGCATCTTTGAGAGCTGAACTGATGACTGTTTTTGCACATCTACCTGGAACTACAGATTTTGAAGCAGCCTTGATGATGCTGTTCAATGTAGTAGATACTCTCTTCTTTTTCTTAGTAACCCTCTTCTTCTTCTTTCTAGCTGACAACTTTCTTAATACCCATTCCAAACAGTCTTTTCAATGCAGTGGGTGCTCTCTTCTTTTTCTTAGTAACTCTTTTCTTAGTAACTCTTTTCTTAGTAACTCTCTTCTTCTTTCTGGATAACAACTTTCTCTTGATACCCATTCCGAATCTACTTTTTAATTTCATCGCGTTCGTAACTACCCAAGCTGCTGTCTTCTCACCAAATTCTGCGTCGTCAGAACAAACTCTTCCCCAAGCCTTGTCAGCAAGAACTTTGTCGGCTAAATTTCTAGCCCCAATATTTTCACGGTTCTGTGAATAAGCTATATCGTGTTCCTTGCAAGCTGCGTCCAGAGGATTGATTCCTGGATCTCCACGAGCTAAACGTTTAGCTAGTTTTGTTCCAGGTCCACAATACTGATATCCTGGTATGTGAAGCTCGAAAGGAAGTTTATTAATAGCTTTATTCAACAGACCTCGACCTTGCTTCTTTTTCTTTGTTCTGTGGACGATCATCACTCGGTGACGGTCTGCATGCAACTGAGCTCGAGACTATAAAAGCGTGCTATTTATACCCTCATCGCCAGTCTTGTGCGAGATTGCGAGCAGCAAACATGGATTTTGCTCAGCATTCTACGAAACTTCCAGTGATTAATTTCGATGGTATTGTTGAGGATGAGAAAAAGATTAAGAGACATGGAGAGCTGCTTCCAGATAGTATAAGAGCAGTATTTTGTGGACCATCAAATTGTGGTAAAACCAATAGTTTGCTGTCACTTATAACTGATCCTAATGGATTGAGATTTGAGAATGTTTATCTGTATTCAAAATCTCTCAATCAACCAAAATATAAATTTCTTAAAGAACTATTGGATGAGATAGATGGTATACAATATTTTCCATTCAGTGAGCATGAGGAAGTGATAGCACCGAACAATGCACTACCCAATTCAATAATGATATTTGATGATGTAGCTTGTGAAAAGCAAGACAACGTTAGAGCTTTTTTCTGTATGGGTCGACATAAAAATGTGGATTGTTTCTATCTTTGTCAGTCATATGCCCAAGTGCCAAAACATCTCGTTCGAGATAATGTCAATCTACTTGTATTATTTCGACAAGATGATGTAAATTTGAAACACGTGTATGATGATCATGTAAACACAGATATGACTTACACAAACTTTAGAGATTTGTGTTCGACATGTTGGAAAGATAGATATGGTTTCGTTGTAATCGACAAGGATAAACCAATCAACAATGGTCGCTATCGTAAAGGGTTTGACAGTTTTGCTATAAATATAGCACGTTAACAATTATCATCATCAGTTTATCTTTGAACGTTGAAGCATCAACATGTCTGATTTAGTAAGAGAGAAAAACACTCTTCAACAACTCGTCAAAGCACGAGGAGCGGTCAAACGTAATATAAATTATTAAAGTTTGAGAAAGCTGAAGTTGAAAAGACACTGGGCGCTACATTCAAACCCATCATTGAACCACTGGAGAAAATTATCACGCAGAATGAGCAGAAAACCACACCTCAGTATGAAGAAAAAATTATTCCCAAGAAAGAAATCATCACGCAGAATGAGCAGAGAACCACACCTCAGTATGAAGAAAAAATTATGCCCAAGAAAGAAATTCAATACACTTCTTCTCTGACACCTCCTCGGAGAAAGAGAGCGAGAGCAGCGTCATCAATATCTGTGCTAAATAATACAATAGAATCTCGAACAAACAACATCAATGAAAAGACACCCTTGAGGAAAGACAAATCAGATGCAGGAGATAAATTATATGGAATACGACAAGAATATTCTGGTGCATATAAGCTTGGTAATAGTCGAATTATCTTTGAGGATGATAAAATAGTTGTAAATGGTTTGGTGTATGTTGCTACACCAGGGTTGTTGGAATTAATACGCAAAAAACATCCTAGTCATGAGTTGTATAATCAAAAAGACTTACGGACTTATCGTGAAATTCTAGAAGTCACGAGTGCTCACAGAAAAGGTTATGATCCGAATGCATCACTTCGAGTTTCTAATAGTATTAAATTCAGAAAAATCATTGATCCTATGTTCAATTCATCTACTGGATCTGGACTTTTACCAAAATATAAGTATGCTCGACCTGGTATGAGAATGAACTACGTTTACTGGGATGATCCGAACGAGCTAGTCGATCGACTTCGTCTTCTGATTGCCGAACGATCGGCGGGTAATCTGAATCACGAGAATGAGATTCATTCGATTATTGAAGAGCTCAGAGAAGCAGGCTATATATTGAACTGATTGTGATAATTTGCTTCAGTATCAAAATGAGTGTCGACGTGTTCGGACGTACTTTGAAGAGGAAGTCGGAGAGAGCCCCCGGCCCTCCGGGTGTTGGATATAAATTCACTCTCGATGGCCAGTTCGATGCTGAGCAGAGAAGATTGTGCAATCTTGCAGCACCTGCTGAGTCAGATGATGCAGTCAATTTCAGTACCCTCAAACAATTCGTTGAATCGGAAGTTGCAAATAGATTGAAAAGTGAGATTGCTCAACTAGAAATTCGTTTCAGCACACTCGAAGCACAGATCAGCTCTAAATTTGTACGAGATATTGAAGAATTGATTGATATTGAGGACAGTCACAAAGAGGAGGTTGACAAGCTGATCTTGGATTTCAACACCAAAGTTAAACAGTTGAGAGAAAAATTGGACTTTTTACACGGTGCACCTGTGTATGAGTAAAAATAGAGCAAAAGCAGGTGGTAGTCGAAGAGTTGCACAAACCTGCCCGACGCAATTATCCACGCAGAAAGTTTGATATTCGTGGATTGGATGAAACATGGCAAGCCGATCTAGTTGAAATGCAACCTTATGCTCGAGAAAATAAAGGTTATCGTTATATGCTCACAGTCATTGATGTTTTCTCCAAATATGCTTGGGCCGTTCCAGCAAAGTCAAAAAGCGGTGAAGATGTTACTGCAGCTATGAAGTCTATTCTCCATCAAGGACGAGTACCCAAACATCTCCATGTCGACATGGGCAAAGAATTTTACAATAAAAACTTCCAAGCACTCATGAAAAAGTATAAAATTAATATGTATTCGACGTACAGTAATTTAAAAGCAGCTATATGTGAGCGATTTAATCGCACTTTGAAAAACAAAATGTGGAAGCAATTTAGTTTGCGAGGTAATTATAAATGGCTTGACATCTTATCAGATCTAATAAAAAGTTACAACAACACGAAACACAGAACGATCAATATGAAACCACAAGATGTTACTTCTATCAATGAAGCTCGAGTTTTGAAAAAATTCTCTTCGAAGAATATTGCTGTAAAATCCCCAAAATTCAAGCTGAATGATAAAGTTCGAGTAAGCAAAGTAAAACAAGTTTTTGAGAAAGGTTAAACGCCAAATTGGTCAACAGAGATTTTTACTATTCAAAAAGTATGTAAAACAAATCCTGTTACTTATCATTTGAAAGATTATCAAGACCAACCGGTTTCTGGTGGTTTTTATGAACAAGAGCTTTTGAGAGTTAAATATCCAGATGTCTATTTGATCGAGAAAGTTATAAAAAAACGAGGAAATGAAGTATATGTAAAATGGTTAGGATTTGATAATTCTCATAATAGTTGGATAAATAAATCAGAACTATAAAATGTAGTTTATCTCTATTTTTTATTTATTAACCCTATAAATTACAAATATGAAATATTAAGATGAGTAAACGCGAATTGACGAACTGATAACTTTACGACAAATAATACATTTTGGATCATCATCATCACTCATCAATCTATCGACACGTGTTGTACATATAACAAGATGTCCGCATGGTAAAAATACAATACTACGCTCTTGATCGTAACAAATTCTACACAACCGTTCATCGTTAATTTCTAAATTTGACTCTTGTTGAACTGAGTTGTTATTTCTGTTACCGCGTGGGACTTGTAGTCGTGATGTCAGCTCACCCAATAGTCCTTCAGATGAATGGTGTGAATCAGGTATAGCATTTGGACGATAATCTAGTCCATAATTGTCTCTAACTGTTGGATTGGTGATGGTGGCTGGGTCGGCTCCGATTCGTACATTACCGCATGGTAAATTACGAATAAAGCGACATCGAGCACCCCAGCGTTGATGTTCTACCATCGGATCATCACCCTCTTCCCAACCACATATTTCAGTTCCACACTCGAAGCAGCGCACCTTGTCAATCTGGCTGGTGTAATAGAAACCAGCAGCAGCAAGTTGTGTGGGATACACATGAATCGATAACCAACCAGCAAAACTCTGCAATCTGGTCTCTTCGAATCTGTTGATAAAACATTTTATTCTTGAATATTGAATAAGATTCTTGAAAATGACTGAAAGAAAATAGATTATTACCGATAAATATCGTGGTTGGAAGATGATGATGATGCCATAGCTGTAGAAGATGATCCTTGCAAGAGAGAGGTACTTGATTCGTCAAGCGCTCGTTGCAAACTGAGTCAGACAGTTTAGAGCAAGAACTATTATATGATACGTTAAGTCTAATTTTTAGAGAGAGAAAGGGATGAGAGCCCCACCTTCGCTCCCTTCCAGTGAGGAACAACCAATCTTCGTCACTCATGAACCTTATACTTTAAACGAATTTAAAGTATAGGATGCAATTGTGACTCGTTTTCCCCTCCTTTTCTTTCTCTCTTTTCTTCAATTTATTTACAACTACTTACGGGCCAAATTCAAATTTATTCTCTCCTAAATACAAAATAAATAATTCATTTCTTTCAACTCTGCTCGACATATCATTGAATAATATTGTATTCTCGTATAACGCATTCGAAATTCGAGCGGGAGCGAAAATTTGAAATTCTCGATCCATATAGAAGACAATTTTCTTCCCATATCTCGTATCTACTTTCTTGATGTCTGTGACGCTGTATCTTTGGTTGACGACCAAATCCCTCCAATTCCTTCTTGGAAGGAAAACACTGGCAGCAACCTCATTCAGTACAGCTAAGTCCATTTTGGCTAATAATGAAAAGTCTTGTTAGCTTGAAAGTGCGTGTGTGTGTGTGTGTGTGTGTGTGTGTGTGTGTAAAACTTACATTGAGGAGTTCTGTTGTTCGGTTGAAGCTAAATCTGATGAGTGCTGACGCCAAACTCGAATTGGAACTCTCGAACTAGCTGCTCGTCTTGAAGCAATAAAAGTTCTTCGTCAAGTAGACTGCTATCAAATCGTGGTCTCTTGAACGGCGGCTGCTGCTGCTGTTGACTGCTCTCTAGCTCGTCTGCTGATCGAATGAGCTCTGAGAGTGGCTCGCGCTCCTTATATACCTCCTGCGGCAGCTGCTCCAATAGTTGTGGAATATTCTGCAGTGACTGTTGCTGCTGCTGCTGCTGACTGCTCTCTAGCTCGTCTGCTGATTGAATGAGCTCTGAGAGCGGTTCGCGCTCCTTATGTACCTCCTCCTCAGCCAACTGTTCCAATAGTTTCGGGATGTCCTTATGCCCCCATGGAAAGGTATCCGTTTGGTTGGGCATCAGAAATCGTTTATCGTCGCGATAACTAAGAGCCACCTTCTTTTGTTTCTCTGTGCAAACGTTGTGCAGTCGAGAACGAATAACATTCTGATGACATCGTACTATTTTCCCATCAAACAAACATTCTCTGTAATGCTCTGGAGTAATAGCTCTTTTGACCACGAGCATCTTCACCCCTTTTGCTTTCTTCACTGGACTCTCGTCATTGATAATGATACTATACATCTTTGATCGTAAACCAAAGAACTCAGTCATTATCTTACCATTGCATTCATCCTTGAACAAGCCCAGCTCCTTTTTGTTCTTCAGCTCCAAGTTGAATCGATTGTTGGGTGGATAATCTGACGTATCGAACATTTCTGAGTGCTCATGCATCACTTTGTAAATGTCTATATCACGTATCTCGTAGATAAAACTGTCTGTGTCGGTATATAGCAGCTTGCACTTGTCACCCAACCATTTTCGCATTTTCATGTAGTGAAAATCATACATGTGCACTTTCGATAAGTCGAGAACCGAAAGTCCAATGTAAATTGGTTTTCGTATGGTGATTTCTGATTCTCACCTATTACTGAGCAGCTGTGAAAGTGGGGGCTTGCAACGTAAGCCGATGCACCATATCGTCCAGACCAATGAGATACGATCTTAATATTCAAATACTTGCGCTCGTTCTCCATGGTCTTGCCGAAAACAGCATTATTCATCAATTTGAAAAAGTTCTTTTCAAATTCGTTTGCTGATTCTTTCCTCTTCTGAGTGTTGTAATCAATGTAGGATTTTAACCAGGGGCTTAGATTAAATTTCAGAACTCTGTGGATCTGTTTCACCCTCAATCCTAGTTGGACTGCTTGTTTGAAGAATCGATAGTGCAGGACATATCGATCCTTGTCATTTAAGGTGGTTAGTAGTTTCTTCTGTTTAGAGCCAGGAGGAGCTTTGTGCTCTGGAAGATGGGGTATATCTCTATGCTTATCATGCAAGCTTTCAGGATACTCAAAGCTTGCTTCTAAAAGGTAGCCACTAGCTGCATCATCTGGAGTATTCATGATAAATTCAACTGAATGCACATAATTCATCCATTCAAAGCCTCCTCGCGGCAGATACTGATTCATAGCGAGTCCGTAAAGATTATTTGCATCTAAATATATCAAGTATTTTTCCTCAGCATCTGGGTTATACCCAACCTTCATGTACTTGTTATTTGCTGCTCCATAACGATTAGCACACATACTAATGCCGCCTCTGATTCCTCTCTGAATGAAAAGAATCATATCGATGTCTCGTAAAAGCTGTAATTTGATGCCTGTGTAAGACAGCATAGCATCCCAAGCTAGACCAGGTGTGGTAAAGTAGTGTGGTGGATCTACTCCATAAGCAGTTAAACACGTCGAGCGAAAATTCTCGAAAATATCTGCCTGCAGCAGCACATCCACTTTGAGATACATATCACTGTATTCACCCAAAGTTTTAGTATTGAATGCATTCCACACTTATTGCCCATGAGCATAGTCTTCATCACTGATGTTGCATTCAATAGGATTCTCGTCTTCTCTCGACGAATCGATGTCATTGGCGCTGATTTGACACTCGTTAAGTTTGCTGCGAAATTGCTCTTTCGATGGGAAAGTCGTTTCATCCAACTTTTCTAATGAGTCGACGTAATCATAAGGAAAAACTCCTTTCCTCGTTAGCAGCTGAATCTGATCCGAAGTGTAACCATCTTCTTGAAATATCTTTGTAGTGATCTTATGTTCATCTAGATATGATGCTAACTTTTCCAAGGAAGACGGCATGAATCTAAACGAATCGATGAATCTAAAGATGATACGACAATCTTCGATGTGCTTGGTGAATGAGATGTATCGATCCTTGTTTTCAGCAATGACAGTCACTCGACCCTTGAAGTTTTCAGCACTTGCTATTTCTTTTATGATAAAATGCGCATCATATCCCGAAAGATTGTGGAAAACAATTGGAATAACTCTAGTATCTTTGTAGTTTATGTTGCATCCTTGATGAGCTGCACCTCTGTATCTAGAAATCAATGAAAATTAATTAATATATATTAATTATTTATGTATTTATATAAGGTGAGAAAAAGTGATACTTACTTGCCAGTCAAGTGACAGTGATCAGCCACTCTCTGCTGACCTTTTTTCAGCTCTTTTCTGCAAATATGACAGAGTGTAGCTTCAAATAATCTTTTCTTCTCATCATTGCTGAGGTTCATAGGTACAGGGTTCTTGTACAATTCCTCTAATTGGTTAGCAATTCTTTTCAACTCTAAGATGAACCATTCAGCTGGTGACATTGTGTCTTGTTGATTCTGTCTGTAACTTTTGTAAACAGACTTTGAATCATCATAGCTACACTTAAAGTAGTATCCAATACTAAATGCTGTATGCTGTTGAAATGCTCTCTCGTCCTGTACAGGCTTTAAGACGCTTTCAAAGTCCGCATAGATAATGAACGGAACTTTCTCCTTATTTTTAAAATTTCTGAATTCGAGAGTATCCTCCCCTTCAAGCGGAAGGTTTATTTTGCACTTATTCAACTGCATACAGTCTATCATGTGCTCATTCAAATGATCTTGTGTATGGAAGTAATGCAAACATCGGTTGCAAATATATATTTTTGCTTTATGGCTGGTTGATTGTGATTTAATTAATCGAGACAAATCTTTTATCCATACATAATGGAATTTTGGTGCCGACGCATCTAAATTGTCATCAATCCCGTCATCTTTTTCATCGATGTAATAGTCCTGGATGAGAAGTAGATTAACGTGTTTTTCTTGGTTATATGATGAACTCAAATGAGCAGTAGAGATTGTATATTTTTCTCCATACTTTTTCAAAACAAATACATTGATGGACATCCTATTCTGCTTCTCGAATTTTGTAATCTGTTTAAATGATACTGGAAACTGGATACCACTGAAATTGAGTTCATTCTCATATTTGATGTAACTACTGACACGTTCTTGATGCTGTTCAGGATGTAGAGCCGACAATATTGCCCACTTGAAACACTCGTTATCATTTTTGTTCATTACATTCACACATGCATGTTTATTTTTAATAAACGTTGGGAGAGGAATGTATGAACTTCCTTGAATTGCTTGAAACTGATTAATATTCACAATCAAGCTCAGAATCTGCTGAAGACTCCACCCTGATCCTCTCTCTTCGAACTCATCCATTTGCTTCTGAATGGGCTCTCTCACATAATTGTCAAACCACTGTTCTAAATTTGAAGATTGATAGATCGGTTCACTTGCTGTATTGAAATACTTCACATCCGTGGTTTCAGAATCATCTTTCTCGATAATAAATTCAGCTTGAAGCTCAGCATGAACCTTCAATGCATCAAATTTTTTGAGAGCAGCACGAATTTTTTCTTCAAACAGTATTTGAGAATCATCTAAGAAAGGTGTAATGTTTTTATGCCCAAGATTGCTTATCACTCCAGATTGAATTCTTTTCTGGAACGCTGATGTCATGTCATCCCAACTAACTTTAGGTTTGTTCGAATTGGGTGGAACCTGTTGAAGCTCTCCACCAACTCTTGGATACTGCTCTAACGGAATTTCTTCTGGAGCTCTTAGAATCAGTTCTTGCAGCTGATTTCTTATTCTAATCAGATGAGTCATCCATGTGTGACATTTTTGCCGCTTTTGAGCCATAGCTGCAAATTTCCTATATCAACTGACTCAGCGTTGAGATGAACAGATTCAAGCAACTGCTCAACGTTCTTTTGAATATACTCCATTTCTGAAATAAAAAGTTTCAGGCAAGTGTATTACAATCAATATATATATATATATATATATATATATATGTAAATATATATAAAATCAATACAAGATAGAATACGTTTATATAATAACATCATGATGTATAAGATATAATATGGAGATTCATCAAGTATGTACATATATATTAATTGATATGAATGTCAATATCAGTTCTATTGTCAGCTCAATGAATATATAAATATTAGTTAAACCAATATATATGTGAATAGAATATACGAATGTCAGTTTCAGGAATACTAGGGGGGTACCCCCCTGCTCGCTTCGCTCGCCAACCCCCCAGTGCACTGCAGAGCAGTGTCCTAAGTTTACCTCACCCTACGTGGCAAGTGGGTAATAGTTTAAATCTAATTAGAACAGAATTACAATATTATATTTAATGCACTACTGAAATTAAAATATTTTTCAAAAAATTAACTCACCGTCACATCAGTCTCAATACTAAAACGCCCTAACAAGGCTACGAATAACTTTCGTAGTATTCCGAACATTTTCTACTGATCTGTTAGCTGATCTGATCGAATCTGAACGAATCGATTGGAATTAAAATAAAAGATTAATGTCAACTATATTCATGTTAAACGTTCGTTTTTTTAGATTAACTTTAGGTTAAAGCAAATTAAAGTCAACAGTGATCAGTTCAGCAACAAAATGTTCGCAATATTTCGAAAGATACTCGTAGCGTTGTTGGGGCGTTTTAGCATTGAGACTGATGTGACGGTGAGTTAATTTTTTGAAAAATATTTTAATGTCAGTATTGTATTAAGTTAATATATTATAATTGTGTTTAATTAGATGGATAGATTTGAAGTATTTCCTACTTGCCACGAGGAAAAATGGGAAGATCAGGATCTCCAGTGCTGTGTGTGTGAACAGAAAATTTGTGAACCTCCACCGTTGATCATGGAGTACATTACAAACAATATCCGGGTCCGGGTTTATTTCGTCTCCGGTTACTATATTAAATTATATGCCGGAGAGATTGAATTTTACCGGGCCTGGTTGTATTAATAATTCAATAATACCATTGTTTTTTGTGTTGTGTATAAAATTGTTAAATTACTGTATTAATATTGTTCTATAATATATTAATATTGTTTTGAATTGAATACTGAATACTAATACTGTTTTGAACTTTTGTAGAGAATTAAATTTCTATGATTCATGCATATGCCACAATGAAGTTAGCAAATGTGTTAGCAAAAAGACTACCTCAAAGAGATTCCGTCGAATATTAAAGGCGCGCGCCCGCGCGTATACTCGTGTGTGTATATATATATACGCGACGACCGTCGGGGGTACCCCCCTGCTCGCTTCGCTCGCCAACCCCCCAGTTGTAAAATGTATCAAAATCAATAAAATTAGATATAATTACATTTTAATGAATATAAACATTCGAAACTTTTGTTCGATTGAAAAGAAAGTCGAACCCTTTGAAACAGCTATGTTCATGTTATACGTTTGTTTATTTACGTTTCTCATCAATTCGTTCAGTTCTCATGCGTTCACGTTAACACGAGGTGCCAAGAAAATTCACGGAGTGTAATCAGATTTCAGCGTTTCTACAGATTTGAATTTTCTCGAAATCCAAACGAGAGAGACGAAAATTTACTTTTCATCGATTGGATTGAACCAGAAAGATCAAATAGGATCGTAAATTATATCGAGCCAGTATACGTGGCATATCATTCTCCAGGGCAAGAAAAAGGCTTATAACGTAAATAAGAAAGCTTTTTTCTGTTGGCGCGTAGCCGGGCCCGCGCGCACGCGCGCGTCAAACTTGCCGCATACTCGATCGGCCGTTTGCGTTCAGCACGCGGCCGTCTTTGAATTAAAAATTTCCACTCTCGCGAACGACCCATTTCTTTTTCAAATCAGCTCCCGCGCACGCCCGCGCGTGCGTATGTAAACACACCAAACCGGCGAGAGTTCGTGCTTTGCTCTAGGAAAGCCTCAGTTACGACGACTTGGGGGAAGACGATAAGCGCACCACTGTTGCTTTGGAATTAGAACTTTTTTCGCATCACAGAGGACTGCTAATAACCAAAGCAAACAGCTCGATTGGAAAGGATCTTAACTTGACGCCGGTGACTCGGCTCTCCCTCTTACACGCACGCGCGCGCAGGTGTGTATGCGAGCAGCCGCCAGAGAGAGGGAGAGAGGCGAGAACGAAAGTTTGTCGGGCTGGGTGTAACGGGGGAAGGATGCGTTGATTTATTTGAACCGTACACGGCTTTCTTTTGTGTACGGATGAGGGCCCATATTTATTTTCAGAAATTACAGTTTAATAAATACATATTTATAATTATACAACATAATTATACACGTGAATTCTTGTTTACTCGGTTCAACCTTCTTACCAAGATCTCTGGAGTTGAGCTTCATAATTAGAAAACAAATCATACGAATGCAGGTTGGCTCAATATTCCAAGTGACTTGTTGTAGATGGGGGAGAGCCTGACCATGGGGAACATTTTCCAGTTCATGGACATAATCTGTTGTGCAAATGTTATAGGTTGGAATTGAATGATATTTTTTAATTGCAGCAACAGAGAACCCTTAGCTTATTGATCCTACTTTTATATAGCTCTCAGCTTATTGATAACGATTTTTTCCTCATTGCCTAAAAAATATTCCATTTCATGAATATTTGTCAAATCATTGATTAATTAATTAGTGTCAATAAATCTCCATGGAATCATTATCATACCTTTCAGATTGAGTATCCGTGCCAATGATAGGCTGATCATGCTCAGATACAAAGGTACGGATGTCACTGAACATCCTCATGATATAAATTGCTTCGTGAATTCTTATTTACTTGGTTCAGGTTCTCCTGACAGTATCATTCGCTCAGTTTCTTGTACCTTCTTACCAAGATCTCTGGAGTTGAGCTTCATAATTAGAAAACAAATCATACGAATGTAGGTTGGCCCAATATTCCAAGTGACTCGTTGTAGATGGGGGAGAGCCTGACCATGGGGAACATTTTCCAGCTCATGGACATAATCTGTTGTGCAAATGTTATAGGTTAAGATTGAATGATATTTTTTAATTGCAGCAACAGAGAACCCTTAGCTTATTGATCCTACTTTTATATAGCTCTCAGCATATTGATAACTATTTTCTCCTCATTGCCTTAAAAATTATTTATTTCATGAATATTTGTCAAATCATTGATTAATTAATTAGTGTCTATAAATCTCCATGGAATCATTATCATACCTTTCAGATTGAGTATCCGTGCCAATGATAGGCTGATCATGCTCAAATTCAAAGGTACGGATGTCACTGAACATCCTCATGATTTAAATTGCTTCGTGAATTCTTGTTTACTTGGTTCAGGTCCTCTTGCCAGTATCATTCGCTCAGTTTCTTGTACCTTCTTACCAAGATCTCTGGAGTTAAGCTTCATAATTGGATAATTAGAAAACAAACCATACGAATGTAGGTTGGCCCAATATTCCAAGTGACTCGTTGTAGGTTGGCCCAATATTCCGTGCCAATGATAGGCTGATCATGCTCAGATACAAAGGTATGGATGCTACTGAACATCCTGATGATATAAATTGTTTCTACCGAACGATAGTTCTTCGAGGTTTACTTTCTCTCTAACTCTTTATTTGGAAATACTAATGGCAAAAAACCAGCTATATCACAGTTGATCTTTATCTAATTTGTCTTCTTCAAAATTTTTCAAAAAATCTTCTTCTTCAAAAAATGAAACTCTACTTCTCACCAAGTTCTATGGAGTTAAGCTTCATAATTAGAACACATATCACACGTATTTCTGTAATTCATTGTCTGTTGTTTTTAGTTTGCCAATGATAGGCTGCTCATGCTCAGATACAAAGGCATGGTTGCCACTAAGCATCTTCATGATATAAATTGTTCTGTTGGAACAAAATTTTCTTTACCTATTGGAGATGATCGCTCCCCTTCAATAGTATTCTTTGCATCATAAATCTTTGTATGATCGACCTTTGTATCATCAATCTTCATATAATCAACCTTTGCATCATCAATAACAATGCCTTTATTGATTCGTCAAATGATCTTGGCACATCCTTTGAGAAGTTTCAGAGCTAAATTCTTCATATCATAGATTGATTTTACTATAAATGTCTCACTTTCTTCAAGTACATCCAGGAAGAAAACTTTTCCAAACTCTATGTCTTTCATTTGATCCTGTTTTTGAGTGGGTAACATTTGCTCAGTTTCTCGTATCTTCTCACCAAGTTCTCTTGGAAGAAGATCAATCGTTTCTGAATCTGTTTTGCATTTTAGCTAAAAACAAAATTCAAATTGATCATCCATACAATTGCAATTTCATGCATAGAACTCAGTATTGGCATATTACAAAAAGAACCTTACCTACAAAAAGAATATTACAAAGAACTACTTTCTTTTGCCTTCAATAGATTGCTGTTTAACTGTCCCTCTATTTTTTGGTATTTTTGTAATTCATAGTCTGTTGTTCTTGAACGTAGGTTGGTCCAATATTCTAGGTGACTTGTAGTAGATATGACCAAAATTGATTGACTGAGACATAGTAACCAACAAAACCTGTTTTACTGAACAAAAGTTCAATAATGCTTTGTTCTGCATTAAAAAGACCAATGCACAAAGTTGCTTTGTTGGTGATATTGAAAGCTTGAAGACACGCTGTTGAGAATTCAATAATTCCTTAATAATTCATCAACAAGATTATCATCATGTATATTACTTTAGTTCTCACCAATAATTCCAGTCATAACATATCCAATGTGTACAATGTGGATACAATGTGGATACAACAGTTGGTTCATGTAATTGCATCTATCAGGTTATACACACTGCATTGCATAATCGCGACGTTCCGGTTCCCACATGTTCCGCTCCGCTTTCCGCGGTGTGAGCGAGTGCGCGAGCAATTTGCTAGCCGCCACTGGTAACCAACCTCACCGTCATCATCACTTATCTTAGAAATTCAAAAGTAACTAATTTAGTTACTTTTGAATTTCGGCAGATATACGTTACTGTATATGGGTGCACGAGGAAGATCTTGGGGTGAAAAAATGAGTAGATCAAACCTTACAGTGTTGTAGGAGAGTGTTTTTAAAAGCCAAAATGGGCGGGATGGTACCAAAAATTTGATACCGCTAATATGACCCGAGGGCGGAAATAGGAAATCTGACAAATGTGCCAAATTTCCTATAGTTACTTCATGTAAATTATCGTAATATGTCTATAAAAGAGTAGTAAATGTATTTTAGTGCGAATGTTTATCCATCTCAAATAGTTTCTTTTCACACACTAACAGAATTTTTAAATTAGGGAAATTTAAGGTATCTAAGTATGTACAAAGACGTAACATGTACATCGTTAGTTAATGAAAGCGTTAACATGTACATACATTAGTTAATGAAATAACGTGAGGAATAGATGACGAGAGATTACAAATAAATAAAAATGTACACTTTGATTACGACATCCCAATCAGTGTTACAGGTTACATTATACAAATACGTCAAATTTCACAAAAGATTTCTTGAGTTCAGAACTAAAACCTCGAATTATTTGGATCCTGGCGAATAATTCATAGATTTTTGAGTCGATAAGAGATTACTTTTTTTCAACCTACATGATACCTTATTTTGTACAATTAATCTTGGATCTTGAAATTCACACTGATTAGAATCATGATTTGAATTCTTCATGTCACCGATTCTCAGGTTACAACGATCTCGGTCGTGACTGCTGATCATCTTGCAATTACTTTCACCTTCGCGCAAGGTCTATGGCACTCCTCAAGATCAAAACGAGCTTTCCTAACATTGACATTTTGGTTCGATTTGTTTTCTTCGAACACTCGCCAGCGTTAATATCTATTACTCATTTGATTCTTCCAACTTTCATCCTTTGGAATTTTTGGGACAGCATAAGATAGTCACGCACATTTTTGATTGAGTATCCTAATATGATGCTCAGTTCCTTATGCGCTTGGAAAAATGGGATGAGATTGCAATATAACACTCCCTCGTCTTTGAGATGTGAATTCTGGAAAAGTTTTAGTTCTGGATTAATGCTCGGAATCCATACCTTATCCTCAGAGTTTGGGTATTGCTGTCTAATTTTACACATTCATAACTATTCAATCATTCAATGAACACGAGGGGGACCTCGAGCGCGTGCTTCCCAAATCAGCTGGTCGCCCGAGGAGCGACGCCTGTCGCGACGGGGGTAATTAGCGTCGACCCCAGACGTTTCGAGCGTTATTTACCGCAGTTCTATATGCTCTATATATATATGACAATTGCAATCATCAAATATAGTATTTGAAGAAGATCAATTGTTTCTGAATCAGTTTTGCACTTTAGTCAAACAAAATTTAAATTGGTCATCCATATAATTGCATTTCATGCATAGAACACAGTATTGGCATATTACAAATAGAAGTCATTGTAGTTTTTTTTCAATGATTTGTATTCTTTATAGTTAAGCTCCATTATTAAAATACTTGTATTTTACTAAGAACTATACCAAGAAAAATATATATATACATCGTAGTCTGAGTGTTGCATGTGCAACATTGTTTCTCCTGTATATTCCTCAAACAAATGGTTTGGGCAACATTGTTCCTCCTACATATACCTCAAACAAAATGTTTGGGCAACATTGTTCCTCCTGCATATTTCTCAAACAAACGGTTTGGGCAACATTGTTCCTCATGTATATTCCTCAAGCAAATGGTTTGGGCAACGTTGTTGTTGGTAACTGTAAGTGTGCCTAATGGGCCGATCAAATCGCAGAAATCGTTTAAATCCAAGGGGGCGACATTTAGTTGCAGAGGGTGCATTAGAATATTAGTTTGATAAAACATATACTATCCCTCGTTCACTTGTTCCTCCTATCTATATTCTCAAACAAACAGTTTGAGTTTGAGTTTGATCAACAGTGTTCTTCCTCCTGTAACCTAATATATATAACATAATATATATAAATAATATATATAAGATTTATTGAAAAAATTAAATGTATTCATAGATATCTATCTTATTCAGATTCAGGTACATAATCAGATTATTAAAAGGATATATTTAATAAAAGGATAGAGAAAAAAGTTTTAGCAGAAGAATTCGAAGATAAGTTAATACTTATTATTAATTATGTCAGAATCAGTATCCAATTGTATTAAAATTATAGGTGATGGAAATTGTTTGTTTAGATGTTTTTCAATGTTCTTATACAATTCACAAGAACATCATTTAAAAGTTAGACAAAAAATTGTTAATTATGTTTATAATAATTGGGAAAATTATGAGTCTTTTCTTTTATACGATAGGAATAAATATTTACAAACTATGTCTTGTAGTCATGAATATGGTGGAGAAGTTGAAATTCAAGTATTCGTTGAAATATATAATGTTCGGGTATTTATAAGAAACAATATTACCATGAACATTAATGTTTATGATAATAATAACCATGTAATAGATAATAACGAACTTCATCTATTATTTTCTGGTCAATTTGATAACGGGCATTACGATATTATAAGTAATAATAACAATAATTTTACAAAAAATAGGGCTAAATTTTGGAGAAAAATGAATCATTTACATAACAAAACAAACAGTGATTATTTGAATAAGAAAAGACATCTTGATCTTATCCAAAATATGACCGATGATAGAATATTAAAAAAACGTGAAAAAGATTTAGTTTACAACATGACTAACGATAGAGTATCAAAAAAACGTGAAAAAGATTTGATTGACAATATGACCGACGATAGAGTATCGAAAAAACATAAAAAAGATATAGTTGAAAACATGACTGACGATAGAGTATCAAAAAAACATAAAAAAGATATAGTTGAAAACATGACTGACGATAGAGTATCAAAAAAACGTGAAAAAGATTTAGTTGAAAACATGACTGACGATAGAGTATCAAAAAAACGTGAAACAGATTTGATTGACAATATGACCGACGATAGAGTATCAAAAAAACGTGAAAAAGATTTAGTTGACAATATGACTGACAACAGAGTATCGAAAAAACATAAAAAAGATATAGTTGAAAACATGACTGACGATAGAGTATCAAAAAAACGCGAAAAAGATTTGATTGCCAATATGACCGACGATAGAGTATTGAAAAAACATAAAAAAGATTTAGTTGACAATATGACTGACAACAGAATATCAAAAAAACGTAAAAAAGATTTAGTTGACAACATGACTGACGATAGAGTATCAAAAAAACGCGAAAAAGATTTGATTGACAATATGACCGATGATAGAGTATCGAAAAAACGTGAAAAAGATTTAGTTGACAACATGACTGACGTTAGAGTATCAAAAAAACGCGAAAAAGATTTGGTTGACAACATGACCGACGACAGAGTTTTGAAAAAGCATGAAACAGACAAAGTTCAAAATATGAATCAAAACAGATTAAATAAGAAAAGGTTAAATGATACATCAAAATGTATGTCACAAGATCGTTTATATTTGAGATTAAAAAATCAACGTAAAAAATTTCCTCTTGGAGATACTTATTTGCATTTTGGTAAAATGGATCAATTTTGTAAATATTGTAATGCAGTTTTTTGGAAAGAAGAATCAGAAAAAATTAAGAAGGACTGTTGTAATAACGGAAAAATTATAGTACCTCCAATGAGTGAATACGATATTAACTTAAAAACTTTGCTTACAGAAGATAAAAAATGTAGAGAATTAATTCGTTATTATAACAATAATTTTTCGTTTGCTACTTTCAAATCAACCCAAGTCAAACAATTTACATCAGGTATTTATAATTTAAAAATTCAAGGACAAGTCTATCATATTGCACCTACAACTATTCATAACAGTGAAGAACCTCATTGTGGTCAAATTTATATTTATGATGATATAGAAGCTATAAATTTACGTCTTGAGAAAAATAATCAATTAGTTGAAGAACATATTAAAATAATTAATAATATAATGAAAAATAATCCATATACTAAACAATTCAAAAATTTATATGAATTAACAAAAAACTCTGATATTGATGACTACTGCTTATGTTTTATGAAAAATTTAAATATAAAGGAAAAAAGGTAAAATAAACCATTAACTGCTGAATGTGCAGCCTTGATAATCTCTGAATATGGAAATATTCCAAAAAATATCGATTTATGCGTTTATCCTAAAAATCTTCCAGAAGGTACGAATCAAAAATGTATACTAAGCAAATTATCATTCCATCTTGATCCAATGATATTTCCTTTGATGTTTCCGTTGGGTGATTTTGGTTGGAGTCCTCAATTTAAACAAAATCATAATAGTAATAAAAATTTAACCCCTCTGAGATATTATTCATATCGTTTAAGTTATAGACCAAATTCAAAATTTGATCCTATTTTGTTTTGCGGTCGTTTAACCCAACAGTATATAGTTCAAGCTTACATTATTATAGAATATTGTAGATTAGAATTTTTAAGAAATAATCAACAAAAATTACGTGTAGCATGTTACAAAGGTATTTTAGACCATGTTGCTAATAGCAAATTGAATCGTTCTAAAAATTTTGAAAATACATCGAAAGTTGGAAATTTATTTATTTTACCTCCTACATATACAGGTAGTCCTCGTTATATGCATAAAAATTTTCAAGATTCAATGGCTATTTTAAGAAAATTAAAAGTGACACCTGATTTATTTATAACAATGACTACGAATCCTAAATGGCCTGAATTAGTAGAAATTTTAAAAAATTTTCCTAAGCCATCAACGTGTAATGATATTGCACCTATTGTTGCAAGATTATTTCACGCAAAATTCATTGCTCTTTTATCTGACATCATGAACAATAATATTTTTGGAAAGATAATTTCATATGTTTATGTGATAGAATTTCAAAAAAGAGGCCTTCCTCATGCTCACATGCTTTTCGTTTTAGATCCAAAAGATAAACTTAATGATTCTGAAAAAATTGATAAATTCATAAGCGCTGAAATTCCAGAAAATGATGAAGAAATTAAAAGATTAGTTATGACGCATATGCTTCATGGTCCTCATTCCAAAAATACTCCTTGTTACGACGTAGATTCAAAAAAATGTAAAAAACATTTTCCTAAAGATTTTAGCAATATAACAACGTTTGATAAATCGGGATTTCCTCATTATCGTCGTAGAGACAATAGATATAAGAGTTATGTTTATAACAAACAAATTGATGGTATGGATATAAACGTTGATAATTCAATGGTAGTTCCTTATAATTCATATTTTTAGAAAAAGTAAAAATGTTGCGTCAAGCATGTGGCAGAACTAGTTTATCTCTTACTAGCATCCCCCGTCGCGGCTTCGCCCGCGATACGTGTAATTGGGAACAACAAAATTTGTATCTCATAAACATAGAATTTCATTTGTTACTGGATTTTTTCTGAATTCAAAGGACCTCTGGGTAAATAATATTCTTTGTCGTTATTTTATTATGTGGTAATAGAATGAATTGATTCTCAGATTTACCTGTCCTAGAGAATCCAACGTATAATTGACCATGGGAAAAGCATTCTATACGTAAATCAATTCCAACGTATTTAAACGTTTGCCCTTGTGCTTTGTTAATTGTAATAGCAAAAGAAATTTTTATAGGGAATTGTAATCTCTTAAATTGAAAAGGTAAATCAGTAGGGATCATGGGAATTCGGGGTATAAGAGCAGTCTCTCCTGCAGCTGGGCCAGTGAGGATGATAGCTTCGAGTACGTTATTTCGCATAATCTTTATTTGTAATCGAGTGCCATTACAAAGTTTAGGAGGATTCGAAGCGAAGCGAAAGCTGGTCAGCTTCAGAAACGAAATAAATCTGTAAAAATTGCGGATTCTCGCCAGAAGTAGGCAATAGACTTCCAATACGATGACAAACTTGTCCTTGGATCTTGAACGTAGGCATAAAATTCCCTTCTACGATTTGTTTTGCACCGAAAGAAATCATTTGGAATAACGTATTGTATTTTCTCAAATTGTTGAGAAAATTTTCTGATAGTGGATGGAATCCCAAAATTATACTTTTAAGAGGTCCTGGAGGTTCCTCAAGTTGTAAAAGAGAAACTTTGCCTCCTGCACAACACATGCCTGCGGCTTCATCATTCCATTTTTTGGCGAAGCAATGATTGCATATTCTATCCATTGAACCAATTTGCACATCTTTTGAATCAATATAATTCAAAAAACAATTATATTCAAAAGCAGTTCTGTAACCTGCCACATGGACTCTGGTTTGCTCTGGGACTGCTCTACGATATACTGACATTCGATTTGCAGACCGAGTCTGACGACCCAATCCGCTCAATCGTGTTTTCGGCATAATATATATATATGCGAGAAATTTTCTACAAAGGGAGAGACAATATCTATGCACTTTCATGCTCTAGTTATAAGTGAAGCAGCTCAACTCTCTTGCAGATAGCGCTCAGGCGCCTAGTGGAGAAGGCGCGAAGCTCGTCGCTGTAGCCTGGGTCGGCGGGCGGAGGGACTACTTTCCGCGCAGGCGCCGTGCCTGCCATTCGGGGGTTCTGCGGTTAATACGCCAAGAAGTAGTAGTTCGACTATTTATTTATTCATTTAAATAATGTATTTTTCAACGTTTTGCATAGCCTATAACCATCTGGCGTGTGCAATGAAGCTACTGTCAAAATTTGGTAACATTCGATTCAGTAGTTTTGGAGCCAAATGCGAACAAAAAAACGGCTTCCTCTTTATATAATAGTAAGATATTGCTTAAAAAAAAAATGAAATCCATAATAGACACATGAGTCAATCTATTATTTCATCAGTATTCATTCAGATTAATTCTCATATAGTTGGAGTATTACGTATTCTTATTACAGTTCACATACTATAGAAGACGTTGTCAACTTTAACTAACCAATTACGAAAAAACTTACCAGAATGCTCTTAGGTACCTCAGCAATTATTTGAAGAACTAATGACGAACCAAATTGACGCCACTTGGTAGGATCGAATATCTTTGAATGCCTTATTAAACTGACATATAATATTCTTCATTACCTATTTATTTTTAGTTAAACGGTTTCACAACCTCTCCTCAATCGTTTGATTCATTTCAAATATATTTTTGTATCGTAATTGCAATGCAGTTAATCCTATAATTCAGATAGACTTTATATATTCTTCTATTATCAATACTTTCATTGTCTTTCAAAGAGACAAATATTAATAATTCAAACTATTGATCATATGTCTCAGTAAATTATAAATATTTCTATAATATTTCTATGATAATTTTTACATCCAGTGATTTAGTGAAATATTATTATTCTTAAGACGTTAAAAATGCCTACCAAGTGGCGTCAATTTGGTTCGTCATTAGTTCTTCAAATAATTGCTGAGGTACCTAAGAGCATTCTGGTAAGTTTTTTCGTAATTGGTTAGTTAAAGTTGACAACGTCTTCTATAGTATGTGAACTGTAATAAGAATACGTAATACTCCAACTATATGAGAATTAATCTGAATGAATACTGATGAAATAATAGATTGACTCATGTGTCTATTATGGATTTCATTTTTTTTTTAAGCAATATAAGAGATAAACTAGTTCTGCCACATGCTTGACGCAACATTTTTACTTTTTCTAAAAAAGGTTTTTTTGAGGATTTCAATTCTTTTTGCGGAGTATAATATATTATAAAAATAATAATCAATAAAATGTATATGCATTAGCGTCAGTAATAAAATTGAATAGATATTTTTCCAAAATGCAAATATTTATATGGATGAGCGATACACAAAAAAAAATATATGTAATCAGTAGAAAATAATTAATCTATTATCTGAATTTAAGACAAGGCATCAAAATTTATCACATGTTTTTTTATAACTATTTTTACATAGGCAAATGGTGGTTTAGGGTTTGGGATGATGATGTCGGCATGTCGACTGAATATTTGAATAAGGATATAACCTGATACCCGATAATGTCCAGGTGGCTAGGGTCGCTGATGACAGTGTCCTGAGGGTGCGCTTCTGGTATTTTTGTTTGAGGAAGCTGACTACTTTGACTACCTGGACATCATTAAGGTCCAGAGTCAGCTACTTGGAACACTGTCATCGGGTACCCTGGCTACTTGGACATCGTTCGGGTCCAGGGTAAGCTACTTCAATCAAAAATACCAGGAGCGCACCCTTGGAACACCGTCAACGGGTACCCTGACTACCTGGACATCGTTCGGGTCCAGAGTCAGCTGCTTTAAGCGAAAATTTCAGGAGCGCACCCTTGGAACACCGTCATCGGGTACCCTGACTACCTGGAAGTCGTTCGGGTCCAGGGTCAGCTGCTTCGAGCGAAAATTCCAGGAACGCACCCTTGGAACACCGTCATCGGGAACCCTGACTATCTGGACTTCGTTCGGGTCCAGGGTCAGGCACTCCAATCAAAAATACCAGGAGCACACCCTTGGAACACCGTCATCGGGTACCCTGGCTACCTGGACATCGTTCGGGTCCAGGGTCAGGCACTCCAACCAAAAATACCAGGAGCGCACCCTTGGAACACCGTCATCGGGTACCCAGACTACCTGGACCTCGTTTGAGCCCAGGGTAAGCTACTCCAACCAAAAATACCAGGAGCGCACCCTTGGAACACCGTCAACCGGTACCCTGACTACCTGGACATCGTTTGGGTCCAAGGTCAGCTGCTTTAAGCGAAAATTCCAGGAGCGCACCCTTGGAACACCGTCATCGGGTACCCTGACTACCTGGACCTCGTTCGGGTCCAGGGTCAGCTGCTTCAAGCGAAAATTCCAGGAGTGCACCCTTGGAACACCGTCATCGGGTACCCTGACTACCTGGACCTCGTTTGAGCCCAGGGTAAGCTACTTCAACCAAAAATACCAGGAGCGCACCCTTGGAACACCGTCAACGGGTACCCTGACTACCTGGACATCGTTCGGGTCCAGGGTCAGCTGCTTTAAGCAAAAATTCCAGGAGCGCACCCTTGGAACACCGTCATCGGGTACCCTGACTACCTGGACATCGTTCGGGTCCAGGGTCAGCTGCTTCAAGCGGAAATTCCAGGAGCGCACCCTTGGAACACCGTCATCGGGTACCCTGACTACCTGGACCTCGTTTGAGCCCAGGGTAAGCTACTTCAACCAAAAATACCAGGAGCGCACCGTTGGAATACCGTCAACGGGTACCCTGACTACCTGGACATCGTTCGGGTCCAGGGTCAGCTGCTTCAAGCGAAAATTCCAGGAGCGCACCCTTGGAACACCGTCAATGGGTACCCTGACTACCTGGACATCGTTCGGGTCCAGGGTCAGCTGCTTTAAGCGAAAATTCCAGGAGCGCACCCTTGGAACAGCGTCATCGGGTACCCTGACTACCTGCACATCGTTCGGGTCCAGGGTCAGCTTTTCCAAGTCAGAATACGAGGAGCGCACCCTCGGGACGCTGCCATCGGCGACACTAGCTACCTGGGCATTATCGGGTATTAGGGTATATGCTTATTCAAATAAAACTCAAGTCGACACGCTGACATCGGCATCCTAAACTACCATTTGCCCGTGTAAAATCAATTATAAAAAAAAACATGGAATGAATTTTGATATGTCTTGTCTTATCTTCTGTAAGTTTGAAAAAATCTGCAGTACTTTTCGTTGAATCTATGTGACACGGCCAATAGTTTTGCCATATTCTTTCTAACTATAATACATTAATAATTTACTTTCAATCCCATGGTTTCAAATCTACGCGGGAAGCAAGAGCATGTAAACGTGTTATGTACTATGCGTGAACATAGCTGCTTTATCAGGCTACCGCGGCTAACTTCATGGTAATAAGAAAAAATGATCTGAACAAAAATCTGGTCGGGAGAAAAAAGTAGTGGATCGCTTGACACGGTACTCCAAACTCATTATTGCGAACGAGTTTTTGAGTATTTCTTTTTGTCAATTGCTAAATTGGAATGCTAGATGATCATGAAATCCTGTTTCGCATCCAAAAAAAGTGGTTTTGGCTAAATTAAAGCCAATGTAAAAGTCGAGCGTGCAATCTCAAACATTATATAGTTGCGGTGTCTTCTGCTTGACGCATGGAACACTACCGCGTTCCGTGATCTTTTAAAACGATACAACTGTCACATTAATGTTGAATATTGTGCGTCTATAATGAGTATTAAATATTTGTATATGTATTTAAATAAAGGTCATGATAGGGCATATATGAAAATCGATAGTAACAATTCAACTACAAAAAGTACCGATGAAATATCTAGATACATAGATTGTCGTTACGTCAGTCCAATGGAAGCATCTTGGCGTATTCTATCGTTACCAATATGTGGACGATCACATTCGGTTATTGCTTTGGCTATCCATTTAGAAAATCAACAACAGATAGTTTTTAAAGATAACGAACAAATTGATATCAATGAATTAAATTCAGAAACAACTTTAACTGCTTGGTTTAAATTAAATCAAAAAGATGAAAAAGCTCAAAATTTATTATATTCAGATATTCCTGAGTTTTATACTTTTAAAAAATCATCTGGTTGGTCTAGACGTCAAAAACATTCGCTTACCATTGGTCGACTTGTTTCGATTTCACCTAATGAACAAGAACTCTTTCACTTAAAATTAATTCTTCTCAGAGTCAAAGGAGCCACTTCCTTTAATGATTTGAAAACATACAATAATATTCAATATATAAACTATACAGAAACTGCTATAGCTATGGGACTTGTGGAATGTGATGATGTAATATATAAAATGTTTGATGAAGCATGTGCAATTATGGTTCCTCGACAATTAAGAAAATTTTTCGCATATTATTTAATCCTAGATAAACCTATTTTTTCTTTACAACTTTGGAATAAATATAAAAATTCGTTTTGTGAAGATTTTTCAGAGGACTCTGAAAATCAATCTTTAAACGAATTGAATAAAATTTTTAATTCTGAAAATTGTAAGTGTTCAGACTTTGGTTTACCAGAACCTGTTCAATCTCAACATATTGTTACAGATACAGATATTTCAAATTACAAAATATTCTTTGATTTATATCATAATAAATTAAATAAAGATCAAAAACTAATATTTGATTATGTTAAATCTAGCAATGATAAATTGATTTTCGTTGACGCATCAGCTGGAACAGGAAAAACTTTTCTCTTTACTTGTATAATTTATTACTTTTTGAGTATTAAAAAACAAATTTTATCAATGGCATGGACTGGTATAGCTTCAATTTTGTTACCTAAAGGTATGACAAGTCATAAGACTTTTAAACTACCTTTAGATCTAAATTCATGTCAAACCTTATTTTTCAAAAAAGATTCAGATAAAATGACAATTAAAAATTGTGATGTAATAATTTGGAACGAAGCATCCATGATTCATAAAAAAGCATTAGAAATTGTTGATATAACATTGAAAGATATTTGTAATAACAATAAATTTTTTGGTAATAAATTAATACTTTTAGGAGGAGATTTTAGACAAATTTTACCAGTTATTAAATTTGGAACAAAAAATACAATCTTAAACGAAACTATAAAATTTTCATCTTTATGGACAAAATTTAAAATGTTAAATTTACACCGTAATATAAGATCACGCGATCATGATTTTTCGTCTTTACTCATGAAAATTGGTAACGGAGAAATAGATAATTTTCAAATTCCAGATGAATGGAAAACATCAGATATTATACACAAAGTATATGGCTCTACGATACAAAAATCCGATGATTTATCGGATAAAGTAATATTGACAAGTCGTAATGATGATGTACGGATAATTAATAAAAAAATTTTAGAAAAAATTCAAAGTAAAGAACATATCTATTATAGCATCGATTATGCTAAGCATAAAGGAACTGATAGAGCCCAAGACGATGCTATAATGGATTATCCTATAGAGTATTTGAACAGTATAAAAATACCAGGTTTTCCAATTCATGAATTAATTTTAAAAAAAGGATGTATTGTTATGTTAATCAGAAATTTATGTACAAAAGATGGTTTATGTAATGGTACAAGATTAAAAATTTTAGATTTATATAAATTCAATATTAAAGCAGAAATAATTACAGGTGACAGGAAAAATGATGTAGTTTTTATCCCAAGAATTGTTTTAGATACAGGGGAATATACATCGCTTCCTTTCATCTTATTTCGGCGTCAATTTCCAATTGTTTTAGCTTTTGCTATGACAATCAATAAATCCCAAGGACAAAGTTTTGAGTCAGTAGGAATTTATCTGAATAAACCCTTATTTTCTCATGGACAATTATATGTAGCTCTTTCGCGTTGTAAAAACAAAAACAAAATTTATATTCAAAATGATGATATAAATTCTGACATAATAGAAAATATTGTTTGGAAAGAAATATTAAATTAGTTACATCATCGTTATGATTTGTTAACATCACTTTGTGTACAAGATTATCGTAATTTTCTATCGAACAACAATACATTGTTTCCAATTATATTGTTTGTTATCCATTCATTAAGGATTTTGAAATTGTTTATTTCACCATTCCCAATTTTCATGAAAAATGATGAAAATTACTCTCGCAATCTACAAGTCTCATGGCTCGCTGCTTCAGAAAAAGTTTTGTATAAAATATTGTTATTTGTTTTCAAATAATCAAAAAATGTTACACCTTTAACTGTAAATAGAATCAGTTTGAAATTGAACAATTTTTGTTCATTTGTAGAGATGGATAACAACTCGACCAATTATTGGTGAATGTTTTTTACTTCGTTATCAACCATAAAAATATATAAATATTCTATACTCTTTATAGAGGCATAATATTCATCAACTATGTGACGAGTGAATATTTTTAAAGAGAGAAATTATAGGGAAAAATCATTGTATTATCGACATTAATGTCCAAAGGGTCGATTGATTTTAAACGTCGTTTATAAACGTATTTTTCGTGACTGTTATCTAGTCGATGATATGTAGGGAAAGCTGTTTTATCGAATATAGTTTCGTTATTAAATTGTTTAGGGAATATTTTGTTACGAAATTATGTATCCATGTTATAACATGGAGTATTTTTAGAATGCAAACCACATAACATATGTTTTATAACTAATAATTTGCGAAGTTCTTGATCATATTCATTTCGATAGTCAAATGAACTTAAATTTTTTTACTTTTATAATTTTTTGTAAAGTTTGGACTCCAACATAAATCATTACCCAGGAACATAAAGAGAAAATATCATTGGATCTAGATGAAACAATAATTCATTCATAATATACTTCTCTTGTGAATTTTGTTGTAGATGTTTAGAATAAACGCATTATTTGGTAAGTCTCCTTTTTACTTAAACTTACATTACATAAACTTTTGTTGTAGAAACTATTTGGAACTATGGAACCACAATGGGACCAAAATGTAGAACGATATTATTTTGTTGATCGAAATTTCAATCCAAACTACCGTATTTATGGGCAGTATAATTCAGTTATTAATGAATTTTTTATCGAAGATGATTTATATATATCATTCCTAGAAAAAGAAGACAGGGATACTCAAGAATATAATAGATATTGGCAAAGAAAAATGGATAAATTCAATTTATGGAATGATATAATAATAAATCATCCTTCATTTACTTGTATTTTCGATAAATTAACAGATATTCCAGAACATATATTAGATGATATACTTGAATTTGCTAAATTTCGTTTTGTAAATGAATACGGGCCAAAATCAAGTGATTTTGAAGATATTTTAAATCATGAAAATTATATAATTTACTTGAGTAACAAAATTTATGGAAGTTATGATAATTTTTTTGATAATGATCAAGAACATATTTATATTTCATTAGTTTTGTCTAATCCCTAATAGGGGGATGAAAAAAAACATGTTTTCTTGTATATTATATTTTTCAGGAGCATGAAAATATTCAAATGTTTAATGTGTACAAAGCATTTCACAAGTTACAAATTTTATACAGAACACTTCAAGAAAATGCATACGTTTTTATGTTCAATTTGTAATAGTATATTTCAAGATAAAAGAAACTTTGTCCGGCATGTGAAAGAACATCAATCTATAAGATCATATCATTGTTTGAGATGTGGTTTATGTTTTAAAAGAAAATATCATTTAACTCGGCATTTAAAAATTCATTGTGATTATTTTACTTAGATATAACATATAAAACAATTTATATCCATCTATAAAAATCATATATTTTTATAGAACAATAAGATGTCAAAGCGATCTTCAGATAATATTGAAAAACAGAATAAAAAAATGAAAAATATACCATTTTCTTCATCGACATATATAAAAGCGATTGAGATTGGAGATAAAACAGCGTATGTCCTTTTCTTCAAATATACTACATCCAAAATGAAATTATAATTATTTATAATTTTTTGTTATAGTTGCGTGGTAGGCTTTATCGATGAAATTATACAGGAATGTAGTTTCACGAATAAAAGTACCAATAAGACTTTCAAGATCATGAAATTCATTTTGAATAATAATGAGGGCCTCAAAATTCAATGTAATATATATGATTCAAATATTATCAAATTTCGGTCACAGATACAATTGAAGCAGGTATAAAAATTCAATTAGTAATAATACAATTAGTATTGATTGTATTATTACCTATAATTGTATTAATTAATACCTTTTTTTATTACAGAAAATATTATTAGAAATGGTCTCAGTCTCGAAATCTACAAGCTTTTCTAAAGGAAATGTCATTTTTGAATTGAATCTCCAGAAATATTCAATTATTAATGAATTAGGAGAATTCATTAATACTTCGAGACCGACAGAAATTACATTTTCAGAAATTCCTAATAATAATGGATATATAAGTGAATATCTATATAAAGTTTTTCAATTTGATAAGCTATAATTAATATTCAACGTACTATATTTACAGAAATATCTGGGTACTTGAGAAATCAATTCATTCAGAAGAATGAAAATATATCAGAATATTTTGCAGTTATAACAGATGGAACATATAAATTAGATATCATAATTTGGTTCGAATTAGATGAACAAATTAATAGAGGAACCAAAATAGAAATAGTTGGTGATTTACAAGAATCTGGTACATAAACATGTTAAATAAATAGATATACTTATGAATATAGATGAAATACTTAAATATAAACGTCTTTATTAGGAAAATCATATGTACTCCTTATCAAAGAGAAAGAAAATTTAAAATGTTTGAAGAACATAGAACCAATGGACATAACCAAATTATTGGAAGGCTCAAAAATGTTTTGGGTAAAAATATAAAGATCCCAAAAAATCAAAGATGTTTAGAGTGTAATATAAGAGATATATTTATTATAAAAAATTTTCTATAGCATGACCATGACTCCGATCAAAATCCATAAATGAAGACAAAGAAAAGAAAGAAAATATAAAAATATTCAAAGGCGAAATACAAATTAGAATATCAATTTTAAAATTCAGACCTCTTGGATCCAAATAATAAGAGTACGTTATAATTACAATTACATCACGTCGTTATCATAAAATTACAGATATTAAATTCCTGTTTATTTCAGCACACACTATTAAAGACAATATTTACATATTCATATATAATTTAAATTAATAAAAATAATATATTCTTTTTTATTATATATTTTAATGAAACTATTGTTTTTAATAGTGTGGGTGGAATAGGCCTATATTGTATACATTATATATGTATATATGTATATATATATGTACACACACACACATATATATATATATAAATATGTATAATGTGAACTATATGGGGATACCACTAATCAAAAACGCGCTGGTATCTACTGCAAAGTGGCGTGGAAACGATACATTGTATTGACACAAAATCTATAAATTGATCAGTCCAATACAATCTAATTATTTCTAAAGTGATGGCTAAGGAAACACCTAAGGAGGGTAAACGGAGAGCTAAATAGGGGAGAGGGAGATTAAAAAGGGGAGCAAAAAGGGGAGCAAAAAAGGAGAGCCAAAAGGGGGAGCCAAAACGTAAGTTCTGTTTCATTAAAGCCTCTTTGAGAAAACATACTGCTAAGGCACTTGGCAGCGGTTTTTTGGTTTAGGTTTTTCGCGTGTTTCATTTCGGATTCTCGGCAGCAGATTTCGAAAAAGATTGAAAGATTTTGTATCCTGTGCAGTTGGAAAAACCACTGCCAAGTGCCTCAGCAGTGTGCTTTCTAAAAGTATTGTAATTGAACCTCAACTTGCATTAATCGCCACTCTCTGAGAAAACTAAAGGAACCTCTAACTCATTTCCTCCACTCCATAGTAACGGTTGCTAAGGACGTAAACAACGGTTGCTATGGTAAATATCCAAGCTTTTTAGTCATCAACCAGTTGTGAAAATGGACTTCTAACTGACTTTTCCCACTCCATAGTGACGGTTGCTAAGGACGTAAACAACGGTTGCTATGGTAAATATCCGAGCTTCTATGTTCTAACTTCTTAGTCATCAACCAGTTGCGAAAATAGACCTCTAACTGACTTTTCCCACTCCATAGTAACGGTTGCTAAGGACGTAAACAACGGTTGCTATGGTAAATATCCGAGCTCCGATGTTCTTACTTCTTCGTCATCAACAGTTCCGAAAATGGACCTCTAACTGACTTTTCCCACTCCATAGTAACGGTTGCTAAGGACGTAAACAACGGTTGCTATGGTAAATATCAGAGCTTCGATGTTCTTACTTCTTAGTCATCAAGAGTTCCGAAAATGAACCTCTAACTGACTTTTCCCACTCCATAGTAACGGTTGCTAAGGACGTAAACAACGGTTACTATTGTAAATATCCAAGCTGGATGTTCTTACTTCTTCGTCATCAACAGTTCCGAAAATGGACCTCTAACTGACTTTTCCCACTCCATAGTAACGATTACTAAGGACGTAAACAACGGTTGCTATGGTAAATATCCGAGCTTCGATGTTCTTACTTCTTAGTCATCAACAGTTCCGAAAATGGACCTCTAACTGACTTTTCCCACTCCATAGTAACGGTTACTAAGGACGTAAACAACGGTTGCTATGGTAAATATCCGAGCTTCGATGTTCTTACTTCTTAGTCATCAACAGTTCCAAAAATGGACCTTCAACTGAGGGGTGGAAGAGGTGGAATAAAAGGTGAAAAAAGGGGGGAAAAAGGGGTGGAAAAAGGGGCAGAAAAAAGGGGGTGGAAAAAGGGGTAAAAAAGGGGTAAAAAAAAGGGGTAAAAAAAGGGGTGAGAAAAGGGGAGCAAGAAAGGGGAGCAAAAAAGGGGAGCCAAAAAGGGGAGCCAAAAAGGGGAGCCAAAAAGGGGAGCCAAAAAGGGGTCGAAAACTTTCACGGCGGCGGCGGCGGCGGCGGCGGTCTGGCTTTTAATATATTAATAATATGTATAAATATCAGGTCAATCAATATATATTTGAATACAATATAAATGTCAGTTTCGTGAATATATGTATGAATATCAGTTCAATCAATATATCAATATATATATATATATATATAAACACATTTAAATGCAATATTAATGTCAGTTTCATGAATATATAGATTCCATTTCAATCAATATACATGTAAATATAATATAGAAATGTCAGTTCAATGAATATACCATTATAATCAATATGTGAAAATAGAGATCCATCTATATATATATATATATATATATATGAATGAATGAAATATATATTTACTGTGATAAATATCAAGCTGCTACTCTGGAGATCCTTCTTGCTCGAGTTCAAGTCTTGAAATGAAGACGAACTGCTGCAAACCCTCACTTTTATATGCTCGAGAAACAAACGAAATGTAGAACTGCGAGAGTTTATATATATATATATAGAATATACGAATGTCAGTTTCATGAATATATAGATTCCATTTCAATCAATATACATGTAAATATAATATAGAAATGTCAGTTCAATGAATATACCATTATAATCAATATGTGAAAATAGAGATCCATCTATATATATATGAATGAAATATATACTTACTGTGATAAATATCAAGCTGCTACTCTGGAGATCCTTCTTGCTCGAGTTCAAGTCTTGAAATGAAGACGAACTGCTGCAAACCCTCACTTTTATATGCTCGAGAAACAAACGAAATGTAAAACTGCGAGAGTTTACTCTAGAGTCTGAGGCGTGTGTTTAAAACAGCACTGCACGAACTTTTCTTTCGAGATCCAGAGAGTGAGACACAGGTTCAAACTGAGCGAGTTTCATTTTTTTCTCCGGAGGCTGCCTATAAAAGCAGGCTTGTCATCCTTCATCAGCTCATTCCCGAATCGTCAGTCGAGCGGTAAGGAGCTCCGTCGAAATGGAATACATTGTGGATCTACAAGGTTTCAGGAGATCATCGAATCTCTTGATAGCCAAGGAGTTAGCAGTTATTCCAATCGAGGAGAAGGAAATAAGATTGCCACCAATCTGTCTGTTTCAACCACCTTGCAAGTGGGTTCGTCTGCTCAACGAAGAACGCAAAACAAATCGTTGGCTTGAATCGAACTATCACGGAATTCCTTGGGATTCAGGCTCTGTTCCTTACAGTTGTATGATCAGAGTTGTCCAAGACAGTTTGAAAGATGCAGCACGGATTTATGTTAAGGGTGTAGAAAAGAAAAGATGGTTGGAAAAGCTTTTACCTGGAAAGTAATTATTGAAATTCATTCGTCATAGTGTTTCAATTATACTCACCAATTCTGCTTTTATAGGTTCGTTATCAATATGGATGATTTGCGCTGCCCCTCACTGAAAAGTTTGCAGAAAATCAAAAAATTCAACTGTTTGCATCATCCTCTACGTCGGCATGCAGTTTGCGCCGTAACGAATGCATACTCCCTGAAAAATTGGCTCTTAACACGTCGAAAGGAGCAGCTTGCGGTGAGTCAAGAAGGAATCGATGAAGTGGATCAAGTGATCTACACCGAACCATCGTTTTCATTCCGGGATCCGGCAGAAGTTGACGAGAAGATTCTATCCATGTTTAATTGATTTATAACTGTATATTATTAGAAATAAATTTATCTATTGAAAGAGAGTCATTGGAAGAGGAAAAGAATCATTGGTTCGCTTTGTACATTGAAATATTCAATGTATAAGGCTTACGAAAGATTCTGCTGGCTGTTCTCTACAGGTAGAAAGCGATGGTTTGGGGCTTTCTCCCTCTCTTTCAATAAAATTGATTATTTTTAAATTAATAACAATTGATATACAAACTAATTGATCATAGAATAAAATATTGTTATAGGCCAAATCGAGAATTCATATTTTGTAGATTTAAATTGGAAAATTATTCATATCAAAGACATACATTATTCTGTACAAGTGAAAATTCTTTCAATAATTTTTCAGTTCAAAAAAATAAAAATCAGATATCAACATTAATTTTTAAGTTTATATATAATTTAAGAAATATGAATGTAATGTAATACATCTAAATATATGTAAATTTGCTGCAATAAATATACATTTTTCATTCAAACAGATAGATTCAAATCCAATTCAAATCCATCAATTCATTTGAACAATAGATTGGAAAAATAAACAGAATGTATACATTCAAACGATTTATTCAATATTCCATAATCAATCAAATGATTCTCCATTGGAGATACAAAAATATTCATATCAAAAATCATTTATATTCATAATATAAACTCATCAGATACAAAATATAAGAGAGAAAAAGGTTTCATGATATACTTATATCTAAGTTATGCTGCAATGATGTAAAGATTCAAAATTTATGGAAGTACAAAAATTCATGAGTAAACTGTGTGTAAAGAAAAAACGAATGCAAGCTTTAAACCATCGAGGTAGAAGAAACTCGGTTGGAAACTAGAAGAATGCTGCAAACTAATCCATTCTCGACCTGTAACATGAAATAAAGATATTCATCAATTTTGATACAAACATTCGCAAATATTAGAGATTTTGACATATACATACCGAAGTGAATCATTGTGGTGGTGGAAAACTGCGGACAAGAATATTGGCGTATTCAACAAACTCCTCATAGCTGAGATCTGAAAGTGATGGCATAGCGTCTGAAGATTCTGTTTGCTTCACTTCAGGAGGTTGAACTACCAAAAACTCTTCAGCTGGCAAAACTTCGATGTCTTCTAGAGCTACGTTTGTGGTAAATTTACTCAAATCCAAAGGCTGATCTTGTAATTCATTCGATGAAGAAACATGACTAAAAATCACAGGCTGAACCTGTTCAACTTCGGGTTTTGATTCGACGTCGATTTGTTTTTGAACTGCGTTATCAAATGATTTACCTTGACTCAAATCCAGCACTTGAAACGATCCATTTGATGAAGATACATTATTCAAAACCACAGACGGTTCAACTTCAGTTCTTGATTCATCAATTTTGTTTTGATCTGCGTTTTCGGAAAATTTGCGAACACACAAATCCAACACTTAGAAACATTTTCTAGATTCAAAACTTGATCAACTAGTGATGATAGGAAGCAACAAAGATTTGCTTGAACTCCAATACTTTTTTGACTTTTAGCTTTGAGAGACGAAGACTGAGCGATTGGAATTTTTTCTGCATCGGAGAGTTTTTGAATACTCTTAATCCTCGGTTTCTTCTTCTGTGTATTTGCAGGTATGTCTTCAAGAACATTCTTTGTCGCTCGAGGCTTTTTCGTCAAACTATTCAAAAGTTTAGACTTTTGCTTTTCGCTAAGCATTTGTCCTTTCCCCCCCAGGCGCTTTTCTCTTTTTGCTTTCTCAAAGAGAAAGCTTTGTAATGGGGCAAAAATCGACCCAACGAATCAGACCTCGGGACCTCGATTTTCGTGATCTACGGGTCGAAAAACATGGAAATTCAAAAGTGTCTGTATGTATGTATGTGTGTGTGTGTGTGTGTGTGTGTGTGTGTGTGTGCGTCCCGTTTTTTTTTCGTCCACGATAACTCTCGAAGGAATGGTCCGATCGTCTTGAAATTTTGCACACAGGTTAATCGCGGCAAAATCTCGGGCGAGTTCAATTTTCAGCGAAATCCGTTGGTTATTTCGCTAGCAACCGTTCCTAACGTGTTTTCTCACAAATCCTTATGAGTGCTCATTGGGGCAAGCCGGAAAATCAGTTTTAAGTCACACTCGATGGCCAAGGACACTGAATTGTTGTATTTGCTCCATAACAACGGTTGTTTACTTCCTTAGCAACAGTTACGAAGGTTGGAAATCATTAATTTATGACCTGTTTCCATCACTTTCGACGGCAAAGGACACAAAATCTTCCCAATTAGCTCCTTAGCAACCGTTGTTCACCGCCCTAGCAACCGTTGCTAAGGGGGAAAAAAATTGATGTAAGTTTCGTTTCCAGTATTTTCAACGTACTATAGAGAAAATTGGGAAAATTCGGTGTCTTTTGCCGTCGAAAATGATCAAAATAGAATTTGAATTGATCATTTCCAACCTCAGCCGTCGAAAATGATCAAAAACGGACTTAAGGGCAGGGCGGATCGATTTTGACCGCTATTAAACCGTATGACAGTCACAAGATGAATTGATTGAAAAATTATGCAGGTCCAAATGTCTCGCATCGTGTAGAACCTTGAACCGTTTGCTTTGTTGCATTTGATCAAATAATAAGAGAGCCCGGGCAGACATCAACACTCGCAACATAGTTTGGTCAATTGAAAAAGAACGACACTTTACACAGTCACAAAGATACGAATTGAATTGATTAAATAATTTTTTTGTAATTTTTGATAAATAGATGATAGTATCTACGGTAGTGGAAAGGTGAAAATACAGGTTTGGGAAGCGTTTGTCGGTGATATTGAAGCCTCTTTGAGAAAGCATACTGCTAAGGCACTTGGCAGCGGTTTTTGACTGTGGATTGTTCTCCTGATTACTTGTAGAAGCGATGTCCATAAGAATTTCATCTCCCAACTTTGATTCTGGAAATTGCTCAATTCCAAATTCTGTCTCAGAAATTTGCTTAACTTCGAGGAGTATAGAGGGTGGAATAACTTCTGACTGCTGCTGAATGTGCTGTTCAACAACTGGAACTGCTTCTGTGGCATCAAGGAGATGCTCTCCTTCGGATATCTCTCTATATTAAAAGCCAGACCACCACCGCCGCCGCCGTGGGAAATTTTGACCCCCAAGTTGCCCCCCTTAGTTGCCCCCCTTGATTGCCCCCTTAGTTGCCCCCCAAATTGCCCCCTTAGTTGCCCCCCAAGTTGCCCCCCATTTTACCCTCTTTTCCACCCATTTTTTCACCTCTTTTTCACCCCATTTTTCACCCTCTTTTTCAACCCATTTTTTCACCTTTTTTCACCCCATTTTTCACCCTCTTTTTCCACCCTTTTTTTCACCTTTTTTTCACCCATTTTTTCACATCTTTTCCCCTCTCTTTTTTTCACCTCCCTTTTTTCACCCTCTTTTTCCACTCTTTTTTTCACCTTTCTTTCACCCATTTTTTTCACCTCTTTTTCCCCTCTCTTTTTTTTTCACCCCCCATTTTTTCACCCCTCTTTTTTCACCCTTTTTTTATCCCTCTTTCCACCCCTTTTTTCCACCCTTTTTCCACCCTTTTTTTACCTCTTTTTTCACCACTTTTTTCACCCTCCAATGAGAATCGAAGAGAATCGATGAGATATTTCCCATAGCAACCACTGTTGATATCCTTAGCAACCGTTGCCCCCTTAGTTGCCCCCATTTCACCCTTTCATTCACCCTTTTTTTTCCCTCTTTCCACCCTTTTTTCCACCCTTTTTCCACCCCTTTTTTTACCTCTTTTTTCACCACTTTTTTCACCCTCCAATGAGAATCGAAGAGAATCGATGAGATATTTCCCATAGCAACCACTGTTGATATCCTTAGCAACCGTTGCCCCCCTTAGTTGCCCCCCATTTCACCCTCTTTTTCCACCCATTTTTTCACCTTTTTTTCACCCCATTTTTCACCCTCTTTTCACCTATTTTTTCACCTTTTTTTCACCCCATTTTTCACCCTCTTTTTCCACCCTTTTTTTTACCTTTTTTTCACCCCATTTTTCACCCTCTTTTTTCACCCTTTTTTTTTATCCCTCTTTCCACCCCTTTTTTCCACTCTTTTTTCCACCCCTTTTTTCACCTCTTTTTTCACCTCTTTTTTCACCCTCCAATGAGAATCGAAGAGAATCGATGAGATATTTCCCATAGCAACCACTGTTGATATCCTTAGCAACCGTTGCCCCCCTCAGTTGCTCCCCATTTCACCCTCTTTTTCCACCCATTTTTTCACCTTTTTTTCACCCCATTTTTCCCCCTCTTTTTCCACCTATTTTTCACCTTTTTTCACCCCATTTTTCACCCCTTTTTTCACCTCTTTTTTCACCTCTTTTTTCACCCTCCAATGAGAATCGAAGAGAATCGATGAGATATTTCCCATAGCAACCACTGTTGATATCCTTAGCAACCGTTGCCCCCCTTAGTTGCCCCCCATTTCACCCTCTTTTTCCACCCATTTTTTCACCTTTTTTTCACCCCATTTTTCACCCTCTTTCCACCTATTTTTTCACCTTTTTTTCACCCCATTTCACCCTCTTTTTCCACCCTTTTTTTTACCTTTTTTTTACCTTTTGTTCACCCCATTTTTCACCCTCTTTTTCCACCCTTTTTTTCACCTTTCTTTCACCCATTTTTTTCACCTCTTTTTCCCCTCTCTTTTTTTTCACCCCCCTTTTTTCACCCTTTTTTTCACCCCCCTTTTTTCACCCTTTTTTTCACCCCCCTTTTTTCACCCTTTTTTTATCCCTCTTTCCACCCCTTTTTTCCACCCTTTTTTCCACCTTTTTCCCACCTCTTTTTGCTTTCTCAAAGAGAAAGCTTTGTAACGGGGTAAAAATCGACCCACCGAATCGGACTTCGGGACCTCGATTTTCGTAATCTACGGGTCGAAAAACATGGAAATCCAAAAATGTCTGTATGTATGTACGTACGTACGTGCACTTTTTTGTCGTACGATAACTCTCGAAGGAATTGTCCGATCGTCCTGAAATTTTGCACACAGGTTAGTCGCCGCAAAATCTCGGTCGAGTTCAATTTTCAGCTAATTCCGTTGTTTATTTCTCTAGCAACCGTTGCTAACGTGTTTTTGATAAAAGCTCCGAAAATCATCATCAATGCACGATGGGTCTCCAATTCTTTCGACGATCGATGAGAATCGATAAGACATTCATTTTGGAACAACCATTGTTTATTCTCCTAGCAACCGTTGCTATGGAGATACAAAATTCAGCTTCAGACTGACTTTTTTTTTTGTCGTACGTTAATTTTCGAAGGAATGGTCCGATCGTCCTGAAATTTTGCACACAGGTCGGTCTCCGGCAGATGTGAACCGAGTTCGGTGTTCAGCAACATCCGTTGTTTGATTCCATGGCAACCGTTGCTAGCGTGTTTTCGATAAGTTCCCATATAATTCATGATAAATGATCATTTGGGTGTGTATATTTATGGGATTCTATAACAATCAAAGAGACCTTTCCCGTATAAACCATTGTTGATGTCTCTAGCAACCGGTGTTTATATCGCTTGCAACCGTAACTAGGGAATGGGAAAAGTCAGTTGGAGGTTCATTTTTGGAACTGTTGATGACTAAGAAGTGAGAACATCGAAGCTCCGACATTTACCATAGCAACCATTGTTTACGTCCTTAGCAACCGTTACTATGGAGTGTGAAAAGTCAGTTGGAGGTCCATTTTCGGAACTGTTGATGACTAAGAAGTAATAACGTCGAAGCTCCGACATTTACCATAGCAACCGTTGTTTACGTCCTTAGCAACCGTTACTATGGAGTGGGAAAAGTCAGTTTGAAGTCCATTTTTGGAACTGTTGGTGACTAAGAAGTGAGAACATCGAAGCTCCGACATTTACCATAGCAACCGTTGTTTACGTCCTTAGCAACCGTTACTATGGAGTGTGAAAAGTCAGTTGGAGGTCCATTTTCGGAACTGTTGATGACTAAGAAGTAATAACGTCGAAGCTCCGACATTTACCATAGCAACCGTTGTTTACGTCCTTAGCAACCGTTACTATGGAGTGGGAAAAGTCAGTTTGAAGTCCATTTTTGGAACTGTTGGTGACTAAGAAGTGAGAACATCGAAGCTCCGACATTTACCATAGCAACCATTGTTTACGTCCTTAGCAACCGTTACTATGGAGTGGGAAAAGTCAGTTAGAGGTCCATTTTCGGAACTGTTGACGACTAAGAAGTAAGAACACCGAAGCTCGGATATTTACCATAGCAACCGTTACTATGGAGTGGAGGAAATGAGTTAGAGGTTCATTTTGCTTTCTCAAAGAGTGGTGATTAATGCAAGTTGAGGTTCAATTGCAATACTTTGAGAAAGCATACTGCTGAGGCACTTGGCAGCGGTTTTTCACCCCTTTTTTCACCTCTTTTTTCACCCTCCAATGAGAATCGAAGAGAATCGATGAGTTATTTCCCATAGCAACTACTGTTGATATCCTTAGCAACCGTTGCTTCGAAAGTTGGAAAATCAATTTTAAGTACACTCAATGACCAAGTTTGCTCCATAGCAACCGTTGTTTACCTCCCTAGCAACCATTGCGAAGGTTGGAAATGATCAATCTATGACCCATGTCTATAATTTTCGATTGCAAAGGACACAAAATCTTCTCACTTAGCTCCTCAGTAACCGTTGTTAAACACCCTAGCAACTGTTGCTAAGGGAAAGAAAAATTCACGTAAGTTTCGTTTCCAGTATTTTCAACTGTACAGGACACAAAATCTCCGTTTTACCCATAGCAACTATTGTTTACGTGTCTAGCAACCATTGCAATCTTACTCAGAATCTGCTGCTGAAAATCTGAAATGGAACACGCGGAATACTCAAACAAAAAAATATGATCTAGCACATGTCACTATTAACCTAAAGTTAAACCCACTATTAATCTAAAAAAACAAACGTTTAACATGAATATAGCTGACATTAATCTTTTATTTTGATTCGAATCGTTCGTTCAGTATTCTTTTCAATCGAACAAAATCGAAAGTTCAAGTTTAAAGTTTTATTGTTTTGAATGTAATTTTCTTTTATAATTATTACTACACTTATTATTGAAATTATCTCCACCTCTTTTTGATTTCTAAAGAACACATGGGGTTGGCGAGCGAAGCGAGCAGGGGGGTACCCTTAGTTGCCCCCCCCCCAAGTTGCCCTTCTTAGTTGTCTTAATTTCCATTCTCTTTTTCCACCCGTGTCTTCGAATAAATTATTTATTTCCAATAAATATGCAATGGTCCGATCTCCTGGAAATTTTGCACACAGGTTGGTCGCGACAAAATCTAGGCCGAGTTCAATTTTCAATAAAATCCGTTGTTTATTTGCCTAGCGACCGTTCTTAACGTGTTATCTCACGAATTCAAAATTGACGTTTGACGTTCAGACCAACCGGATGATTTCTTAAAAGTATAAAACTCCGGAATATCTGAATAAAATAAATTTTGAGCTTTTTCATCTTTTTGATTTAATTTGAACCAAGCATTTAAAGTTGTTTCTGAATTTAATTCATTCACATCAATTTGTGCAGTATCTTTAAAAATTATCTGTTGTTGATTTTCTAAATGAATAGCTAAAGAAATAACTGAATGTGATCGTGCACATATTGGTAACGATAAAATACGCCAAGACGCTTCCATAGGACTAATGAAACGACAATCTACATATCTCGATATTTCGTCTGTAATTTTGGACTCTGCATTTTTGTTATCAATTTTTATATATGCTCTGTCATGACCTTTATTCAAATACATATATAAATATTTAATACTCATTATGGATGCACAATATTCAACATTAATATGGCAGTTAAATCTCTTTAAAAGATATGCATTATAAGGGACCACCATTGAATTATCAACGTTTACATTTATACCATTAATTTGTTTATTATAAAAATAATTTTTACATTTATTATCTCTACGGCGGTATTGAAGAAAGCCCGATTTATCAAATACTGTTTCATTACTACATTTTTTAGGAAAATTTTTGTTACATTTTTTGGTATCCATGTTATAACATGGTGTTCTTTCTGAATGAGGTCCATGGAGCATATGCGTTATAACTAATCTTTGAATTTCATTATTATTTTCTGGAATTTCAGCGCTTATAAACTTATCAATTTTTTCAGAATTATTTAATTTATCTTTTGGATCCAAAACAAACAACATATGAGCATGAGGAAGACCTCTTTTCTGAAATTCGATTACATAGACGTAAGATATTATATTTCCAAAAATGTTATTGTTAATGATATCAGATAAAAGCGCCATAAATTTAACATGAAACAATCTCGCAACAATAGGTGCAATATCGTTACATGTTGACGGTTTAGGAAAATCTTTCAAAATTTCGATTAACTCAGGCCATTTTGGATTAGTTGTCATAGTTATGAATAAATCTGGTGTTACTCCTAATTTTCTTAAAATAGCCATTAATTCTTGGAAATTTTTATGCATATACCTTGGACTACCTATATATGTAGGTGGTAAAATAAATAAATTTCCAATCTTCGACTTATTTTCAAAATTTTTAGAACGATTTAAATTACTATTAGCAACATGGTCCAAAATATCTTTGTAACATGCTACCCGTAATTTTTGTTGGTTATGTCTTAAAAACTCTAATCTACAATTTTCTATAATTATATAAGCTTGAACTATATATTGTTGAGTTAAACGTCCACAAAATAACATAGGATCGAATTTTGAATTTGGTCTGTAAGATAGACGGTACGAATAATAACGAAGAGGAGTTAAATTCTTGTTACTATTAAAATTTTGTTTGAAGAGAGGACTCCAACCAAAATCACCTAACGGAAACATCAGAGGAAATATCATTGGATCTAAATGAAATGACAATTTGTTTAATATACAATTTTGATTTTTACCGTCTGGAAGATTTTCAGGATAAACGCATAAATCAATATCTTTTGGGATATCCCCATGCTCATTAATTATTAAAGCTGCACACTCAGCTGTTAGTGGTTTATTATATCGTTTTTGGTTTTTATTTAAACTTTTTAAGAAACATAAGCAATAATCATCAATATTACATTTTTCCGTTAATTCATATAAATTTTTGAACATTTTACTATATGGATTATTTTTCATTATTTCAGTTATTATCTTAATAACTGAAGCTAGCGTCTCAATCTGGGGGTTGGCGAGCGAAGCGAGCAGGGGGGTACCCCCCTAGTATTGTTAGGTGCTACGACTCTTGATGCAGTCTCACGACTTGCAAATTCTTGCTGTAAGGCCAGCATCTCCTTATGTGTCACATTAGCTCGAATCTCGTTATATTTTATGCCAGCTCGCACATTGTTGGGTGTCACATCAGTCTGAATCTCACCACAAAAATCATCCATCATATTTTGAAATAGATTCATCCTCATTTTATCTGTAATACATATAAATCATTTTATATTTAGATGTCATGCATTGGAAATTCAAAGCATGTTTTGAGGATTTAAAAAAATGGTTTTTTCGACTCACCAATAATTAATGACGACGACAATAATAGTGACAGCAACAGCAACAATGATGTCTACAAAAATGATGTGAGCGTGAACTGCGATGCGAACGTGAACTGCGATGCGAACGTGAGCTGCGATGCGAACGTGAACTGTGACGTGAGCGTGAACTGCGATGCGAACGTGAACTGCGATGCGAGCGTGAACTGTGACGTGAGCGTGAACTGCGATGCGAACGTGAACTGCCATGCGAGCGTGAACTGTGACGTGAGCGTGAACTGCGATGCGAACGTGAACTGCGATGCGAGCGTGAACTGTGACGTGAGCGTGAACTGCGATGCGAGCGTAAACTGGCTTGAGAAGAGTGCAAACTGCGATTAGAAGATCGTGATCTAGACCTTCTGAGTCCTTCGAACGGTCTTGAGCGAGATCTGGAGCTTCTGACTGGTGATCGTAATGTTGCAGGCTCTGGTGATGGTGTACGCTCTGGAGAATGAACAGGTGAACGCACTGAATAATAATTAGGCGAAGGTGATCTTGACACTGCTTGTGTAGTGTCGGGTGACTCTGGAGAATCTGGAATTCTGGGTAAAATTTGAAGTAGCAGTTGGTCGGGTATTCTCCTTTGAAAGCCAGTCGCCAGCAAGTTTCTCAATTCCAACACTGAGAGTTTCTGAATCCTTCGCATTCTTTGAAATATAGAATAATGTATGAGAAATCATTTTTATTTAGCAATGAAACATATATATTTTTATTCAGTTTACACAAAAATGTTCAAATATAAAATTCAATAATATTATAATCAAGCATCATTATCATAGATTCAATAAAATATATATAATATTATTCAATAGTAATGATATTCAATAATATTTTAGTCGAGCATCATAATAAATTCATTTAGACATGTATAATATCATTCATGTATATGCGTTCAATAATGTAATCCAATAATAATGAAATTCAATATATAATTCATGATATGTATTCGATAATAAGTCAGATATTCAATGAAATTCAAAAACATAATAAATAAGCATCAAAGTCAATATATATATATTATAAACATAATAGATATATCATGGATGTAGACGTCAGACTCGTTAAACATCCTATGAAACAAATACAGAGTTTTTGAGGAGTCGTACACACCTTGAAAAGCAATTAGGAAAGAGAGTAAAGGTGTATCTCTCAACTGCTCAAGGATAACTGTGCACGGTTATCCGCCAGAACTCCCATATATGAAAAATTTTAATAAAAATACACTTACATGTTATTCAACACCCTGAACTTATAAGCTCTAGAGTACAGCAACTCGTGGAAGGTCTTGTACGTGTAAGTTCCAGTGTACGGAGTTCGGCCATGTTGCCCATTGGAGAATGTCTGTAATTTTATAGCTGTGTATAGATATCAGTTTATCGACTTTTTATTCAATTTTGTATCAACAAATATTGCCTTCTTCGGCTGAATTTGATGTTTTGGCACAATTGTAGATAATAATTTTGAAGATTTGGACCTGGATGGATTTGTTACAACTGGATTTCTTGGATAACCTCATTACTCAGTTATTACACGTGCTTCATGGAGATTTTGTTTGACGCTTTGCTGCTTATTGGATTGGTATCAGCTTTTGAGTGGATTTGAGTTTTCTGGAGTTACGCTAATTTTTTTTCTTGTTTTGGAATTTTTGCTGTGTTTAGTACTTAATTTTTCATATCTTTATATTTTTTTGCTGCCTTTGGTTTAGTCATTCACATTCACACATAATTTTGAATTTTCCCTGCAGTTCTGATTATTATTGGTATTCATTTTCTCTTCGGTTATAGGTTTTGATTTACACTGGTTTTTTTTCCTTTTTGCCTTATATTTTGATTCTCTGTAGTTCCTGTTTCATTTACCTCGCTTGGTTTTATTGCCTGGCCTCTCTCGTTTGGGTTTTTGCTATTGGTTTAATTCGTTTCACTGAAATTGGTTTCTTAGTTGCAGTTTACTAATTCAGTTTTATGCAGGCCAAACGTGGTAACAGTGATTCTCCCCCGGAGTCAAGGGAGAATAAAAGAAGAAAATTGGACCTGATCAGGCTGGCTAAGAATAGATATTCTGATGAACATGAGGCCCCATTTATTGTACATTTGATGGATTCTAGAGAGAATTTTTGCATCGGCAATGCTCATCCCATGCTTATTGGTAGGAGTTTGAGATTGGCGGGTATTTCATTGGCAAGTATTGGTAATCCAAGTCAGGATTATTATGTATTAATTTTTCACAAATTTGAGCAAGCCAATTTTTTTGTTGAAAGTCAATGTATTGGTGTTAACCCCGACTGGATTAGTTTTATTCCAGACAGCGTGTTTTTGCACTGCGGGGTGATTAGAGACATTCCCGTTGACTATAGTGAAGTGGAAATTAGAGATGGTATCTTAGAGAAGCCAATTCTGGATAAACTAGTAGATATCTCTAGAATCCAGAGACGTGTTCTTGATGAGAAGGGTGAACCGGTTATGATAAATACCACTTCAGTTAAGTTATTTTTCTCTAATTGTTTGCCCAAGAGTGTTTGCATTGATTTTTGCTATAGAAGAATTTCCAAATTCGTTCCGCTGGTTAGAAGGTGTTTTCATTGTCAGAGGTTTGGTCATATCTCTAAAAATTGTAAGAGTGATTACCGTTGTCCTAACTGTGGCCAAAATCACAGTTCACTTGAGGTTTGTACTAATTCATCTTCTTGCGTTAATTGTAAGGGCCCTCACTCTTCTTCGGATAAGAATTGTTTAATTTTTAAATTTCTCCAAGAAGTAAACGTAGTCAAGTCTATCTCTGGGAAGAATTATGATGATGCGGTAGAAATTGTTAAGAATAGATATATCATTGGCTCCAAAGAGAAGAAAGAAGTTGGCTCGATTCTTCACAAGATTTTGGCATTTTTGAACCAGGACCATAATATTTCTTTTGTTGAACACGCGGTTTTACCCACTGGTAATAGTACTTTGATCATTCCGGGTTCTAGTGCACCCGTTGACCCGACTCCTATTGAGCCTGCCTTCGCGGATAAGGTTGTGGACCCTATTGTGGCTCTCAGAGCTATTAGAAGCTTGGTGGATAAAGACGACTTTGAATTTCTGGTTAAATCTCATAACTCTAAAAATCATAACCCGATTGTTATTGAAGATATGGATTATGAATCGCATTCAGATGAATGATTTGTGCTAGTTGTTTATATTCTTATTTATCCCTTGAGTTTCCCTTTTTTTGTTTTCTTATTATTGATCTTTTGTTTTCCCTTTTTCTTTTTGTTTTTCCTGTTCTTTTCTTCTTCTTTCATGGAAATCCTTTGTTGGAATATTAGAGGCATTAGAAGCCACAAACATGATATTCGTCTCTTGTCGGATAAATATGATATCCTTTGCTTTAGTGAAACCTTTTTATCAGATGATGTTTCTTTTCGTCATCCATTCAATTTTAACCATATCAGAAAAGATAGAAGCAGGTTTGGAGGGGGTATGCTGGTTTATGTGAAGGAAAGTCTCCAATATAGTGAATTTAGTTTGCTCAACATAGATGATAACATAGAATACATTGCCTTGAAAGTATTCAAGGAAAATGAATTTTTTCACTTAATCTCTGTTTATATGGCACCGAATGCCCTTATTAACGAATCATCATTGAAAGCTTTGTTCCAGGCCATTAAACCTCTTGATAATGTTATCCTTTGTGGTGACTTCAATGCTCATAATGCACTATGGTTTTCAAATTCATCTAATGTCAGAGGAGATAAGCTTGTGGATGTTTTGTCAAATTTCGAACTGGACATTTTGAACACGCCCGGGTCAGTTACTCACGTTTACACTCATAATGGAGAGACTCACTTTAATTCTCCGGATATTGCTTTTTCATCTCCTTCCTTGATCTGTGATTTGGTGTGGTCTGTTGATGAATCCTTTTGCAGTGATCACTTTCCCATGAGGATAAGTTTAACCAATAGAGATTTTCACTTTAGCAGAGGTATTGAGAGACTAATTATCAAAGATGTTAATTGGTTATGTTTTGACGAATATCTTGCTACTAACTTTGATTTCAATGTTTCAATCGATGAATCGAATTTTGAGGTTAAATATAATGAGTTTATTGACTGTGTTTATAGGGGTATTATGGCTAGTGGTGGGAAAATTTGGAATAGCGGCAATAAAGAACCGCGCGGCGCTTTATGGTGGAATGACCGTTGCACAAAATTAATCAACGACAGGAAATTTGCTTTGAACAGATTCTTGAATGATGCTTCAATTGAGAACTTTGATTTATATGTTGCTCAAGTAGAAACCACTAAACACGGTATTTCCCTCGAAAAGAAGAACAGTTTTAATTTATTTTGCAGTTCATTGAATCCCAGATCTCCTATTGATTATGTTTTTAAAGGTTTAAAGAATTTCAAGAACAGATGTGCTAAGGATTCCCCATTTTCGATTCCATCCTCAGCTATTGAAGATGATTTGGATCTTAAAGCCGCTATTGATAAGATTTCGAGCTCATTTGTTTACACTACGAATTTTGATGATTCCTTACTTTATTATAATCCTTTAGAATCAATTTTGGATAATCCGATTTCAATTGAAGAAATTTCTTCCGCCATTCATAGAGCGAAAGCTAAATCGGCCCCCGGTATTGATATGATTTCTTATGCTATATTAAAAAGGCTGCATAGCTCTTCTTATGTTTTTCTTCAATCTCTCTTTAACTTTGTTTATTTTCGCGGTAGTTTTCCTGGTGCTTGGAAGAATTTCCTTGTTATTTTCATCCCCAAAGGTCTGGGTAAGGGTTGGAGACCTATCTCTTTGGCCAACACTCTGCTCAAAATTTTGGAAAGGATAATCAATGATAGGCTTCATTGGGTTGTTGAGGTTGGTGGTCTTTTGCCTAATGAGTTTTTTGGTTTCAGACGGGGTAAATCCTGCTACGATTGTTTGGCTATTCTTAGATCCAGTATTAACTCTGCGAGATTGGATAACAAGTTTCTGGGAGCCTTGGCTTTGGATCTTCAAGGTGCTTACGATAATGTTTCCCTTGAGGAGTTGGTTAAGATTATGAAGAAATTGTCCCTTTCCAAGCACTTGATTAGGTTTGTTATTAACTTAATTAATAATAGGAATGTTATACCAATGCACGGTGGCTGTGACCTTGGGGTTAGAGTTTCAAATAAGGGCAGTATTCTTAGCCCAATTTTGTTTAATATATACATTAGCTTTATTTTGTTGATAATTAATAAGCGTTATTTTTTTCTTTCATTTGCCAATGATATTCTTATTTTTTGGATGGATCTCAGTATAAATATTATTATAGACTGTTTAACCAAGGTTTTGGTTGATTGAAAGGCCTGGCTTGAGGGCTTGTGCTTGTCTCTTTCGTTTTCCAAATCGAAGTTTATTTTGTTTCCTCCTTCTAAAGGTTTGGTTGCTCAGGGCGACTACATGGTTCAATTAGATAATTATATATTAAGGAATTGTGAAGTTGTAAAATATTTGGGAGTTTATTGGGACAAGGATCTTTCCTGGTCGCATCATTTGAACTATGTTATGTCCAAAGCTTACAAGCTCATTGGCTTGTTTAGGTGCTTGGCTGGTTTTAACAAGGGAGCTCACCCAGAGACTCTCCTTCTTGCGTACAAACAGTTTGTTAGGCCATGTATTGATTGGGGCTGCTTTTTGTTTGATGATGCGAGTGCGAGATTACTCTGTAGACTCAATACGGTTCAAAACAGTGCAATTAGGATGGCCTTGGGGTGCATTAAAACCACCCCGATTAATGTACTCCATCATTTATCGGGCATGTCCAATCTTCCGATCAGACGGTTATATATTACTAAAAGATTTCTTTTGAAGCAGTTGTCTCTTTCTGAGTCGTGGTTAGTTTCCATTTTAGACCATATCCTTTTTCGAGTTCAGTCTATGAATTCTTGTCCTGGTTTTTTGGATGAACAAGCCCTATTTTTTTGTTTTAGAGAGCTATGTCCAATAAGAGACTCTTTGGTCGGGAGTGATTGTTCTCTTTGTTTTTCGGTTCCTTTTGAGTCTCTTTTCATGTCGCATGGGAACATTTGGCCATTGTTTGGTTCAGGACTGGATAATGTCAAGAATCCCAATAGATCCTTTATGAGAAGAATTGAATCTAAGTTTGGTCATGTGGATAGTCTCCTTTTTACAGATGGTTCTAAAAGTTCCAAGGGCTGTTTTTCAGCCTTCCTTGATATTGCCTCTGACAAATTTGGTAGATTTAAGATCAACAGTTTCGCTTCGATCTTTTCTGCTGAAGCCTTCGCCCTTCTTTGTGCCTTAAGGTATTTTCAGGACTCCGATTACGATAGGGTTATTATTGTTACGGATTCTCAGGGTGTTTTGAATAATCTCAAATCACTTGGTTTGAGAAACTTCAACAATTTTCTGATTGTGGAACTTGTCAGGATTTTGTTTGATTTGTCCAAATCAAGCAAAATCTTTGATATAGTATGGGTTCCTTCTCATTGCGAGATCCTCAGCAATGAGTTGGTGGATGACATTGCCCACAATCATAGGAATTTTGACCTCTTCGTCCAACCTTCATTGGTGTTCTCGGATTATTATTCTGTTATTAAGGAGGAAGTGCTTAATTATATGCAGAGGTTTGTTCAAATGTATGATTTTGACAGGGGCTTAAAGGGTAGACTCTACATGGACAAAAATGTGAATTTTTCACTCAAGCCTTGGTTTGCGGACTCTAGGTGTGACAGAAGAAGGATCATTATATTAAATAGAATTAAGAGTGGTCATTGTTTGACGAGAGATCTCCTTTTTAGAAAGCATATTGTTGACTCCAATCTCTGTGATTGTTCTGATATTCAAACTTTGGAACACTTGATTTGGAGCTGTGCTTTGCATACAAGATCTAGGGCTCAGCTAATTAGTTTTTTGTTGGATAAAGGGTTCAATTTTGGTTCTAATATCTCTGATATTGTGAATACTACTCAGGACCCTGATGTGATTTTTAAGATAATTTCTTTCATTTCTTTAAACAAGATTCATATCTAGTTTTTTTGTGTTTCTACTCAAAGGGATTTATCATGTTTTCATGATACATTATGTGTATGTGTGTTTAACTAATTTTGTTAAGATTCAGAAGTAATTTACACTTTAAAGATTGTTGATATCTCCAGAATCCTCTATTTTGTTCGAGTTGATCAAGAAGTGGCGCCATATCAGTCAGTATTCTGTGAACTAATTAGTCTACGTTCACACTGGTGCTCTCCTGGATGCCTCAGGAAATTTTTGGATTCAAGATATATAGTATTCTCTGAAGATTTATTAGTTATTTTCCTCTTTTGGTTGTATCAGTTATATCAAGATTAAAAGTATTTGTTTTATCTCTACGTATGGAGGACAGTAGCAGCAGCAAGACACAACCCCTGAATGATCTGCTCTCTGCAGTGGGCGAGCAAACAATGAGCTCCTCAACCTGCAGTCGCCGTATATAATCTTGAGAACAAGTGAAGATCTACACTTGTTCTCAAAACGCGAAACGCACCACCGGCATTTGTTTTGATGTGCAGCAGTTGAATCGCCACTCATCATGCGCAGAAAGATGCGCGAGCGACTCAGCTATAGCGAGCCGGCGAGCTGCTGAGGATGCCGAGTTGAGGGAATGCCGTCGCTGAGATGTCGTTGAGCGACGGCAATGCTGCTCCGGTGTGTGATGTTGCCGCCGCCACCGAGATGTTGTTGGACGACGGCGGCAATGGTGCGCGATGCTGCTGCAGACAGCAGCCGTTCCAACGACTCGTGCGACGAATCGTGCAGCGAGTTGGCGCGAGCAGGGGAGCATCTCCAACTCACGTCGCGGTCGGCGGCGCCGAGCACACGAGGTGCCCCAGCAATGCCGCCCGACAGGCGACCGCGAGACTCGAGTGTGAGTCGAGCTGACAGGGGAGATGCTCCGGCCCCATGTTGGCAGCTGCACACACCCAGAGCACAACACTTCCAACTCGCGCACGACCAGAGCACTGCAGCTCACCACACTCACGCGCGCGTCGCAATTTTGTCGGAACGTCGACGTCGGCGGATGACGTGATGGCTGAATACGCGCGGGTGTCGGCGTCGCGCCGACTCCGACGCTCCACGGAATCGGCCGCTTTCAGGGCCTCCGCGCGACAATGGCTCCGCAGAGTCGCGCGGCGTCTCTCTCTCTCTCTCCTCACTCTCGCGCGACTCGCAGCAACTTCACTCCACTGCTGCAGTCGAGCGCTCGAGCACTCCGCGCGCAAAAATTCGAATAGCGCTCCGCGGCGGCGGAGAATTCACGTGCGCGCCATGGCGCAGAAATACTGCGTGCGGGTTTCTACTCCGCGGGGCTCTCACTCCACTTGGGGCTCTCACTCCACTTGAGGCTCTCACTCCTTGGGGCTCTCACTCCACTTGGAGTAGAAATTCAACAAGTAGTACAACTTCAAAAAGCTATGGGGTGATAGCCCCATAGCTATACTACTGTCGTGGTGTGAGGAAGAGTTCTAAAGTGAAGTGAAAAATATGTGCTAGAGTCAGTAGAAAAAATTATTGTGAATAAAAGGACACGTGATTCAACAAGTACAAGTTCGAAAAATTGATTGATGCAAACGGATGAAAATCGCATAGCCACGAGATCGGCGCAAGGTTGGAGTGAGCACGTGGTAAATTGGAGGTTAAGCACATGTGAGATAGAAGTGAGTCATGAACAATAAATGGGCAATGATCAAACGAAATTCAGCTCCCCAAAAGAATTTGAGGATAGTGAAAAATTTGAATTATCAAAAGAACATAGAAACTATTTAAGAAAAGTGTTTTTAAAATTGGCTAGGACAGTAGTGGTTGTGAAAAAGCAAGTTGAAAAATTTTTTGAACAAAAACAAAGGGAGATGAAGATGGCTAAGCAAGCAAAAATTGATGATGTGTTCATTCCAGTATTCGATGGAAGTAACTATTCGAGTTGGAAATTCAGACTAATGGATATTTTGGAATATAAAAAGTGCCAAGAACAGGCGACAAGAGCAGCAGCTGCAACAGATGACAAAGCCAAGTGAAAGAAAGCTGATTTGAAAGCTAGAATAATTATTAAAAGCACAATCACGGATAAACAGTTGGAATATATCAGGGAGTGCGAAACAGCAGTGCAATTGATGTCCAAGTTCGACAGTATGTATTTAACGAAGTCAACAGCACTACAAATTATATGTAGAGGTCAGTTAGAAGAAAAAGAACTGAAAAACTATGACAAAGTTGAAGATTTCTTTGTGGAGTTCGAACAAGGATGTAATAAGTTTAACTCATTCGGCTCTCACACGTCATGTCCGACCCTGGTATGGCAAGACGCACCAGAGCGGCCCTTCCACTTCCAGGTGCGACTTGCTCTCATTGTAAACAGCTTGCCAGGCACAATGTATACGTGTACAATTGTATGCTCTGTTTCAAGCATTTCCACTCGAAGTGTGGGGGCCTCACTTAAATCCAAATTAATAGGCGGGCTGCGACAGTCTGTGACACTTGCTTCAGCAAATATTTGGCGAAAACTGGAGCATTGTTGCGCGGTGATCTGCCTGCATTGACTGCAAACCTGCTCGGCTCTCGTCCTGAATCGGCGAACTCAGGATACTCCGAATCTCTCCTCTCATCTTCTGGGTCGATGGAGGACACGTTTGCCACAATAATCCAAAAAATGGATGACTTAGCCTCGTTACACACTAAAATGGATACCATCACATCCAAGCTCGTGGTACTTGATGACCTGCCTGCATTGATTGGCAGGGTTGAGAGGGTTGAGTCGGGGGTCGCGTCTCTTGCTGAGCAGTAAACTGCTCTCGAGCGTAAACTGGACGAGCATGTCCAGTCATGCTCATCCCAGACTGCCCCAGCTGATGAAGCTCGCTTTCAGCAACTCCATTTGCTCAATGCTGCACTTGCGGCGAGGGTAAGTCGCTCTCAGTGGCGGCAAAACCCTTATCAGCTGATATCATATTAACCATATTGATTGTGACGCTGATTTCGCCGGCTCTTATTGATGTTATTATAAAAAAAAAATTGATTAGAGTCTACACATCTGCGATGGATCCAGCGCTCCTCCTGAGTGTGGGAGCCAAATCGCCTCATCCTCCAAACTTCATTAACGTCAATGAATTCCTCTCATCACATATCTTTAAACTTTACCAAATTACGCATCTCAAAATGCGTGATCTTGTGCCCCGACCATCCATTTTCCACATGGATACAAGGATTTTCGTTAGGCGTTAGGCAGAGGCACGTGGATAATTTTTTAGCCCCTCTGGCACAATAACCTCTATCGGAACAAATGTACAAGAGTGGTGCAGCCTTTCACACACTTGCTCTTACATTCCTACTGTACCCAACCTATATGAACTGCCATATGCTGCCCTGGAGGGCCGTTCGGTGGCTGTGGATAACAGCAGGTCAATATACAACAATTCTATGGTCGAGGTCAATGAAGTAGAGGCCGATAGAACGGTAGAGTAAGGTGGAATGGTCGATGCCAGTGGTTTCGTCAAGAGCAATGGGATCACCGGGGCCAATGGTCTGTGCGATCATCAGCCCTCGATAAAGAAAACATTACCCTTTCGAAAACGGAATTGGCAAAGGTAAATACATAAAAAAATTTTTCTGATAACATATACATCTGGATATTTCTGAATCTTTTATACACTTTTATATATTTTTGTACATTCATGTACATTTTTATATAATTTGTAAAATTATGTTTACTAGGGTTAATTGTCGATACCATTCATAATAGAATTTTTTTCAGATTATCAGTAATGTCTGCTCTAGAACCGTAGGACGAGTGATAGCTGCACAACAATGCGCAAATCAGAATCGATGCTCACAACCCTGCCACCAAGGACACTAATAATTTCAAAATGCACTTACACTATTTAGTGAATTGGTTATCAAACAAAATGCTATTCATTGTGTAGTATAGTGTTTAAGAAGTGAATGAAAATATCATAATTAATAATTTATTACTAATCTCCACTCGTGCTGGACTCACCTACTTTGCGCAATAGTCACGTAATGTACTATTTCGTATGTTAGTGCGCAAAGTTAGTCTTTTTTTCACGGTATTGGGTGCGCAAAGTACCCTATTCTTTCACTGTGCCAGAAAGTAGTGCGAGAAAGTAATGCGAGAAATTAAAAATATATGAATGCAACTGCGAGAAAGATATAAAATTTACGGTCATCGTATTACAAAGCCACGAATAATTTTAAATTCTAAAACAAAATCCCCACGGAAATTTCTGTCCGATTCGACTCGGTCAAGTTCAAAATTCAGACCTCTGGGAGTCGAAAGAACACGATTAAGCTTTTAGTCAAAGCAGTAGTAGAGGTAAACTCTACAGAGTAATGCTTGGAAACGTGAAGATCAGGTGGCCCGTATATATATACGCAAGGGTGTTCTGTTTCACTTGCGAGAAAAGAAAATTAACAAATTGCAATGTTTCAGTAGTACTATCATTTTGTTCTGATGTAAAATTTATTGCTCAAATGTGTTCATTTTTTTGTAGTATCATGTTTATTTTCTTTTTGATGTTTATATTTTTGTTGGTTCAACCCCCCTGAATCAACACGACTTCTGGATTCACCCACGCGCACGAGTTGCGTATACTATTTTTTCGAAGTGCGAAAAGTTTGACTAAATAATGGATGATTGACACGCGTACATAGCGTTATGCCCTTGTTGTTTGAGTGCAACGAAGGTACGATAAGCGTAGGAGTACGAGTAGGAGAAGGGAAAGAGCGGGTCCAGGGACGCAGCCCCGGTGGGGGTGCAGGGGGCGAAGCCCCCGCTGGGGGGTTGAACCAACAAAAATATAAACATCAAAAAGAACATAAACATGATACTACAAAAAAATGAATACATTTGAGCAATAAATTTTACATCAGAACAAAATGATAGTACTACTGAAACATTGCAATTTGTTAATTTTCTTTTCTCGCGAGTGAAACAGAACACCCTTGCGTATATATACGGGCCACCTGATCTTCACGTTTCCAAGCATTACTCTGTAGAGTTTACCTCTACTACTGCTTTGACTAAAAGCTTAATCGTGTTCTTTCGACTCCCAGAGGTCTGAATTTTGAACTTGACCGAGTTGAATCGGACAGAAATTTTCGTGGGGATTTTGTTTTAGAACTAAAATGAGAGAAATACCATAATGCATACATATATGTATATAGAAATGCACTGGTCTCCCTGCTAGGCAGAATCCCCAAGAATCCAACATTATTCGTGGCTTCGTAATACGATGACTGTAAATTTTATATCTTTCTCGCAGTGCATTTACATATTTTTAATTTCTCGCACTGGTACGGGAAAGTATTTTCTCGCACCACTTTCTCACACTAGTTTCTGGCACAGTGAAAGTAAAGGGTACTTTGCGCACCCGAGTCCGTGAAAAAAAGACAAGCTTCGCGCACTAAGATATGAAAAATGTTTTTCTTTGATACATTAGTTTATACAAAGGAAATACGTATTCTTCAAAGAGTTCTATTATTTAATTATTTACTTCTGTTGATTTCAATAGTCATTTCAAGTTCATGATAGGAAGTAGATTTGTGCGATATTGAAGGTATAATGTTGATAGAAAAAACTTTGATAAGAAAAAATGTTATATTCGATTGTAATTGAAATACAAACATGTACAGATTAATTGTTTGAGAACGCATGAGCTGCAATCCACACATACGCATTTGCATGGTAATTGTTATTTTACAAGACTCTGAGAGGCATTAGCTCCTTGTGAAGCTAATATTGTTTCTGCCACAGTCTGCTGCAACGTAGCTCCATCCATCTGAGTTTCTTGGTGTTGGTACCATGATTGCATGAATTGGTCGAAGAAGTCGCCGATCTCCACGAAGACCTCTTGCGATTTTCGCGACCGAAAAGATCACCACTGCACGCGACCGCTTGCGCGCCACACTCATATATCTACTCAGCGCTTTTTTCAAGGTAACAGCCGCGTATTATACCAGAGTCGCTCACGACATAGCCGGCAAATTTTATAAAACTTCCATCGTGCATATGGGTAACTCTATTGACCAGGCCAACTCCGCTCTCTCCACTCTGTGTTCAAGGAAGGAGCCATCGAGCTCGAACGCATCTGTTGCCGCCCGTTCCGCCGCCCCATCACGCCAGGTCTCTCTCGCACGCGGTAAACCGTTTGCCATAAGCAATACGCAGCGCATCATTGTTGGCCCTTGTGACAATTCTCGTAGCCAATTCGCAAACTCCCAGGCTACTAAAACTGCGCTCCGAAACTGCATTAATCCTGTTGAACTTGAGATGCGTGTAAATCGAATCAATTATGGCATAAACATCTCGGTCATTATTGAAGGGGATAATATTAACGCCGATACGCTCAAAAGCAGTATCTGGCTTTCTCTACTTGAAAGATGAATGCCTCCAATTACATAATGGAATAACCGTAGAAATAGATAAAAATAACATAATCAGAGTTGGGGGGGGGGTAATTGTAGCAGGCACTGCGTTTCCCCTGCAAAATCTTTATTTTTAAATATGAATCAATTTAATGGTAAGTTTATATGCCAGAACTGTTACTTGAAAGGGCAGAAAGAAAATAATAACTGGGTGTATCCATACAAGAGAACTTTGACTTATAGAACCGATGATAAGACTAAATTGCACGCAATAAGATTGATTGAAAATGATAAAGTTATTCTCGGTGTAAAAAGTCCATGTGTATTATCTTTATTTGTATATAAGTTTGTTTGTATATATTTAGCTACTTGAACATCGTTGATGACACTTTGACACATATAATACCATCATCATTTGTCCAGAGAAGACCGCGTCTATTGAAAAACACATGTCTTATTGGAAATGTTCTGAATTAAAAAACTGTTTCTTCTACTATTCAGTGTGTATAATGAAAAGTTTGATGGACAATGATTTTTTCGAACATCTCAAACTTATGGTTTTAAGTATATTCCAATTTTGTAAAAAATCAGTTTCTGAATCGGCGATAAACGCGTCAGAGAGAATGGTTTATGAATATGTTGCAAAATTCGAAAATATTTACGGAAATAAAATATCACTTCTAATATTCATAACTTATTACATTTACCACAATTAGTGCGGAAATTCGGCCCACTTTGAACTTTGTCATGTTTCAGGTATGAAGACATAAAGAGTAAATTGAAGAATTTAGTCCATAACAGCAATTCGGTTCACCTAAAAATTTATTCATCACTTTCTATGCTTAAGAAAAGTTTCGATTTGAAAAAGTTTTTAAAAAAAGATACTGTAGTATTTGATCTGTGTAAGCGACTCAGTTCGTCAAAGAAGCAATTAAAATCTACTAAGACATGAGACTCTGTCGTCTTTGGTATTTTAAGAAAAAATCTACGTTCATTCAAAATTATGATCAACTTGTATTTAGCCGGCTTCTCAAGAATCAATGTTTATTCACCTCAGATTTATACAAGAGACAGACCGTTACTTTTTCGAAATGTGCTAAGTTTTACGGTGGTAATAATGTTAATTACGGAATAATCAAATACTTCTTGAAAGTTACTGAATGTGAGTGTAGTAGGAAGTGTGCATGAGATGGATCATTTCACACCGTCATAAAAAAATTTAACATTATAGATAATTCATTCAACCACAGATTTCGGGGTACTGTGAAGTCGTTTATTTATGAATGTCGTGATATTCTGAATCAACTCATTATCAATGTAGAAGATTTAGAATGCGTTTGCTTCTACATAAAAATCAAACACAACGATAAAGTAAGTATCGCTGAACCTATAAACTGAGTTGAAGATGATTGACTGCATGCATGAGTGTATATAGTTTCAATTATTTGTATATAAGCTTTGATAAATTTGTATGCAACGTTTGTAAAATTTTTATGTAAGCCTTGTGTATTCTTAACTTTTAGAGGGCCGGGATTTGGAAGAGCATGTAGCCCTCAGAAAATTGGTATTTACTTGCACAATGTAGAAAATACAGATTTAATGGATTGAGGTAGGTAAAAAGGGGTGTGAAGGGGTAAATTTATCTTAAATGACTTTAATAAGTGAAAATAATAATAAATTAATATATATTTTAGTCTAAAAATAAACATTTAACAAGTTTTTATGATGCGTCAAAATATTGATTTTCCGGTCCTCTAAAGGTTAATTGTGATTATAATCTATGTACAAAGTGATTCCGAATCACTATATTTCTAAAAATCCTACAATTGTCACACATAGAATTCATAGCTGTGTTGACATCGTTGTTGAATTAAAAAAATAAGCAATCTCTACTAGAAGCTGGGTGAACCTCGTGGCAATTTGCACATGATACCGGGAGATCGCAATTAATAACCGAGTGTGGACCAGAACACGTAACACATCTATCCTCGTTCGGGCAAAAATTGGCTCCGTGGCTGAAACGTGAATTGGTGAACGTCTATTGAAGACACCAAATACGTGAACGGAGGTAGGCAGCCCTTTCTTGAAATATAGCTTTACCATCTCGGTTGGTTTAGATACAAGGGAGTCATCGACTTTTGAATATTTATAAATGCGCTCCAGTTTGAACCATTCGAAATCTTCTTCATCGTCAAAAGAAATTCCTTTCACCAGCATTATTGAAGGGACATCTGACGGAATATCATGGATGAGGCCGATAAAGTACAGACTCTCATCTGGGATGAATGAAAGCCAATCCTTATCAACTCTAGTAATGTTATTCACGAAGTTGTCCGCGTCTATCGGGGAAAAAAAATTGACAGAAAGTTTTTTTTGACCGGCTCTACTCAAACGCTTGACCTCAAAGCCTGCCGAAAAAATTTTTTTCCCAAGACAGCGAGTCTGAGATTGCCAAGGTTGTTATCCAAACAGCTATCCAATATATGGACCACAAAAGGCCCCTTAGCGTCCGAGGGGTATCTGTTACCCTTTTGCCTATCATAATTTGCAAGGTCAGTTATAAATCTGCTATCATAAAGATTATTATTTGTATTCAAGTCCTCCCTTCTCGACTTCTTTTGATCCCGGGGAGTAGAGTCGATCCCACCCGACACGACAGAGTCCTGCCCCAACACTCTCTTCAACTGAGACTGAGCTCCGTTGACTCTGAGTAATAAAATTCTCATATGAAATAATTCTACTTGACTTGGATTAACAATGTACATGCGCCAATACATTTAATTGTTTTCTCTCTTTGCCATTTACTTTCTTTTATTCCATTAATCTTAGTAGTTTTCAATAAATAATGTTCAGGAATATCACCATAAAAATATATGCAAGCATTTGGATCTTGCACATTAAGAGCAAAATAATCTATTAACATCGATGCTTTATCTGCTATGTTATTCGTTTCTGTTTCGAATTCGTTCAATGATCGATGAATCTGTAGAGTTGGTTACAATAACAGATGCGGCATCATGTCCTTTGTAAATATATTTGTGTAAATATTTAACAGATTTCATACTTCAACTTTTATGTGGCAATTGAACGTCGAATTGAGATAATACGGGACAATATGGAACCACCCAACGATTATCAACTTCATAATTGTTAGGACGCGTAAATGTTTCTCCAGTATTTCTTCGGTGATAAGTAGGATAACTGCTACCAGCGATTAAAGTTTCTTCATGAAACTGTTTTGAATACTTTTTTGAACATTTTCCATCAACTAAGTACCAATTTCCGCAAGGTCCATGCATCATGTTTTTTGTAACAATGTCATGTAGAACTGGCATTATTTCTGGATCAGGAATTTCAGCACATATGTATTCATCAACTCTTTCAACAGTATCGATTTTATCTCGAGAACCTAAACAAATCAGTATATGGCACAGTGGTAAGCCACGTTCTTGAAATTCTATTACATCGATGTAAGCTATTACTATTCCAAAACATTTTCCTTTGATATAAATTCCATGAATTCATTCTTTTTCAGATGAAAAATTCAGGCACCAAGATCAGGTCTATCCGATGTTTGTTGACCTGGTAATAAATTATTTTGTATTTCTCTCTAATTTGGATTACAAGTCATTGTTATAAATAAATCAAGTGTCCTTGTTTGCGAACAATAGTCATAGAATCATGATAACATTCTAGCATATAACGTACGTGGGGATCCTATAAATGTAGATGGTGAAATAACAATTTTTCCAACCCGCATATTCTCGTTAGCATTTGCTCTATTATTTAAATGATCCATGAGTTCTTTGTATGATGTGATCCTTAATTCTTGTTGATGTATTTTACAGTATTCGATACGATCTTTCTTAATCAACTAAAAATTATTGAAATAAGCGACGTTCTAAGATAAAAGGGTTAAACATACCATCCTTCATAGCAATTCTAAATTTAATATAAGCTGCTCTTGATATTCTCTTTTTACCATCTCTGCGATTCATATTTCCATGCCAACCTTGCAATTCAGTTGGATAGAATAAAGGACAAACCCATAGTTCGACATTTGGGTCCATCGTACTTACTTTTCTCAATTGCTTATCTTTTTCATTACGTATAACAACGTAAGCATCTGGTATTTCTCCATCAGCAGTAGTGGAAAATATGGCAGCTACTTCATTTTCTCTCTGGAAATTGTAACGGCGCTTATCCATTCCTGGTTTCAATGAAAATAATAAATGTAATTCGTTTGCAGAATTAATATCTTACTTATTTAATTCTCCATCCATCATTTTATATCATTGAGCAAAGATGTTATGATTTCGCATTATATTCTCAATGGATTGGATAATTTCTAGGTTCGTTTCATTATTAAAAGCTAGTCTATGTTGTACAGCTTCATTGGTATCCACAATAAAAAGTTGACCATATGATGGTTTTCCATTTGCTTGAGGGTGTGCAGCAGTATTTATTTGATGATAAATTTGTCCTTGAATTTTGAAACAATAAGGACCTGGTCGTCTATTACTGAAGTTAGTAATATTCGCATTAAGGGGAGGTTCTCATCTAGCACCTCGAAAATGACCCATTTTCTTCATTTTTTTCATAGAAGGAATTGAATAATGGTATGGAACTTTTTCACACGTATTGATATATTATTTGAGTGTACAAAAAAAAAATTTATTAAAAAATAATCATTATATGATGAATTAAACACACGTTTGTGGGCACGCCTCTCAAAAAAGTTTCCGCATGGTGGGAATCCTAGAGCCTCCAATTTTTATCTGAGATCAAAAAACGAAAAAGTTTCAGAAAATATATAGCATTTGTGGGATATTATACCGATAATACCGAAAAAAGGTTGAAAATCAACAAAATGGCTGACTTGTGAAATTTACGTACCGATTTCGCACTTTTTTTGCTCTTAAAATCGATATATAGACAAAAATTAATAATAAAATGAATGGTTTTATAGGTATAGGATCTCAGAATTTCAATTTCCTTTAAAATAAAAAAAGATTCAAGTCGATACCTTGATTAGTTTTTGAGCTAGGATTCCCACCAGTTTCGGTGTCATTTCGAGATAAACTCGTTTAAAGATTCGGTTAACCATAACAATAACGTTAGTCAAAGGTTTCATTATTATTTTATAACTTTTTGAAAAATAATATTTCGATCACACGCTTTTCGGGATATATTCTACACATCATAAGGTAGCAAAATCAGCAAAAAAAATCGAATTTTTGAAATTGCTTGATGAGAACCTCTCCTTAAATGAAGCAAAAGAAAAAATATTGTTGTACAAACGTATATTCTTAAAAAATTGTGGAAACAAATGCTATTCTGAATTGAATAATAATTTCAACTCATGGGGAAACTCATGAATATTTTGCAATTCTACATTTTCATGACTACAACAATCATTGAAAGAATTACTTTTGTTCGACACTCTTTCACCAGAAAAATGTTTAGCTTTACAATGAATGCATACAAAAATCATCTCGCCTAGATAATTTTCTTCAATGATAAGCTCATTGTTATGGTTTTTATATACAATTACATTATAATTCGAATATCAACCCTTCTTGCATATAGATGATCATTATTAGATGTATTCCTTGATACACTGAAATTATCCACTTGTTGGGAAGTAACTGACACATTCCTGTCACTATTATCATCATGTATTTGATGAGAAATCATCAAATGATCAGAATTATCATCATTATGAAAAACACGAGAAGTAAGTGAAAAATGATTAACGCTATTGATAACATTCACATGCTCCATATGAGTATTTGTAGAGTTATGTGAATTTAACTTTTCCACAGTTGATTGAGTGGTACTATTCTGTATACATATTTTCTTCACATAAGAATGATCATGATCAGTTAATGATATATCACTTTCAACTACAATTTGAATCAAATAATTTCTTTTTCTTCGTACTTAAAAGTACGTATACGTTGATACTCTTTCTGTTTTTCTAATTTTTGCTTTTGAAATATTGCCTCTTTTTCTTCATTCCTAATTTTCTTTTAACGAGGTATTTGTAAGTGCACAATTTGCAGTAAATTGAGTTTAGTTTGGTCGTGATAAAATGAATAATTATGTGCTCAAGGTGAAATTACTGATTTGTAAGATGTATGCTTTGTTCTACAAATGCTTTTTTATACACATTACAAATAAAAACATGAATCACAGAAACTCACTTAACATTAGTAGAATCGTTTTAGTTAACTAATAAACCTATATGCAACATCTGTTTACAAAATAAAATATGAATGTCGTACATGTATGTGCATACACAATGTAATGTTGAAAATACTCAAAACAAACATTGACGTATTCTAATTTTCAAATAAAATATTTATCTAATAAATTTTGAATTTTATTATCAATCTTATTTTTAATTCTTTTTAATCTCATTTATTTTTCAATTTTTCCATCCAGACTTCTCAATCATTTTTTCTTTTGTAATTCGTATTCTATCAAAAATAATTCAAATTAACTATCATCTCAATAGCACCTTTATTTTTAATAACACCTCTTACTTTGTCTATCACCTTTAAAATAACATCTTTAATTAAAATAGCGCCTCTAATTTTCTTTCATTTCATTTTTACAATACACGATCATTGGCCCGTTCGTCTCAACTTTTAATCAACCTGGAAAAGAAGTAAAACGGTATGATATTTTTCAATTAACAATTTCAGTCAATGAATGATTCATTCAACAGCCCATCAACTCACAGAATAAAAACTTATCAGGTGGCGCGTCAGCGCCACCGACGACAAGTATGCGCAGCAAGCGAGGGGACGCGACACAAGCCATTATATACAGCTCGTTTGCGGTTTAACCTCGCACCTGGAAATATTTTTCTTAACCTCTGTCCTGCAGTTTTGCAATGGTTACTAGCAAAAACTGCATTCAGTTGCGTTTATTTACGTCAGAAAAGATTTACGAAAATGGACCTGGTTATTTGGGTATAGGAGGTATAAGTCGACGAGCAGACGACAGACACTCTGAACCTCTCGCAAAATCTCGCACAGAAAATTTTTCCCACCACTGACGTATATTACGTGAGAGCGGTTCGAGGCCTATTGCGAGCGTGGTTCTCAACGTAACGTAAACGTATATTACGTCCAGCTTCGTCCCTCGAATGATAGTGATGAAGATGTATATATATAGTTATAGTAGTATCGTCGTAGTAAACAGCTGGTAGGCAAACATATATGGGTAGTCGTGATGAAAAGTGCAATCGTGCTAGACGTCATCTTAGCTACTTCAGCAGCATTGTCAATCCGACTTTAAATTGATTGAGTTGTTTGACATGGGCTGACCTGTTTGCTGGTGCTGATATACTTTTCAAGGTAGATTATTTTCTTTTTTGAAAAGATTTAATTTGAGGTTATTCATTGACTGGTTAATGAATCTAATTAATCATTTTTTTTGCAGTTCAAAAATAGATGTGAATGAAGTTAAAAGGCTACAACTGCTCAGTATTTTCATACGGGCCACAGGAGCTGGCAAAACTCATCATACAAGATGAGAAAAAAAGTTTTCGCCAATAAAAGATGGACTTAATATGAACATGAATAAGCAAGTAGAAGACTTCTACAGAATAGTGTATTTCAGTGTTGGATCTTTTTCGACAATTACACCTTATTTGAATATTCATATGTCTACAAGAGAAGACGTCTAGATGTGTTATGAGTACTAGGGGGGTACCCCCCTGCTCGCTTCGCTCGCCAACCCCCCGTGTGTTCTTTAGAAATCAATAATTTCAATAATAAGTGTAGTAATAATTAAAAGAAAATTACATTCAAAACAATAAAACTTTAAACTTGAACTTTCGATTTTGTTCGATTGAAAAGAATACTGAACGAACGATTCGAATCAAAATAAAAGATTAATGTCAGCTATATTCATGTTGAACGTTTGTTTTTGCTTTCTCAAAGAGAAAGCTTTGTAATGGGGCAAAAATCGACCCACCGAATCAGACCTCGGGACCTCGATTTTCGTAATCTACGGGTCGAAAAATATGGAAATCCAAAAGTGTCTGTATGTATGTGTGTATGTATGTATGTATGTATGTATGTATGTGTGTAACGTTTTTTTTCGTCCACGATAACTCTCGAAGAAATGGTCCGATCTTCTTGAAATTTTGCACACAGGTTAGTCGCGGCAAAATCTCGGCCGAGTTCAATTTTCAGCAAAATCCGTTGTTTATTTCTCTAGCAACCGTTGCTAAGGTGTAAAATTTTTCGTTTCTTTTGTCTAGGATAACTTTCGAAGGAATCGTCCGATCTTGCTGAAACCGTTTCTAACGTGTTTTCTCACAAATCCTTATGAGTGCTCATTGGAGCAAGCCGGAAAATCAGTTTTAAGTCACACTCGATGGCCAAGGACACTGAATTGTTCTATTTTCTTCAAAGCAACCGTTGTTTACTTCCCTAGCAACCGTTATGAAGGTTGGAAATTAATAATTTAAGACCTATTTCCATCATTTTCGACGGCAAGAACAAAATCTTCCCAATTAGCTCCTTAGCAACCGTTGTTCACCGCCCTAGCAACCGTTGCTAATGGGGAAAAAAATTGATGTAAGTTTCGTTTCCAGTATTTTCAACGTACTATAGAGAAGATTGGGAAAATTTGGTGTCTTTTGCCGTCGAAAATGATCAAAATGAGTCTTCAAGTGTGCTAAATACGGACTTAAGGGCAGTGCGGATCGATTTTGACCGCCATTTAACCGTATGACAGTCACAAGATGAACTGATCGAAAAATTATGCAGGTCCAAATGTCTCGCATCGTGTAGAACCTAGAACAGTTTGCTTTGTTGCATTTGATCAAATAATAAGAGAGCCCGGTCAGACATCAACACTCGCAACATAGTTTGGTCAATTGAAAAAGAACGACACTTTACACAGTCACAAAGATACGAATTGAATTGATTAAATAATTTTTTTGTAATTTTTGAAAAATAGATGATAGTATCGACGCTAGTGGAAAGGTGAAAATACAGGTTTGGGACGCGTTTGTGGGTGATGTTGAAGCCTCTTTGAGAAAGCATACTGCTAAGGCACTTGGCAGCGGTATTCAGATTAATAGTGGGTTTAACTTTAGGTTAATAGTGACATGTGCTAGATCATATTTTTTGGTTTGGGTATTCCTCGTGTTCCATTTCAGATTTTCAGCAGCAGATTTTGAGTAAGATTGCAATGGTTGCTAGACACGTAAACAATAGTTGCTATGGGTAAAATGGAGATTTTGTATCCTGTGCAGTTGAAAATACTGGAAACGAAACTTACGTGAATTTTTCTTTCCCTTAGCAACGGTTGCTAGGGCGGTAAACAACGGTTACTGAAAAGCTAATTGGGAAGATTTTGTGTCCTTTGCCGTAGAGAATGATGGAAATAGGTCATAAATTGATAATTTCCAACCTTCGTAATGGTTGCTAGGGAGGTAAAAAACGATTGCTATGGAACAAATATAACAATTTAGTGCCTCTGGCCATCGAGTGTGACTTAAAACTGTTTTTCCAGCTTCCAAAACAACGGTTGCTAGGGATGTAAATAAACGGTAATTTCGACGAATAAGTGGATTTATAAAAAAAAAACTTGTCCAGAATAATATTTAGTCCTTTTCTTCTACTGCAGCAACGGTTTCTAGACACGTAAACAATGGTTGCTATGGGTAAAACGGAGATTTTGTATCCTGTGCAGTTGAAAATACTGGAAACGAAACTTACTTTTTCTTTCCCTTGGCAACGGTTGCTAGGGCGTTTAACAACGGTTACTGAGGAGCTAAGTGGGAAAATTTTGTGTCCTTTGCAATCGAAAATTATGGACATGGGTCATAGATTGATCATTTCCAACCTTCGCAATGGTTGCTAGGGAGGTAAACAACGGTTGCTATGGAGCAAATATAACAATTCAGTTTTCTTGGTCATCGAGTGTAACTTAAAATTGACTTTCCAACTTTCGAAGCAACGGTTGCTAAGGATATCAACAGTGGTTGCTATGGGAAATATCTCATCGATTCTCTTCGATTCTCATTGAAGGGTGAAAAAAGAGGTGAAAAAAGGGGTGAAAAAAGAGGTGGAAAAAAAGGTGGAAAAAAGGGTGGAAAAAAGGGGTGGAAAGAGGGATAAAAAAAGGGTGAAAAAAGGGGGGTGAAAAAAGGGGGGTGAAAAAAAGAGAGGGGAAAAAGAGGTGAAAAAAAGGTGAAAAAATGGGTGGAAAAAGAGGGTGAAAAATGGGGTGGAAAAAAGGTGAAAAAAAGGTGGAAAAAGAGGGTGAAAAATGGGGTGAAAAAAAGGTGAAAAAAGGGTGGAAAAAGAGGGTGAAAAATGGGGTGAAAAAAAGTTGAAAAAATGGGTGGAAAAAGAGGGTGAAAAATGGGGTGAAAAAAAGGTGAAAAAATGGGTGGAAAAAGAGGGTAAAAAATGGGGGACAACTAAGGGGGGCAACTTAGGGGGGCAACTAAGGGGGGCAATCAAGGGGGCAACTTAGGGGCAACTAAGGGGGGCAACTAAGGGGGCAACTTGGGGGGGCAACTTGGGGGTCAAAATTTCCCACGGCGGCGGTGGCGGCGGCGGCGGCGGTCTGGCTTTTAATATAGAGAGATTAGCTTCAGTGAGTGAATTCAGTATCTGACAATTGTCAGATGATCAGTGGAACTCAAGAAAGTTGACGTTACCAGCTCCTTATCCACCAGCTCATATATTGCTTGAATTTTGTAATAAAGTGATAAGCAGTGAACAGGTATATGCGAGAATAACAGCTATGATGGGAAGCAGCTTGTAATGACGCTCCACAACTTTACAGGAGGAGACGACTAGATATGTTATGATTGTTAGCTTTATCAACACTTTAGAGAGTGATTTCAGTATCTGACAACTGTGAGATGATCAGTGTAACTTAAGTGTGTTGAAGTTACAAGCTCCTTATCCGCCAGCTCATATAATTTATGAATATGTAAATGAATCACAGATTATTGTGAAAATATTGGGTAATTATCATTAAGTGAAAAAGTGTGAACAGTTAATAGTGAAAAACAGCTGTGAGAGAAAGCAGCTTATGGATGAAGCTCTACATCTCTACAAGAGGAGACGTCTAGACATGTTATGAGTATTAGCTTCATTGAAACTTTTGTGAGTGATTTCAGTATCCGACAATTGTGAGATGATCAATGTAATTCAAGACTGTCGACTTTACCAGCTCCTTATCCGTCAGCTCATATAATTTACGAATATGGAAATGAATCACAGATTACTGTGAAAATATTGGGTAACTATTTATACCTGTTACATTATATATACAGGAATAAGCAAGTAGAAGACTGCTCAACACAACGTGTTCCAGTAGACGTGTTGGATCTTTAGCGACAATACCATCTTACATGAATATGAATCTGCTAGAAGAAGACTTTTACAGCACAACATATTTCAGTGGACGCGTTGGACTTTTCAGATAAATACTCAATATAAGACAAGTGATATTAGACTGGCAACTGGAGCTTTTACAAATAATCATACAAGATGAGAAAATAAGTTCTCAGCAATAACAGATTGTCTTAATATACACATGAATATGCGAGTGGAAGACTTCTTCAGCACAACTTGTTTCAATACACATATTGGATTTTTGGCGATAATAACATCTTACATGAATATGAATCCGCAAGAAGACTTTTACAGCACAACATATTTCAGTGGATGTGTTGAAATTTTCAGATAAATACTCAGTGAAAGACAATTGATTTTAAACGACGAATTTCATATTATCCATCAACAGATTATATTATAAAAAATTATTATATTATCACTGTATATACAATGCCAATGTTTTATATATATATATATATATATATATATATATTAATTTCTCCACTACTCTGTTAATGGTACTGCATAAAGGTAGAAATAGTATCCTATGAAAATAAATGATTTCAACTAAATGCTCTGAATTGTTTGTTTTTATTCCTCATGTGAGATTTCATTTTGATAAAAAATCTCACGGTATAAAGATTTACATTATATATATATGAATATATGAATGATCATAATAACATTCTGGGGTTTTTTCAATGTAATTACAGTAAGATTTGATTCAATTTTCAATGAGCTTTATACAATTGACGAGTATAAGCTCATTTTCGTGTAACCGACCTAGTACGATAGCGCGCCTGTAGATGGCGAGGCGCTGAGTCGCACGCGTATAAGATATAGTGCGGCGCTCTCTCGCAAGAGAGTTGGTGCTCTACCGTCTATATATGAGGGAGCTTGACCATTGTGCAATTAGCCCATTCGCGGTTCATCTCAGTCTCCTATGTGGTTCGTCCACACTGGAGCACATATTTTTGAACTTTATATGCCGTGGTCCAAAAGTATTGTCGGCCGGCAAACGGAAGTACATCAAGACCTCAAGTCGTATGTCAAAATCAGTCTGCCAATGAACATAGCATGGGCAGAAAGTAATGCTGGGTCTTTAGAACATATTAGTCCTAGACTCATTTACTTCGGAAACTTGCTATCTCGGACTTTTCACCTTTTAGATTGTCTCCGGAAAGTGATTTAGAAAAAAAGTTTCGTTATAGAATTTTGCATGAGGGTTAAGTATTTCGAAACATTAATCTCGAATATTGTTGTTGCAAAATAGGTGGAAAGGGAAAAATGACACCAAAAAGCAAGCCATTTTTTGAGATTTTATTTCAAGTTTCCAAATCATACCTACGAAATGAGATTGTGATTCAGAGTACCTTTACAGTAATGAAAATACAAAAAAAATTTCATCACGATATCTCTGATAGTTTTCGCACAATCTATTTGTCAAGTGAGCCCATTTCAAAAATATCGCTAGATTTTACAACTGCAATTCAGTCCAAAATATACCTCCCATAAAACCATTCTTGACTCGTAAACTACTTGTACCTTTCTTTAGAAAGGTTCGCTACTCTTCCATCTGCAAGATATTATTAAAGCAATATCGTTTCGTTTTAGTTGCATTTAGTATAATAAATTGCATATAAAGCTACATCAAATCTAGTTATACATTCCAGATGGATTTTGTCAATAGTGATACGAGAAAGCATTAAATGACAAGTATCTAATTAGTATGATAATCCTACTGCAGAATGAATACTTTTAAATGTACACTTGATTCTCGTAGCTGTTCAAATTTTAATCCAGAACAATTTCTTAAGATGGGAAAGTACTCAAATCACAAATTCCCGTCAAGTATTTAACTCATATATTTTTTTAGAGGTATAGTACCAAAATTATATAAATGGTTTGAATAAGATGGAATACACCATAAGCAGATTTCTTTTTCATGATTAAAAATTTAAATGGCAAGATGTCTTTTCAATCTTTTTCTATTTCAATGCATCTAAGATAATAATTACAGAATATGAAGCCTTCTTTCTTCTTCATGTTTCTCTGTTACGGATTTCAAACTGATTAATTTCATATAAAGTCATATCAAGTATAGTTATATTTTTCAAAAAAGCATGGGATCCCGCAATCAGTTTTCATCCCATGGTGATAGCGTAGGCATGAGCCGAAGCCACTTTTTCTCGGTTTTACTGAATTCCAATTGTTTATAGCGCGATTGCCAGAAAAATAAGCCTCAAATCAAAAAAATGTAATTCACGTTTTTTTCTTGGTTTTTTATGTAGAATCGATTGACACCATTACTTTCTCGAATTTACGACTTTGGGTGCAATTTGTTTAAATAATTATTGTTTAAACAATGTAAATGGAAAAAGAAAAAACACGGGTATTTTTTTTCAAAAAAATACATAATCCAATAATTAGTTTTATGATATCTCCGCTGGTCTGGCCATGGGCCTTAATGGGTTAATATGGTCAGAAAATTATGCCAGTACATCAGATAGCATAAGCAATTTTATTTTTCATAGTAAAAATTCACCTTTAAAAAAGATATACTGAACGACAAGTATATTCCTTAACCTGTGGTTCGTTGTTGGATAAATTTTCAATCGACTAAATGTTTTTAAGTAGAATTAATCATATTTTTTTGTAAATGTTGGATATATGTATCATTCGGCCCTCCTCCCCTCTCCGCCGGCCACGGCGAGAGCTGGCGCTGTCGCGCCGGTCGGCACAAGTCCCGCGACTGCCGTCGAGCACGGACGCACACACGGTTGTGTTTGTATAGAGTCGGCGCGTATCACAAATAAACCTTTTTTAGACATTACTCGGAGCATTCTTTTATTTCACCTGCCCCACGTAATAACCAAAAGTAAATATATAAATGCTTAAGTGACTAAATTTTTTTGAGTGGAGAAAAAATTTCAAGATGTCTTTTAGTTCTTTTTCTATTTAAATACATTTAAAATAATAATTACAGAATATGAAGACTTCTTTGTGCTTTATGTTTCTCTGTTACGGATTTCAAACTGATTAATTTCATACAAAGTAATATCAAGTATCAAGTATAGTAATATAATTCATAAATACGCATTTATGAATATGATATACGCATATTCACAATTACGAAATCAAATATATGTAAGATCATATTATTCAAATCTAATATGTTATTTTGAATAGGGTTGACGAATTTCTCACAACTTCTAGTTTTTTCGTTACTAATGACACGAATTTCATCTTCTCATATTAGATCGAATTTTGATTGGATCAAAAAACAAAAAAATACGACCTAATTAATTTTGCACGTTCTTTCGATTTCCTACGATAAAAAAAACTAGCGTATTCGTCCCAATTACAGATGTATGACTTCAATAGACATTTTTACTCGCACACTATCGTTATATATTGCAGTTCATTTTGTCAATTATGACTCAAGAAAGTAATGAAATCTAAAATCAAAAGCCAAGTATCCTACTACTAAACATATATTTTTGCGAATTACATCCACAATCAATTGTATGTCAAGTAAAAATCTAAATGGTGGAAATAAAATTAAATAAAAAATTGCTCCTCGAGCATAGTGAAAAATAGACCTTTGAAAAAGGTATATGTGGACGAGGCTCTAATGTAATCTATATGTATATCTATATATGTATCTATGTCTGTTTTGTTTTGCTCGCGATCGCTAAACAACTAATTAATAACCTTAACCTACACTGAGAGAAAAATCTAGTAATGATTACTAGATTTTTACTAGGTTTTCAAGTACAACTAGGGGGGGTACCCCCTGCTCGCTTCGCTCGCTAACCCCCCCCCCCCGTGTGTTCTTTGAAAGTCAATAATTTCAATGATAAGTGTCGTAATAATTAAATGAAAATTACATTGAAATCAATAAAACTTGAAACTTGAAACTTCGATTTTGATCAATTGAAAAGAATACTAAACGAACGATTCGAATCGAAATAAAATCTTAATTTCATCTATGTTCATGTTAAACGTTTGTTTATTCAGTTTCAGGTTAAAAGTGTCATGTGTCAGATCATATTTTTTCGGTTTAGGTTTTTCGTGTGTTTCATTTCAGATTTTTGGTAAGATTTCGAGAAATATTGCAACGGTTGCTAGACACGTAAACAATGGTTTCTATGTGTGAAATGGAAATTTTGTATCCTGTGCAGTTAAAAATACTGGAAACGAAACTCACGTGAATTATTTTTGCCCTTAGCAACGGTTGCTAGGGTGTTAAACAACGGTTGCTGAGGAGCTAATAGGGAGGATTTGTATTTTGTGTCCTTTGCCATCAAAAATGATGGAAACGGGTCATAAATTGTTCATTTCCAACCTTCGTAACGGTTGTTATGGAGCAAATATAACAATTCAGTGGCTTTGGCCATCGAGTGTAACTTAAAACAGATTTTCCAGCTTCCGAAGCAACGGTTGCTAGGAAGACTTATGCAAAATAATATTTAGCCCTTTTCTTCTTCTGCAGCAAAGGTTGCTAGACACGTAAACAATGGTTGCTATGAGTAAAACGGAGATTTTCTATCCTGTGCAGTTGAAAATACTAGAAACGAAACTACGTGAATTTATCTTCCCCTTAGCAACGGTTGCTAGGGGTAAAAAAAGGTTGCTGAGGAGCTACCTTTGCCATCGAAAATAATGGAAACGGGTCATAAATGGATCATTTCCAACCTTCGTGACGGTTGGTAAGGAGGTAAACAACGGTTGCTATGGAGCAAATACAACAATTCAGTGTCCTTGGCCATAGAGTGTGACTTAAAATTGATATTCTGGCTTCTGAAGCAACGGTTGCTAGGGAAGTAAACCATGGTTGCTATGGGTAGAACGGAGATTTTCTATCCTGTGCAGTTGAAAATACTGGAAACGAAACTACTTGAATTTTTCTTCCCCCTACCAACGGTTGCTAAGGAGGTAAACAACGGTCGCTATAGAGCAAATACAACAATTCAGTGTCCTTGGCCATCGAGTGTGACTTAAAACTGATTTCCCGGCTTCTGAAGCAACGGTTGCTAGGGATGTAGACAAACGGTTGCCAACGATATCAACAGTGGTTGCTATGGGAAATGTCTTATCGATTCTCATTGACTTTAATGGTCCCAATGAGCACTTAAATGAGGATTCGTGAGAAAACACGTTAGTAACGGTTGCTAGGGAAATAACCAAGAAATTTCGCTAAAAATTGAACTCGGCCTAGATTTCGCCGCGACTAATCTGTGTGCAAAATTTCAAGAAAATCGGGCCAATCCTTCGAGAGTTGGGGGTGGCAAAAAGGGGTGGAAAAAAGGGGTGCAAGAAAGGGGTGCAAGAGAGGGGTGTAAGAAAGGGGTGCAAGAAAGGGGTACAAGAAAGGGGTGCAAGAAAGGGGTGCAAGAAAGGGGTGCAGAAAAGGGGTGCAAGAAAGGGGTGCGAGAAAGGGGTGCAAGAAAGGGGTGCAGAAAAGGGGTGCAAAAAAGGGGTGAAGAAATTTGACGGCGGCGGCGGCGTTGGCGGCGGCGGCGGTCTGGCTTTTAAGGAGTAATATCCGCCAAATGCTCAAAAAAACAAGGCTTTTTTCATGATTTTTTTAAACGACATTTGAGATCTAAGGTATATTAATAATATATCATTGGATTAAGCACCTCTTGGAGAATAGAAACAAATTTTTTATTGTTAGTTTTTTTACAAAATGGCGGCTGTGCAGCGATTGCCGTGAACCGCTTTTTTAAAAAGTTCTTCCGCGGTGAGCAGTAGAACTGAAAAAGTTTATATTCGATTGACTTAAAATTTTAACTGTAGCTTCCTCATTAGATTATCTAGTGAAGTACACATCATTATTTTTTTAGAATTTTTTTTCGCAAAATGGCGACGGTTTGAAAAAAAATTTTTTTTTTCTACCAAAAAAGTCGACTTTAATTGTTTATAACTTTTTTTTTTGTCAATCAATCGCTAGAATGGTGTGTACTTCACTAGATAATCTAATGAAGAAGCTACAGTTAAAATTTCAAGTCAATCAGATGTAAACTTTTTCAGTTCTACTGCTTGCCGAGTTTGAAAACATGGTTTTGAGAAAAACGCGTTTAAAGTTTCAAAATGCTATGTATCTTATACGAAAGTTGTTCAGTAAAAATTGATTTAAACGAATTTTGAGTTTAGATCAGTACTTGGGAGTTGTAGATTTCGATTCTAGGATAGTTTTAGCATGATTTAAGCCAATAAAAAAAAAATGAAAAGAAAAAAAAATTTGCCGGATATTACCCCTTAATATAGAGATATACGGGGACAACTAGCTGATATTAATAGCCTTTACTATACGAAAACTAGTAATCATCACTAGAAAAAGCAGCATTCGTTATTAGATTCAATACATAGAGTATTTATTAATATATATTGTAAAATTCACTATATTTTAGTGAGGTAACTGTACCCAACGTGCCAACACATTTATTTTGCAAATTTGACAATGATAAAATTCGAATTTCGAAATTCTGCGAATAATATTAGCAACTTTCATTATCCGAAATTTTAAAATTTACTAGAAATAGAGAACTGTTTTAGAAAATGCAGTAAAGGCTAATAAGTTTTCCTCTGCTAGGTTAACTTACTAGGAGACTACTTTGGATGTGGGTCACCAATCTTGATCAAAATTATTTTGGTGCTCGTTTGCGTCAAAAATAGAGTGTATCCAAAGTTCTAGGGCCCAATGCTTCCAAACTTCCAAGATATTAATCAATGTATCTTTTTTGGAGCCGTTGGTCCCGTCCCAAACGACAATATGTCGTCTGATACGTATTTCTACTCACTGCAGTGCACTTCCACTCTTGTCACTGGATACTACATTACATTTAATTCTGGAATACACATAGAAAGAGTCATATGTATAATTATCAAAATTTACTTTTATGACTTACTCACATACAGTGAAACATAAAATATATAAAAAAAAGTTACGGTTCTCTCACTGAAGCAATAACAATATGTATCCAGGCACAAGAGTCGCAAATATAGCAACATTGTCCGAAAATTCAGGGTCATGATTGAATTTCATTCATGAAGAAGTCGCAACGCGCATCGCGCGTCGCAATACGCAACGCCAGCAGTTTCAAAAGATGTAACTATTACAAACATTGAAGAATCTGTCAAACATAAAGATTTGATTCATACGTATCACTTTGCTCCATATTTCCAAACTGATCTATTTCTCAGATTTTACCTTGTAATTGTAGGATTCCTGAAAAATAAAATCAAAGAAACTTCAATTTCAGCAAGCGCCAAAATAAACCAGAGGTGCTTATCTGATTGTCTGAAATACAAATTAGAAGTTAGAATGCCAGCATCACTCGACTTGAATGAATTTCATCTGGGATGACACATCAAAGTTACTGGAATTATGAAGTATAGTAATGATGGACACTCATGCATATGGGTAACAGATGCAAACAATATAATTCTGGAATCTAATGAAGCAAGAAAGCTTTCCAATCTTCTGAAGGGAACCAAAATTCCGAAAAGAATAGAAGATGAAAGCTTCGAAGAGCGAAATCATTCACATTCATCGACTCCTCGTAACTGAATATGTTTTGGGTGAAACAACGCATTGTAAATGAGTCAACTGGTCATAATCCTGATGAACGGAAGTTTATTGGGATCACATGCTTTAAAATGACTCTGGATGAACTAGGTATCATTTTTATTAATTAGAATTTTATCAAGAGAGACACAATCCTATAAGATTAGTATTTTATTTACAGATGGTCAAGAATTATATCTAAGAAAATTTGAGAATTATTATAGGCTTCATAATAGGGTATTATGTATTAAAAGGTTCCTCGAGAAGTATACACTTTGACACCATCTGTCAATAGTCTTTTCTCTCTTGCAAAGAAATACTTCCACCTATGAGGGGAGAAATGAGAAGTGTAAATTCCATGAGTTAATATCCATAAATAATACCAAAGAAAGTGAAATAAACCATATTTTTGATGATATTACAGAAATTATGGAAATTTCAGACAAATCAAGGCAGATATGTATATCTATATATAGCTGCTTTAGTCTAAAGTCATAAAAAGCTCTAGATCAAGGCAGCGCTAGAACTTCAAACTCTACCGGAAGCTTGCTCCAGTGTCAGGGAACATATCTGTAGAGTTTGGCTGATTTTGATGACTCGAAGGCATGATATCCTCACTGTGAGCTTCATCGTGGACATGATATGTTGAAACTAACAAGAAATGCATTCTGATATTGCAGATTTAAACAACTAATTGCAAGAGATATTGTAATTTCTCCAAAAAATGTATGAGACCATTTTCAAGCTATCGAACAGGGGTGTGTACATATAACTTGAAAGGTCAAAAATGAGTGGGCGAACATAGCCAAACTGGTTCAAATATGTTTCATTGATGGATTGAGGATTCTGGTGTCGAACAATTTTTTTTATAACCTTTGCAGTATTTAGAATAACTTTTGTTCTCATCTTTTTTTTATTTTTACATCTATACATGATTATTTGGGCTCTCAAAATTAGGGAAAAAATCAAATTTTTAAAAATTCAGGTTTTGAGTGCATGTATACTAACTTTCTCATAATTTTACCCCAATTCAATGTAAAATATTTATATCATTTTGAAGTCACTGGAGATTATTCTAAAAATTGATTAACACTATTTCTTGATGAATAATGTTTATTACGCCCGAAGAATTATAAATGCTGAAATTACTCAAATGTTAATTTTTATATACAGATATGCGATGAGATAATATGAGTACATCGTTCATTCCCCCAACCCAATGTATTCACCGCGACGGCAATATGTTTCACGTTCAATAACCCTTCCCGATTCACCAATTCTTTGGCTCTTCTTCTTCACATATCTCTAGTTTTTCTAGTTCCCTTTCTCTTATTTCACTTTTCTCTTGTTCTAGTCTCTTCCATTCATCGCTTCCCTCTCGTTCACTCTTCAGCTGTCTTTCTACCTGTTTACGTTCCTGTCGTTGCCGTTGCTGCCTTGCTCTTTCCATACATTCCTGTTGTTTCACTATCCAGGGCATCCAGTCGTCCAAAATAACTCGTCTCTTCTCTCGTTCATTCTTTTGGCTCTCTCCTACTCGATCAAACCTCTCTTGCTTTTCTTCTTCACGTCTCGCTACCCGTTCACATTCCTCTAGTTTCCGTTTTTGCCTTTCTTCTCTTTCACGTTTTTCTCGTTCCTGTTTGTTCCACTTGTCGCTTCCCTGCTTCTCTTCCCCATCTCGTTCACTCTTCTGTCTTTCTATCAGTTCCTCTCGCCTTGCTATTTCCATACATTCCTCTCGTTTCTGTATCCAGTAAAATCGACCAATAATTCGACTCCTCTCTCGTTCACTCTTCTGTATTTCTTCTAGTATAGATTGAAATATCTCATTGTCATGAATTTTTCGTTTCACTCGTTCACTCCCTCTTCGTAAACTTTCTGATTCGTTACGTTCAAGGTACACTCGTTCATGTTTCTCCTGTTCACTTTTCTCTTGATTCGGATGCTCTCTCCATTGTTCTCTCCCTCTTGACACCTATGATCAAATTACAAATCTATATGATTTAAAGATTTTTCATCAAAAAGGAAAAATATGAGTTTGGTAAAGATTTTCTTCGGCTCGCATTTAACTTCAATAAACATTGTTTTAAGGGAATGGATGCGGACTTATGTTTAAAGGACCCCATAGAATTATTGTGGAGAATGGCATTTGGAGGAATTTTCTAAAAACTTAGAATACAAAACTAAATCGGCAAAAAAATCAAATAATGCATTGTCTATTTTTTCGAAATCTAAAAGATTGGTTCCACAACGCACCCGAACAGAAATCACGTTTGGGTTTCCATACTTGAAGTAGATTATATTGAATGAGTCTAAAGTGAGCTTGCAGTATGGACTTGGATCGGTTTCTTCTCAAATAATCGATTTAGCGGGCCTACTTTACAGCACTTTGTAAAATGTCCAAAGAATTGAATATGTACTAATATTATATTTGATTGATGAATTACCTTCCATGAGTCTGCTGAATGCACTATTGTTAACGCTAAAAGTATCAACCAAAATAGCCCGAGAAACGATGTCATCGTTTTGTCGCAGATGTACAAGTATCAAAACAGAAGTAACTTAGCATTTCGAGCTCTCGAGATTTTATACAATGTATATCTCTATTTACTCTCTAGGGTTGATTGATAGATAAGGTCTCAAGGACGATTTGTACACGATCTTTCACTAAGGAAACATGTTAACCGTATGTTTGGAAAAACCCGATTTCTCAAAGAGTCTTTGTGTAGAAACAAACTATGCAAATGAGAGGTGTGTTACGCAATCGGTCAATAAATCTCAAACTAATTGGCCGTTACTTTGTAGCAGTGGTTAATAGGGATGTAAGTCTGCTATGGAAAATATAGAGATTCTGTGTGGTTTGTCCTTAGAAGTACAGGAAATGAACTCCACCTATATTTTCATTTGCTTAGTAACGGCTGAGAGGGTAGTAGACAATGGTTGAAATAAATATTATGTATATTTTTCCATCGACGAATGGACCTAACACTGATTTTCCAAACCACCCCGGAACAGTTGCTAAGGACGTGAACAACGGCTGCTGTTGAGAAAGGAAATTCCCTCGCTTTTGACATCGACAAATGGACCTCGAACTGATTTTCCTCTTCCCATGGCAACGATTCTATAGGGATATAAACAACGGTCGCTAGGGATATCAACAGCGTTCACAACGGAAAATATATCGTTGATCCTCGTGTGTATTCGGAATCTAACGCGCATTTACTAAGATGTATAGGTAACTTCCAAAAAAACCGTCAGCAACGGTTACTAGGAGAAATGAACAACGGATGTTACTGAACTCGTTGTACATCTTTCTACGACTGACCTGTGTACAAAATTTCAGGACGATCGGACTATTTCTCCGACTGTTATCGCATGCCAAAAAAGCGTGCATATTTACGTAGATACTTAGGCTTTTTAGAATTCCATGTTTTCCGACCCGCAGATTACAGAAATCGAGGTTCCGCAGTCGCTGAAGTTCAAATTTCGCCCCATCGCAAGACTTTCTGTTCGAGAAAGCAATATTATCGTACTTTATGTAATATTTGTAGAATAAAATTTGAAGAGCCGAATGCCAAGTTGAAAGCTACAATTTTTTCTACCGGCCGCCATCCTGGGTCTTCCAAAAATAATTTGAAAAATTACAACTATGCCAACTTTTAGTTTAAGATCCATGGACGTTCGGAATTCACTCCCCGGGGTCCGTTGCAACCGGTTTCCATGTTCTACGGTTGACACAAAAAAAATTTTGACTCGAAATTTCGTTGTTTTTTGCAATCAATTGTTTATAACAATGAGGTTCATTTAATCAAGATAAAAATAACGGAATCGGAAAGCTGACAAAATTTTGCACAAGGAAAATGTTCTTTCCAAATTTTTTGAACAATTATAACCAGATGAAATCTGTCGCTCAAAAAAGCGGTCGTCGAGCGGCCGTTTGGGCGCTGATGGGTTAAACCTTCTATTCGTCTCTAACCCCCGGATAACATCATAGCCACGAAAAAATGGTCAAAATTGTTTAACAACTGTGAAAATTATAAAAATTTAATAATTATTGGTGACTTGAATACCCAACACCATAGTTGGAGCAGTGATCTTCTGAACCAAAACGGCCTAAATCTATTTAATGCGATTCTTAATTGTGCCCATATTTCTATTTACAGGCTAGAGTCTCCTTCACGTGCAGTACATAATGTAATGTAAACAGTTATCCGGATATGGTATTAGTCTTCTCGGACGTAGCCGACAGAATATCATGTGAGGTGTGTTCTGATCCCATGGGCAGCGATCTTTTTCCGGTTAAGGTTACCCCTCCCCCCTCCCCCTCGACTTAGTTTCCTCTGAATCTTATCAATCTAATAAATTTTTTTTTGACCCGCGTTAAGTGGGGCATTTTGGGATCTCATCTGTTTCAATCAATCCCTGTTTTTCCGTTAGCTACGGACCCGATGAGGTCATATGAGAACTTTATTTCTCTGAATCATGTAGATTAGTGAGAGCTGGCGGGAAAATAGCTGCAAATGACTCTGGTGGGTCAAAACGGTCTTCCAAAAGCACTATATGGTAGAACAAGGATTGTACGAAGGCTGTAGGTGCTCGACGTGATGCGTTGAAGATCTTGCGTTGAGATCGATGCCCTGTCCGGAAATCTAACTATTCATAGACTGAAAGTGAAGGAGGCCAAATGGATTTTAAAAAATGCCAAATCGGGAAACTTTAAAAAGTTTCTCAGCTCCCTTAATCCTCACAACCCCCCCCCCCCCCTATGTTAACTTCAAATTCATCAAGCGTAATAAAAGCCACTTTTATAGGAATAAATCTGATAATATGTCAAAGCATCAAGTAAAAAATAATAATTTCCTCCAGGAGGCTTTTCATAAAATAGCTCATAACTTTCAATACCAAAGCTTTATATTAAACCTGGAATGGATCTTTGTCAAACGTTAAATCTGAAACGGATCTTTCTTCAAAGCTCGGTTATAAATGGATTTGTTCTATACCGCTCAATTCGAAATGGATCCTTCCTCAGGGCTTTTTTGAAATGTATCCTACACCCCCCTCCCCCATGCGAAGATATGTAGATTACATGAAAATCACCTAATCATTGAAAGAGATGTTCTACGATAGCGTGCATAACATTATCAAGAGAGTTGTGAATCTCATTTTATCAGAAATTCAAAACTTTCCCGAATTGGTCTATTATTCCACGGACTGTTAGCTGTCCCTTTTTTACATGGACTGTGAGTTGGTACCTTTTTACATGGACCGAGAGTTGGCCCCTTCTTGCCCGGACATTTTGTTTATAAACAAACAAAATTGATAATTCCACTCTTTTTCTTCGACAATTTTCCCAGAAATGGTACACCCCAATCCGGAGCAACACAGCGATGTTTGAGGTACTGGTGCGGGTGAGATATAGTTACCGGGAAGCTGCGCGAGTGTACACGCGTGACAATCCCGATCACCCGCCTCTAGCCGTCGCTCTGTTCTGGAGGTTAATTTAAAATAATATATTATGATACTAGTGCGTTAAATTTTGAAGTCGTGTGTGGACGTGTCCACGAGTAGCCGGCGACTAGTGTTACACGTTTTGTGATTAAAAGTGATTAAAAATCAATTTTGCTGAATGTTGTATTACTTTCATGTCTCTGTAATATGCGTAAGGTACACGTTTTTGTCATGTTTTGTGGGCGTAGAGTACCTCTTTTTGGTCACGTTTTTTGGAAATAAGGTTTATCCTTACGCCCTAGAGCCGTTCGTTTGGTAGTCAAGCAATAAGTCCATTATGACCACAGCAACTGCCTTTAGGTGTAAATTCTTCACACCCAAAAAGAAGACGAAAAGCTTACTCTACACTTCGACCCTCGGGCTGGCCCTCAGCATATCCGATCACCCGTGGACCTGAAGTTGGACTCTACGCCCTTGATACAAAAATAACTGTTTTGTAACTCGCGACAGCAAAGTGTCATACTTTGCAAACGCCAAGACGCAAGGTTGGCATTTTGCTCCCGCTAAGACAGACAATTCAAATAGATCAATTGTCCACGTAGCACACAGAATTAAAAAAAGATGTATTTTATTTCCCATAAAGGCTCCATCAAAGTTATCTAGAGCATCACACATTAGACCCACCCCCAAGACTGCTACGAATAAGGCCGGTGAGAAATGGGCCATTTCGGAAAGAAGTACTGAGACGGTTTACTGAAGAACCAATATAGAGCGCTCGAGCATCTGCAAGGTTGAAAATCCCCTGAGACTTCATGTATTCGTACATTGTGTTAGGAGCGCGGAAAGCTGTCAATTGCACACGAGCGCAGTGATTGTACTATGTCACTCAAGTAGCGCCATTGGCAACTGCACGAGTTACTCGTACTATTTCAATTCACGGGAATAAAAAAAAAATTGTATCGCGTGTTCATTTCGTGAACGCAACGTAAGTTATAATACACTCCGGTGCAATGTTATCATCTCAGTGAATGAAAGGATAGACGAATGAATGAATGAAAGAATAGATGGATGGAGAATGGATGGGTGGATGGATGGATATATGAATGGTTGAATGGATGGTTGGAAAAATTGTTGGATGGATCAATGAACGGTATTTAAACGTCTCGCAAATTAAAATTTCGTAATTTCCATTATTTAGGAATGAACAGAGAGACCCGGCGCCAAATCTTGAGATCAGAAATGTACCCTTATAGGGTACAAATCTGCCAAAAACTTATTGGGCCTCAAGATTTCGTACGACGATTGAGATTTGCTGAATGGATACAGAACCGGCAAGGACAGGGAGAAGACATCAGCCAAATCTGCCTATTCACAGACGAGGCCACCTTCATGCTAGAAGAAATGCCGAACAAACAAAATCTGCGAAGAAGGTCTCGTCGAAACGATGGCTGGATGATAGAAAGGGCGAGAAAGGGCCAAAAATTAATGTTTGGGCTGGCGTCTACAAGTTGTTTCCATATACGATTGCTTTATAACTGCAAAAAAACTGTCATATAAGTGCGATATAACTGCCTGATCGGAACTGATATTCATAATCATTGGCTACCAATTGCGGATTATTTAACATACTCATGAATGATTGAACTTTCATGAGAGCATGGACGTGGGTACTGCTGACGCTACATAACTGCTTGAGTACATTATACAAAATTTTCACACACAACTGTCACATAGTCGCCAGAATCAGGCCATACAACTGCCAAATCACTGCCATGCAACTGCTATGGAAATGACAAACATTATCTGTGTAAAAAACCACCACACTGCCACTCGATAGCTCTGTTGCTGCGTGATTCTTGTACACGACGGGCATATGAAAACCTGAAATTCCTATGACTGCTTAGAATTGCTACATTTTGCTACATTTTGCTTAGAAACGTTCCTAATTGATTAATGAATATTCTTAATAGCCTATGACACTTCAGGGTACATAGTAAAGCTACTGTCAAAATTTGGAGGCGATTGGTTCAGCAGTTTTTGAGATTTTTTCGAACATATAAACAAACGTTTCCTCTTTATATAATAGTAAGATTACACTAAAAAAAATGTTCATTAATTTGAGAGACTAATATTGGAATTAAATGTTGTATAAGTTAATTTTGTTGATTCAAAAACAACGTTTTTTCATGAATTTTAACTGAAAACTTGATTTGATTTAGGTTGTTAGAAGTTTATATAGTCTATGTAATATATGGTTTAACCCATTAGCGCCCAAACGGCCGCTCGACGGCCGTTTTTTTGAGCGATAGATTTCATATGGTTATAATGGTTCAAAAAATTTGGGAAGAACATTTTCTTGTGCAAAATTTTGCCAGCTTTCCGATTCCGTTACTTTCATCTTGATTGACGCCTTGATGAACGCCTTCATTGTTATAAACAATTGATTGCAAAAAAACACAGAATTTCGAGTCAAAATTTTGTTTTGTGTCAACCGTAAAACATGGAAACCGGTCGCAACGAACCCCGGGAAGTGAATTTCGAGCGTCCATGGACCTTAAACTGAAAGTTGGCATAATTGTAATTGTTCTAATTTATTGTTGGAAGACCCAAAATGGCGGCCGACCTAAAAAATTGTAGCTTCAACTTGGAATTGTTTTTCTCGAAAACTATGGGTCAAATTAAAAAATTCTTAGGAACAAAAAAGTCTTAGAATCACCTGAAAAACCCTCTTGAATTTTTTCAGAATTTTTTGATGAAATTTTTCAAAATTTCGATTCTTCAAATTCTCAAAAAAACGCATGTTTCAAAACTTCTGAAAAAATTTGAGAATGTTCTTCAAGTAATTCTAAGACTTTTTTGTTCTTATAAATTTTTCGATAAGCCGGCTAAGAAACGCACAGAAAAATTTCTAAAAAATAATTTCATTATTTTTTTTCTCAAAAATTATAGATCAAATCAAAAAAAATTAAAAGAACAAAAAAGTCTCAAAATTATTCAAAGAACACTCTTAAATTTTTTCAGAAGTTTTTAAGCAATTTGCGTTTTTTTGAGAATTTGAAAAATAAAAATTTTGAAAAATTTCATCAAAAAATTCTGAAAAAATTCAAGAGTGTTTTTCAGGTGATTCTAAGTCTTTTTTGTTACCAAGAATTTTTTGATTTGACCCATAGTTTTCGAGAAAAACAATTCCAAGTTGAAAGCTACAATTTTTTCGGTCGGCCGCCATTTTGGGTCTTGCAAAAATAAATTTGAACAATTACAACTATGCCAACTTTTAGTCTAAGGTCCATGGACGCTCGAAATTCACTTCCCGGGGTTCGTTGCGACCGGTTTCTATGTTTTACGGTTGACACAAAACAAAATTTTGAATCAAAATTCTGTGTTTTTTTTGCAATCAATTGTTTATAACAATGAAGGCGTTCATTCAATCGAGATAAAAGTAACGGAATCGGAAAGCTGACAAAATTTTGCACAAGAAAATGTTCTTCCCAAATTTTTTGAACCATTATAACCATATGAAATCTATCGCTCAAAAAAACGGCCGTCGAGCGGCCGTTTGGGCGCTGATGGGTTAATCAAAAACAAAATATATTTTTCAATGAAATGATATCAGGAATATACTTTTTTGTTCGTATTTTATTCATTTCAGACATGCTTTATGCTTCAAACTGGATGAAAAGAAGTATTTTCAGTGTGGCACCATATTGGGTACACTCAAAATTTTTTCCCGAATTTTTTTTTTCAAAACGCTGTATCTCAGCGTAAAACTGTTCAAATTAAATGAGACTTAGCTCCTATTTGACGCGGTGTAGTGACTTTTCTCGCTTAGGTGGCGCATGTTGGGTACAGGTACCTTATTTATATTATATTGAGGTAACTGATGATTATTCTAAAAATCGATTAACTCTATTTCTTGATGAATAATGTTTATTATGGCCGTAGAATTATAAAAGCTGAAATTACTCAAATGTTAATTTTCATATACAGATATGCGATGAGGTAACATGAGTACATTGTTCATTTCCCCAACCCAATATTATACGGTATTCACCGCGACGGCAATATGTTTCACGTTCAATAACCCTTCCCGATTCCCCAATTCTTTGGCTCTTCTTCTTCACATATCTCTAGTTTTTCTAGTTCCCTTTCTCTTATTTCACTTTTCTCTTGTTCTAGTCTCTTCCATTCATCGCTTCCCTCTCGTTCACTCTCCTGTCTTTCTACCAGTTTACTTTCCTGTCGTTGCCGGTCTTGCTTTTCTTCTTCACGTCTCGCTACCCGTTCACATTCCTCTAGTTTCCGTTTTCGCCTTTCTTCTCTTTCACGTTTTTCTCGTTCCTGTTTGTTCCATTTCTCGCTTCCCTGCTTCTCTTCCCCATCTCGTTCACTCTTCTGTCTTTCTATCAGTTCCTCTCGCCTTGCTATTTCCATACATTCCTCTCGTTTCTGTATCCAGTAAAATCGACCAATAATTCGACTCCTCTCTCGTTCACTCTTCTGTATTTCTTCTAGTATAGATTGAAATATCTCATTGTCATGAATTTTTCGTTTCACTCGTTCACTCCCTCTTCGTAAACTTTCTGATTCGTTACGTTCAAGGTACACTCGTTCATGTTTCTCCTGTTCACTTTTCTCTTAATTCGGATGCTCTCTCCATTGTTCACTCCCTCTTGACACCTATGATCAAATTACAAATCTATATGATTTAAAGATTTTTCATCAGAAAGGAAAAATATGAGTTTGGTTAAGATTTTCTTCGGCTCGCATTTAACTTTAATAAACATTGTTTTAAGGGAATGGATGCGGACTTATGTTTAGAGGACCCCATAGAATTATTGTGGAGAATGGCATTTGGAGGAATTTTCTAAAAACTTAGAATACAAAACTAAATCGGCAAAAAAATCAAATAATGCATTGTCTATTTTTTCGAAATCTAAAAGATTGGTTCCACAACGCACCCGAACAGAAATCACGTTTGGGTTTCTATACTTGAAGTAGATTATATTGAATGAGTCTAAAGTGAGCTTGCAGTATGGACTTGGATCGGTTTCTTCTCAAATAATCGATTTAGCGGGCCTACTTTACAGCACTTTGTAAAATGTCCAAAGAATTGAATATGTACTAATATTATATTTGATTGATGAATTACCTTCCATGAGTCTGTTGAATGCACTATTGTTAACGCTAAAAGCATCAACCAAAATAGCCCGAGAAACGATCTCATCGTTTTGTCGCAGATGTACAAGTATCAAAACAGAAGTAACTTAGCATCTCGAGCTCTCGAGATTTTATACAATGTTTAACTCTATTTACTCTCTAAGAGTTGATTGATAGATAAGGTCTCAAGGACGATTTGTACACGATCTTTCACTAAGAAAACATGTTAACCGTATGTTTGGAAAAACCCGATTTCTCAAAGAGTCTTTGTGTAGAAACAAACTATGCAAATGAGAGGTGTGTTACGCAATTGGTCAATAAATCTCAAACTAATTGGGCGTTACTTTGTAGCAGTGGTTAATGGGGATGTAAGTATGCTATGGAAAATATAGAGATTCTGTGTGGTTTGTCCTTAGAAGTACAGGAAATGAACTCCACCTATATTTTCATTTGCTTAGTAACGGCTGATAGGGTAGTAGACAATGGTTGAAATAAATATTATGTATATTTTTCCATCGACGAATGGACCTAACACTGATTTTCCAAACCACCCCGGAACAGTTGCTAAGGACGTGAACAACGGCTGCTGTTGAGAAAGGAAATTCCCTCGCTTTTGACATCGACAAATGGACCTCGAACTAATTTTCCTCTTCCCATGACAACGATTCCTATAGGAACAACGGTCGCTAGGGATATCAACAACGGAAAATATATCGTTGATCCTCGTGTGTATTCGGACTCTACTCTCTAAATCTGAATTAGTGAAATTCCACTTATTGTAAGGGAATATTCACTTACTGAATATGTCCAGATCCGCTCGCTTAGAATAAGTGAATAGTTACTTATTCAATAAGTGGAAAATAATTCCACTCATTAAATAACGGATGTTACTGAACTGATAGTTGCACATGTTTTTACGACTGACCTGTGTACATAATTTCAGGACGATCGGACTATTTCTCCGACTGCTATCGCATGCCAAAAAAAGCATGCACACACCGTATATACGTAGATATGGGCTTTTTAGGATTCCATGTTTTCCGACTCGTAGATTACGAAAATCAAGGTTTCGCAGTCTGATTCGGAAGTTCGAATTTCGCCTCGTCATAAGACTTTCTCTTCGAGAAAGCAATATTACCGTACGTACCGTATAGAATATTTGTAGGATAAAATGTTTCGAGTGATTTTTCAATTTAGTGATTTTGAGTGTTGAGTAACAATTGAGTGTTTTAGTAACGGAAGGGTCTGCAACCCAAGAGGATAAAGAAGATTCACATTAGAAATCCCTAATCTCTCTAACCAGCTGGACAGAGGAAACGGAGGAATTGAAGGGATTGGACGTCGTCGACAACGAGGGATCCGGTGGAACGGACCCACTGCAGGAATGCTCACGCAGTGCTGATGGGGTTCCAGTTTCATAGGGCCACTGGCCAGAAAGCTTGTTCCTCTCATGCTCTCAAAAAGACAATAATAAATTAATGAATCAATCAATATTCGGGCCGAAATTTCGCGAGTCATTCAGAATATACCATTGAAAAGGTAATCGAAGATATTTTGAAGATAATGATAATTCATGCGGGAATTTCCAACCTCCCATATTTAATCACATTGTATTTACAAACTCAGTGAATATCTTGATTCCAAAGCCTTGAGTTGAATTATCTGATCCATTGATAAAAAAAAACCCACAGGAATGTGACGGTGAGGTGACAAACAGACACATAACGAGAAACCAGGAAAAACAATGATCATGCAATACATATCTGTATACTAAGTATTGCTTCTTCGATTTAAAATATATTTTATGGATATATTAGAATATAAAAATGCCCTGATGCCCTGGAATGTAATGTGAGAGAGCATTGGCTCGTGAGTACTGCACGTATACCGTTGGTAGTACATTGACACATGAAAAAATGTTATTCAAATTAAAATGTAAAGTACTGAACTCTAGAATAATTAGTGTCAGTTACATTTCTTTTGAACGGGAATCAATATGATTCACTAAAAGTATATAGTCTCGTATCCTTACTCATTATTCTATGTAATTCATTCCTTCGGTTCATGTTGTTGATCTCCATGATTTATTATTTAATGTATTTGATATGTCAGTCAGTCGAAACATATAAATATACAGGGTGTAAAGTCATGAGTTGGAACGATGAATAAATTAAAATGTACGTAGAATTTTACGGGCAAATTTTTCGTATCGATGTGATCTGATCAAAAACAAAGCCACAATCGATCGACAAAAGTAACCAATGAGAAATCAGGTCAGAAGATTTGGGCGGTCTTTTTAACCTGCAGCACCGAAGGCCTGTAATTGATATGGGTATGTTTATGGCATTTTTATGCACGTAGCTCATTGCTAGTATGCGCGGGTGCATCGGCCAGCCAGCCTGCTCTAACCGGCCTCCGGCCTCCGCTATCCCCGACCCTTTTTTTCCACAGGCTTTCCCGAGTAGTAAAATTTCTCGTCCCTCGAGACAATAGTACAGGACGCTCCGTCGAGCCCCAGGCTCGAGAGGCATCAACGGAATAGTCACAAACACATGTTGTCACTCCCAGTGGTCGGAAGGAAAATTTTTCATCTTTGAGTTATCAGTGAGGCAAATGAGCATACTTGATTCGCGTTTCATTACTGATAAGTATGTATTGTGAATCATGAAAATCGAACCATATTAACCATAGTTAATATCAACTTTCGGAAACCAACAATCCAAAATTAAAATATTTACCTTCATTTAGATATCGTTGATATGGTTCGATTTTCGTGATTCGAAATACATTTCAATCAGTAACTGAAAGGTAATCTGGTACACTAATTTTCGATACAATTCAGTTAAAATTTAAGAATTTTCTTCTAGCTACTGGCAACATGTGTTTGCCGTCATAAAGATTTTGGTCGTGGGACGAGAGAAAAACTCTTCGGGAAAGCCTGTGGAAAAAAAGGGTCGGGGATAGGACGGACGCCGGTTAGAGCTAGTTGGCTGGCCGATGGACCCGCGCATACTTGCAATGAGCTACGTGCATAAAAAATGCCATAAACATACCCATATCAATTACAGGCCTTCGGTGCTGCAGGTTGAAAGGACCGCCCAAATCTTCTGACCTGATTTCTCATTGGTTACTTTAGTCGATCGATTGTGGCTTTGTTTTTGATCGGATCACATCGATACGAAAAATTTGCCCGTAAAATTCTACGTACATTTTAATTTATTCACCGTTCCAATTCATGACTTTTACACCCTGTAGATTTTATCAATATCAGAACGACATAAAATACCCTAAGTATTGTATTCTAGATTACTGTAGAAGCGAAGCGTAAGACCCTCGAACCTTATCACCAAATAAGATCCGAAACGCTCAAAGTAAATAGCCCTTGCCCAAGCGTGCTCTAGGAGCCAATACTTTTTCGTGCCTTTTCTGCAATCCAAGCAATTAGAAATTTAATCAAAGAAACGGGATATTTCCCTTGCTACGGCTTGTGCGTTATCAAATTTCCGGAGTATAACGGTAACTCAAAGGACACAGTCATTTACATTTAGGCTGAAAAATAATAAATAGATACAATATAAATGAATACATTTATGTTGATTTTATCAATCATTCATAGTCGAGTACTTTCATAATTAATGTTTTCCAAAAACTGGAATAGTATAATCATAGTAACTCAGAAAGCTGACACGAGGAAAAATTAGATCTATCCATTGTACCGAGAAGAGTGGTATGACTCAGATGATTTGAATTGACATTAATGTGATTTGAGAATATAATAATCATGGCCAACATATTAACGAGCATAGTACAAATGCTCTTATTGTGCTGGTACTGCAATAATAAAATCTAATCAAGGAAACTCGAGATGCGTCCCCCATGATACTATGGCTAAGGGAAGACCAGGACGTGGAGTCACTGATTACCCAATGCACACATGACCTATTAAACTCTCGTTAAGAAGTTCCGCACCCGGGGAGCTCACAAAAATCAATTGACATTGATTAGCATTGTTTGGCGTAAAAGTATTGGAAAGTATTAGAAACTTAGTCGGTATAATCATTTTTCCTTTATCTCATATGAACTATCAAGAAGTTTCAGATAACATTCATATTCTATTTATTCTGATGAAGAAATATGCAATTCATGCAACGTGATTCGAATTTTACGATGAGGATCGATGAACAATAGCAACTGATGTCATATTTGAAAGAGAAAAAGAATAATTTTGTGTAATTTTACATTTTATGATGACGAGTTTTCTAAGACAATAAACTAAAAAGAATTTTAACAACACGAATATTCGAGGGCTTCCGTCATTAAGTGAGGTGCACTTCGTTTGATACAGAACACACAATATTCCAATTGCAGTCAAAAGGTAACAATTGAAATGGATGCTCACTCAAAAAATGAACACTAACACAATAACGATAAAGATGTTGTTTAAAAAAAAATCCCCTCTTGAAGGCTAGCAGTATTTAAAATTTTCCCACAAAAATGATTATTATCTGTGTCTCTGTAGAATTTTATTGTATCAGTTTATTTCACCAGTATCGGATTTCAGTCGAATACATGAATTCGGATGAAAAATTTGCTGTGATTTCTTTTTATTCCAATTCCAAAATTCTGCCAAGTGTTTTATTCATTTTCCCTCCCCGTAACATATTTTCCCTACATGTAACCACGTTTTTTCGTTTCCTTAATAGGCGTAAGCTATTCATTTGACAATTAATTGATTTTGCTTTAAGTTGCGGCAAAGACACTGAGATACGTAAACAATGATAAATTTCATCCGACATTGCGCATACTACTAGTAGTCCTGGAGCTAGCCCCCTTCCCGTTGGCCAGAGGAGGTCCCCGGTAGATAGATAGTGAATCTTATGTATTTTTTTCCGTAGAATCCGAATTTGTTGGTTTGAAGTCTGTAAAACTGGTACAATTTGTTTAAACCGCGATTGTTTAAACAAATAAGAAAATAACACTTTTTTGGTTCGGAAAAATTTTTTTCTTCAAATTTAGCTCATTTTAAAAAGAAAAATTCCTATGCCCTATCCATGAATAATGCTTGTATCTAAAGTTATAAATTATCACAAGTTGAAAAATACCACTTTTCGGTGGTCTTTGTTGCTCTGCCATGGCAACAACAATAAAATATTTAAGAATCTGAAGGTGTTTTCTAAAGCAATTTTTAACGTAGAATCCGAATATAAACTTGGTTTCCCCCAAAAACAGCGAGAAAAACCGAATAATCAAATGATCCACCTTCCATGTTTTAGCTCATTAAACGCTTGACTCCCGGTACTGGACTAATGCACTGAATATCTTACCCATAGGCTAATTATGAATAAACAAATGTTTTCTGATGTACTTTTTCCCGTAGAATCTGAATTTGTCGGTTTGAAGTCTGTAAAAGCCATACAATTTGTTTAAAACACGATTGTTTAAACGAATAGCAAAATAACACTTTTTTGGTTCGGAAAAAAATTTTTTCTTAAAATTTAGCTCATTCTAAGAAAAAAAGTTCCAATGCACCAACCATGAATAATGCTTGTATCTAAAGTTATAAATTATCTTAAGTTGAAAAAGACCACTTTTCGGTGGTCTTTGTTGCTCTGCCATGGCAACAACAAAAAAATATTCATGAATCTGAAGGTGTTTTCTAATGCAGTTTTTAATGTAGAATCCAAATATAAACTTTGTTTCTCCAAAAACAGCGAGGAAAGCCGAATAATCAATGATTCATCTTGCCATGTTTTAGCTCATTATTGCTTGACTCCCGCTACTGGACTAATGCACTGAATATCATACCCATGGGCTAGTTATGAATAAACGAATATTTTCTTATGTATTTTCTCCCATAGAATCCGAATTTGTTACTTAGAAGTCTTTAAAAGTGGTACAATTTGTCTAGAATGCAATTGTTTAAACAAATAATAAACTATCTAGGTTTTGTTCAGAATTTTTTTTTTTCAAAATTCAGCTCATAGAGAGAAGAAAGTACACATGCACTATTGTTGGAGAATGCTTACATAAAAAGTTATGAATCAATTCAAATCGAAAAATACCACTTCTCTCGGCGTTTTTTATTGCTCTAGAGCTGGCATAGATAGAGAATAACAGTATATACAGGTTGAATGTTTTGTCTGAATCGTTTTGGACAATTCATGAACAGAAGTACTGTTAGTTTTAACTCCATTTATTTTATCAATAAGAAAGAATATTCAAATCTGCGGGGCAAACTTATTTTGACACGAATTTTTTTTTTACATGCACAAAATGAGCAGCATGTTATTTGGGTACGTACACAACAGCATGTAGCTCGTACACATACGCGGCAAGTACATCCAGGGACAAATTCATCAGTCGATAGTATCAAAATCTTTGGCTTTTCAGGCAAAAGTAAATCATCCCGAACCTCATAGCCAAAATTTTTTTTTGTTTTTTACATGACAGCTGTAAAGCAACAAAAATTGCCGAGATGTTTTTTCTAAAACATAAAATAATTAATAACTTTCGATATGAACATTATTCATGGATAGTGCATAGGAACTTTTCTTCTTAAAATGAGCTAAATTTAAAGAAAAAAATTTTTTCCGAACCAAAAAAGTGTTATTTTCTAATTTGTTTAAACAATCGTGTTTTAAACAATTTGTATGGCTTTTACAGACTTCAAACCGACAAATTCGGATTCTACGGGATGAAATACATGAGAAAACATTCGTTTATTCATAATTAGCCCATGGGTATGATATTCAGTGCACTAGTCCAGTAGCGGGAGTCAAGCGATAATGAGCTAAAACATGGCAAGATGAATCATTGATTATTCGGTTTTTCTCGCTGTTTTTGGAAAAACCAAGTTTATATTCGGATTCTAAGTTAAAAACTGCATTAGAAAACACCTTCAGATTCATAAATATTCTATTGTTGTTGCCATGGCAGAGCAACAAAGACCACCGAAAAGTGGTATTTTTCAACTTGTGATAATTTATAACTTTAGATACAAGCATTATTCATGGATAGTGCATGAAAACTTTTCTTCTTAAAATGAGCTAAATTTGAAGAAAAAAATTTTTCCGAACCAAAAAAGTATTATTTTCTTATTTGTTTAAACAATCGCGGTTTAAATAAATTGTACCAGTTTTACAGACTTCAAACCAACAAATTCGGATTCTACGGGAAAAAGTACATAAGAAAACATTCGTTTATTCATAATTAGCCCATGGGTAAGATATTCAGTGCATTAGTCCAGTACCGGGAGTCAAGCGTATAATGAGCTAAAACATGGCAAGGTGAATCATTTGATTATTCGGTTTTTCTCGCTGTTTTTTGGGAAAACAAAGTTTATATTCGAATTCTACGTTAAAAACTGCATTAGAAAACACCTTCAGATTCATAAATATTCTATTGTTGTTGCCATGGCAGAGCAACAAAGACCACCGAAAAGTGGTATTTTTCAACTTGTGATAATTTGTAACTTCAGATACAAGCATTATTCATGGATAGTGCATAGAAACTTTCCTTCTTAAAATGAGCTAAATTTTATGAAAAAAATTTTTCCAAACCAAAAAAGTGTTATTATCTTATTTGTTTAAACAATCGCGGTTTAAACAAATTGTACCAGTTTTACAGACTTCAAACCAACAAATTCGGATTCTACGGAAAAAAATACATAAGATTCATTATCTATCTACCGGGGACCTCCTCTGGCCAACGGGAAGGGGGCTAGCTCCAGGACTATAGTGGTTTGGATGAAAATCGAGTCGTCAAAACTCGTTCCGGTATATGCCTCGTGAAGCGCCGATCTGTCGCCGGACAAATGGATATTAGAGCGATCGATATAGGAAATGGTGGAGAACAAATCCCGGAATGAGATTTTATTTGATAATTAGCTCAGGGGGTTAATATGAGGAACAAAATTGTGAAAAAGGCAACTTTGTGTATAGCTGGCGTCTTCATAAAGGTTTTAGTGAAAATCTTGACATTTTTTCTGCATATATTGTTAAATAACTCTGTGAGAGAATAAAAAATGTTAATACAGTGTTTCGGGAAAGTTGTACGTGATAAAATTATCTACAGCATGAGCTGAAGTGCGTCAAAATTTGACTAAGCCAAAAGTTTCAAAATAGCGTTAAAGTCAGAATATCGATTTTTCAAAATCTTTCGATAATTCCTCGAAAAATGAAGATGGGTTCATAAAATGTATGTTGTTTGGAGCTCCAACTTATGATACAATAATGTTCATAATTTGAACGGTATCGATAGATTAGGTACTCTATAATCTATTTGTTGATTAAAAATCTCATTTTTTTCTACATATCTGTAACTTCTGAAAACATTGATGTAAATATTTATTCAAAATCTTATACGCATTAGAATGATCACTAGCTTTGATAAATGCCCAGATGTGGCGCGTCAGAATCCCGTCGCGCTGACTTTAAAACTCGAGCGCTAGCAAAAATAATGATTTCTCTGCTTCTATGCATCGTAGCTTAACGTTTTTTTTAAATTGGGGTATCTTGACGAGAAAATAACAATGGTGCTATCAAAAAAGACAGAAACTATACCGTGCAATTATTAAAAGTTTATTGTTATTAACCCATCAAGTCCCATGGCTAACACAGCTTAGACAGAGCCAAAATAACTATACCATTGATAGCATTTGCAGAGAATAAGGTATACGTGTTTTTTGCTTTCTCAAAGAGAAAGCATTGTAATGGGGCAAAAATTGACCCACCGAATCAGACCTCGGGACCTCGATTTTCGTAATCTACGGGTCGAAAAACATGGAAACCCAAAAGTGTCTGTATGTATGTATGTATGTATGTATGTATGTTTGTATGTATGTATGTATGTTTGTATGTATGTATGTATGTATGTATGTATGTTTGTATGTATGTATGTATGTTTGTATGTATGTATGTATGTATGTATGTATGTATGTATGTATGTATGTATGTATGTATGTATGTATGTATGTGTGTGTGTGTGTGTGCATCCCGTTTTTTTTCGTCCACGATAACTCTCAAAGGAATAGTCCGATCGTCTTGAAATTTTGCACACAAGTTAGTCATGGCAAAATCTCGGCCGAGTGGGACCCCAAAGAGTCTCCGAAAAAATTTTCAGAATTTTGGATTTTTTTTCTCACTTACCTTGCAGAGAATCACCCTGTATTTCTAGAACCAAGAATGATCAATTAATCGTGAATATGTCGCGGAAAATGAAATGTCGTGCCTTATAACTGTACACATCGCCTGTCTAGCTACCTAAAAACCGTTTTACAAAGTTTTAGCAAGATCGGAGACTTAAGGTCTCTTACTCTTCTCGTCAGATGCTGTCTTTTCGTTTACCCAATTTTCTGGGAACAAGGTAATCATTTTTGTCCTACTATTCTTGATATCAGGTTTTTCAGACTTTTATTCTGATGGCGGAAAGGCTCAACCTGGCTGCTCAGACATTCATACATCATTCTGGAGTTTCATTTTGTTGCCAGTTACAAGTAAGAATATATTGAATAAATTATTGAATGAAACTTCCCTTAATGTAAGAATATTAAGATGCACCAAGATGTATGCGCCAAGATGTATGAGTTATATATATACTCATCCAAGGGACTTGACGAATATAATTCGACTACCAATTAAACAATCAACAAATTTACCTATTATGGGGTAATATACCTTTGTGGCTTTTTCCAATTTTTTTTTTATTTGCTCAAACACTCCATAAACTATCTAAAAATGATTTAAAAAGTCGTTCAAGAGGGGGAAGAAGTTCTAAGTGCTTCAGAAAATCGATTTTTTGAACAAAGTCGCGGAGCGAAATAGGCGGTATTCGGCGCGCGCGGGCAGTTATCCAGTTAGGGCCTTAATTCTTCTTTTATGGAATGTCTAGACCTTCACCGACCAAAGCAGAGCAATTATAGAGAATAATCCTCACGTGAAAAAAAAGAATACATAGACCATGTTCAGAAAATAATCGGTACTCGTTTGAGAAATTTAGTGAAGAAAACTAAAGGTCTCAGCGGGAAAGGCAAGTTAACTGGTGAATTGATCGACAAGTTAACAATATATTACGGCCTTGCAATAAGGAGGAACTGCAGTTCAACAACAGATATGAAGAAAACAATTTGGGCCACTTTATATCACTTGTTATCGACCAACGAACAACCTCAACATCAGTTATGCCCGGAAAGTCCAAAATCATGGTGCTTTTGGCAAGCTGAAAAAGCTAAAGGTGGAGATATGGTACACTTCCAGCATGATTCTCCTATGTCGAAGGAAGTATTCGAAGCTATCAAGCCAATATACGGAGAGCTTCTCATACGATTTTTAGGTGGATTTACACAAAATTCTAATGAAAGTTTGAATTCAGTTGACACCTAAGCACGTTTCCAGTGGCAAAACTGTACTTGATGTAGTGGTTTTTCTTGCTGTCAAATAGTCTTTGAAAATGACCTCGAAATCGGAGGTCTCAAAGGTATATTACCCCTTAATGACCAGTTTAATCAACATTTTCCATCAATTTTGGGTCACTAATTTTTGACGAAAGCACAATAGAAAAAAAATTTGATATATATATATACATATTCTAATGTTTTTGAGACCACTCTTTCTGAATCCGTTGCCAGAATTAACCAAAAATAATTTGTTATATTTTTGTATCCAATCGTATAACAAATTTAAAACTCTCCAATTAAAATGTTATTAGACAATACTCATATCGGAATTCTGGTCCGACGTATTTTTGGGTTTTTTAAGCTACAACATATGTCAAATAATGCAAAAATCATATTGTTCATTCCAAATTCGAATTTATTAATTCAAATAGTATTTTTCAAATTAAAAATTTGGGTCTCATACACTATTTTGCAGCTCTAAACTTTTTTGCGGTGTTATGGAACCTAAACCATCTTAAATGGTGGAGAAAATTCTCTCTTTTTCTCATTCTTAATCTACAGGAAATTTGACGTTCGAGTACGTATTTTTCGAATTTGAAATTGAGCCTCATCTATTTTCAGAAACATCTGACAGTGTCAATGCACTTATTACTTATTACAATTAAATGCATCGAATTCGGATTTTTATTCGTCCAACCAAGAGACGTTGCCAACTTCAAGTGATCAATCATGATGGAACTTTCTGAAAGGCTTTTTGAATACCTCAATAAGTCATATATACAGTCATTTGAATACAGATATTCCGGGAAATCGAAACATTAGATTGAATAGCTGTATGTATAGCTTATTGACGTATCACAAAAACAAATAGCCAATTAAGTTCCATCATGATTTGTCACCCGAAGTTTACGTTTTCAAGTATATTCTTATAGTGACAGTTTTGAATTCCTCAGCTATCCAATTAAAATTTAAAAAGGCTCAACCGCTGTTACGCTATGTAAGGTATGTATGTACATGTACCCAATATGCGCCACCTAAGCGAGAAAAATCACTACACCACGTCAAGTGTGAATCTTCCAAAATGGTTAGCGGCAAATGGAAAGTCTATTCAACACCTTCCAAATGAGATTCACTGTATTTATTATGGACTTTCCTATACTGAGGTATAAACCTGTCAAAAAAAAATTTTTGGTGAAAAAAATCTGAGTGTATTCAATATGCGCTACCTAGAGAATATTTTTTTCCACCCGCTCTTTTTTGGTAGTTTTTGGGTGGGGATCCGATTTGATGGTATAAACTAAAAAGCTCTATTAAATACCTTAAAAATGAGCCAACCCGCATCTGGCTTGGACTTTTCTACGCCGAATAATAGCATTTACAAAAAAAAGTTCTTTTTCGGTCATGAGAAGCGTAAAATCGAGAGAAAAGTAAAAAATCCATGACTTTAGGGGTAAAAATACCGAAAATACATATCGAAACGCTTGATAAACAGGACGTACGATGAAAATAAAAATTGGATGATGTAGATGGAATGACAAAGAATGGTCCATGAATATCTCAGAGAAAACGGAAAGTTGGGCCCTATAACTGCACAAATCACGAATGTCCAAAACATATCTCATGAAGTTTTGAAAGTATCAGAGACCCAAAAGTCTGTACTCTTCTAATGAGTGGTATCCAAACATTTGAATGCTTAAAAAACGCAAAAGACCGCAATACCAAGTGCCTTAGCAGTATACTTTCTCAAAAGTATACTAGTATACTAGTATACTATACTAGTATAGTAAGCGTAGTTTAAGACTTCTGAAAATGTGCTCAAAGACAGTGTTCAGACATGGGTATTAATTCTATGTCTTACAATCCAAATAATTCTGGAATTTATTTTGTTCCAACACGGAGCTCAGCACCTTTTTGTCGTGGTAGGATAGCATGGTAATATTTTTTGTAGCCAAAATGTTGCATTAATATTCTCTCTCAAATTATTTTCTCTTAAATTTTATTTTCAAGGACAAGAACAAGATGAACAAGTTACAGATTACAAATCTTCTACTTCAAACCTATTCATAAGAAAAATCAAGCATTCATTACACTAAATATCTACAACGTTCGATCCATTAACGTTTTTTTTCATGTTGATTTTTCACGTTTTTTTCACGTTTTTTTCAGATGATTTTTTTTGTATGAAAAATAAATAAAAGAATTTAACAGTTTTGAAAAAGCATTAAAAGAGCTTCGTTATATTCTATAATCAGCTAATCATTAACGAATCGAAACTCACATTAAACTCTACATGTATACATGTAAACGAAATGAGAATATCTTTCTTATCGACTAGCTTGCAGTGATAAATAGAATAAAATCTCAAATGATTGCCGAATTGGATTTTGATGATCTATACAAATAAAATTGAAATCGATCTGTCAAATCTAGCTGTAAAATATTTTGCAGCTTCTCATCCAAAATCTCTCTCTCTCTTTCTCTCTTCGTGCGACTGATACATTTTTGAATTGTCTCAAACGTTTTATCTATACTCTCTTAAATCCTTACAGTGAAAAACCACTGCTTTGCAGTAAAAAATCACTGTCAGAAGGTGGATGAAAAAATCACTGGATTACAGTGAATTTCTTATGTAACAAAAGTGAATTTTCACTTTAGTTCTATGAGTTTTGATAGCAAACATTTTTACATAAAATTCGCAGTATACTACATCACCCTGCTTATAAGTAGATTGTAAAGTAAATTTTTATTCTAGTTACTGCGAATTTTATGTAAGAATGTTTGCTATCAAAACTCATGGAATTGAAGTAAAAATTCACTTTTGTTACATAAGAAATTCACTACATTCCAGTGAATTTTTCATCCACCTTCTTACAGTGATTTTTCACAGCAATGCAGTAGTTTTTCACCGTAAGGATTTGAGAGAGTACGTCGCTGTATATGTTATAGTAATATTTATCCCGCTAATAGATCGAATTTAGTTAGTAAAAAAAATCATTTCTAGAGACTCCGGTAATTCATTCAAAAATCGGGACTTTCAAAATAAAATTTGTGGATTTTGTACCTCAAAATGGTATTTTTCGATTCTGTAGCAAAGAACGAATTCTAGGCCCATGCGACGTTTGTTGCCCGAGCGAAGCGAGGGTCCTAATGTGGGTTCAAAATCAGCTTTTCCGAATGTATCGAACTGTATTTATTATCATGTGTGTGGGCAAATAACATCCAAATGTCAACTTTTCTGCACACAGTGAGGACATCTTAGAAGACTTTGGAAAAGGACAATAGAATCAGTGAAATCTTCTTTCATATCACTTGAAACCCTGCGTACATGCGACAAATTAAGCGTATGGAAAGTATAATCAAAACTTTCCCCCGAATTGCACAAAGACTTAGTCTATGACAGACGATTTATTGATATTATTAGCAATAATCCGAAAAGGTATTAGTCCGAAATCTTACAATTTTCCAGGTATCGAGGAGCTGCTTGATCCGCAATAAAGTAGGTAATTAAGCCCTCGAGCTTTGTAAGCCACCTCCTCCATACTGTTTGAGTAAGGGAAATTTATCAGAACCAAACATTAATTGGGACCACCCTCGGCTTTTCCTTCTCTCACGCCACTTCCTTCGGTCCCTGTATCAATCCAAAATCAAGACACTTGAACTTCATCACTTGAGATGAACAGTTATAATTCCATCACTTGACCACTACAACTTAGCGATCCAAAATGTAAATTCAGTTCAGAGTGAAATAAATAATTGAAAACAGAAGTTTCATCAGGCATATTTTAATACTTTAAACACTCTGCATGTGTATGTATAAGTACATACGAGTTCAGTTATATCTTGTTATATCGAAGGAGTCGGTATTGGAGTTTGGTAATGAAAGGTAAAAAATTTTCGCAATTCCGTAATCTCACTAGAGCACCGGAACATTCATTTGCAGTACTATTTACTTATTTAACATTTACTACACGTGCAGTCAATGTGGCATGCTTTCGTAATCACATGTTACAGTCTCTATACGCATAAAAGAACGATCACATTTGCATTGAAATACTCTCAAATTCAAGTTTCCATAGATAATTATCAAAAACTTTTGACATCTAACTGAAAAATACATATCTGATTCGTGAAAACATGTCCATGAAAGCTCAAAATTATTTATCTCTGAAATATTGACGCATTTAACTCAGTCATCCAATTCATAATCACATAATGGGATCGATTGAATCACTTGGAATGGACAATAATCATATAATTATAGAATTACTAATACAATAAAAGTTTATTCCCCACTACTAGCGAAATTTTCACTCGTGATAGGAACAATAAATGATAATTTTGAATTTCTCACTTCAGTTCCACTAAAAAAACGTCGAATTGTCAGTGTGAAAAAAATAGTTTGAAAAAAATGAAATACTAATTCGGTAGAGGGAAGTCACAGGCCAGCAATAACATTTCCAGAATGAAAACAGATAAATCGACGTTGTTCCACTCCGAACTGTTAAAAAAAAATGGCTACTTGGAGTAAAATATTACCGGAACTTGTTTCAATACTGAAACGTGACCCGAGCGCATAGAACGCTCGAAATACGGAATATCAAAAGTCGTGCCACATATTTCATGCGAACGGCTTCACTTCTATTAAATACAAAAAAGGGGTATTTTGAGTAAGATATGTTATGTTACTAGTGCGTGAAATCGCATGCGTAACATAAAATATCGAATCCAACTAGTGCGTTCATTTTCAATTTTCAAAATTTCACGCACTATTTGCATGATACACTATTTTTTTTTTTTTTCTCCTGAAACCTGTTATCGTCCACTGGACATGTACAGGACATGATACACTATTCGATACTTCCTACGTAACCTAATGCCAGTGCCCAGAGAGCAACGCGAAAAAATTTTCTCAGAAACGTGACACATTGGCTAGCGTGCCAAAATGGCCGCACTTACCTTAGTTTACGGTGTTATGATCGCGATATAGCGTACACCGCAGGGGGTGAATTTTAATTTATAGGCAGGGATATGAAGAGAAAGGTCGGGGGGAAGTAGGGAGATAGGGAGGGGTTAACTCAAAAGAGGTAAGAAGATGGACAAACTTGAACCTGTAATATATCCCAGCTGGATAGAGGGTCAGGGACGGGGTTGGGAGGGGGGTGTGGGTCGGATCTCATCGACGGCGGCCGATCTAGTGGGTCAGAACGATCCCGACTGTCGAAATGCTCGCACGTCACCGGTGGGGTCCCAGTTTCATGAGACCAGTGTACACCATCAATAAAAACAATTACGATCTGTTGAGTGTTTAACATTGAGCGAGTTGCCGCACGAGTCATGAGGACTCTTGACGTCATACCACGGAAAAGTCGTGGCTTCGGTTAACGTGGAACAGCTTTGGCGGGACGACGAGTATATAAACTTCTCGTGACTGTAGAATAATATCGTTGAAAGTCGTTGCATACAGGAACTGCGCCAACTTCACCTGTACAAACCATAAGCAATTTCTAAAATGCGGTGTATCGAGAAAAGTTTGATTTTTTCCACCTTCGTTCAATTACTCGCGGGATTCTTATCGGTAACTGATGGAGTGGAGCTGCCAGTTTTAAAGCCAATTGTATCACCTGGTACTGATACAATTGAAAACATCAAAAACTTGTTTGGGATAGTGACAGGTTTTGGTGGAGCAGCAGGTGAAATGGTGGGTGAGGTAGCTGAGCTAATACCCAACCCAGTTAATATGGTGAAAGACATCAGCGAATTGGTATTCACCACTGCCGTTTTCACCAGGGATAATGTGACCCTCAACTGTTTCGGTCTGCCGATTGTTGCATTTGCTAAGGTGATCGAGACAATCTTTACCCAAAACACTAAGGCAGAGGATGTGAAGTTTTATTTCTTTTCCGAAAATATTTCCAACCATGTCACTGTGAAACTCGATGAACCATTCACACTCGAGCAAATTCATTTCGACATAATGCGGCCAACTGTACTACTCGTTCACGGCTTCATGTCTAGTGGTCAAGAATCGTGGATAAAGGAAATGAAAGATGCCTTCTTGAAACTGGTATATTATCAACTTTACTTTTTTTCCTTATGAATTTATACTCCATATTGATGATTGAACTGTTACTTATAAGAATTATTTTTCAGGATAATGTCAATGTAATAATTGTGGATTGGCAGCGGGGAAGCAACACGTGGAATTATTATTCAGCAGCTATAAGTACTAGAATCGTCGGAGAACAAATTGCTAAGTGAGTTACAAATTTTCAGCTTTTATATCAGTGTTCTTAATTATTTTGGATATTTTTTCAAGTCACATATTTTTGAGAAAAAATTATAGTAGATTTAACTATAAAACTAAAATATAGGAAGATGTTTAAGTAGCTCCCCTTACTAGGAGACCACTTGGGATGTGGGTCACCAATCTTGACCAAATTTTTTTTGGTGTTTACTTGTGGCAAGAATAGAGTTTATCCAAAGTTTTAGGGTCCAACGCTCCCAAACTTCCAAGATATTAATTTATGTATTTTAGTTAAAAACGCTGGTCTCGTCCCAAATGACAATATGTCATCTGAGACGTATTTTCCTCACTGCACTATACTTTCATTGTTCTCACTGAACACTACATCACATTTTATCCTCAAAAACATATAAAAGGAGTAAATAACGTGTATACTCAACAAATCTTGATGTGAGTAAGACTTCCATGTCTTACTCACATAGAGTGAAACATGAAATATGTGAAAAAAAATCAACGCTAATCAACTTTTCACTCTGTGCTTGGATACTGAAGCAATAACAACATGTATATAAGCACAAAGACCACAAATGTAGTATCATAAGACAACAATTTAGTGTCAGACTTGATTTTTATTTATGGAAACTTCAATTCTGAACATTTGTCGACCAATATCATACTATAACACACACATATTGTTATTGCTTCAGTATCCAAACACAGAGTGAAAAGTCGATTAGCGTTGATTTTTTCATATATTTCATGTTTTACTCTATGTGAGTAAGATATGGAAGTAAGATTTGTTGAGTATACACGTTATTTACTCTTTCTATATGTTTTTCAGGATAAAATGTGATGTGGTGTTCAGTGAGAACAGTGAAAGTGTAGTGCAGTGAGGGAAATACGCCTCAGATGACATATTGTCATTTGGGACGAGACCAGCGTTTCTAACTAAAATACATAAATTAATATCTTGGAAGTTTGGGAGCGTTGGACCCTAAAACTTTGGATACACTCCATTCTTGCCACAAGTAAACACCAAAAAAAATTTGGTCAAGTTTGGTGACCCACATCCCAAGTGGTCTCCTAGTTAGTCGAAAGATAAATAATGAATCTTCCGCTGGTATGATTTCTTACGTCGATTGGGCTTAAATATTTTTAGAACTTATAAGCATTTCATGTTTCCTTATGCAGAAAAATCCATCAAAAATCAAAATTAATAAAAATGGATGTGCACGAACTTCCAATTATTCGTAAAACTAACTATTTAATCTTTTACCAGTTCGTAAGCTGTGTCTAGTAAGATTCACCAAATACGTATTATAGCTGTTACGTTTTCCATCAATACCCAATATATGCGCCACCCTTTCTATTTTATATATATATATACGCGCATCTAGAGCAGCACCCTGGCAATCGTCTTATCGGCTATTCAGAATCATGAGTAAAGAAAACATTTTGACCGGTCACAAACCCTATACCAACTTGTTAGACGTCATTTACTCCATTTTTTCACTAATTCTGATTCTCGATTTAATTTCGCATTAATTTCGTTTAACCCTTTTCCTCCTGAATAACCGTTTTTTATTTCAAATCTTCGACCTCATATCCCTTAATGAAAAAAGCATATAAAAAATTTATGAAACATCATTTTTTATAGATTTAGACCTCCTCTTTCGAATGGTGTTAAGGAAGTTTTTGTAAATTGTAAGCCGGAAAAGTTATAGGCTGTTTTTCCGGAAAATTGACGAATTTTTCACGTTTTTTTTTAGACAAAAGTTTATTTTGGAATGGAAAAAGATTTTATACAACATTTCTACCACTGTTAAAGGGGTTATAGATGTCCGACCTTCAAAATCGCGTTGGTTTTATTTTGAAATTCAGAATAGCGGACACAAAATGGCGTCCAAATTGGGAAAATTTTTTTTCCAACTTTGCGAATTTTTTCCTTAAAAACTATAGTCTGGCAAGGATTCTTTTGGAATAAAAATGTCTTATAATTTGTCAAAAAATACGTGAAAATTTTTTTAGGACGATTTTATAACATTTAAGAAAAAACTCTTGGAGATAATATCTAGTTCTGAAGGGGGACAAAGTAAAAATTTTTGAAATATTGTTGAATTATTCTGAAAAAATTTTGACGTATTCTTTAACTAATTTCAAGACATTTCTATTTTTAACAATTTTTTACCAGACTTGATAGTTTTTGAGAAAAAAATTTGCCCAATTCGGACGCCATTTTGTGTCCGCTATTCTGAATTTCAAAATAATACCAACGGGATTTTGAAGGTCGGACATCTATAACCCCTTTTACAGTGGTAGAAATGTTGTATGAAATTTTTTTCCATTCCAAAATGAACTTTTTTTTAAAAAAAAAAACGTGAAAAATTCGTCAATTTTCCGGAAAAACAGCCTATAAATTTTCCGGCTTACAATTTACAAAAATTTCCTTAATACCATTCGAAAGAGGAGGTCCTTATTTATAAGAAATGATATTTCATAAATTTTTTAAATGCTTTTTTCATTAAAGGATGTGAGGTCGAAAATTTGAAATAAAAAACGGTTATTCAGGAGGAAAAGGGTTAATTGCGAATTTTTTCAGTATTCTCAGACTGGCCTACAAAGATCGAGCAATATACTATTCTATTTCTTGGTATTCCATCTGCATCATCGAATTTTTTTTTTCCAATACGCGTCACCCCCCCCCCCCCCCTCCACAAAGCATGGATTATTGGTTTTTTTCTTGACTTTACGCGCCTAATGACCGAAAAAGAACTTTTTTGAAAATGGTATTATTTAACGTAGAAAAGTCTGAGTCAGTGGCGACTTGGCTCATTTTTCAGGTATTTAAAAAATCTTCTCCACTTATACAATTTAATCAAATTTCTACTTGATTACCAAACAAAAAGACCGGATGAAAAATTGTATTCTCTTGGTGGCGCGTATTGAATTCACTCGGATTTTTTCCTGAAAATATTTTTCTTGCAGGCCCTATATCTCAGCGTATAAAGGCCCAAATTAAATATGGTTGGGCTCATTTTGAAGGTATTGAGTAGACCTTCCATTTGCCGAGAGCCACCTTGAAAAATTTACACCTGACGTGGTGTAGTGTAGCATATTGAATACATACGTACACAATACAGTAGAAGTTTTATTCAAAATCAATTTTTAGATTTAACTATATATAGTGAATTATACTATACATCCGACTATAATGACATATTATACATTTAACTAAGGGGATTTTCTTAGTGTATTTAGTTGTGAGTTGAGAGGTTTGATAATCGTTGATACAAGTATCAAAGAAAATGAAATGAATAGAAGCTCTGGATGTCACCTACATAACGCATAGAATTTTCCAGAAGCGTGATCTTCTATAATCTAATTAAAATAGTTTAAAATCAGTGCGATGTTTCACTATTCTGATGAAATCATCAAAACTTGCCGCGTCTATAAATTATCATGTTTTTTCCAAATACCTTTTTATTAGCTAGGAAGCAAATGTTTTAGAATGTAATGAAGAAGTTTTAATTGGCCATTACTTGCTATTGTTACGTTGGGATATTTGACGCGGCGCGCGTGCTTAGTGAATCGCGAAATTCTGAGCCAAGCTTTCGCTTATAGCTCGGGTTACCGGAAAAAGTAAAATTATCACGTGCGGGTGACACGTTCGCGAGTTGAAAATGACTCTATGATACAAAAAAAGGATAGATATAGAACTACTAAATACAAAAGAGGACAGAGATTTTAACGCGTGATTTTAATAAGACCTGCCTAAAGACCTCTGTATATTTATTATCTAGCCTCGTTTAACTCTCGAAGACCGAGAGGAGCCAGAAAATACATGGTTGAAAAAATGAAGGGATTTGGATTTGACTCGAGGAGAGGCTCGTAGTGGTGAACGCTCTCACTGAATTATCCAGAGACCTTAACAGTGGCTCTTCTGGTATAATCAGTTATTAGGGTGAGGAGTAGGAAGGTAAATAGAGATAGAGAGAGAGAAAAACACTTACTTTTGTTGATTCTGGTTTATTAATTTCCAAACAATTCCTCAGCCTCAGAGGAAAACGCCGACTGTCAACCTAGTGACAGAGTCCGCGACTATCGGCTAAGCGACAGAACTCACTTCAAGAATGAGATTGGCAAAGAAGACTTAGCCCTGTGGGTACTTAGCTCGAAAATGAACACTACTCGCTTCCAAGAGCGAGGACTTTGCCGGTCAGAGCCTAGGCCAAGAGTGACGCTTCCCTCCGCGGACCGAGTACAGATTTCCTCGGTTGCGCCAGATTCAAGGGCGGGGTTTCGAGGACAGGCCCTCTAACTTCTCCCTTGAACCAATCAAAATTAAGTTTATTGAAATAAGGCTAATTGTTTAAACTAAAGTTCTATTCGAACAAATATCGGTAATTATGATGAAACGCACATTTCGCGCCACCCGCATAAGTGAAATTCGCGCGCTGAACAGCGTTTAAATTCGGAGATTCGCGGGTTCTCGAATAATGCGTGAATTATTCATGGAATCTTGAAACTGAGGGTGTTTCCTATAAGTAGAATATTATATCTAATGATTGACGAAGTTTTATCCTATTCGAATAACCGAAAGTTATGATAATTCGCGAAGGAAAATAAAATGCATTTTTTTATGATGCTCGGTCGATTGCGAGCGAACAGATCAATATCTGACCCCGGTGGCTCGTGCGCGAATAAAAACGGGTCGAGCGCCGGCTCGGGCAACGACCGACTGCGAATTGGGTATTACAGTCATTATACATTATACAGTCTCCTTAAATTAAATTAAAAATAATAGTTTCCATCGAAAGAAAGGAAAAGAGAAAATGAAACAAAATCACGCTTTTTTACTAAACGATAAGGTAACCAAACTCTCTCACATACCATTCGTCTTTACTACGCATATTTCCCAATCTTAAACACTTCATTCTCTCCTCTTTTTTTTTTCACTGCACTGCACCCACGGTCGTATACACAGGTCTGGAAACTCCCGTGGAGGGGGAAGCTTCGATAGTGAAGACCTGAAGTTTCCTGAAATGGCCGCGAGCCTTACTGGCGCTTCGATCTATGTCTTCGATCTCCGCGGCCGCGCCGCTGTCCCACCGCGAGCGGTTTGGCGATTATTTTTGTTGAAATTATGATTAGGTGGGTGGGTGAGAGTTGTACAATGAGCACTTAGTACTCATTTTCAATACTTCCGGCACCGAACACAGCCGATAAATAAGTAAACCCCTTTCAGGGGTCACAACTTAAATATGACATCTGAGATTCATATTGTAAGAGTGCGCGGTGGTCTCGTGACAAAGCTTTTGCTCCGCGACCCAAGGATCGGTGGTTCGCGCCCGACCTCCCGAACTTTTTTTTTCTTTTTTATTCACTTGTATCTGATAGAATCATCTGATATTTTCGGAAGTATAAACTTCATTAACCAAAATGTAGAACTTTTATATTTAGAAATAATATTTGAAGTTTCTTTAAGGTCACTTGACCTCAGGGCACATGGGGTAATTTATTCTGCAGGTAGGAATTAATACGATTTTGAATAAATAAATTTTCAAGGCATAGTAAACATGCCAAATCACTCAAATACAATTTAATAAAATTCGAATACAAAATCTACGTTAATATGTATGATACACGTGTAAAAATAATAATCTCCTTAATTGCTGATAGATGCAATTACATGAATATTTTCATAAAAGATAATTGAATCCATCACTGATGAATAATGTTATTTAGGATTTTTGTATCATTGTTATTGTAGAAGAATAACAATGATTTTACACATGAATATGATTACTCATGAAATTATATATTGTTGATAGAGTTTTAAAGTGAGTAGATAATTATGTCTGGTCAATTAATCTATTCTTGTTCATTATATTCATTTTATCCAGAAGATTCACGACATACACTAGTTGAATTCACTTAATTTGTAAATTCAATAAGTATATATATATATATATATATATATATATATATATATATATATATATATATATATATATATATATATATATATATATATATATATATTCTCTGACTCACCAATTCACGAAGCTTCTGGATAGAATCAGTCTAATAAACAAAAAATATGTAATTTGGCATATTTACTATGCCTTGAAAATTTATATATTTAAAATCGTATCAATTTCTACCTGCAGAATAAATTACCCCATGTGCCCTGATCAGATGATTCTATTAGATACAATACAAATAAAAAAGAAAAAAAATCGGGAGGTCGGGCGCGAACCACCGATCCTTGGGTCACGGAGCAAAAGCTTTGCCACGAGACCACCGCGCACTCTTACAATATAAATCTCAGATGTTATATTTAAGTTGTGACCCCTGAAAGGGGTTACTTATTTATATTGGCTGTGTGCGGTGCCGGAAGTATATAGATATTTTGGGAAGTATAAACTTCATTAACCAAAATGTAGAGCTTTTATATTTAGAAATAATGTTCAAAGTTTCTTTAAGGTTACTTGACCTCAGGGCACATGCATATAATGTATGTATGTATGCACTATGTCGGCTGCCGGGCTGCTCTGTAGCAGACTACTTCTAGAGACATAGATCGACGCGCTCCCAAGCGGATATTTTTGAAAGTATACCATGGCACAATAGTGAAGCTTCCCCCTCCACGGGAGTTTCCAGACCTGTGTATACGACCGTGACTGCACCTCACTGCACTTACTTCAGCTCTTCAAAGCTAGACGAGAGCAGCTCTACCATTCCCAGGTAGATGTCGATCCCGAACTGGTTTACGTTGATTTTTATTGGACCATAAGTAATGATACCCTCGTATGCTTCGTAAAGGGATTTCAGGAAGTACACTAGATCATTTTCACGCACGTATTCACGCCACTCTTCTACGGCCCTGCGTTCTCTCGTTTTTTGTGCCCATCCTAACTGCTTATCTGTGAAGATGCTGTCGCACCACATCATTTGCGCGTATTCGTCGTAGAGTTGTAGTAGTAGGGCGTACGCCTCCTGATTTTGTCGCGCCCATTTGAAAAACGACCGGTCCTCCGTGCGCCCCATCCAGAATTGGTGAAGGCCTATGCGAGGCCTCTATCCGTCGTATCTGTAGCAAAAGAATTGTGGCGGCATGGGTATGTCGTCGATGATATGTTAGTAGAAGGGGGGGCATTTTTCTAGACTATTTGTTTAGTGTCCTTATCTATCTCGCTGGCCGGGTGCCTTTTTTCCAGACTCCCCCTCCATGCGGTCCGTGACGTCATGGGCCTCTTGGTGGAGAGGGGGGGCCCGGGGCGCTATTTTTCCGCCCGCTCTCGGCGGTGCGGAGAGGGGGGCCCGGGCGGTATTTTTCCGCCCGCTCTCGGGGAGAGGGGGGAGCGGGGCGCTAATTTTCCTGCCGCTCTCTGCGGTTCGGAGAGGGGGTACCTCCGGGCGGTATTTTTCCGGGCGGGCGTGAAAAGGGGGAGTTGGGCGGTGGGTGAGGGGGTGGCCCACCCACCGAGAAATTTCAAATGTGAATATCTCGCGTTCTAATGAAGGTATTGGGATGGAATTTTTTTCTGTGTTTATGGCTTGAAGCTCGCTAACGTATAAAAATTAGAATTATTCAGAATAAACTAAAAATGTTCTTGAGTAAAAGATATAGTCGAGTGATGAGAGGTGCTTCGATAGAAAAAGTAGATATTTTGAGTAGAAACTTTTTTTCTTCATTTCACACAGTTATATAAGATACATATGGTGCTTACATACTACATATACTCCTTAATACTACGAATACCCGTGAGGTAAAAATGATTACATGTATGTTTTTCTGGGTTTACAATATTGCTTACAACTATTACAAACAGTCTTACTTCCCCTACAATGTTTTCTATGCCTTATGATATTTTTATAAAGAGATACACTCAAATAATCATTAGTCCTGGTATTGTTTGAAAATATTGTACAAAAATCGTTGAGAGAATGACTAGTAGACATGTAATACAGAAAAGCGATGCAATAGTGACCGCAGACATCCGAATCGATACTCTGCATCCGCTGGATGTTCCATTCGTAGACGTTACAATTTCTTCTAAGCCTGTCGATATGATGTGAAACGGCTGGTGGGAGTCCATAACTATCGAAGAAAATTCCTTTACCGTCTGAGTCAGCAAAAATCGCAACCCAATGCGAACCAGGTTGAGAGCTCCCATCCACATTAACAACAAATGCACACGGTTTCGTCCACTGGTAAGGTATTTTGTCCGCGGGAAACACCCCCACTGTTTGAGCCAGTATGCTTTTGAGAGCTTGTAATATTTGGTTCGAATCCATGAGAATCCTTTACGGAAATAGGGGTAGATGTCGAGTTTCCTTCTATACTTGAAACGAACTCTTCTGTTTTTTCATTACCATTAATTAAACACTCTTTTATACACTCAATCCTCTTTTTTTCGAGATCAATAACGTCTTGAGAGCCTGCGACTTTTATTTTCTGAATAGGTTCTGCTTCATTTTTTAACCAATTGCGTAGTTTGTATGCAAAAGACAAAGCACACACCATAAACTCTTTTATGCAAGTATGATGAAAACAGCTATGGCTATTCGTGTATGGAAGATTTTTGTATGACGGACAGTGTAAATCTTGAAGGTTCGTAACACGTCTCGAGAGCACTTGTTGAAGTAACTTCTGGTTCGTTGACCCCCAAGCGTAAATTTGTAATGCGCGTCGGGCGACATCCCGTAAAGTTTTATACACATCTTCGAGATCGGATGCACCATCGAACCATTCTATTCCATGTTCGTGACATGATAAATATGTGTTAGCCGATGAAAAAGCATGCCCCAACTCACAAAAACGGTAAGGCGGTTTGATGATCCAGTGAGCAACTACAGTGTAGTCGACACCCACTACAGCAATTTCTTTTGGTAAAAATTCTCCGTTTCTACCGTGAAACCCTTGTATATCTATAACGAAGCGGAGGTCATCCATACTGACTGGAAAACCGAGTACCTAACGACCCAAAACCTCAGATAATACTGAGCCGGACAATATGAGAAGATTGCTTTATCTCCGTTATCAGGCTTCACTGAGCAATGGCGTCGGTAAATCAACATTTTAGGAGTTAAAATCGACCATTATCTGTCGTGTGGAATCTATTTCTAGTACATTGTCGAACTCTGCGTAGAGAATGCAATTTATAGTCTTGGTTAGCGCTTGACCAAAACGTACTTCAATCCTCATTGTACCGTTCTTGACAAGGTTCCAATGACCTGCATAATGTGCAGAGAGATCTGGCGTTAAATCAAATGCGAATAGACAATATCCATTTGCATAAGCAAGTCGGCTTATGTCATTGCCTTCATTCATAAAATGTATGCCAGTCCCCGAAAACAGAGTGTGATATGCTTCAATGTACTGTGAAGGTTCAGTAAACGATGGTTGTAGAGGTTTGCTCGGTATCTGTACACCATCAACGTACAATGATAGAAAATTGATGCCGAAGTTTTGAAAATTGAAAGGATTGTATTTTCTATCTCCATTGAAAGCTTTGTTATCTACAAAACCAACCACGACACGTTTAGGTAACTGTCCTAATATAACATTTTCTAAGCATTCACCAGTCGTATCCTTATGCATGACAAAAGATTTCACTTCTACACGAGTGAGTGGATATTTTGCCGTAGTTGTAGAGAGAGTCTTAGCATGTGCGATTAAAACATGTGCAGCCACAGTAACACGTCTAACCAATAGAGTAGCCTCTTTCATATGGACAGAATAATTTTTTCCTGAATCATCCATCAAGCAAAAAGCATCTTTTGAACGAACTAATCGTGCACGAACTTCACATCCGTTGAGTAATAATTTATCTTGATTAAGAATATCGCAATGCAAATGTCCAATCAAATCAACTATTTTTTCTCCTTCCGTATATTTCTGACGTTTTCCAAGGCCTAAATTAGTATTGGCTTCGGCACCAGGTAGGGCATCCATATTACCGGGCGTATCAGCCTCCCATAATCCTGATGACAAATGAGAATTTTTCGCCGCTGGTCCATAATTCAATAAAGTTTCAATATATGCTCTGTAGGGGTAAGCATTGTTTGGAGGCGATATAAGTTTCTGATTCAGATACATGTCGACCTGGTTGAATAGTGAGTGTAAAAAATTGTTTACGGGAGCAACTTTCTTGGGAGCGGTGTTGTCGTTGCCTTTTAATTGTACACTCACTTTGATCATAGTATGCGCGAGATCCAAATAATCTTCGTTTTGAGCGTTTATGCAAAATTCGAGAGGTCCATCGTCGGACAGAGACGAAACGGGCTTGTACTGCACCCATCTGCTCGATTCTATAGCTGTCTGGGTCGGTGGGAGAGAAAATAAATCAAGCTCGCTCTTCAAGCACGGTTCTGTATGACTGTGTAAAAACGACATTTTGATGTATTTTAATCAAAAATATCCTTCAGCTTCCTTGTTGGGCGCTTTTTCTTATCGTTCAACTTTTTATTTCGTCGTTTAACTGTCTTCTTCTGAACTTTTCCTTTCTTGACTTTCTGTTTCTTTACAGCTTTACGTTTTTTTAGTATTTTTTTTCTTGCCGATGCGCTTTAGTGAAACGCCGCGAACAGACTAAATACGCCGCTTACGTGGTGCATTTTTATATCCTGAGCCCTGCATCAACTCAGTGATTTTCGTTCATGCGCTACGTTTTAGATTTTGAGATGATTCGTGCATTCTGTTATGTAACGACTCGTTAAAGGGTATATTACTCTCACCAATATCGTCAAGTATACCGACGCCTGCCCTGAGAGCCTCTTTACCAACAGCTCGAGCCCCCTTCGAGAGGTATGGTAGAGCTGCCCGGAAGATCCTAGAGAACCATGAACCGAGTCCATGTCCTCGCATACGTGGGGCTCCAGCGTAGTAATTCACGGCGCCTCCATTTTGACGGTAATAGATATCTTGGAAAGTCATATTTTAAATTTCTCTCTTAAAGTGAAGTGTTACTGTCACTGTCCCGAATTCGAATGGTATCGGTTTGCCAAACTGATCTCTTATATCTATTTCAATCGACTGAAATCGGTTAGTAAGAAGCGGTACGTATTGGACCGGGTTGTATTTTTTAACGATAGTCGTTCCAAAATTGAACTTTTGGGCTTCTAAATTTACTATTCGTAACAATGGTGCAAAAGTATCCCCTACAATACAGGGTTCACAGATGCTCGAATATACAAAAAATTGATCAGGTATCGCTCGTTCCAAACTCGCCGGTATCAATCCACAGTAATAAAAAGGTATAAACTCATTTTTATCTTCGAGAGGTGTATCTAACTTTTGAGAGCCATTCTCAAAACCAAAAATTCGTAGTAATGTTTCAGACATATTAACGCCGACTGTGACTCTTTGAAAATTCCTTCGTATTTTAATGTATACAAAACCTCCCTTTTCATCGTAGGATATGATATTATTAATTTTTAAGCTCATGTATGATGAATGGGCCTGTTTTACAGCTTGAACGAGATCTTTAACACTTTTATAATTACCATGAGTAAAATAAACATCGGGCTCGCCCGGTGGTGAAATTTTAGAATCTTCACGTGAAATATGCATAGTTGTATACGGTATATGGATTTCGGAAATTCCAACACTCCATTTCCCATTCAATTCGATTTCTTTCGGTAAATGAGTAGAAAAATTTGTTGTTGTATTTTCAGGAAAATATTTCAAACTGCTATTACTCGGTAGCACAATCGTAAAATCATTTTGGCTCGCGTTCATTTTTGAAATTTTCTTCAATTCAGACGCAGGAATCCACGAGTTGAATTTGTCGTTGTAACCTTGCCAGCTAACAAAATATTCTTTTTTCTTGCCTTTACCCTTAGTTTTCAAAATTTTATCGATTTTATATTCTTCTCGAACCACTCGTTCTTTGTGAACTAAACTGAGTTCTTCAGGGTAGAAAAATCCTAAAATATCTTCGCCTCGCAAGTCCGTCAACTTGTAGATAAACAATTTTTGTCTCTTCGAAACTCGTGTTACGTCGGGAATATGACGCGGCGCGCGTGCTTAATAAATCGCGAGTTTTTTTAGAGCCAGGAACTCAATCCTATAGCTCGGGAGTACCGAACGCGTATTTGTCGCGGAAAATATGGGGTTTAAGTATAAGGGAAGAATTTAACTTGCAAACACTAACACACTCAAAAAAAAGGATAGAAAGGAAAAGGCCTACCTCTTTCCCACTAATATTTTGCCAAGAGCCTGCAAGGATTTCTCCTACGAGTCTCCGGCTATTAGGGTTAAAAAAATAAATTTGCCCGAGATAGACAACTCAACAATCCGCGTGGCCGAGTCGCTGACTTAGCAATTGATCTTTTCAATAACTCGGCACATTCTTTTGAATGGCTCAAGAGCTATCTTGAGATCAAGCTTAGGTCGCTTGTCGGCTGGCAAGATGCTAGGCGTCTAACTCAGACGGGTAAAAATATAAAATAATAAGACAATTCGTCTTTACTTACTTTTTTTTTTATTTTTCTTTGCTGAATTACAATTCTCAGGGGTTTTTTTCAGCTTTGGCTAAGAGCGGCTCTTTTTTTAATAAAATCGAATATGAAATTCAAAACAGATAAATGGCCAAGCCTTACTACCTTTATCTTACACAAAACTTGAATTGGATATCAAAGAATAAGAAGAAAAGACCAAGTCTTGTCACTTCTTATTAATTTAAGTTTGAACTCAAAAGGAGTCAAAAGACGAAACAAAATAATCAATAGGGTACTAAAGCCCAAACAGAAAATAAAAAATCAAACCGGGAAACGTACTCCAAGAGTCACGTCCCTTTACGAGCTGCTCCTAGGCAATACTGAAATTTCCCTTAGCAGGGCCCTGTATTTATATCCTAGTCGCGAAGGGCGGGGCCAGTTTCCCCACTCCTCCGTTTACATTAAAATCCTTATGAACTAATTACAAAAATATCTTTTTATGAATACTTATTTAATCGGCTATGGTGAGTGTCGTTACAGCGCAAAAGTCGCGCCGGTCGTATCAGTGAAATTCGCGGAGCGCGACTTGCTTAAAGGATTGATTCGCGCGCATTAACGGATACACTTCAAAATAATAGAATAAGTTAAATCTAACAAGAGGATCTTATAACTAATGCACTTAAGTATATACGGTCAAAATTTGGAATAGATCGGATGAAAATAAGTCAGAGTAAATCGCATTTGTTTAAATGATATGCACTTTTCTATGATGCTAAGCAGATTACAAGAGTTTGAATTGATATTTCTTAAAGGTTTGAAGGTGTAAATATGCGTGAATAATTGGGTAATAATGTACGCTATAGGAATCGAAAGTAGTTGTTATACAAAGTTACTTAAACAACAATTGATTTAGTAACATACATAAAAATCGGTTTTTCCCAAGATTAAGAAGTCGCATTTAAATGGGGTTTTGAGCTATGAAAACTATATATTGAAGCGCTCGATTTTAATTGCATTCAAAAATTCTTAACAACAAATATTATTTTAAACTTCTACAGTTTTCATAATTCAAATACAAAATTTATATCAAAAGAAAGGTTAAAAGTTTCTAGGATTTTTAATAAACAAATAATTAATATAAACTAATTAAAACTATGTAAAAACCTCGATAGCATCATTTTCTTTTCGGCCTAGCAACAGAAAGATCTGAATTTTGAAGTTGCGCAGTTAGCGGCGGCAGACGCGGCCGATGCTATCGGGTGCAAAGAGCATCTTTTCGGGGAAAAGTCATAAAACTGAGGCGCGCGCGCTATCGAGTGCGGGAAAGCGTCTCCCGAGTTTCCTGTTGTATACATCACGTGCACAGCTCGTGCCGGCGGCGTGATGCAGTCAGAGGGCGGATTCATCTATTGTTTCGGCCGATGAGTAAATTTATGGGGGGTCCTAATTTTACAAGGCGCCAGGTGCGGATGGCCTTCGAGAGATGCTCTAAGAGGGCTTAGTGGTTTGACCTTAGACAAGTCAAGCAATTGTCGGCACAGGCACGACATCACACACCCCACCTTAGAATGGTTGTTAGGTATATTAAGAGATATGCCTACAAGCGAAACGATATAAGAACTAATCCTTATCATATATAATCTTACTTCAATAGGTTAGATGACGAAGAGTACAATATGTTTATATAGAATACCAGTAATGATCATGATTATCTTATATAAAAGATATTCAAATGAGGTAGTTGGAATATTGTTCCGATAATTAGAGAATATAATTAGTAAGATGTAAAGGTATAAATGTATTTTCTTTTTATTTTGCTTTCTCTCTTTTCTTTTCTACTTTAAATTGGCTATTTTTAAAAGTTTATACGAAGATATATCGGAATATAACTAGAATCTTAATCCTACAAATAAATCAAAGTATGCGTTTATCAGTTACGATTTGTGACCCTGGAGATCGAAGAATCCCTTTTCGTTAATGGGTTGTTTCGTCATTGCCTGGACTGAAGTTGAATCATCCTCTCGTTCGGTGATGACTTGCATCAATTCTCGTGCGACGTCGTCTTTCTCAGTTTCTGCTTCTTGTCTTCGTTTTCCAATATATATGAGGAAGTGAGCTAGAGTGCTCCATACTGCTCCCAAGATATGAAGGGAACAACCATGAACTTCATGAAGTGCATATCCATTTAAGAACATTCCAATGAATGTTTTGATTAAATGGAATATGAGAAACATGGTGATGAATCCGGCACTAGCTGTTCCGAACATCATAAATTTGTTCCACATTTTTGTCCAAGTCGATTCAAGAATTTGATTAAGGGTCTTTTCGTTCAATAATTTTGAAATAGTACCGTCATGATTGTCTAGCGTCTGGCCATTAATTTCTCTAGCCATGTTATTGATCATAGCTTCTCGTTCTATCGGGAACATGAGCTGGTACGACAAGTGATCCAATTCCTTCTGAGTGTAAATTCCATGGTTTGCTAGCGATGAGGGATTTATATACTTCCATGTTGGTCTCGTCATGGGTTTGATTGTCATGGGAGCAGCAGTCTCAGTAGGTTCGGGTAAAATCTTCACCCATCCATCTTCAATCTTATAATAGGAAGGTAACACTCTGTTACAGTCTACTTGAGTTCCTTGACTCTTCAAGATATGAGTCCTTGGCGTTAAATAAAAACTCTGATTATTTCGAGTAACCTGAAGTTCTTCGAAACAATGTTTTCCATGATCGATGATTACATCCACGGGAATACATTTGACAATATGAACGACTTCTCCTGCTGTGAGTGCAAGGTATCCTGGTCCCTTCATAAATGAATATGCAAACTGATCTGGGGCTTGCGTAGCGATGTTCAAGGAATTCTTCAAGATTTCTCTCTCAGCTTCACATTTTTGCATTAAGATATCTCGGTATAAGCGATCCATCTGGGTTCGGATATGTCGTTCTACATATATAAATTTGGAATTCATATATGTGAAGATATCAAGATTTTTGTTAACTTCTCCATCACCAGCGTGAGCAAAATAAACGTCAGGTGCGGATTCGAAGATAAATAATTTCGGGTGTTCTGTAAGGACAACTTCGTATCCACAGACGGACTGTATAGATTTCTTCGTGAGGGCAAATGTAGTCTCTTTGGAATTTACTGTGTACACAATCTGGGTATTATCGCCAGAGTTATCTACAATTTTTATTCCATGACCTCGAAACAATACAGAGTACTGATCAAATCTGCAGGAATCCCTTGGGAACATCTTCCAGTAAGAACGTCCTGCTTCCGAATCCATGCAGGTTACATCAGAATGTTTACATATAGTTCCGGATTTGAAGTGAATTTTATCGGTATTAATATTCACTCTTGCGGTCTGTAATGATACAGTGATTTTCAGTAATCCTTGCACGATCACATTTTCCCATGAACCGTAGGGATCAGAGTAATATACTCCTTTGCAAGTTCCGTCATGTGAAAGAGATCCGGCAAATGTCATGGGAAACGAATTTGTCTCATTTTTCTTTATACCGGTTATCAATCGCTCGTAATTCATCTGGAATGCTCCAGTATGATAAATAGTATTGCAAGTGTCTCGATCAACATCATATATATATTCAGCATACCCTCCTGCTACAGCAGAAACATGAGAGTGCATGCCACAATAATATATGTGTCTTTTCATTTCAATCTTACAATGCATAACTTCCGTTTCTTTATATTCATTGATCTGCAACAATTGTATAAAGGTTTCTGTCTCTATGACTTTCTTCTCGGGTATGTCGCATGGTCCTACATCTAATAATGATAGGGTCGTCACGTTGAGGGATTTAGGCCCACAATCGTAACCGATAAACGCAAATGAGGAGTTGACAACGGCTAATAAAATGATTATACAAATCATCTGAAATCAGAAAACGAATGATGTTAAATTTCATGTTCTTTTCACGAAATTTATTCATTATTTATGTGTGAAATCCTTAACCGATTAGCGTGGACAACCTTTGACCCTTTATTTATTTGAATTTTGATTTTATTTTTGTCAATTACTTCAATGATTTTAAATGGGCCTGAATATTGGTTTCCAAACTTGCCTGGTTTTGGACCTGATAGTAAGAAAACACAGTCACCTAGTCGGAAATTTTTCTCATTAATATTTTTATCATAGTATTTTTTTGATTTGAATTTGCTATCAATTAAATTATCATACGCTAACTTCTGAATTCCTGTTAATCTGGTGACTAAGTTCTTCACATAATCATTATACGTGGGCAATAAATCACTCTCTCTCAGTGGATCACTGGACGGCATTCTTGCTAAACGCCCAAAAATCACTTCGAAGGGAGTTAATTTTGTGCTTTCTTGTACACAAGTGTTATAATTAAACGTCGCTATATCGACCCACTGGTCCCATTCACAATCCTTTTCAGAATATTGCTTCAAAAATTCACCCAACGCATGGTGAGATCGTTCTAAGCTACCGTTAGATTGTGGATGAAACGCAGTAGTTCTTATTTGTTTTATCTTAAATCGTTTCGCAACGCACGCTATGAGTTTACTAAGGAAGTTTTTTCCTTGGTCCGTGAGGACAACTTTAGGTGCGCCAAATACGCAAATTAACCTCTTGACAAATGCATCAGCAATTGTGGCTGCCGTTGCATTCGGCAAGGGTACGGCGAGACAAAATTTTGACAATTGATCCTGCATCGTCAGGATATACTCGTTTTGATTTTTAGTCACGGGTAACGGACCAACAATGTCCATTGCTATTTTTTCGAAAACAGTGCCTGGAGTATCAGTAATTACCATTGGTTGGCGTGTTTTCAACCGAACCAATTTCTTTAATTGACAATCCAAACACTGTTGAATTCGTCGTTGTATGTCCTGTTTCAGATTTTCCCAGAAAAAGTCACGTCTAATTCTGTTGAAGGTTTTGGAAACTCCTCGATGTCCGCCAATAGGTGAACAATGAAGTTCGTAAAAAATCTCATCGCGTTTATTTTCTGGAACATATTTTAAAGTTCCCTTGCAAATTATTATTTTAATCAAACTATTCTCAAAAACCTTATGTAATAACTCTACAACGTTGTCCCAAGGTAAATTATCAATAAACTGGCTCTTAGCAATGCTAATCTCAGTTATTTTGTAATCTTCTAACATTTCACGTAACTTTAAAAGCAACATATATAAATTCTCCTTAATAATAGTCTGTGATTCCACTTTTTCTCCTCTAATACACAAGGCAAAGTGAAATTTGTTGTTGGATTTCTTATCAGAAAGTATACTATTTATTTCTAAAATTTGATTCTTAGGAATCTTATTGGCATCTAATAATTGTTTAGCACCATCATCACAAGGGTTACCATTACAATCAACAAAATATATAATATGGTCTCGTCTGTATGGTAAAAGTTCTTTCGTATCAACTATATTATTGAAACGAGATCTCGTCACGTTTTCAGTGTTTATGACCTCAAAGTCGTCGTCTGAGATTAATTCTTCATCAATGTTATTCGGATTTGACTCATTTTCTGACGAGAAAATTTCGCTCTGAACTTCCGGTTCGCATTCAATATTTTTTGATTTTTTAGGACGACCTCTCGGTTTTCTCTTTTGATCGAATGAGTCTGGGTTTTTCTTAGTCTTGTATGTTGGTTTTTTCACTCGATTTGATTTAGTACACTTCGTAATTTTATTGTGTCGTATCTTATCAGGTAATTCATTAATTTTCGATTCGGATGGTGGGTTTGTTCCATTATTATGAACGAACGGTAATTCGGGTGTTTTATTATTTTCGACGGTGCGTGCTTCGATTTTACTGGAGGTCTCTTGTAAACGTTTTTGTCGACGAGTGACAACATTGATTTTTTCTAGATCGACGGGATTTCGGCTTAATGCATCGGCGACAGCATTAAATTTTCCAGGTTTATATATAATGTCGAAATCGTATTCGGATAAAATGAATCGCCATTTTTGAACTCTAACGTTTAAATCAGCTTCTCTAAACCAAAGCAAGGGCTGATGATCGGTTACTACAGTAAATTTCCTACCATATACGTATGGCCTAAACTCTTTCACACAATATAAAATAGCATAAGCTTCTTTTTCATATACTTCGTAATTAACTTGAGCTCCGGCGAGAGCTTTTGAAACAAAAGCGATCGGTAGATCACTTCCCAATTTCCCTTGAGAAAGCACTCCACCAATGGCTGTGCCGCTTGCATCGGTTGTAATTATGTATGGTAATGAGTCATTGGGGGGCTGAAGAACAGGGGCACTACATATCTTTTCTTTCAAAGTATTAAAGGCTCGTTCTTCTTCTTCACCCCATTGAAAGGGAATTTCTTTCTCCGTGAGCCTATGCAATGGCCGTGCAATTTTTGCAAAGTTGGGCACAAACTTTCTATAATAACTGGCTAAACCCGTAAATTCTCTTATGTTTTTAACGGTTCTAGGTGTAGGGAAATGTAAAACACTAGCTACTTTGCGAGGGTCAGTTTTCAGACCATCAACACTAATTATGTGTCCTAAATAAACTACTTCACTTTTCATAATTTCGCATTTATCCGGTTCTAGGACCCAGTTGAATTTGCGTAACCTTTCCATAACTAATTTAAACAATCTCTCGTGTTCTTCTAATGTCTTAGCGTAAATAATTATATCATCCATATAAACTAAAACTCCATGCCCAATTAAACCTTCAAGAGTAAATGTAATTGCACGTATATATTCAGATGGAGCATTTTTTAATCCAAATGGCATTCGCACAAACTCGAAATGGCCATCAGGCGTGGAAAAGGCCGTGTACTCAGACGAGTCTGGGTGCATTAATATTTGATGAAATCCTGATTTTGCATCTATAACTGTATAGTATTTACAGCCCCCGATTTCATCAAACATTTCTCTTATGTTAGGAACCGGAAAACTCATTGGGATAGTTTTTGTATTCAAATCTCGAAAATCAACAACCACTCTCCATCTTGGATTTCCGGATGAGTCACATTTTTTTGGTACGACCCAGAGGCTACTGCAGTAACTGCTTCTGGAGTGACGTATTATTCCCTTTTTTAAAAGGTCTCTAACTTGACGCAATGCCTCTTCCTTCAGGGCTCTCGGTAATCTATATTGTTTCTTATTAACCGGAGTATTATCATTAAGTTTGATCTTATGCATAGTTACATTAGTGGTGGGCAATTCATCACCTTCAAGGTAAAATCGATCATTATTCTCTTTAATGAGTCGATTGGCTTGTTCTTGTTCTCTATTCGTTAAATGATGAATTTTAATTATCTTTTTCAATTCAACAAATCTCTGGTCAATATCACTAATCCGTTCGGGTGAAGCTGTAATTTCTATATTTGGGAAATTTAACACAGCATCATCGTCAGAGTCTTCAATTCCTTGCTGATCATGAACCATATAAGTTCGGTCAGGTTTATATTTCCTATGCGTTTGAAGATACTCTTCGTCTTCTGGTTCAGTATCAGAATCAGACATTTGATTTTTCAAATCGTATTCATTATAGGTTTTTTCCATAAAATCGATGTTTTCAATGTCTGAGTCATCATCATTGAATTCAATTTCCATGTTAAGTATCGATTCACGAGTTTCCGTTAATGGAATCGTTTTATTTCCAATAACCAGAACCTTTCGCTCAAAATCGATTTTTGTACTTGTTTTTTCAAAATAATCTGTACCGAGAATTCCTTCGGATGGCAACGCTGTTTCATCCGATACAACTTGGAATTCAAATTTAGACTTAAACATATCTATCATTACTGACCCTAAAGTATCAATCAATTTATTTCCAATTCCTTTGATCTGAATTTTATTATCTTTATTTAACTCAGTATTATCTTCAATTAACCGGTGTTTAATAAATGAACATTCTGAACCTGTGTCTATAAGCAATTGCCCTTTAATTTTCATTTCCGAGTTCAAAACATTCAAATACAAATAACTTTTATCCCCTAAAATGTTTACATTTGAATTACGAATATTTAACTGTCTGAATTTTAATCGAGTTTGGTTAATAATAATATCTTTACTAAAAAAATTCATTTTAGATTTAACTTGTTTTAGAAATTTTACTCCTAATATACCATCATACAAAATGTCAAAATTATCATCCACGATTTTGAAAATTATTTCTATTCCTAGCATATTAATTTTGGCTACTCCTAGAGTTTGGACTGACTCTTCAGAAATACCCTTGAGATTAATAATTTCATTTGGATCGATATCTGTCCCTGGAGGAACAAACCCGATTTTCAATAAATTGCTTTCAGAACCAGAATCAATCATAAGATTAACAATTTTCTCTCGTAAACTGAAAGCTAAATATGGAATGCAACTTTTCTCGACCTCTTTGTCTATAAAGGTATTAACTCGTCGAGGATTTCGTCCATGTTCTGATGAGCTGTGCGCAACTGCATGCCGGACGCTCCCGCTGTCGCGCGGCTGTTGAGAGCGTCCGCTTCGTTTCCCGATCTCCAATTATCAGTTTCTTGTTTTCTTCTACACCCTTCAACTGTGTGGCCAAATGATTGACAGCCATTGCAATATTTACTGATATCAACTCTACAATTATGCACACTATGACCCGTATTTTTGCATTTTTGGCAAATTAAATTATGATTACGATTATTCCATTGGTTGCCTCTTAATTGAAAGCAAGTAGCGGCGATATGACCAGATTTATTACAAATCTGGCATACTGTTTGTGGATTATTTTTCTTAGGGCAATTCCGCGCTTCGTGTCCAAACATATTACAATTGAAACATTTTGTATTTACTCGACATTTATCGGCAGTATGCCCAACTTTATTACATATTTGGCAGACATCTTGACTTCTATTTTTTATGTAACATTGATCGGAGGTATGGCCAGGTTTATTACAAGTCTGGCAATTTTGAACTTGATTCTTGTTTCGGAATAGGCATTTATCAGCTGTGTGGCCATGCTTTTTACAGATTTGACATGAAAATTGCGTACAGTTCGATGCTTCATGCCCCTCTTGATTGCATGTGGTACATAAGAAAGTACGCCTTTTATTCTTCACTTCGTTATCGGTGAATTTTTCCTGTCTTCTAAGAGCTATTTGGGCCTCGAGCAACCTCTCGGCTTTAATAGCGTTTTTGACGATATTATTAATATCATTGGCATTTTCCAATTTATTTTCAATTTCGGGTTTTAATCCCTTCTTGAAACAATCAACAGTATTGGCTTCGATAGAAGCTCTATATGCAGCATCTATATTTCCACCATTTACTCTGTGTGCTTCTAAAATTCTTTGAGCTAGACTTTTAATCCGATTAGCGAAAGTAAGTACAGATTCATTATTTTTTTGAAATTCATTACCCATTTCTCCAAGTAATTGATGCACTGATTTTGCCGGTGCATAAAGTTGTTTTAAATAATCCTTCAGAAGTTCAATAGTAGCGAACGATTGGCCTTGAATGGCCGTGCGGACCTCATCTTTCAATTTTGATCGAATAAGCTTAGCTAAATTAGCCTCGTTGTCATTACCGATCATTTCGAGAGCTTCGTCACAGCCCTCGAAAAAGACACCTAACGGTATATTTGAGCCGTTAAAATCAGGTACGACGCGTAAAGCGTCTTTCAATGAAACGGTCTGATTTGCCATTGCGTTTTGTGGCTCTAGGTTATTATCAATAGGGTTCACCATATGAGGATCTAGAGCAATTTCTCTGTTGTCTAGAGATTCGTTTTGACCGTCGTTAATTATACGTGGTTCTCGATTATCAACTTCAATATCGTAAGTTAGGGGATCGACCGCTTTAATCGTCAAATTTGATGAAATTTGATTTGATTCGTTCAGAGATTCGTCTAAGTCTTCATTAGGGATGAAGCCCGAATCTATTGTTTGGGAATTTCCGGGTTTAACTGGCGTTGACGTGCAAACACTAGGAATTAGTGAAAACTTGTTCACAGGTAACGATAAGTCAGGTAAATTTCCCGCAGCAAGGTTCAATGTGCTTGTACTGGGAAAAAAATGTATTGGCGACCTTGGTAATTGAGATGTGGGGCGAAATCCGGACTCATCAAAAACTTCAGGCTTTTCTTTTTCGTGATCCCACTCTAAATTATCTCTTGCGGCGCTATTTTCTTCGTCAGTTTCCTTTTCCGATTCACTCGTGCATTCTTTTTCGTACGGATCGTATTTTTTCAACTCGTTTCGCAAAGTTTCACTGTTTTGAGCGGCTTTCCGAGTTATTCTTCTGTCTTTAGGCTTTGTACCAGACATTAATCTTAAATTAAATTCTTACGTCTGATAAATGAAGCAAATGAATTCAAATGTCTTAAAAATCCGAATTTGTTATAAAAAGTATCTCTATATAATGGAAAGAAATCTATTGCTAAGGCAGTTAAATAATAATCACCTTCTGAATCTATCTTAAAAATAGGGAATATATATAAGTTATTAATTCCGTTAGCAGCTTTTAATAAATTGTCCAAGGATACTTTATTTAAAGTTAAGTAAGAAGCTATACAGATATGACCGTTATCTAACAACGTATATTCTATATTCCGGCCGTGATATTTGATTTGTTTAATGACACCAGTTGGTTTGGTTTTCTTAGAATAAAAATAAACTCTTGTACAAGTTTTAAAATATATTCGAACAGACTTATCTTTTATAATTCGTGCTAATCTAATCGTTGCGAGGAAATGTTTTATAATAACTGAAAATCCGTTCAAATCTTGTAAATTAGATATATCCATAAAGTGAAATGATCTTATCTCAGTTAATTTTTAAGTTGTCAAATGTTTTAGTTAGATCAGAAATCTTTCGCTCATTTTCTGCTATGATAATTTCTATAATTTCAATTGACTCTCTTAAATCGGTAAATGAATCGTTAAGCGTTCGCATCCATTTATATAAAACTTCAATTTTCCTTTCACTTCTATCTAATCTACACTTAACTAAAATGGCTCTTACTGCTAATTTACTATTTTTATCATTTATTTCTTCTATGATATCTTCTATTTCACTGAACCAGTCTTCATTGAAACTTGAATTTATTCTATGGTAAATATGCGGCATTGATTTATTCTAAATTTAACCTATTTAATCCTTTTGTTACATAAAACAATTCGAATTCTTCGTTGTTCAACTTTTGCAGTGCTTCACGAACTTGTAGTTTTAAATTATCATTATAATCTCCTAAACCTCGAATCCATTTGAAAAGGAAGTTAATACTTTTCTCGCGTACCCGTAACTTTTGATAAAGAATATAAAAATATTTTACCGCAAATTTTTGCTCTGTTTCTAAAGTATCTATCTGCTCGAACTTATCCAATAACTCGTTATCGACAGAATGTAGTTTTACTCTCCAGTCATCGGGAGTCATTTACCAAATGTAAAGATGGCAAAATTGTACCTACATTCACTAACTTTATATCAAATTATTTTACTTATGAATTTATTCCCATATATTTGTTAATTTAAACGATGTATGAATATATTTGATTATTACCGAAATCTGTTCAATTTCTGTAAAGTAAATGAGTCATAAGCGATTCCTTACTTCAGTTTTTTTTTTTAGTCGTTGAACAAATTGCAATAAGGATCTATATCGTCAAACAAACTCTCTTTTTCTTCGCGTAAATCTTTATAAATCCTTGATTTTTGAACGTAATAATTTGTAGATCTTAAATTTGAATCAATTTTAAAATGTCGTGAATTACACATACGATAGATAAAGAAAGTTTCCGCACTTGGGAATTTATTCCGGTTGGCTAATAAACGATTATTCACTTTTAAATTATACGTATAAAATGTATTTTCTAAAACTTTATCTTGTAACAATGCTTCATAACCGAGATCTAAATTGATTACTTGAGCTGCGTGGTTTAAATTATCCTGCAAACTCAGAGGTAATCCAAAAAACGTTGCTGCGCACAAGTGTCCCCCTTTCAATCTCAAATAATCAATCTTCCGGTTTCTATAAGTGATAGTTTCAATCTTCTGAGAATTAATTCCCAGCTCTAAACAAAAGTAGATTTTAGGGTGACCAAATTTGTTAGAAAACTTCCTTACAATTTGAGATAATTGAAAAGTGTTTATAAAATGTTCGCGATATACTATACGCTCACTTAAAGCTTGTAAAGACTCTGCATTATACAAAATCATATAGAACAATAATTTGAATCGAACAACCACGTTGGTATTATATTTGAATTTGATTTCTCCAATTGATGTTTAATTTGACTATTATAATTCCTTAACAAAGGTTTAAATTGAAATTTTATCTCGAAACCTGGAACTGTAAGTGTGAGATACCAATAACTAATTATGTCAAAATTACGCTCCGAAAAATAGTAATTACCGTTGTCGTCACGCTCTAAGTTTTCGATAGATTCTCCGCCGCAGAAAATTTCTTCTGCCGATTTCAGTAGCCACAATTGGAATGTAACTGGAATTGACGTGGGGTAGTCGATAGATATGGCGGGGCAGATGTGATTATTCTTTAACTGAATGAAATGTAATTCTTCACCGATCTGATTTGTAATAGTATGAAATTCTTTCGAACTAAAAGCTTGTGAATGATAAAAGTAGACTCTAATGTCCGAGTTATATCTCCGAGTTACTGAATATAAATTAAAAACTTTTTGAAAATAATTATCAAAACTTGAGATGCGAGCTACTTCACATAAATTAAACATTATGCTGTAGGGTCATTTTGATGACCTTTTTTTTTTTTTTTTTTAGAATTCACAATTGGCTCTCCACAAAATATTATTAATGTAAATGAAACTAGTAGGAATAGTTCAAAGACAACAATTTACTTCAGATAAAATACTTCAGATTTATTAGTATAACTTACAACTATTCTACACTTATTAAATTTATATCAATGTAAATTCATAATTATTCATATACTACATAATACATCATTATTTATACATGTGTTTATAACTTTTCTTTGATCAATCGCTTAACTCGAAAGTGTCGCAATTTCTTTATTTCGCCTCTCGCGTCACGAGCTGCTTTACTCGCGTCCCACAGTTCCAAAGTGGATATCCGCAGTGGGTCTACAGGAGGGTCAACCGTTTTAGCTGGGGAGAGAAAAAGACAAAAATTTGCAAAAATTAGAGAATGTTTCTCGTGATAAATTTTTTCGTTTTATTTATTTAAAAAAAAACTCACCATTGTTAATAGTATCTTTCGCAAAATTAAACGCCGAATCCCAGGCAGAATTTAATTTTTCATCCAACGTCACTTCCTCTCTTTTGGGAAGATTATTTTCGGCCGCTACTGGCGCGATGTCGCATTTTTCGAAGACGACGAGTAATTCCTCCTCATCGTCTTCTGTAGGAGCAACAGAGGGAGTAGCGCGGCTTCGAGGCAACCGCTTTCTTTCGGGCTCCGATGTAGTAGATCCTTCTGAATCTGACGATAAGTCGACCGTTTCGATAGGTCGACTCAATGTTCTGATTAAATTTGCCCTCTTTATTACGAGCGGGGGAACTCGTTTTATTGTAGAAGAGCTCGCCTGAGCACGGTTTTCTTTTTTCTGTTGCTCCGCAGCTCGGAGTGCGACTCCAACCTCTGGTTGAAGTGCCGCTATATTAATTGATACTTCAGGCTTTGGGTCTGACCTGCTCGGCGGGTAGGTCAATATATTTAGCTTCTCTTTAGCTTGCGCCGTTGTTAGTATCTCTGTACTAAATATCTTTCGTATTACAAATTCCACAACGGGCTGAAACTGTCTTACGTCTTCGAAAACTATTTCCTCATCCAATTGGAGGAAATGCGCCCAACATTTAAGCTTTTCGCGCCTCTCTGCGATTTTATGGCGCCTTTTGCCAGTCACATTCGCGAGCTTGCGCCTGGTATTGACCACGGACTTTTCTCCCGTATAATATCCCTTATTGATTTTTCCCACTAAAACAAAATGGAAAGAATACAAATTAAATACATTTATTTCATATAACGTTCATAAAATACCCGACCAACAAAATTACCAGACCGGCAACGGTCTCCGCCACACCGTGATACGAGCCTAGTTATTCATCCGTTCCCGTCAATCTCGGCCGATTCTTTCGAAACGCAGAGACAACAAAGAAGGATTGAAAACAAAGGCTATTCCACAAGTAGGCCAGAAACGTGCCAAGCAGGAAAATTAATGTCGTCACGGCTGATAGAACGGATTTTTGAATATATATCAAGATTTTAACTATCTTGCTCGAATCAGTATTTTACCAAAAAATTTTCGATTTTATGAGAATAATTTTAGAATTATAATTCATGAAATTCACTTAAAGTTCCACAAAAGAATTATTTCCGCTACAAACTATCCGGCGCGATTTAATTCAATCCCTCCGCGGGACCTCCAGTTTTTATCTATGTTACGTCGGGGATATGACGCGGCGCGCGTGCTTAATAAATCGCGAGTTTTTTTTAGAGCCAGGAACTCAATCCTATAGCTCGGGAGTACCGAACGCGTATTTGTCGCGGAAAATATGGGGTTTAAGTATAAGGGAAGAATTTAACTTGCAAATACTAACACACTCAAAAAAAAGGATAGAAAGGAAAAGGCCTACCTCTTTCCCACTAATATTTTGCCAAGAGCCTGCAAGGATTTCTCCTACGAGTCTCCGGCTATTAGGGTTAAAAAAAATAAATTTGCCCGAGATAGACAACTCAACAATCCGCGTGGCCGAGTCGCTGACTTAGCAATTGATCTTTTCAATAACTCGGCACATTCTTTTGAATGGCTCAAGAGCTATCTTGAGATCAAGCTTAGGTCGCTTGTCGGCTGGCAAGATGCTAGGCGTCTACCTCAGACGGGTAAAAATATAAAATAATAAGACAATTCGTCTTTACTTACTTTTTCTTTTATTTTCCTTGCTGAATTACAATTCTCAGGGGTTTTTTCAGCTTTGGCTAAGAGCGGCTCTTTTTTTAATAAAATCGAATATGAAATTCAAAACAGATAAATGGCCAAGCCTTACTACCTTTATCTTACACAAAACTTGAATTGGATATCAAAGAATAAGAAGAAAAGACCAAGTCTTGTCACTTCTTATTAATTTAAGTTTGAACTCAAAAGGAGTCAAAAGACGAAACAAAATAATCAATAGGGTACTAAAGCCCAAACAGAAAATAAAAAATCAAACTGGGAAACGTACTCCAAGAGTCACGTCCCTTTACGAGCTGCTCCTAGGCAATACTGAAATTTCCCTTAGCAGGGCCCTGTATTTATATCCTAGTCGCGAAGGGCGGGGCCAGTTTCCCCACTCCTCCGTTTACATTAAAATCCTTATGAACTAATTACAAAAATATCTTTTTATGAATACTTATTTAATCGGCTATGGTGAGTGTCGTTACAGCGCAAAAGTCGCGCCGGTCGTATCAGTGAAATTCGCGGAGCGCGACTTGCTTAAAGGATTGATTCGCGCGCATTAACGGATACACTTCAAAATAATAGAATAAGTTAAATCTAACAAGAGGATCTTATAACTAATGCACTTAAGTATATACGGTCTAAATTTGGAATAGATCGGATGAAAATAAGTCAGAGTAAATCGCATTTGTTTAAATGATATGCACTTTTCTATGATGCTAAGCAGATTACAAGAGTTTGAATTGATATTTCTTAAAGGTTTGAAGGTGTAAATATGCGTGAATAATTGGGTAATAATGTACGCTATAGGAATCGAAAGTAGTTGTTATACAAAGTTACTTAAACAACAATTGATTTAGTAACATACATAAAAATCGGTTTTTCCCAAGATTAAGAAGTCGCATTTAAATGGGGTTTTGAGCTATGAAAACTATATATTGAAGCGCTCGATTTTAATTGCATTCAAAAATTCTTACCAACAAATATTATTTTAAACTTCTACAGTTTTCATAATTCAAATACAAAATTTATATCAGAAGAAAGGTTAAAAGTTTCTAGGATTTTTAATAAACAAATAATTAATATAAACTAATTAAAACTATGTAAAAACCTCGATAGCATCATTTTCTTTTCGGCCTAGCAACAGAAAGATCTGAATTTTGAAGTTGCGCAGTTAGCGGCGGCAGACGCGGCCGATGCTATCGGGTGCAAAGAGCATCTTTTCGGGGAAAAGTCATAAAACTGAGGCGCGCGCGCTATCGAGTGCGGGAAAGCGTCTCCCGAGTTTCCTGTTGTATACATCACGTGCACAGCTCGTGCCGGCGGCGTGATGCAGTCAGAGGGCGGATTCATCTATTGTTTCGGCCGATGAGTAAATTTATGGGGGGTCCTAATTTTACAAGGCGCCAGGTGCGGATGGCCTTCGAGAGATGCTCTAAGAGGGCTTAGTGGTTTGACCTTAGACAAGTCAAGCAATTGTCGGCACAGGCACGACATCACACTCGTATGACTTTGAAAATTTCGTCACTCCAATTCTTTTCTGCACCTTTTTCGAAAACGTTTTTCTCCCTACTAATTCGAACGTAATCGTCAACTTTGAATTTAGGTACTTTTTGATGTTTTTGTCTCTGCTGCGCACGCAACACTAAATTTTTTCTAGCGATGTGTGCGTTATGTATAGTAACCGCAGCTGGTGGCATTTTTATCGTTGAGTGCGGTGATTTGTTGTAAGCAGATACAATTTTTTGAAGCACGTCGATATAACGATAAGTATTACTATACGTGAAATATCTATACATGCGCTCTTTCAATGTTCTATTGAAACGTTCAACCACTGCAGCTTTCACATCGGGATTACGAACAACACGAAAGATTATTCCTCTTTCTTTAAAAACTTTCTGTGTAGCTTTGCCTAAGAATTCTAATCCAGAATCTGACTGAGCCATAAAAGGACAACGTCCTTGATTCAATATTTTTTCAAGTGCTGTTGCAACTGATTGAGAACTTTTGTCTCGGAGCGGTTCAACCCATACATATTTGCTAAGGACGTCGATCACTACCAATATATATGCGTATCCATCATTATAATTTTTGAAAGCTGTTAACTGAATGAGATCTAGTTCCCAAACATGATCAATTGTACCGACATCATAAAATAATCTAGAAAACTTTCTTCGTATAGGTTTGTGTAACGTGTAAGCATCGTGTCTCGTCAGCCAGTTTTTAATTTCGCGAGCAGAAACTTTTTTCTTCTTAACTCGAATTAGATTTCGAGCCCCGGAGAATCCAGCTTCATGCTCAGGATCGAAATACTGATTTTTAATAATCTTTGAAGACATTTTTATCTTTTAGGCCTATCCAAAATGACGTTTCTTTATTTTTAGGTGTAGACGATTTTTTAAGCGATTTACCTCTTAACCTTTTCGGCGTCGAGTAGTTCTCAAGCACAGTATCGTCTATTATTGATGAAATATTTTTGTCTGTATACTCTGTAAGATCAAGTTTGGGAGACAAAAACTTCTCCGTCCCGTCATCAGAATCGTATTTTTTTTTTCGATTGTTGTGTGGAGTTGTAATATTTAGCAGATCCTGGTTACCGATAAACTCTCTTGGCGTGTCTATCTCGCGCAAAACTGAGGAAAATTCTTTTTTGCCTACAGCTTTAACGTTCTTTCTGTTCCTGCTCGAATCATTTATAAGATCAATTATGTTAGAACCATCTATTTTTTCGTTATCGATAAATACTGTTCCTTTTTCATTCCAACGAATACGATCGGGATTGGCTTTCAAATGCTTTATCAACAGATGCCCTTTTTTCTGATACAATTTCGGTAAACTCTCGATAATCAAATCATCACTCAAACTACTTGAATTTATCACATTAGTTTTTGGGTACGTCGGTACCCTCTTCTCATCTATGAAAAATAAATATCTCTGTAGAACTCGTAAATACTCCTTCAATCTTGTAGCCTCGTCTTTATAATTATTCAATTCGAGAATCTGTTTCAAGTCATTATCCAAACGGCTCAAATTGTCACCTACTGTTTGGGACGATTGTAGGACAGGTAGTGTATTAGTGTGATTTGGAAACGTATTAGTCGGAACAGGTAACTGTCTCGTCACTTCTTCATTCTTTTCTCTCTGAATTCTGTCTAACTGTTCTTTTGATATAAGTATCATTTTTTTAGCTCTCTCCATATTTTTAAATCTTGAGTAATGTAGAGATCAATGCTGATAATACCGGTTCTATCAAAAATGGCAAAAAGCTACCACCTCTTTGTACGATAACACGTTTTTTAACTTTCCAAGAATTTTTCTGACCGGTGTTTTTAATTAGCTTTCTCAAAGTTTGTTTATGTCTTTTCAATTTCTGAAGGTTGTTATTTTTCAGAGATACAACACCTTTAAGTGCATTCAAAGCGCATTCACAAATGTAATTCACTAATTTTTTATCAGCAGTTTTCAATAATGCAAGACGTTGCTCTTTATTACAATCACGCAAAGCTTTCAAGAGACTAATGTATTTCTTCTCGAAAGGGAGACGATGATGTTGAGATATCTGAGGTGTGCTCCCGGCCATCGTAGAGAATGAACTAATTAAAAAAACTGTTCGAAGTGTTATTATATTCAAACGGCCACTATGTGTTCAGAGTGCGTATATTTAGGTATATAGACAAATTGAAACTCTTCATCCGGGAAGATGCAACTTCTAAATCTAAATTCATCCAGTGTAGATTGCTTACAATCAATCATTAAATATCCGTGACCTTTTGTGGTAGCATTTTGATATGCTTCTTGAAGAAATTTTGAATTTTCGGGATATATTTGATGGGCCAAATGTTGAATCTGTGCTCTGTCTCTAGGATTTTTGAACAGTATAATATAGGACGAATTCAAACTGATATCTCGGGAATGAGCGCCTTTATGGAAAATATTTTGCGTAATGAACATGACGCTTATATTTTTATGGTGACTACCTTTGGTGAAAAGATCACAAATCACACTATTGGACGATTCTCTCATCAAGTCATCGATGATAATGAGTTTTTTTGAGTGTGGATCGAGGGAGTAGTCTTCAGGTTTTGGTAAACCTTCTCGAAACTCTATCTGCTCCCCATCGTCGACAAACTCTGAGCTTTTGTAACCATCCTGCCACTCAGCGTAATAGAATATAATTCTGTCGAATATAACGTCCACCATTTGTTTTCGAAATTTTAAAAACTTTTTTACAAATACTGTTTTCCCACAGCTTGTTGGGCCACAGATCATGGATGTGAAAGGGTGTTTCCAACGTGTATCCATCCTTACTGTAGAACGTCTAATATTAGACTGAAGTTTTTTTTTTCTAAATTGTCATTTATATTATACAAATTTCAAAAGTAAAAATTTTTATGCTAAAGAGTAATGGTGATGAAAAAACAAAAAATTGTATTGAAAAAGAAATTCGGGAAACATTTTTTTTTATTTTACACAATTTACACGATACACATGACTGCTACAAGTTATAAATATTTTTTACAATCTAATAATACATATGATGCTTACATGCTAAAGATTGTCTCTTACTGACTACGATTACATATCTTTATATTAGGTAGTAGGTCGGGCGTACAAAATGTTTCACGCAGCAACTTTCAATTCTGTCGCGAACACTATACTCTCTTTGAATACTGGTATTAAAATCAATCTCAAGAACATCCTCTGCGCATATAAAATTTAGCAATGCCGGCAAAGTTATATTTGTGAAATTCACCTCGAATAACTGTTTTGAATATTGACATACACAAGGTCGTACGCACTCACAACTTCTACAATATTGTGTAGCATATAGAACCTGCACTCTTACAAGTATTAACAATCTTACTTCAATTTTTATAAAACTATTGTCGATGCATCCGTGTGCGTAAGCTTCTACCCAAGAAGCAAGATTTTCAATCTCGAGAGGGTCGACTTTCGCTTGGTCTTTCATTTCTACAATTTTTTTACAAAAATAATAAAACGTCTGGAGTTGAAGACTGGAGCGGTAAGGAGCGATACACTCAATCGGGTTACATGTACCTGAAACTAATTTTTACAATTTTTATATCCGTATGGGTAAGAAATTCGTTCATTAATAAACCGTCTCTTAACTAAAACCGGCCTACACATTTTAACCCCTTGACGTGTTATAACTTGATGGAGTTTATTACGGGCTATATTTTCATTATCGACCATAATTTTATTTTCCTCGGTGTCGCTCCGATTTTTAATTAAATCAACGATTGATTCGAAATTTATTTTTAACGAATTTTTGTAATTTAACCTAATACCCTTAACCTTGCATGTATCATGCGTTTCACCTAGAGGAGATATTACTCGGTAAGTATAAAATTTAGGACCTCCAGAAGCAAATTGTTTAATAAACGAACCGCGGCCGTACATTTCCAATTCGTCGGTCATATCACCTAAAAATGAACCTACCCGTGGCTCATACAAATCGTTGGCTTGAGATGTAAAAATAACTGAGTCTGTATCATAATACAAGACTCTTTCCCCTAATTTTTCTAAATAGCTTAAAAGTTTCAATCTCGCCTGTGCGGTTGTATACGCAGCTATAGCTACGTTCGCGTGAGACGTAGTTTGTGTCGCCTGGTCCGTCGTATGCCATGAAGCATACGCAGTTTGATGGGTCGCGAACACAATACTATCTACAATTTTTTCGGAACTATGTAATAGATTATGTAAACTTGCCGGATCTCTAATAACCGTCGTTTGTGGCAAGTTATCCCTCTGGCCGAATTTACCCCAAAATGAATTGAGACATAACTTGGCAACGGCGCGCATACCTGGATTTTTTTCTATATTCTCACGATCTAATAATATTCCTTCACGCGCTTCATATTCCCGAATGTAATTTTCTTTCTCAGTTTCGTTTCGAACATTAGAAGGCCAGCCACTTGCCTCCTGTTTAATTTTTAAAAACGTATCTATATATTCGTTGAAAAGTCCACCGGTTTTACTATTCGAGTCATAACCTGTTACTTCATATTGCCAAATCTGGTCAATATTTGTGATTTTATATCCCTGACGGAGGGCCTCTGCTATTTCAACTGATACCCATGTCCCATGAATGATCCGATCATTCACGTCGTCGTATGGGCAATCGCTTTGTAACTGATTTTCGCAACAACTACGACAGAGCGGGAAGAGCAACCGTGAATTAACCCTGTAAGGAAGTACAGGATGAAAAAGAGTTCGCGGAGGCAAAACACTACATTTTACAAGACCCTGGACTTTTTGTGAGAATAAACTAAAATCTGCACCGGTTATCTCAACACACTCGCTCCCTGTATAAATTTTTGGATGACCTACGGGAAAGATGCCTGTTTTGGAAATGTACGGATATAACGAACAGACATCTACGTACTTTATTTTTTCATTAGCCTCAGCCTTATAATAAGTCGCAATATTTCCGGTACGACCGCCGTAAAACGCATCACGAGGATTCAAATTTAGGTTTTTATTTGCCGAAGGCTGTGTATTTATAAAATTCCGAATTTCTTGATTTTCGTTAAGGATTGCGTTGAATTTACAAGACCAAATTTCAATCAACCGGTAACCGTAAGACTTTATACTGTTCGAACGAATTAAAGTATTTTCATAACGAGTTTCGAGACAAACACCGTTATGAAGACTACTTCTACGATCGCGCGGATAGCAAGAGCGACAGCCATGGTAATAACAACCATGATATTGGTACACAGTACCTTTATCACCGGGGTTCTGTGGCTCTAAATACCCGTCGACTGCATACCCTTCGGTAAGGATATGCTCGCGTCCATTACCCGCATGTTTAATTATACGATTATCCACGATTTTTGATTGCTCCCAAAGGAGCCACTCTATACATTCTTGCGAATGCTGACCGTTTCTTAAATAACCGTTACTGGGGATAAGGCCTATACTATTTTCTTTCAAAAAATTTCGCCTGAAAACTCTCGAACAAGCACTCGCGATTGTGCAGGTTTCAGACAGCGGATCTACATTTCCTACCCTTAAGAATATTTCCCTAAATTGCATACAGGATTGACGCAGAATATTTACATCCTGTATACAATATTCTAACATCTCTTTTCGGAGATCGAACACGGCATTATTATTTCTGGTGTCATTGTACCAGCTTAAAAACTCCGTTCGTTCTTTCACGCTCATACTATCCGGACCATAAAAACTGATATCGGGAAGATTTTCAAAATTATTTTTCAAATAATTTTCACGGGTATTGAACATATGAGGAAAGTAGCCCTTCTTCATATGTTCACCTAAATTGAATGTTTTTTGAAATTCCGATAATTTCATCGGTAAATAACTGAGGCTATCAATAAATATGGTCCGATTGACCTGCATCCTAACAATGCTTCTACCATTCATAATGACCTGAGGCTTATAATCGCCTTCATGGTCCGCAATATATTTTAAGATAAATTGAGCATCGAAACCTCGCGCGTTATGTGCTACACATATATAATTTGAGAACGCGCCCGTGAAACCTAACACAAAATCCACGAATTTTCCTACACATTCTTCGCCTTCAAAAATTTTCTGACGCATACCGCATGCCGAACAGAAATTTATATTTTCTAAATTTTTACAGTTATCACAACAGATTTGCGCTACGCATAATACGGGCGTATGCAAAAATGCTGTGTTCTCCTCGTCAAGTGGCGTGTCTTGACGAGTTTCGAAATCATAAAAAATAAAGCAACTCTCCGGCCGGCCCTCAGTTTTTTTAAGGGGCTTTATTTTTTGTATAAAACAATTATCATTGGGGTTATGTGTTCTTTTACAACTTGCGCAGAATGTCTGATCACACGTGTGTTTATGTTTAGTTAAATCTACAGATTTTTTACAACCGCGACATATTTGGTAACTAGCGCAAACATTATTTTTAAAATTTTGTTTCTGGTTTGGATTTAACGCGAGAGACCCCGGCTTCTTATGATGTTCGTAACACTCGTTACCGAAAAATTCTCGCGAACAGTCTTGACATCTAATTTTATTACTACCACGATTATTTTCTTTACAATTTGTTTTGCCATTGCAGGCTCCACAGACATTTAAACACGTGTGCCGCGTGGCGTTATAAATTTTATTACAACTAGGGGGGTACCCCCCCTGCTCGCTTCGCTCGCCAACCCCCCATGTGTTCTTTAGAAATCAATAATTTCAATAATAAGTGTAGTAATAATTAAAAGAAAATTACATTCAAAACAATAAAACTTTAAACTTGAACTTTCGATTTTGTTCGATTGACAGAATACTGAACGAACGATTCGAATCAAAATAAAAGATTAATGTTAGCTATATTCATGTTAAACGTTTGTTTTTTTAGATTAATAGTGGGTTTAACTTTAGGTTAATAGTGACATGTGCTTGATCATATTTTTTTGTTTGGGGTATTCCGCGTGTTCCATTTCAGATTTTCAGCAGCAGATTTTGAGTAAGATTGCAATGGTTGCTAGACACGTAAACAATAGTTGCTATGGGTAAAACGGAGATTTTGTGTCCTGTGCAGTTGAAAATACTGGAAACGAAACATACGTGAATTTTTCTTTCCCTTAGCAACGGTTGCTAGGGCGGTAAACAACGGTTACTGAAAAGCTAATTGGGAAGATTTTGTGTCCTTTGCCGTAGAGAACTATGGAAATGGGTCATAAATTGATAATTTCCAACCTTCGTAATGGTTGCTAGGGAGGTAAAAAACGATTGCTATGGAACAAATATAACAATTCAGTGCCTCTGGCCATCGAGTGTGACTTAAAACTGTTTTCCCAGCTTCCAAAACAACGGTTGCTAGGGATGTAAATAAACGGTAGTTTCGACGAATAAGTGGATTTATATTGAAAAAAAATTGTCCAAAATAATATTTAGTCCTTTCCTTCTACTACAGCAACGGTTTCTAGACACGTAAACAATGGTTGCTATGGGTAAAACGGAGATTTTGTATCCTGTGCAGTTGAAAATACTGGAAACGAAACTTACTTTTTCTTTCCCTTGGCACCGGTTGCTAGAGCGTTTAACAACGGTTACTGAGGAGCTAAGTGGGAAGATTTTGTGTCCTTTGCAATCGAAAATTATGGACATGGGTCATAGATTCATCATTTCCAACCTTCGCAATGGTTGCTAGGGAGGTAAACAACGGTTGCTATGGAGCAAATATAACAATTCAGTTTTCTTGGTCATCGGTTGCTAGGCAAATAAACAACGGATTTTATTGAAAATTGAACTCGGCCTAGATTTTGCCGCGACTAACCTGTGTGCAAAATTTCCAGGAGATCGGACCATTGCATATTTATTGGAAATAAATAATTTATTCGAAGATACGGGTGGAAAAAGAGGATGGAAAAAAGAGGTGGAGAAAGGGGTGAAAAAAGAGGTGAAAAAAGGGGTGAAAAAAGAGGTGGAAAAAAGGGTGGAAAAAGGGTGGAAAAAAGGGGTGGAAAGAGAGATAAAAAAAGGGTGAAAAAAGGGGGGTGAAAAAAGGGTGAAAAAATGGGTGGAAAAAGAGGGTGAAACTGAGCAACCAGAAGGAGCAACCAGAGGGAGCAACCGGAGGGAGCAACCAGGGGGAGCAAACGGAGGGAGCAACCAGGGGGAGCAAACGGAGGGAGCAACCGGAGGGAGCAACCGGAGGGAGCAACCGGAGGGAGCAACCAGAGGGAGCAACCGGAGGGAGCAACCGGAGGGAGCAACCAGAGGGAGCAACCAGGGGGAGCAAAATGACGACGGCGGCGGCGGCGGCGGCGGTTCAGCTTTTAATATAGAGAGAAAATGGCAAAATAATTTCGATTTTACCGCTTGTAGATTTTTTATTAAATTAAAGTGATTTACATTCCGATAATACATTATATGAATAAGAGTGGGATTTTCTAATCCAGCCGACCCGTCGAATTCTAACGCTTCCCCCGAGCCAAATTTTTTAGAGTCATATATTTTTAAAGCTATATTTTTATGATTAAAATATTCTTGAAAAATCCTAATCTCGGTCAGTCCACAGCCGGAGTTTTCATCTAATTCTATTCTACATACTTCTAATAACTCATCAGCTTTCTGAAGCTGTACGCGCTCGTCTGTTATCCGCAACCAGTTCTTCATCCCTACAGAACTATTATCTTTTTCTAAATGTGCCAGCCCACAAACTATTGCCCGTGGAAGGCATTTTGCATCGTCATTTATTATTCGTAGAATGCCATTTTTCGGCAATTTTTTCAATAGCTCAAGATTTGGGTTTCCACGACCTATCACTGGCTTAATATAAGTGACAGTTAAAATAAAGCTGTCATCCACGCATAACTCTCGCTTACTTTGAGAGATACTCTCAAATAACGCAGTGAAATCACGGAGAGTTAGAGTATGCAGCGGTCTAAAATGCAAACCCCCTGCGTATTCTAAGCTCGTATGATTGAAACTTACACCTTCGCGGAGATTCGCATCCCGACCTACTGTAACAAAATTGAATACTTCCCTAAGCCCTGATTCTATACTTAAAATAGGATTACCATTAACACACGGGTCCGCAAACTTAAATTCTACTACCCTAACCTCCGAATCGAATCGCGGATGAAAAACGGTTTCATCTCTTAAAATACTAACATGAGGTACATTACCCTGTTCACTTTGCGTGTCCTCTGCGTTGATACTATCAACACTATCACTCTCACTATGAGCTTCACGCTCCACACTATTCACAGACACAGACTCCAGAAGTTCCTCGTTGACGGGAACTCGCTGCGGTGCCAAGGCTGCGTCGAAGTCATCTACAGACTCAGATGTCGTCTCACCAGAGAGAAAATTATGCGGCGGGTATGCTGTAATGTTAGAAAAGTGAAAATTAGAAAAGTTCTAATTTTGGGGACATATCTTAGCGTTATTCATAAATACAGTATAAGTATTTACCTCTCGAGGCATTTTGGCACGTCGACTGCATACCCGACGGTCCGGAGTGTGGTTCTGAAACAGTCTGCTCTCCGGAGTTTTTCAATCCAGAGCCAGTCTGGACATCATCCTCAGAAAATTCGCTCTCTGAATCTTCAAATATTTTCTTTTCAAAGAAACTGTCTGTCGAGGAATCTGCAATTTGAAAAGCATAAATTCGTAAATCAAATGAGAGAAGGTGATATATCCTCTTTATTTTAAAAAACAGAAGCAAACACTTACGTTCTGGGTCTTGTTGCTGTAAACCCGATGTTCCTGGTTGTGGCTCGGACACAGCATCATTTCCGGAATTAATCAAGTGACACCCGGTTTGTGCCTCGTCATCCGAAGAATCTGAAAATGGAATGATAAAAAATTAGCATTTCGAATACAAATACATTTTGAGAAATATTCATTGATTCCTTACCTTCGTGAGCGACGAGTCGACGGCGTTTTGATTCTCTCGGGGCAGATGTAGGCGCATCATTTTCACGCTTTCGAGGATTTTTCGCCTCACAGCGCTCCAAGGATAGAGGTAAGACATCTCTGTCTACACTCATGAGATCGTGAACTGAAACGTGAAAAATGTTAGGACACAAGATAAAAATGAATATGAATTAGTACTATTTCAGTAATCATTTGTAATAAAACTTACCTTCATTTAAATAATCATCGACTATTCTCCGTAGAGAATCGCCGATTTTCCTTGTTTTGTCCGTGAGGACCGCTTCTACAATTATATGCCTGTAGTCAGGAAATAAAAGTATTATCTCGACCAAATTATGGTCGACAACGGCTTTTATGAGTTCGCAAGCCGCGAAAAATAAAGAAACGCGCGGAAGCGCCTCCCCTGCTCTTCTTACGCACTCCATCAATATGGTAATCAGCACGTTGATAATTGCCATTTTGATGAATTAATTTAACGAACTAACGCTTCTACAAAATCGACTGGACTAGTCAAAAGTTTAGGAGCAAGTGATGCTCTCCGGAAAAACTCCCTCCAGTTTTCGCCTGGTCCATCTCCATAGTCTCGAAGGCTCAAGACGTAGCCAATAACGAAGAGGAGGGCTTTCCGGATATTTCTCCTTTATCAATATTCAGATGTGTAACTCAGATTTTGGAAGGTAAGTGTCGTACCTTCGATATCTCACAGACTTGTTTATTCACTCAGTGATGCCCAAAACATCCACACGTATCTTCGTGAGAGTATGCGCGAGATATGTAGCCCAGAAAGGACAGGCCGATAACCAAAATCTTATCTCTCTCACGGTAGGCCCTTTAGGTGTTCATTATCGCCAAGAATTAGCGCTATATCGGTGTTTACAGAACGTCTTATAAGCTTACCTGTCTCCCACGGCTAAGGCGCTGTACGCAATCGCACCACTAATCAGGGCGGCGCTTGAACGGCCACCTCGCTCTTGTCTAGACCTACGACCGGTCAGTTGAGACTCACGAGCCACCAGTAAACGTCTCTCACTTGAGCTGTTAAAACGATACAACTGCCTAAAGACATCAGTGCCGAGGGCATATACGAAGGCTTCATTTCTTACAAGGGACGTCTAGTGTCTCAAGATATGGCTAAGACTATGTTCTTAGAACGAGCTATGTCTAACATGGATAGAGGAAAAATTAGTTCTCGCGATAATAGGAGAATCACGCCAGAATTTGTGGGATCTAACGCCCGAAAACATCCACACGTCGCTTTACTCAATTCCGTGTACTTGCTAAATAAATCCGGTTCAAAGAGAGTTATAGTTAGTCTATCGTACAACGCAACTCTCAAATGTTTTGAACCTACAGTGGAAATTTTGAATTCAGTGCAAGGCAATGGCGTTCTTTTAAACCCAGACACTTGGTCAATTTTCAAGAAGCAATCATCGAAAATAGAAGAACATTTCGACCAGCTCCTACCAACGAGTATCGAAATGAACGATATTGTGCTTCGCTTCATAACAGTGTTTGGTGAGCGATCTGCGCTTTTTGAAAAAGTTGCAGAAGGTATACCAAATAACAATTCAAAGTGCTTTTCACCGAGTGTTGTGTTACAGAAATCAACTTATTTAGGCCTAAAAAGAGTGGTTAGATGTATCGATACAAAAATTGAACTGTTAAGCAGTATATGTCACACAGTGAACGATTGTAAAAAATGGATACTAATGCAAATTGAGAATGTATTGGCTTTGAAAAGTCCGACTGTCGAAAAACTTACAGTACCTATATTGAACGAGGTTTTCAATGTATATGAAGAGAACATCAGAGACCAGGTGGAAACAAAACTTGCCTCATTCGAAAATCATATATTTTTTGAACGATACTTCGATGTAGTATTTCTAGAAATTGTGTGTACATGTATCGAAATGTTATGCGACGAATATAATCAATTTTAAATATGACTTACCTTGTAGATATGTTCAATAAACCATAATGTATATTCATAAACTATTTTTCACATTTACTTGAAATCCTTACCCCCTGTATTATAGCTTGAGCATTTTCGTTTATTTTGGATATTTTCACGCACGTTTACTTCATACAGAAAAAAATAAATCCCAATACCTTCATTGGCGCATATCTGACATACGTAAAAGAAAAATTTCCTGCCGAAAGGAATTCTCCAATGAGCGTACAGTGTTACACACCCGCTCACGCTACGCGCTCGCTACTTTATCAAACTCTCTACTCCATCACATACGTTACGTGTAGTCATGAACACAGAAAAAAATTCCATCCCAATACCTTCATTAGAACGCGAGATATTCACATTTGAAATTTCTCGGTGGGTGGGCCACCCCCTCACCCACCGCCCAACTCCCCCTTTTCACGCCCGCCCGGAAAAATACCGTCCGGAGGTACCCCCTCTCCGAACCGCAGAGAGCGGCAGGAAAAATAGCGCCCCGCTCCCCCCTCTCCCCGAGAGCGGCAGGAAAAATACCGCCCGGGCCCCCCTCTCCACTACGCCGAGAGCGGGCGGAAAAATAGCGCCCCGGGCCCCCCCTCTCCACCAAGAGGCCCATGACGTCACGGACCGCATGGAGGGGGAGTCTGGAAAAAAGGCACCCGGCCAGCGAGATAGATAAGGACACTAAACAAATAGTCTAGAAAAATGCCCCCCCTTCTACTTATGTTCCACTCCTGGATCTTGTTGTTCACGGGGTTGTTCCGGTTACTCCTCCGGTTGTTCTTCTTCCAATTGCTCCACTTGGTGTTGTTCTTCTTCCACGTCCATTCTGTAATACATCTCCATCGTTGTTGTTGTTTTTTTTCCTGCGTCGGGGTAGCACGAGAAATAAGTTACTTAGCTGGCTGCTTGTAACAAACCGGGCAATCCTCAACTTTCCCTCGGATGGCCTAAACGAAATGGGCGTTTTTCAGAGATTGGCGTAAAGCGGTCCATTAGTCAAGCAAGGATGCCGTCCCCTCCCTGTATTTACTCCAGTGTTTCTTTGGGTGCTAGTTTCAAGATATGTGGCAGTGGGACAGTATCGGTGTGGGAGATAAGTCCTGTGTTTGCAGTTTCGATCGTAGCCATGTGTTCTGTATTATGCTCGGTTTGTTTGGCCCGCATAAAAATATAATGCATTTTTCAACCAGGTTTTTTGTGTTGACCAGATATTTTTCAGTAAGATGAATTTGTGCATCCTTTGACGTGATATTCAAGGGTGGTAAGAAAAATTGTGTGGGCTCGCCTGGTCGTTTATTGCTCATTAGAGTGTAATTTTGAATATCCGTGATGCAGTCGTCTGGGAAGGACAGAAATATAGTTCCTGTTATTTGTCTTTCTTCGTATTGGTTCGCACAATAAGTTGATATTCTCGTTCTTTCAGAGGTTGAAATGATCTATAGATCCGGATTTGATATTTTAATAATGTATAGCTTCTGTGCCTTGTTAACAATCTTATTGCATTGACGCATATATTTGTATGATGGTTTTAGTAATAGACCACTTTCGCAATCTAGCTCCGTGGATATTTTAGCAGTTGCTTGGCAAATATTCAAATGTGCGGTTTTTGTGCACATTTTCATTTCTTCGTGTGAGGCAAAAAAATGCTCGGTGGATCCCTGTTTGATAAATAAAAATGGTTCTTTGGGTTGAATTTCTATTGTATTTAAACGTTGCTCTGGAAGGTAAGTTGGAAAAGGCGATAGTTCGTATGTCGACCAGACTTCCTTTTTCATGAGAGGAATCGAGAAAATAATTGTATAAAATCCTTTGGTTATGACAGCGGAAATCTCAGCCCATTCCTTTATCGTGGCGGGATTAGTTTTACCCATGTTTTTTGGGGCATATGTACTGGTATTCTGTGTAATGATATCTATTGCTTGTGATACAGGCCACGTCCAGGCCTTGAAATTTATTTCTTCCATATTGGCTATAGTTTTTGCGGCTAACATTGCATTGCTTTGTAAATCTCGTGAAGCTATTCTAATAGCCAGGTGTGCAGTGGTTTGATTTACATGGAGAAAAGCTTGGTTCATGGTCTTGATTTCTTCTAAAACGTTGATTGTTTGCAAGTTCCAGTCATTGTCTACATATATTTCCCGTTTTTGAATATTTTTGAATTCTGGAAACGCCTGAAGTTTTGTTAGAAGATAAGGAACATAAAGTTATGTGGGTGTGAGACCGTCACTATTGTTTAAATAAACGTAATCAACGATGCGCAGGAAAATTTTCCATAAAAGCGCGGATTACTCGCTTATCGGTTAGTTTGATCGAATCGAAACTTTGGCAATATAATTAATAGCTAATGGCTCTTAAGGCTATGTATAGTTGATAACAATACTTGTTAAATAATTACAGAATCTCCTAGGGAAATAGAAATATTGAGATAGAATTTATATCCTCTGAAAGTTCAAGGATTTTTAGGCATATTGCCGTATTTCATAAAAGTGAAAATCAATAATTATTAATAACAAAGGGCATAGCGTCCTTTTTCAAGGTGACGCGCAGGGAAATTTGTATCGCGGAAAGTGCGCGTCATAGGTGTGTTTAAACTTAGCGTCATCTAGAGGGGAGCAATCTTTGCAAAAAGCAATAAAAAATCCAGCACGTATGCCAATTTGGTCGGTGGTCATCATGGCAGAAAATTTCTATTTAATTCGACGATTAATTTGATACCAAACAAGACGTGACAAACGTCGAGGCTTCCTGTTTCATGTAAGTGCCTGACAGTGCTCAAAATAGTCGTTACGCTCGGAAGTTGTGGAAGATCGTCGATCACACCTCTTTGTAATTTGTCCATAAATTCAAAATTGGTATTCTGCTTGTGCAGCTTTAGCGTTTATTTGATTAATCGTTTGATATGATTTGATTAATAGTTCTCTCGTTGAGAAACTTGTCAATAGTTCCGTCACGATTATCAAGTACTTGACCATTGATTTCTCTGACCATATTATCATCGCTTCTCTTTCAATGGGAAACATGAGTTGGTATGACAATTTATCTAATTCTTCTTGAGTATATATCCCATGATTGGCCAATGATGACGGGTTAATGTACTTCCACGTTGGTTTAGTCAAAGGCTTAATCATCGTAGGAGCTGAAGTTTTGTGAGTTCATATAATATTTTCACTCAACCTTCATCTACTTTATAAAAAGAGGGTAATACTCTATTGCAATCTACTTGTGTTCCTTGGAATTTCAATATGTGAGTCCTTGGAGTCAAATAGTAGCTTTGATTGTTTCCGGGGACCTTTTGATTCCTTATAACAGATTTTTCTATGCTCAATAATAACGTCCACAAGTACGCACTCGACAATGTGTACTACTTCACCTGCAGTGAGCGTCATGTGTCTTTGGCCCTTCATAAAAGAATATGCAACGTGATCGGGAGCTTGCGTAGCAATTGCCAACGTAATTTTGAGCGTTTCCCTTCCAGTTTCACATCGCTGCATTAACACGTCACGATATAAGCGAGCCATTTGTGTTCGAATGTGTCTTTCTACGTATACAAATTTGGAATTCATGTATGTGAAAATGTCAGCATGATGCATTAGCTCATTTGGTGGCCTGGTAAAGTATGTTTCGGGATCTGTTTCGAAGATGATCAATTTGGGATGCTCAGTTAGAATCACATCATAATCGCAAATAGTTCGTGACGAGCTAGCTCTAATATTTTTAACATTTTGCTGCAAAATCATCTTTTTTTTTGTTACTGAATCTAAAGTTTTCTCTATTGAAAAGGTACTTATTATCTATCTAAACGCCCAAATCGTCCTATTCAAGTATACCTTCAGAATGTATGACCGGCAAATTCTCTCGAACCACGAGTCATACAAACAAAAGTACTTCGAATCGACAAATCCGGCAGAATGAGAAAGAAAAATGTTTTAAAATAGGAATAATTCAAAAATAACAATCTTTCTAATTAAAATATATAACTCAGATTTCTTAAACTTATAACTATTATACACTTATTCAAATGATATTCATATGATTTTTATTTGTTTATTTAAAAAGAGGGCTCACCATTATCAATAATGTTTTTCGCGAAATTAAACGCCAAATCCCAGGCAGAATTCAATTCCTGGTGAAACGTTACATCCTCCTTTTTTTGGTGACTATTTTCGGCCGCTACTGCGCGATATGGCACTTTTCAAAGACGACGAGTAATTCCTCCTCATCGTCTTTTGTAGGAGCAACAGCAGGGGTAGCGCGGCTTCGAGGCAACCGCTTTCTTTCATTCCCGTCTTCAATTTACCCTCTTTATTACGAGTGGGGGGACTCGTTTTACTGTAGCGGTCGAAGAGTTCGCCTGAGCGCGTTTTTCTTTCTTCTGCTGTTCCTCAGCTCGAAGTGCGACTTCAACCTCTGGTTGAAGTGCTGCTATATTTATTGCCACCTCAGGCTTTGGGTTTGGTCTGCTCAGCGGGTACGTCAATACATTGAGTTTTTTTCAGCTTGCTCCGTTATCAATATTTCTTTGCTGAATATTTTTCGTATCACGTATTATACTATGGGCTGAAACTGCCTTACGTCTTCAAAAACCATTTCCTTATCCAATTTGAGGTAATGAGCCCAACATTTGAGCTTCTCGCGCCTCTCTGCGATTTTGTGGCGCCTTTTGCCCGTTACGTTCGCGAGCTTGCGCTTGGTATTGACCGCGGGTTTTTCTCCCGTAAAATATCCCTTATTGATCTTTCCCACAAAAACAGAATGGAAAAAACACAAATGAAATACATTTTTTATATATATTGTTCATAACATACCCGACCAACAAAATTACCAAACCGGCAACGATTCAAATTGTCGTCACGGCTGATAGAACGGAGCTATTTTAATTGACAATCTAAACACAATCGTTGCATTGATGATGGGAGCCCATCCTTGAAATTTGGTAATTCTTCTTCTTCTAATAAGGCTGTAATATCTAATGGTGGAATATAGAATTCTGTTAGTGAAGTAATCTTAACACCTCCCCTTATTGTTGTATTCCAAATCTGAGCTTTGCAGTGGGTTGGAATGTTGATGCAGCTTACATCCGTGATGTATCATTCGGTTTGCTTCCGGTCGCATACTTCTGTAATTTCGATCGTTTTTCGAGTAGCTACTATCCACTTGTTAGGATTCGATGTTTTGATAATTTCTATTTCTGAGGCGAAATATTTGATTATTTGGCAATAATGGAAGAGCTCGTAGTTCGGACTTCGCAGTAAAATGATTGGAATCGCATGGAAATCCCATTGGGATCGCATGGAAATTCCATTCGGGATCGCATGGAAATTCCACTCGGTATGCATGGAAATTCCATTGGGATGTATGGAAATTCGATTGGGATCGCATGAAAATTCCATTGAGATCGCATGGGAATTCCATACGAGGCCTTAGGACTCGGCTTGGAAAATCCAGTCAAACTTCTGGTAAATCCGACTGGATTTCGATCGAAACGCATCGATTCCAGTCTGGTTTTCCCATTCGGAAATCCAAGTGGATTTTCTATAAGAGTTTTTTCAACAGGGAGGAAACCTGAAAAAATCAAAAAATTACAATACAAAGCTATAAGATGCGCTTTAAGATATCAAGATAGCACTCTTACGAATATTTTATTAGCAGAAGCAAAACTTATGTATATGGAAGATCGCACACTGAACTATTATGTAACAGATATATTGTAAGAGTATTATCGAATACTAACGCTTCCTCGTATCAGACGTTCAAAAAATATGTTAAAAAATTTCCTAACAGAACAAAGAGAAAAATTTGCAAATGTTTATTGAACTCTCAACTCTCCAATCAAATTATAACTCACAGTAATTACAACATGTATTGTTTCGACTATGAAACCAATATCATGAACATTCCTATCAATATCAAATTTGGCCTAGAGCTCCAAAAATCAAATAATACTAATAAAATGTTCAACGAATTTCTCGATCAACAAAAAGATTCCTTATTCATTTTTACTGATGGTAGAAAAATTCACGGTGCATATCATGTAGGGTCAGCTTGTACGTGTCCTGAACTTAATATAAACATAAACAGATCAATCGATATCCATGGTTCTATATTTACAGCTGAATGTATAGCCATGAATGACGCCCTCGACATAGCTATAAGGAACTCTCACCATAACAGTCTCATATTCTGCGATTCCTTAAGTGTACTTGAGGCCTTAAAATCTATCACCATGAACGTTAAAACGAACTACTATATATTGTATTTTAAAGAAAAATATAAAAAATACACGGAAAGTGAACAGAATAGTGGGATACGAAAATTCTGGATACACTCTCACAGAGGAATAGCAGGAAATGAGGCTGCTGATCAACTGGCTAGACAGGCGACGAATAAAGTTTCAGCAGAAATTTCCCAATTACCGTATACTGATTTTTTCCAATACTTCCATGAGTAAGCCAAAAATCAAACGGAAGAAATGCTACATGAATTTGGAACAATTTACGGAAAATTATACTTTCAATATTTCGTAAAGAAAAAAAAACCATGGTTTGCTGGTGAAAAGCTCTCTAGAGCTCTAATAGTAACTGTTAATAGAATAAGAGCAAACCATTACAACCTCGCAGCTTCATTAGCCAGAATAGAGATTGTTAAAAATGCTAAATGCAAATGCGAGGATGGAGATGAAAATATCAATCGTGTTATATGGCAATGTAAATTATACGATGAAGAACGTGCTGAATTCTATACAAATTTAAGGAAACTTAAGTATCAACTAACAATGAGCGTAGAAATGATCGTAGCGAAACCTGATATACAAGCATGTAAATTTCTGTATTCATTTCTAGAACAATGTAACATATGTATCTAGTAACAAATGTAAAAAATGTAAAAGGTTATGTATATAATGTAGCTTCAATAAGTCTCTAACGAGACTTCCATAGCTTAATAAGGAAAAAAAATATTCATTCCATCATTCTTATTCTCGTTAATAAAGCACTTAATGTATTCGGCTAAGCTAACGTGTGATCTTTCTGAAGAGCCGTTCGTTTGTTCGTTCGTTTGTTCAACCAGTTATGTTATATAGCTCCCGTAATCGCAAATAATAACAATAATAAAAAGAAGGATCTTTTTATTTTTTACGATTTCGAATGTACCCAGAATACAGCTTACAGAAATCACGAAAGTACCTCGAATCACATTCCAAATTTATGCGTAGCTCAACAAGTTTGCACCGATTGCATTGATAATGATGATATGTCACAGATATGTGATACGTGTGGTGTCAGAGAATATCATTTTCGTGATAAACCTGTGAAGCAATTGTTATCAATTACTTTGAGGACCAATACATGTTTCGGAAATATTATTTGTATTGCACATAATGCCGGCGGTTATGACGCACAATTCATTCTAAGGGAATTAGTCGAAGAGCACAATGAGTATCAAACATTATTCTGAATGTTAAAAAAATTATTGTTATTCAAGTAGGTGTCACAAAATTCATAGATAGTTTGAATTATTTTCACTCAAAGTTGAGTACATTACCAAAAACTTTCGGATTACCATCGGATTCTAAAAAATTATTCTTCCCTTATTTATTTAATGCTACAGGAAATGCCAATTATATTGGGCCTCTACCCAGTCCGTTTTACTATTCACCTGATTCAATGACACCCAAAGAGAGAGAGAATTTTTTCAAATGGTACGCTGAAACTGCTCCGAATTATATTTTCAATATGAAGAATGAAATACTTGATTACTGCAAGATGGATGTGGAGATTTTACGACGAGCTTGTTTGTGTTTCCGAAAAATATTCTTAGATTTAGGCAACGTATGCCCATTTACAGAGGCTTCAACGATTGCTAGTGCTTGCTCGCTTATCTATAGGAAGAATTTTCTACAACCAAAAACCATTGGTATTATTCCCAGCAATGGATATCGGCGATGCGATAATCACTCACAAAAATCTTTAGAGTGGTTACTATACTGTGAACGCGAGCTCAAATGTGATATTATACACGCTGGTAGAGCACGTGAGTTTAGGCTTCCAGGAGGATTTCTGGTAGACGGTTACATACAATCTTCGTCTGAAAATGAAAAAGGAATAGTTTTTGAGTACGAGGGTTGTTACACACACGGCTGTGTAAAATGTTTCACAATAAATCGATCGCGACGCTTTACTTATGGACAAACATTCGACGAGGCTTACGAATCCACGTGTGCAAAATTGACTTCTCTGCGGAATTTCGGATACACAGTTATAACTTATAGATTTATATGGGAGTGTGAATTCGATAAAATGAAATTAGAAAATCCAGAAATTGCCAATTACGTGCGTAATCATCCACTTATGTCACAAATCACATTAAATCCCAGAGATGCATTTTTCGGCGAGCGTACCGAGAATTTTGTGCCATATTATGAGATAAAAAACGGTGAAAAAATAAAATACACTGACATTTGCTCTTTATATCCGTATATATGCAAACGTGGTAAATTTCCTATCGGTCATCCTAAAATTTACGTTGGACGGGAATGCGAAGAATTGAATCAAGCTAATAATAACGATTTATCGCGTGTAGAAGGTCTTGTGAAGTGTAAAGTTCTACCGCCGCGAAAATTATATCTACCTGTTTTGCCAATCAGGATGCATGGGCACTTAGCCTGCGTTTACATGGTGATACGCAAGCACGTATCACAGATTTTAGCGGTTTATATGAACTAGAAAAATTTGATCCGGTATCTGCGCTATACCAAAAAAAAATATTAAAAATATTAAAAGCCTGTCTAAACAGAAATAATATCATCCAGTGTGGTGAAAATAATTTATTAACATTTATCTCGCGTTAAAAATCCAGATTGTATTATGATTTTTGATAAGAGAACCTAACCTAAAAGTGATACGCAAGCTCATATCCAAGCTAAAGTTGACTCGCTCCTAAACGGTTGCCATTCTAGCATTTTACTTGGTAAAACTTTGAAAAATGGATAAAAAAAGAAAAATCAACAAATTGGAGAAACTGATTCTAATGTTGTTGATTCGTGAAAAAAATAAATCATCCTGGGAAGAGTCTGGAGTGGAAAAAATATTGAGATTATCCCTGTTATTGGAAGAAATTAAGAAAGAAATTATCAACAAGCCCAAACGTAAATGGATTTCAGAAGTTTGGTCTGTGGAAAATAGATTAATATATGGAGCAAGTAATAGTTTCTTAAAAATTTTACGTGTGGATGATAGGGAATTTTACTACAATTTTCTACGAATGACTCCTGAAGTATTTGATCTACTTTTGTCAATAGTAGGACCCAGTATTTCTAAGCAATATGTTGTACGAGAACCCATCTCAGCCACAATACGTCTAGAATTAACTCTTCGGTATTTAGCCACTGGTGACAGTCAAAAAACTTTAGCTGCATTATTTAGAGTTAGTCCTCCATCAGTAGCAAATATTATCAAGGAAACTACAGCAGTTATTTGGCATTGTTTAAAGCCCATAGTATTTCAACCATTAAATCAAGAAACTTGGGAAAAAATTGCTGAAGGATTTATGAAAGAATGGGATTTTCCTCATTGTATAGGGGCTGTAGATAGCAAACTTGTAACAATGCAAGTAAGTACTGCTCTAATGTTGCAAATATAATCATTATTAGTTTTTCATTCACTTAGTAAACTTTGACGTTTGTGTTTTAGGCTCCTCCTCATAGTGGATCTCTTCTTTATGATCATAAAGGGCATCACAGTATCCATCTTCATGCATTTTCTGATGCCTATCAAAAGTTTATTATGGTTGATGTTGGTGCTGCTGGTCGTCAAAGCGATGGAGGAGTGTTTCAAGCCAGTGAAATAGGCCAGAAATTCATTAATTATGAGATGAATGTCCCTGCAGCTGCTCCATTGGTTAGCGGAGGTCCAGAATTACCATTTGTATTGGTTGGGGATGAAGCTTTTGCCTTAAGCGAGTTCATGATGAGACCGTACCCAAGATGCAATGAACTGAATCTGAGGAAAAGAGTGTTCAATTATAGACTCTCTAGAGCCCGGAGAATCATCGAGTGCGCATTTGGCACTTTAGTCAGAGTATTTCAAGTATTGGCATCTCCCATGAAGACATCATTGCTTGTAAACATTCAAGTTGTTAATGCTTGTGTGTGTTTACACAATTTTCTCATCATTCATGATAAGAACAGAGAGAAATGTGAACGAGATCTTAATGAAAGTAATACAACAAACTATGACTCTGGAGCTGATGAAGATGAAGCAGTGCCTGGCATAAACACACATGAAAGAATACGTTTCAACTTCTCTAGATATTTCATGGAAGAAGGAGCAATTGATTTTCAATGGCAAAAAGCACTAAACAGTGACTTTTAAGTTTCATCTACAAAATAACTTTATATGTAATTTTTAAGACACTAATTTTTTATACACTTATAGATTAATATAATATTTAAAACAAGACATGGAATTTTTATTCAATCTTTCATTCATTTATTATTCTATAACAGATAGTAATGCACATTGAATAAGTACATTTTAAAGCTAGCTTGAGATCAAAACTTCAAAACTTATCTAATGTTATTCAAAATCTATGAATATTAAAGACTGTATTTTACAAAATCGAGATATGATAGTATCACAAACTTATCATTCTATAATCACAGCGCCTTTAGAGGATCTTACGTACAAGTTGCAACAATAAAATTAAATTTTTCTAACTTTTTTTTACTTAAATTTTTGTACTTCACTCCTCACTAAAGTGAGTACCTTGATCATAACTAGATCTCTATCATCTTCAGGGATCTTGCACATGTTTACTTCGAGTAATTGTAAGAACCCTTTGATATCATCCGGACACTTATTCTGATTCTCTTTCAAAATATCTAACAGCTTATCTTCAAAGTTGGTATTCGTAACGTCACTGGGTTCGCATGAACGTTTTTTACCTCTGACGTTTTCTTGAGGTTTTTTTAATGGATTTTCAGTAACATTATGGTAGTGTTCAATAGTTTTTTGAACATTTGAGGTACTTGAAGAAAGAGAATTAATTGTTCTGCAATCAAAGAGAGAAATAGTTCTTGTTATTTATTATTGCATGAGAAAAAAATTAATTTTTCAGGGTAAAATTAACTAAATTTAGCTTACGGCACTGGTTCAACTGTTTCACTCAAGAAGGACATCAACTCATAAAACTTGAAGTTGATTTTTGCAGCTTTGAGTGTACCTATTGATTGCGTTCCACTGCCACTAGCTCTATAAGCTCTTTTTGCTTTGTGAGCTCTTGCATACTGTCGCCTTAAGGATTCCCATCGAGCTTTCACTTTCTCAACATCAAGTCCCAGTATATCTGACACCTCCATCCAAAGTTGGGATATTTTTAGTTTGGATCTGTCTTTGGCTGCTACACGAATGTGGTCCCAGAGTGGAGGTCTACCTTTCACAGCCAGAATGATTTGTTCATCCATCATCATTGTTGTCATCTCCAATTGCTTTCATGTTGACATCATGTTCAAGTAGTGATGATTGTTGATATTGAGTCTGAGCCGTCAAACATTCTTCCATTGTTACTATACAATGAGAATGATATAATCAATTTATGGAATATATGATATTATTATTTGAGCAATGGTTGTTGCATGAAATTCATATTCTCACCTGGATATAATTTATTTTCGTCATCAAATGCAAGTGCAAATTTATTTTTGTCAAAATGCAAAAAACATTCATGTGCCCATGCATGATTTATATCATTGATATCGATAATATTGCCACACATTTTACATGAAAAGATGATCTCCTGCAACATAGTAATAATAAAATCATAGTAGATAAATATAAGGTTATGATTCTGGTAATACATATTTTTAGGTTATTTTATTTTATTAACAAAAATGATTACATTACATAATTACATTCATATAACTAGACGGATCTTACCAAATTATCTTCACCGCTGTTCTGCATCATCATGTTCCAATATCTTTCTCCAACTTTTTGATATTTTTGGTTCAGCCCGTAGATGCAGAGTCAAACGCAGGGAGTCCGAGTCAAACGTACCGAGTCCTACACCTGAAGTCCTACTAAGCCAGCTTGAGCATTTAGGTTATTATGAATTTTCGATACACGATAAATCTCAAAAAATTATTTTTATCATACTAAATCATATTTTTCTTGTTTTGATCTACTTTTAAATCATTTTCATAATTTTTTTTTCACAAAGCGCAGATGCAAGGTCACATTCTTGAAATTCATATAAGCCGCTAAATCTGTGATACGTGCTTGCGTATCACCATGTAATCGCACCCTTACTTTTTTCCCTCTGTCGCTCTTGTTGCAGTGAAAAACGCACTGAAGATTGTAATCACAATATTACGAGTGAGCGAGAATTCACAGGCACATGGGTGGCCGATGAATTACGCAAGGCTGTGGAGCTTGGATATGAGATAACGGAGATATACATTATTTGGCAGTACGAAATGACCCAGTTTGATGGAAAACAAGGGGGCTTTTTTACAAAGTATGTAAATACTCTTTTGAAAATCAAACAGGAAGCCAGTGGCTGGCCAGACTGGTGTATTGATGATACCTCAAAAGAGCGATACATGACTGCGTATGAACGCAGCGAAGGTATCAAACTGGAGATTCAAAATATAAAATCCAATCCAGGATTACGCGAAGTTGCGAAATTTTGCTTAAATTCTCCATGGTGCAAGTTCGGTCAGCGTAGTAATTTGAGACAGACAAACGTGGTGAAATTTTGAGAAGCATTTCTAAAAATTTTAACTGATCCTGATAAAGAAGTTTTCGACGTTTTACCTGTAAATGACAATATTTTGTATGTTAATTGGCAATTTCGCCACGAGGCTGCAGTTACATCCCCGAATACAAATGTTGTGATTGTGGCTTACACAACTGCACAAGCTCGTCTCAAACTGTACAGTTATTTGGAAAAACTTGAAAGTCGGATATTGTATTGCGATACTGATTCTTGTATTTATGTGAAAAAACTACCGAACGATCCCAGCGAATATGAGCCACCATTGGGAGATCTTTTGGGCCAAATGACAGACAAACTTGCACGTCACGGCGTAGGTACATATATAAGCAAAATGGTAGCTGTTGTGCCAAAATTTTACGCTTTTGTTGCAATTAAACCCGATGGCACATTCATCGAATGTTGCAAAGTAAAAGGTATGAGTATGAATTATCAAAATTCACTAAAAATTAACTTTGAAAGTATAGAAGCACTTCTCAGTGGAGCGTTTGATGACTATGGTGATGATGATGATGATGATGATGATGATGATGATGTTCAGAAACAGCATGAACAAGACAATGGTAAAATAAAATTAGAATATCGCTCGATTAAGCGTACACCATTGCGTGAAATTGTTACTTGTAACGAAACCAAGACGTGCTGCGCTGTTTTGAAGAAGAAACGGTATATATCAAAGCATTTGTCGCTCCCATTTGGTTACAAAGAGTAAAATGTGATGATCTATATTAATAATAATAAATCGAACTTCACTTATGTTGCATAAAATAAAACATAATCTTGAGTATATGCATATTTCATTTTTGAACCTAGCCCCTTTATTATTTTAGCCTCAACGGAAAAAGTTACGCGCGTATATTGGAACAGCGGACACAACTGCTTTTATTCGCGCGGGTGTGTGGATCGCACGCGAGGTTTTAGCTAAGCCCCGCGGGTTTCCCTGTAATACGCGTGAGCTACGCTTTTCCGGACGCGGCGCGGCGGCCCCACCTCAGCGCACACCCGCGAACGTAGCCCTCGCGCTCTCCCAGCTAACCGCCCGCATTAAAAATCCTACTCGCTACTCCTTATATAAAACCGACTATCATGATTTTTTGCACAGTTTTCAAAATGGATACAAGGTGGAAACACCCGTTCACATGCATCGTAGCAGGCCCAACGATGTCTGGTAAGACGGTTTGGGTCAAACGTTTTCTTGCGCATCTTCCGCAAATGTGTGCTGTAAAGTTCGATAGTATACTATTTCATTACGCTGAATGGCAGGACTCTTATCATACAGACTTGAGAGTAGGAGGTTCTCAATTGCAGTTAGAATTTCACGAAGGGCTACCTCAACCGAGTGATTATAGCAAAGGCAATGAGGAGAAAAAATTGGTGATTCTCGACGATCTTATGCGCGAGTCATCAAGTAATATTGTTCTTGATTTGTTTACAAAAGGCTGTCATCATAAAAATATGAGCGTAATCTTTATCACGCAGAATATCTTTCATAAAGGTCAACATCAGAGAGATTTATCATTGAATTCAAACTATCTTGTATTGTTTAAAAATCCTGGTGATCGGACTCAGATTCAACATTTGGCACGTCAAATTTACCCTGAAGATCCGAAATTCTTGCAAGAAGCTTATTTAGAAGCATGCAGCTTACCGCACAGTTATCTGTTGTTGGATCTACGTCAAGATACACCTGATGAATTTCGTTTTCATACTTGCATTTTTCCCGATGACGCGCATCATTACACGTACATACCTAAATTTTCATCGCGATTCCGATGAATAAAAAGTCAAAAATTCATAGATTCATAGATTCATAGAAAATTTATAGATCAATGTTGATCGTAAAGTGACAGGTGTATCGTGCACTTGTGTTTACAACAAAAGTGGAAAGTGTAAACACATAGCAGCTTTAATACATTTCATAAACAGCGAAGAAAGTCAAAAACCGATTATGAACAGCAATGGGGAAAGCCTAATATTTGTCAATTTAACCAAGAAAAATACAGCAAAGGAAAGTATTTTTATGAGATGTTTCCGTCAAAGAAAAATCCAACTTTAAAAAAAGTACATTATGATAATGATGTAGTTGACGAATTGAAAGATAATCCTTCACCATTGAGAACGATATTGATTGAATCGAAAAAGAATAAAACTGAGAGAATTGTAAGGTCACTTATGGATTCGATGTTAGATTCAGCCAATGTAATAATTCAGCAAGAAAAATGTGCAAATATTTTAGAGACAGTTTTAAGTTCTCGCTCTAGTAAACCAGTTTATTCAGTAACTCAAATTCTTATAGAAGACTTAAAAAATTTCTATGAAATGGAGATTGTCAAAACAAGAAGAGACATCATTCAATCGTGCTGTGATATCATGCAACAATCTAATTGTGATAAATGGTTCGATATTAGAAGTTCCCGAATATCGGCAAGTAAAAATGTTCATGAAATTAAAAGTAAACAAACAAAGACTATAGAGAAGCTGGTCTCAACGATGCTGTTTCCAAAAAAGATAGATACTGCTGCTCTTCGATATGGAAGGAAGAATGAGAAAAATGCTGCCAAAGAATATGAAAAATTACATGATGCAAGTGTTGAGAAAGTGGGTGTTCTAATCAGTGAAAAACAACCCTGGCTTTGCGCTAGCCTCGATGGTATTGTTGTGAATAATGAAAATGTTTTAAGAGTAGTCGAATTCAAATGCCCAAGCTCTTGTGAAAAAGTACCTATTGTGAATTTCAATGAAAAGAAAAGTAATGTCAATTACTTGAAATTTGAAAGTTCAAATTTTAATTTAAAGAAAAGCTCAAGTTACTACACTCAATGTCATGTTCAAATGTACTTGACTGGATTAAACATTTGCCATTTATTTATCTATTCACCAGTCAACAATGGTAGTGTATGTGTTCCAAATTTCTTACGGGTAGTCATACTCAAATGTGAAGATTTTTATTTCAAGTATTATTTGCCAAAGCTTTATGAGAAGAAAAATATAGCCCGCAGTTTGAAAGATCGAAAATGTATCGAAGAACAAAAATCTCAATTTACTGGGGTAAATATAATTAATAGGTTGTAGTTACATAGATCTCGTCCATTTCGTTTATAAATATTTATTGTCATGAATATGTATACATATTTTGAAAAATATTATAAATTATAGATATTATGTATATTATAAATTAATATGTATTCGAAGAATACAGAGGTAATAAATATTACTGTTGTCTTACAATTGATTTTTTATTTAAAAAACCGCTGCCAAGTGCCTCAGCAGTATGCTTTCTCAAAGTATTGCAATTGAACCTCAACTTGCATTAATCACTACTCTTTGAGAAAGCAAAATGAACCTCTAACTCATTTCCTCCACTCCATAGTAACGGTTGCTATGGTAAATATCCGAGCTTCGGTGTTCTTACTTCTTAGTTGTCAACAGTTCCGAAAATGGACCTCTAACTGACTTTTTCCACTCCATAGTAACGGTTGCTAAGGACGTAAACAATGGTTGCTACGGTAAATGTCGGAGCTTCGATGTTCTTACTTCTTAGTCGTCAACAGTTCCAAAAATGGACTTCAAACTGACTTTTCCCACTCCATACTAACGGTTGCTAAGGACGTAAACAACGGTTGCTATGGTAAATGTCGGAGCTTCGATGTTCTTACTTCTTAGTCACCAACAGTTCCAAAAATGGACTTCAAACTGACTTTTCCCACTCCATAGTAACGGTTGCTAAGGACGTAAACAACGGTTGCTATGGTAAATGTCGGAGCTTCGACGTTATTACTTCTTAGTCATCAACAGTTCCGAAAATGGACCTCCAACTGACTTTTCCCACTCCATAGTAACGGTTGCTAAGGACGTAAACAACGGTTGCTATGGTAAATGTCGGAGCTTCGATGTTCTTACTTCTCAGTCATCAACAGTTCCAAAAATGAACCTCCAACTGACTTTTCCCATTCCCTAGTTACGGTTGCAAGCGATATAAACACCGGTTGCTAGAGACATCAACAATGGTTTATACGGGAAAGGTCTCTTTGATTGTTATAGAATCCCATAAATATACAAACCCAAATGATCATTTATCATGAATTATATGGGAACTTATCGAAAACACGCTAGCAACGGTTGCCATGGAATCAAACAACGGATGTTGCTGAACACCGAACTCGGTTCACATCTGCCGGAGACCGACCTGTGTGCAAAATTTCAGGACGATCGGACCACTCCTTTGAAAATTAACGTACGACAAAAAAAAGTCAGTCTGAAGCTGAATTTTGTATCTCCATAGCAACGGTTGCTAGGAGAATAAACAATGGTTGTTCCAAAATGAATGTCTTATCGATTCTCATCGATCGTCGAAAGAATTGGAGACCCATCGTGCATTGATGATGATTTTCAGAGCTTTTATCAAAAACACGTTAGCAACGGTTGCTAGAGAAATAAACAACGGAATTGGCTGAAAATTGAACTCGACCGAGATTTTGCGGCGACTAACCTGTGTGCAAAATTACAGGACGATCGGACAATTCCTTCGAGAGTTATCGTACGACAAAAAAGTGCACGTACGTACATACGTACGTACATACATACAGACATTTTTGGATTTCCATGTTTTTCGACCCGTAGATTACGAAAATCGAGGTCCCGAAGTCCGATTCGGTGGGTCGATTTTTACCCCGTTACAAAGCTTTCTCTTTGAGAAAGGAAAAAATTGCCAGACGTGATGCATTTATGAAGTTACAGTTAAAACTCTGCTTCACTTTTATCGGTATTATCATGAAGTATAGGTGGTTGCAAATTCACAAGAACACAGCATAGATGTAATATATTATCTATATGAGGAAATAAGTTTGCAGGTATTTTATTCAAAATTTGATATGTCCTTAAGCGTTGCATGATCCTTTCTTCGTGAATACGAACTCTGGCTATGCTGTAGGTTGCCTTCGTTTCTGCTTCATCGAATCCATTCTTTTTTTCTAAGAATGGTGGCATAACTAATACCGCATTTTTTCCGGTTTCATCCATGCACCGTCGAATTTCTGGAAAATCTTTATCAGCCAAAACTGTATCTCCATCTTCTAAAAGATCGATCAATCCAGATTCTGTTGTAATATGGGAGTCACTTTTTCTGCCACCAGCAACTTTTGATTTGAAACTGATGAATCCTCCGGGGGTAATGCCAATAAGAACTTTTGCAGTAAAAGATTTTTTGTAATGTGAATAGGTGTAGACTCGGTTATCTACAGATTTTGGAATTTGAATTTTAAACTCTGTACAATCAATGATCACTCGAGTATTACTGTATTCAGGAAAAAAACACTGTGGCATTGTTCTTTGAACTACGTCTTTATCTGTCCAGAACACTAAGCCTTCTGTTGTACTCGCTAATTCTTCCAATACTGCATAAAAAATGTTAGATATCGTAACTCTATGTACACAGAACAGAACACTCAACGCTGAAAATGTCAGTCCGGATTTCATTTTTATCAAATAAATTAATAATCTATTTTCTTTTGAAATTTTTGCATTTTCAGCTGGAATTGTCGATATTCTTGCTAATAAGAAATTAAATGAATTGAATGTTACTCCCGCAAGATCTATAAGTTGCTGGTCATTCAATATTGACGAAAATCCAGTGAAACCCTTCGTATTACTTGCAATATCTTGAAGCTCACATCCAACTAATTTATCCTCGTATGTTGTATGAGGCGTTCCACACTTTTTTTCTTTGAATTTTTTCTGATTGGGTACAATTTTATACGTGTGTTCTGTTATTTCTGTCTGAATCTCTACATCGTTGTGGAAATGATTGCTAATATATCTGTTACACGTGAATGTTTTTTGAGGTAAAACAGAATCAGAATAAATATCTACTTGGCACTGTTTATCTGCAAATGTTGAAATTTCACTCTGAACTGTTTCTGGATTGAATGGATCATTTATATGCTGATCCACTTGAAACAGTCCTAGCTCTTGTCCCATTTCAACTGCACTTGTCTCCAAGATGTTGTCTGTTCTTTTTGGAGTAAGAATTAGAGAATTTTTCCTTCTCTTCATAAAGCGAGCATGTCTGCAAAAATGGATAACAGTAATAAATAATAACCATAATGAAGAATTAATAATTTATGATGAATAATGATCAATAACTTCGTGAACAAGATGTATTTTGTGGTGAGGAAATCTAAATGTAAAAAAAAATTGCAAGTCCCTAATCTAACCTTCAATTCAACACTTCGACATTTAGATCCTATCGCAGCATTTTCTGATGGTTTCCCTTTACCTGTTGATTTTGCTCGTTTCGTCCAGCGCTGCTCTTGCTCTGTATATAGTAGGGAATATTGTAGGAATGTAACTTGGACTCAGCGGATCATTCGATTTTTGATTCCCAACAAAATGTGCACTGCAAATTAAATCTGAGGCTTTAAGAATCCACGATGAGCCATCCAGACTAAAATGAATGGAAGAAATATTTTATATTGCATACAGTACTGTATCTATTTATGGTTGCTTTTATACTAAAGAATAAGGTCATGTTGATTTTTTACTTACTTGATTCTTCTCACAGCTGTGATCCATTTTTTCCTATGATCTGTTCTACATTTTGCTGTTGGAATAGAATAAAATTTGCATTGACTGTTCACACCATTATTTTTACAATTTACAATACAACAAGTTGAATGACCCATTCTTCATTTACATTAACTGATCAATCTTGCTGCTAATGTCAACATAAACATTCCAAGAGCTAGCGTCACATTTTGCCACCATGAGCCACCATCATCGATTTTCGTATCCCCTCCCACCGTATTCACATAGCGAATAGAGGCAGCGCAAGGAGCTGGCACACACTCGCCATGGAGATGTTTGGAGCCGGCCTTTCGTTTTCCCAACACGTTCTGGTCCTGCGCCGTATCCGAGAGGGACTCGGCCTGGGACGGGACCCAGAACAGGACCTGTGGTCGGGCTTCGTCGAGCAGGGGCTCGAGCTCCTCCCGGGTTCCTCACCCCCGTGAGGACCTCCTTCAACTCGTCAACAAAATCGACGAGCTGGACTGTGACATAGGGGAGCTGTTTCGACGGCTCGCCCCAATCATGGTACCTGAAAGCCTAGCAGTCAGCGAGGACTCCTGGACTGAGAGCGCTGAGACCGACAGCGACGACAACAGGGCTCTGCCGTTGCTCGAGCCCACTATGAGCCTCCACGAGTACCAGCGGCTCCAAGCCCAAATGCTGGAGCCCAGCTCGTACAGTCCGGTGGCCCCGGACGCCACCCCTTTACCCCCTCCGGAGCCGGAGGTGGAAATCATCGGGGAGGTCTTCGGACCTCTCGCTAGCCCTGATCCAGAAATCGAATTTCTGGAAGAGATCCCTAGACGGATCTCCTAGGGAAAGTGTGACGTCATGCGTCGTATAGATAATACGATGATTATTTTTGCTTTCTCAAAGAGAAAGCTTTGTAATGGGGCAAAAATCGACCCACCGAATCAGACCTCGGGACCTCGATTTTCGTGATCTACGAGTCGAAAAACATGGAAATCCAAAAGTGTCTGTATGTATGTGTGTGTGTGTGTGTGTGTGTGTGTGTGTGTGTGTGTGTGTGTGTGTGCGTCCCGTTTTTTTTTCGTCCACGATAACTCTCGAAGGAATGGTCCGATCGTCTTGAAATTTTGCACACAGATTAATCGCGGCAAAATCTCGGACGAGTTCAATTTTCAGCAAAATCCGTTGGTCATTTCCCTAGCAATAGTTCCTAACGTGTTTTCTCACAAATCCTTATGAGTGCTCATTGGGACAAGCCGGAAAATCAGTTTTAAGTCACACTTGATGGCCAAGGACACTGAATTGTTGTATTTGCTCCATAGCAACCGTTGTTTACCTCATTACCAACCGTTACGAAGGTTGGAAATCATTAATTTATGACCTATTTCCATCATTTTCGACGGCAAAGGACACAAAATCTTCCCAAATAGCTCCTTAGCAACCGTTGTTCACCGCCCTAGCAACCGTTGCTAAGGGGAAGAAAAGTTCATGTAAGTTTCGTTTCCAATATTTTCAACATGCTATAGAGAAAATTGGAAAAATTTGGTGTCTTTTGCCCTCGAAAATGATCAAAATGAGCCTTCAAGTGTGCTAAATACGGACCGGATCGATTTTGACCACCATTAAACCGTATGACAGTCACAAGATGAATTGATCGAAAAATTATGCAGGTCCAAATAACTCGCATCGTGTAGAACCTAGAACGGTTTGCTTTGTTGCATTAGATCAAATCATAAGAGAGCCCGGGCAGACATCAACCCTCGCGACAAAGTTTGGTCAATTGAAAAAGAACGACACTTTACACAGTCACAAAATACGAATTGAACTAATTAAATAATTTTTTTGTAATCTTTGAAAAATAAATGATAGTATCTACGCTAGTGGAATGGTGAAAATACAGATTTGAGACGCGTTTGTGGGTGATGTTGAAGCCTCTTTTAGAAAGCATACTGCTAAGGCACTTGGCAGCGGTTTTTTTTTGTTCGAATGAGTGTAAGGTGCAAAGGGCAAGAGTAGGAGCGCAGGTTAAGCAGCAAGTGCGCGGCCAATACATGTGGCGCGCTACCGGTCTAGACGCCGCGCGAGGTCCCTTCACCGACCTTCGACGGGGTCGTAAAATCGGCGCTCGCCTCTCGCTCACGCGCCACTATATCTATGTATATCTCAGGGAAAGTCGAAACGAATATTTCGTTTTTGTTTCATAGTTTAACGCTTGAATTTTTATTTCACGAGTCCGCGACCTTATGATTATTTGTTGCAAATTTTCTGCTCTTTCAATAGAGACCACACAAGACATGGTTTTTGATCAGTTTTTTACTTATAACACTGAATTTTCATCTTAAATCGAGATATAAATTGGCAGGAGTAAATATGAATTAGTTAAATAGATGTAATAGCGAGTTTGCGTTTGGATAGTTAGTGATTATATTGATTTATATTTTAGAATTAACCCTTATATTGAGCAGAGATTTAAGTTTAAAATACGCTGTAACCATGCGATAATTATAAATATATTTACGTTTAACCAACAAAGACTGATTTTAACGTTGAGAAAGCTAGGAAAATTTTGAATCACAAGCGCAGTACGTTGCAACGCGACGCACGTGCGGCCTGCCGCGCGGCAGAGCGCCGTAGCGCGGAAAGGCCTGCTATCTCGCAGAAAAGCCATAAAACCGGCAACTCTCGCTCTCCCACCCTCGAAGTGCGCTTTCCCAGCCTCTTTACCGATACACAGGCATAAGTAAAACGCGCGTAATATTTCGGTTTTTTGGTCACTAAAATTCGAATTTTTATTTTAGCGCAATTTCACCCAATAATTTTCTGCTGGAAATTTCAATACGGTTCGATAGAGACCGCACACGCCTGGTTTTTGGTCGATATTTCATAAAATCATTCAATTTATTGTTACTTTTATTGAAAATTTGAGTCGATATCTTCGACTTGCGGATTTTCAACGTCACGATTCCGAAGTTAAATTCCGAATTATCAAAAAATCATATATTTTAGTTTTTACAATGAGAAACGCGTACCCCGCACTTATCGCGCGACCGGCGAAGCGAGGGGAGGCGAGTGCCGCGAGATGGTTTTTAGCTTGTTAAAATTTGGTTTTTTGAGTTAGAACAAAGTAAATTAGTTATTCATAATTCAAATTTTGAGATCTTTCAGAAAAGACCTCACAAGATATAGATTTTGCCGAGTTAATAGGATAAGTTTGTCAAACATGCGTATTTTAGTGACTTGTGCGAGCTAGCAAGTCGACTCGCGATTCTGCGCACATCAACAAGTAGATTTATATGCGAATAACCTACGGGTATAGATGAAATATGCACATAGCCATAAGTAGCGCGTAGATTTTGCGCGTGATAAAATGTGCGGGTGGTTTGGGGAGCGGAAAAGGCGTTTCCTTCGGGCTTTCCCCAAATCTGAGGAGCCAATGGAGACTGAGTCCTGCAGTTGATAACCGATCATTGGAGAATCGGTATGGTAGGTTAGAGGTCATTGGAGTGTCGTGACCGGAGGGCGGAGGAATGAGACGAGAGTGAGGGAGGAAAACCCTCTTGCGCTCTCTCTCGCACCAATGCTCGGGGTATATGGATTGCGTAGGAGTGAGAGAGATAGGATACAGGCTCTCTCTCTCGCACCAATGCAAGGGATGTATGCTTCGCATAGGAGTAAGTGAGAGATCCGATAGTGCCGTCTCGCTTGCTCTCATGGGTCCTTATGGCCCAAAAACCATATAAAAAGGGCAACGTGGCTGAGCGAGTGAGCACAGTCACGCGCCTCGAAGGTAGTGGGACTGAGGAGGACCACTAGGTCTCCTCTGCTCGCTTGACCTACGTGCCGCTGTTTTCAGGTCTTGGTTGCCTTTTTCCCTACTCGGGCCGTCATCGCCTAATTCGTAAACCCCAGGGCCTTAGTCGCCGTTGTCCAGGAATCAGTCTTCATCAGGATCTTCAAGCCCCCCAGTTCAAATTGTATCGGCCTGCGTCGCCGAGTTCAAGGAGAAGGATTGAATAAAGAAATACAAAAAAAGTAAGTTATTTCCCCATTCTCACTATCTCCTCCACTTTTATTTTCTGTAAAATCTATCTCTTCGCCTGCTGAAGTACGCGACTTTTACTTTGTGGACTATGGAGCGAGCTCAATGAGAACTGAACTTGTAACGTTCACGTTTGTTTGGATAATCCGCGTTATTTTGTGAACGCACGGACACGGTCGCCAGATGCTTACAGCGCATCAAACTTCTTTAGAAAAGGCCATTTGCAAATTCTTTAAATTGAGTGATTGTTTAATATCGATAAGTTCGCATCTATTCTTCTTTGTAATAAAAATGTCAAAAATTCAAGATTCTACTAAAGTTGAAAATAATATAAATTTATATTGGCCATAAGAAAATATAATATTAATTAATTGAAACCCGGCGCGAACTCGAGAAACCCTGTACTACGCTCACGACCGCACCCCTACCCGACACGATGCAGGTAGAACCTTGGACGTTATGCGTAATTTGTACAAAGGAGCTATGATCGCACTCTCATCCGACACGATGCAGATGAGACCTTGATCATCGCTACACTCCCGAGTAATGAAAAGAATAAATTTAATTTGACGATTACGCCCGACGAGCCTTAGGATCCTTGCACTACGCGTATAGTCGCACTCCAACTCGACACTATGCAAGAAGGACCTCGACTATGGTGCGCAATTCGTGTGCAAGTGAGCCACGATCGCACTCTTATCCGACACTATGCAGATAAGACCTTGATCGCTACTACACTCCTTTGGCTTTGTTGATTCGACATGAAAATAATTTCTTATATTGATTTTACATTGATGATAATTGAAAAAGCATGAGTTATGGAAACATAAATAATTAATTTATTTAATGATCATCATACATGTTCAAAGCTTGAACATGTCGCACGACCCGAAAGTGACCGTTAGACATAGTGAGCGAGGCTCGTGTATGTCATAGCGCGATGTGTTCGCTTCAGCGGCCGGCGCAATAATGCATGCGGAGCTCTGAATTGCTCCACTTATATAGGAAATGGTCGTATCAAGTTGTGCGACTTGTTCTACAAATCTCGTGGATGGTAGTGATTATTTACAAATTTCTCAAACAGTGTGCACATCATTGATATTTGTAGTATTGCACACTGTTTCGCTTTTTCACATTTATTGATTAATTCGCAACGAAATTCCGCGAACAGCGCACCGACGGATTTCGCACTGCCTAGCGTGTCATCTTGTTCGCGACTTTTAGAAATGAAACAATGAGTTATTTTACAATATCTCAACAGTGTGCACATCCCAATTAGTTATACTATTGCACACTGTTGCGATCTTTGCGATGTGAATAATTTTTCTCGGTTGAAAATCGCGAACAACGTGTACTTTCACGATTTTCATCAATATGATTCTTGTTCGCGACTCTGTATCAAATTCGCTCGCGCATAAAAGAAATACTTCAACGGATTAGGTAAATCTACTCGTGAACTTGTGTACACTGTTGCGATTTTAACCAAAAATTATCAATAATCTTAATTTTATCGATATATACATCACGTCATATAACTATACGCTAAATCAAATTCCGGTTCGGCGTTTTACTCGTAAACGAAAGATTAGATCGATTTTTTAACGGTCTCATTTTATCAAAATACGGATGCTAACGTGCATACTGTTTCACTTTTTCACAATTTTGAAAATATAATTGCATTAATTGAACAAACAAATGAACACGCATGTATATACATATATACACCTATGTATAGACATATATACACATGTCCTGGGGTTACAAACTTGTACAGGCAAAATCTTTAACCCTTTCTTTTTGCGCTCAGTACGGGACCTTAGCGTCATTCGGACCGAGCAGTAGAGTCACTAGTAGTAGTAATCGGTTCGGCTGGGTTATAGAACCACAGATACGGAGTGATTACTCTCCAATATAATACGAGACGGGGTCCGAAATCGGTAATACCGAGACTCCGAATCGTCTAAGAAAGTACGGTTTTTCTTTTGAAATAATAACTGCCCGTCAATTGACTTAAGTCAAGGCAGGAAAATCAATTTTCGAATTCCATTTATATCATGGACCATATTTTTTCTTTGAATCGAATCAAGATTTGAATATTTGTTTCAATACTGAATTTTAGAGGTTTCGGATTAATTTGAATCTCGAACTTTGCATTTTATTGAACTGTATCGTGATCTATTTTTTTGAATTGAATCTTGAATATTTGGGATCCAAATGCCTTTTGAACTTTGAATTGAAGTTTTGGAATTAGTTTGAATTTTGAATTTTTGGATATTCTAAACTATGTTTTGAAGTGATTTTTGAATAGATTTGAATTTTGATTTTGAATAGGAAACTTTGAGGTGATTTTGAATTGCTTTTGAGTTTTTGAACTTTCTGTATTTTGAATCGTATTTTGAGATGATTAATTTGAATCTTTGCATTTTATTGAACTGTATCGTGACCTATTTTTTTTTTTTTAATTGAATCTTGAATATTTGGGATCTAAATGCCTTTTGAACTTTGAATTGAAGTTTTGGAAATAGTTTGAATTTTGAATTTTTGGATATTCTAAATTATGTTTTGAAGTGATTTTTGAATAGATTTGAATTTTGATTTTGAATAGGAAACTGAGGTGATTTTGAATTGGTTTTGAGTTTTTGAACTTTCTGTATTTTGAATCGTATTTTGAGGTGATCGATTTGAGTTTCGAACTTTAGCACTTTGCAAATCGGATCGAATATTCTTTAGACGTGGTTTGACCGTGAATTTGTATCGAATTTTGTCAGGTATTTGGATAAATGTCGTATAGAAACGAGGTTTCGAGTAGAAACGAGAATTACGAGGTTTCGAGTAGAATTGAAATGCGAATCTATTTCGAATCACTGTTAAATACGAGACCTCATCTTGAATAAAACTATCACATTAAAATTTGATTTTTTTTCATGTGAATTTGAAAATTTGATTTTTTTTTCGGTATAGAAAGAAACGAGATTACGCGAACGAACAGAGCTTCGCCAGCTCACACCTGACGTCACAGACGAACGAACGATTTGGAGGCCCTTCGGAGGGATCGATTCGCGCAATCAAACGTTTTTTGAGACCGAAAATAATTTATTTTCTTTTTCCCTAAAGTGAACTTGCCACTTATCCTGAGGGAGGAACATTACAAGGACCTGTCGTGGATGGTTTACCGATCTAAACCAAATAAGGTTCAGCGGCAAAAACTGAAGAAGAAGATCGGAGTTCTTCAACAGTTCAACGGTGGTGCACGGATCGCGTATAAGGACGCTCGAAAGGTCGCCGTATCGAGGAAGGAAGCAGTTAACCGAATTCGCGATCATTTTTTAGCGATTAACGAAAAACAATTGTGTATTATTGATAGCGAAGAGGGCTTTCGGTTGTTTCTACAATTATTTAGGTTTTCGTTTAACAGAAAATCAGACTTTATTAAACAAAGATTGAAAAGACTGAGGTACGATCCTCGTCTAGACAAAGAATATTTTCAAAAAAGTTGCAAAAAAATATAGATTTAAAGTTTATTGGAAAAGCTCCCGAACGTCCGGAAGTAATAGAGAGATTCAATGATTACGAATTTGCGTTAAAATCTCAAAAGAATTTGCAACCGCAAAAGAAAAACAATGAAGTACAACGCGGGAGCAAATTGAATTGACGAACTTAAGTTAGCGCAACAGCGGTTGCAAGCTCAATTAGAAGAGAAGATTGATCATGAGGGCCCAAATCACGAGGAGTTGGGTATTAGATTTTCCCCTCCGAGAAAAATACCGCGTATGTTGTCTCCGATTAGAGATTTAGACGAGGAATTACGTCTGTCAGACTAGATTATAAGGATATATGTATAAGTATATGTATGTGTCATTTTCCTTCTTTATCAATAGAAGTAAAAGTAATTGTATTTAAAATAATTCCTTTTCTCTTATATACCCCTTTCACTTAAACCTAAGATTTATATCGAGGTTAAATAACTTGAGATACGTTAGAGCAAAAAATTCTTTTCTCCTTCCTTTTCAATACTATGCAAAAATTTATTCTTTTCGTTGATGAATTTTAAATGTCGTCCTTGGTCAAGGAAATTTCCTTTTTCCGCCCTACGGGAATGGGCTCGCCCACCACACGGAGCGGACATAAATAGAGGCAGCGCAAGGAGCTGGCACACACTCGCCATGGAGACGTTTGGAGCCGGCCTTTCGTTCTCCCAACACGTTCTGGTCCTGCGCCGTATCCGAGAGGGACTAAGCCTGGGACGGGACCCAGAACAGGACCTGTGGTCGGGCTTCGTCGAGCAGGGGCTCGAGCTCCTCCGGGGTCCTCACCCCCGTGAGGACCTCCTTCAACTCGTCAACCAAATCGACGAGCTAGACTGTGCCATAGGGGAGCTGTTTCGACGGCTCGCCCCAATCATGGTACCTGAAAGCCCAGCAGTCAGCGAGGACTCCTGGACTGAGGGCGCTGAGACCGACAGCCAGTGGCTCCAAGCCCAAATGCTGGAGCCCTCGTACAGTCCGGTGGCCCCGGACGCCACCCCTCTACCCCCTCCGGAGCCGGAGGTGGAAATCATCCGCGAGGTCTTCGGACCTTCCGCTAGCCCTGATCCAGAAATGGAATTTCTGGAGGAGATCCCTAGACGGGTCTCCTAGGGAAAGAAAAATGGATGACTAGTTTTAGTTAGCAATTAAGCTCCTTAGAAATAAGCAGATGTACTATAAGGAAATAAAAAGAAAAATAAAAAAAAAACAAAGGAAACTAATAATAAACAAAAACAAAAAAAAACAAAAAACATACAAAAATCAAATTCAGAAAATCTACTCGGCAAGTGCCGCTGCGGATAGCCGCCGGGACGTCGACTTTCTCCAGGCGCCACTTTACGAGCGCGTGCGGCCAGCGTCGCTTGAATTACAGATAGAAGTTTGAATTTTGAGTCATGTTTTGTATTAAATTTTAACATTAAACGTATTTTGCGTCGGAATTTGAATTGGACTTTTTGAGTTATACTTTTTAATCTCGAATCACAATTTTTTTCATTTTGAATTGCATCTTCAATTGAATTTGGTATTGTATTAGATTGAATTATATTTTGAAACGTATTTAAAATTTGAATTATATTTTGAATTGAACCTTGTATTGCATTAAATTGAATGGTACTTTGAACCATTTTGAGACGTATTGAAACTTGAATTATATGTTGAATTGAACCCTGTGTTGCATTGAATTGAATGGTATTTTGAACCATATTTTAACTTTGAAACTTGAATCATATTTTGGATTGAACCATGAATTATTTTGTAGTATTGTATTATTGTAAAGAAAAACTTGGAACGTCACAGCGGGGAAACTTGGTGACTTCGCGTTGAGATCGGTGACACACTTTTCTCTAAACTGGTGGAAAAAATCGCGAGGAAAAATCCACAGCGGCTCCATTTTCGACATTCATTTTATTGAGAAACGAAGCGCACTCATTGCATTTTCTTTTATTTTATTTTTCCACAAAGAGTCAGTGCATAAGAGAGCAGTCAGTTTGCACTTGGAGCTGCACCTCTTCGTATAATAAATGTCAAAAAGGAGACGCGCCGGAAAATCTTTTCAACGCGCTAAATTATTCTCATTGAGTTTTAAACTCAATGATTTGGTAAACCCTTTAAGAATTGAAAGCAAAACAGAACAATTCCTGAATGAACTAATTCGCGAAGCCCTTATAAGGCATAAAATAGATTAGAAAATCTCACACTTGACTCTTTCTAGAAACTACTCTGTAGCAATCTGTTTTGCTATCTAGTAGAGATAGTAGTTTGTAGAATGGGCTTGTTTGATAGAATGGGTTAGTGATATGGATGGGCGCGGATGAATCCCATCCTGCATAAACTTTTTCTCCACGTTACTGAGGTTGCAAGATTTTTGCCAATGCCAATTGCATACTTTGCTGAAGATGCATTGAAGTCATCGCATAAATATTTTAGGATGAATATGAAGGCACATGCAAGGCAATGTGGCAGAAAAGAACGTCTGACCGACGTATTCAACCGCGCTGTATACTGTAGTGATCCGAACATTTCTTTGGTTGACGAATAAATTCGGGCTTGGTGGACTATCCCAAGATGATATTGCGAGAAAAAAATTCCACGCTCCCCGGGCTGGATTTGAACCAGCGTCCTCCTGATCTCCGGTCAGTTGCGATATCCACTACGCCACCGGGAAGACGGCAGCTCTCCACATCGGGAAAATGAACTCATGCTCCAGGGATGTGGAGAGCTGCCGTCTTCCCGGTGGCGTAGTGGATATCGCAATTGACCGGAGATCAGGAGGACGCTGGTTCAAATCCAGCCCGGGGAGCGTGGAATTTTTTTCTCGCAATATCATCTTGGGATAGTCCACCAAGCCCGAATTTATTCGTCGTTTGAAACATGTGGACGTTAAAAAATAATTATTTCTTTGGTTTCTGTTGGCGATCGGTTGAAAAAACATGTGAAACATACGTTCACAGGAATAATGAAATCACTCCTTCAAAATAGGTGAGTCTTACTTTTATGAGTTATAAACTACTTATTGAACTACTTAGATTGTGGATAAAAGTATTTCTATTGCAATTCATTTCAGCGAAAATTTGGAAGATTTTGACCTGGAAAATGAAGATGAAGAGAGAAATGAAGACCAGTAGTATCCCTAACAAAAAAAAAAATAATACCATTAATATGTAGGTATGTATTGTAATATGTAATGTGTATTGAACGTATTTGAAGGAATATAATATATCTTTTCACTTCCATAATTTTCTATGCGTGCTCAATGATCAATTGCCGGCCTCAGATTTACAAAAAAAAATGACTTTTTAATAATTTATTTGAAGAATCATTGTTTAAACAATTATTGTTTTAACAAATATAAAATTGTCAACGTTTGTCCATCTCTCACGTTGATATTGTAAAAAAAGTAAAAACGTACAGCATTGATTTCATGATTGATTTTCATATAAATTATGATAAAAAAAATCAAATAATTACTCCAAACAATTCTGTGACTCCGAGTGGAGCAGACTCGAAATATGAAAAATGAGCCAAGCAGAAGTAGGATCGACCGAGATCAGTGGAAACTGAAGGCTTAGGCCTTTTTTCCTTTCTTTTTGCGCTCAGAACGGGACCTTAGCATTATTCGTGTGTTTCGGGCGGAGACAGGTTGAAAACAAATAAACATAATTTGCAGATCATGAACTATTCATTTACTGGGACTAACCAAAGATGTGGACCAGCATTAGCTGTTCAAAGACTAGGGAACCCAGTGAAACCTAGTCCATCAACATTTACAAGTATGAACAACATTTTAATGTTTTAAACGTGAATTACTCAGATAAATCATGAATCTAATCTAATTTACTCGCGAGCGATGAAATCACAGATTTGTTTCATTTTAAGAACTGAATAAATGGTCCGCTGAATTTAAATTATAATTGCAATTATTCATACACATCAGATACTCAAATTATATTACTTTTAATTACACATGCTAAACCAAATAAATCACATGCGCGAATTGGTTACTGTAAATATTAATGGATCACATTGTACGAATCTCACTTACAGCGAATGTCACATTTGGTCACAGACCAACACTGTATCAGTTATACACATGAATAATGCCTCATTCGATCTCGCTCGATACATAATACAAATCACATTTAGAGATTAAATTACCCATTGCAAACTGATTCATTCAATTACACAATCTTAAACTAACGTTATTCGCTTCATTCCGAAACAATAATCACTCTACATCAAGGTAAACCCGCATCTTTCACAACTATTTTCTTACGATCTACAAACAGTACTAACTGAGCCTCTTTTTTTCCTTACTTGCCCTCGCGCGGGCTCGTTTTCCAGCGCCCCCGCCCGACCTTGCTTTTCCGTGGGGTGGTGGAAGGGGGCCCAACCGTGGCCGACTCCCCCGTTTCTAAACAGGCCTGATTCTAAAAGTTTTGGAACTGGAAATGACCATTTTTTTTCTTTCTCTCCTCAAGTGAACTTGACACTGATACAGAGGGAAGAGAATTACAAGGATCTGTCCTGGATAGTCCGCCAGTCCAAACCGAACAAAAACCAACGACAGAAGCTAGAAGAAAAAATCGAAGTTCTGAAACATTTCAACGACGGAAAACACGCATCATATATAAAGACGCACGCAAAGCGGCCACAACAAAAAAAAGAAGCTATCAAGCGAATTTATGGGCATTTCTTATCAATAAACGGAAAACAATTGAACGTGATAGACACTGAGGAGGGTTTTCGATTGTTTTTGCAATTTTTTAGATTTTCATTCAATAGAACACCAGAATTTATCATTAGAGAGATTGAAGTGCGATCCTCTGGGCATTTCACAGATATATTTTGAAGTGGATCCGGCAACAATAGATGAAAAACTACTGTTACGTTCCACTTTTTCCCAAAAATTTCAAACAGCGCACGATGCACGGCTGCTGCGCAGCAAGCGGGCATGGTTTGCCTGCGTATCTTTCTGTCCGAGAGAGACAGAACTCTCAAGGACAGAAAGATCTCAGGTAGCAGCCCCCAGACGCTGACTCAGCAGTCGCCGCGCCGAGCGGCGCGTGCAGCTGCACATACCCTCCCGCAAAGCCGTTGCAAGCGTCGTGGGAGGGCATGGTCACTGGCAATTGGCTGATTGCCGGTGACTAGACAGAGAGGAACCAAGAAACAATGAGTGCGAGAGAGAGAGCATTTCATTCTTCTCCCCGCTCTGTCTAACGGGACTCACGCCCCGAACCGTCCCCGACGCGACGCGACGCGACGCAACGCGACGCAAAAAAAATCAGTGCGTCCCCGACTAGCCAAAGGAGCAGTCGTGTTTTCTTTTTTTGTTCCAATTTGTCTAGTTTGAAGATTATTGCGTAACTGACTAGCCGAAGGTGCAGTCAAGTTTTACATTTCACCTGTTTCCGAGCAGCATTTTGTTCTAAGTAAATAGATGAGCAGTTCTAGTATTTTGGAAGAATCTATTTGACGGAATTTAGCAAATCTTGAGGTACCGAGAAGGACCTAGACCCTTGCACGCTGAGTGCTGCACAAGCTACCAGAAATAATAAAAGTAAGTGGAACACCGGAGGGATTTCCAATTTCTTGAATGAATTTTATTGTGCCCCCTTTGCAAGTGTTAGGTTTTATCTGAATTTTTCTTAATTTGAATTGAAATTAGAATTGAAATAATTTCTACAGAAATAAAAGTATAAATGAAAGAAATAATAATGTGGTTAAGATTATTGGTTTTGATCGAGAAATCCTGAAATCGAGCCGTGTTTAGAGAGAGAGAGAGAGAATTTGGTGTGTGTAGCGGCTCGCGGTCTCTGCTACGCGAGAGGTCCGCACACCTGCCGGTACCGAGCCACAGGGACACCTAGTGTCCCAACAGGAGTGCCTAGCACTTCGCAAACTAGAGTACCCACGGTACTCTTCTGTAAGACTGCCCCCCCCCCAGTCTATAACAACTACCAACAGCAACAACAAATAAAAAGTTGGCTGCTGTAGACATGTTTATGTTGTGACGGCACGCGTCTAAAACGCGTCACTGACAACACCAACAACCAATATAAAATTGGCTGCAATAGAAATTTTGAGCCTGCCAATTTTAAAATTGAACGAAGAAACTTTCTTCAACAATTTAACTATAAAGAAGAAACATATTGTTCCTGTAGAAGATTAAGACGAATTGGTGGAAAATCTATCCTACAAAGCACCGTTCCTTCACTAGACTCAAATTGATGAACAAAGATGCATCACATATCAACCGATAATTTCATCGATGAGGGGATATTTGAAGCATCGGAAACCGATTCTTCAGATTACGAGAAGCAAACTGGTCGTGGGTTACAAATTCCAGAAAGTGGCTGTGTCTGAGCCACAGCCAGGGTCTTCGGGTATGCCGTCGGTACTGCACTATAGCACAAAAGATTAGTATTTCTACTTTTTTTTTCTTTAAAACAGGCGAAGATATTATTTTCTTACAATTTATTCAAAAATATACATTTCTGTTCGGCATGTGGTAAAAGAACACATAATCCGAACGATAACCGCTTTATACAAAAAATAAAGCCACTTAAAAAAACTGAGGGTCAGCCGGAGAGTTGTTTTATTTTTTATAATTTTGAAACTCGTCAAGACACGCCACTTGACGAGGAGAATACAACATTTTTGCGTACGCCCGTATTATGCGTAGCGCAAATCTGTTGTGATAACTGTAAAGACTCAAATTTCTGTTCGGCATGCGGTATGCGTCAGAAAATTTTTGACGGCGAAGACTGTGTAGAAAAATTTGTGGATTTTGTACTAGGTTTCACGGGCGCTTTCTCCAATTACATATGTATAGCACATAATACGAGAGGCTTTGACGCACAATTTATCCTAAAATATATTGCTGACCATGAAGGTCATTATGAGCCTCAGTTCATTATGAACGGTAGAAGCATTGTTAGGATGCAGGTCAATCGGACTGTATTTATGATAGCCTTAGCTATTTACCGATGAAATTATCGGAATTGCAAAAAACTTTTAATTTAGGCGAACATCCGAAAAAGGGTTACTTCCCTCATATGTTCAATACCCCTGAGAATCATATAAAAAATTGTTTCGAAAATCTTCCCGACATTAATTACTATTGTCCAGATAGCATAAGCGAGTAAGAACGAGCGGAGTTTTTCAACTGGTATAACGAGACCAGAAGTAATAATTCCGTTTTCGATCTCAAAAAAGAGATGTTAAGATATTGTATACAGGATGAAGATATTCTACGTCATTCTACGGAATTTTCAAGTAGAACCGTGAAATTAAGTTACGCCCGTAAATTGATACAAGTCAAGGCATAGAGATTATTCTTTAAATCAAACTCTTGTTTCGGGTTACAAATCGTCCTTTTTGAAAAGCGTTGGATTGAATTTTGAATTGTATTACGAATCGAATCTTGTTTTGCATCGAGTCGAATAGCTCTTTGAACTATTTTTTGAAACGTTTTGTAGGGTGAATTGAGTCTTATACTTTGAACCATTCTTGAGATATTTTGAAATTTAACCTTGTACTTTGAACTATTTTTGAGACATTTTGAAATTGAACTATTTTTGAAACATTTGGAAATTCGAATTGAACTTTATTTTTCGAATTGTATAGCAGTTTTTTTCAAAACTATTTTTTCAAACATTTTGAAATTCGAACTGAACTTTATTTCATATCGAATCGAATAGCACCTTGAACCATTTTTGAGCCATTTTGAACTTTGAGTTGAATCTTGTACTTTGAACTATTTCTGAAACAAATTGAAGTTCGAATTGAACTGTATTTTGCATCGAATTCTTACTTTCACTCGTCAGAAAAATCGGTAAATTACGCGAACGAACAGAGCTTCGCCAGCTCACACCTGACGTCACACTGTATAACGAGCACAATCGCGAGCGCTTGTTCGCGGGTTTTCAGACGTAATTTTTTAAAAGAAAATAGAGTCGCCCTTATCCCCACTAACGGATAATTAAGAAATGGGCAGCATTCGCAACAATGTATAGAGTGGCTTCTTTGAGAGCAATCGAAAATTACTGATAACCGTATAATTAAACATGCGGGTAATGGACCAAGCATATCCTTACCGAAGGGTATGCAGTCGACGGATATTTAGAGTCACAGAACCCAGGTGATAAGGTACTGTGTACCAATATCACGGTTGTTATTACCATGGCTGTCGCTCATGCTATTCGCGCGATCGTAGAAGTACTCTTCATAACGGTGTTTGTCTCGAAACTCGTTATGAAAATACTTCAATACGTTTGAATCAAATAAAATCTTACGGTTACCATTTGATCGAAATGTGGTCTTGCAGATTCACTGCGATTCTTAACAAGAAAAATTTGATTTGCTGCGATTGTGCGAAATGGCCCATGTATATATATATGTATATATATATATATATATACATCCGCTGTTGCGTGGAAAAGTAACGTCTTTCGGCGAATACATGTATACATACATACATACACACACATTCATACACAACTATTCATTATTGAAACATCTAAATTCACATACTCTTCGTACAAAAATCATTAGAATTACGGCTCTGATCAAGTATCCAACGAATACTTAAAGAATGAATCAAAAGAAGTTCAAGTACTCATTTGAACTTCTTCTAATTCAGAAAGTGCTATATAATCATACGGTAGCTTTCAGAGTCAAAGGAAGTTCAAGCGAGTACTGATATTTCAAATTCTACTATACTTATCATGATCTCAAGTTTTACAAATTTAGTATATCTGGGAAATGTTATGGACTTGAAGACAAATAAGTTTAGCTTTAAAAGTCAAATTTGAGTATTCATTGGATACTTGAGTGTTTTAATCTTTGTGACTCCCAGTGCTGGAAGTTTTCTGTCGTGTAAATTACTTATATATTAGACGTTGAATATATCTAACAATATAGCTTGTTATTTACCTTAAACATGTTTCAATTTCTACCAGAGTTGATCTCTCAGTATAGAGAGTAACATTGAATAGCTCCATACAATTTTTATAATTTATTTCTATAAAAATTATAAATAACATGGAAAGAGACGCAAATCATGAAATGAATATCATGCAATAACATGCAGAAACAATCAGCTCTATGCATATACATAATTCTTTTGTTTGACAAAACGGAAGAGAATTGATTCCAATCGATTACTATCTTAGTATTATTCTGTTTAACAAGAATCGAGTTATCTAGAATTGAAATTTAGATGAGAAAAGCTACTGCGACGTGAATTTTTGACTGTAATTTTTTTTTCATTTAAAATAATACTTATTCATTGAAAAACAAAATATTAGAAATTTCATACGTTTGCTTAAAATATAAAAAAGAGGTCCGACTTACTACTGCGGCGTTTCTCTAAGTTTAACAAAAAACCGTGTGCACTTCGCTACACTACACACTAAGAGTCATTACACGGTTCAGCCTGTTCCGTCGTGAGTTGCACTGCTGGGTTCGATCTGCCTGTTGACTGGACGGCTGGTTATTCGATGAACAATTGAAAGCTCTTCCATTTCTGGTTGGGTTGGGTGTTCAGCAAACAATCGTAAGGCTCGTCTCATCTCTGGACTGCGTCAGCTGATGGCACATGACTTTTGCGGTCTCTGATTTCCTCGTGTGAAAAAGAGGTTCCACATATATGTAAAACTACTGCTCGATAATCTCCGATGACGAAATCGTATCCACGGACTGCCATTGTCGCCAATGTAAGCGGCGCGATTTCCAATGATTCCTTTTCTCGCCATAGAGCTGAACACTCGTATGACACGTGGATCAAATTCGAAAATTGATCAAATATTGAATGGACAAAATGAGAAAAGCACAATCAGTTATGAATTTAGTTTGAAAGAAAATAGAGTAAACCTTCTGTTTCCACTATGTACTTTGTGGTACAGAATTACTCGGATAAACTTTCCAGTTCGAGCGCTCGTACTAGACTGACTAGTTTTACGGTAACCTCTCTCCCGAGTTCGCTATTATTTACAGTTGAGCAAGAGAGGGAGGAAACGCCCTTTCCGCACGGAACGTTCTCCAATTGGTTGAGGGTCACACCCCCAAACTTCGGAGAGGGGCTGAGGTCGAGCCGCTGTTACGTCGGAGAGGGGAGCGTATACCTCTCTGCTCGACTACAAGGTTCATCGTGGTTGATCGGTCGAGCAAGGGATGAGCGTTGCAGTTAAGGATTACGAGCTCTTAATCCATGGGTTTTCCCAAATGTAATTAAAGCCTCCTCCGTCGCCGTCTGGCCATTTGGTAAAATGTAAACATATGTCGGAACTTTTCGCATATTTATAGATTATCAAGCGACCAACTTGAATGACAGTTTGGGGAACGAATAAATATCACAAATTCTCATCTCTCGCTCGACGCATTTGAATTTCCCTGTACATACATATATTTTTCCGCGAGCGCAACGCAACGCGACCTCACAACTTATACCTGGGTCGGGGAGAGGGACTGATACTAACTAGGAGACATTGTCAACTTTGGGTGACCCATAATGGTGAAACTTTCCGAAATGCTTTTTGGTTATCTGAATAAACCACATATATACAGTCATTCAATCTAACTTTTCGATTTTCCAGAGATATTCGATCAATAATATCTAATTTATATCATGTACAGTATATCGATATCTATAACTTTTTTCATATGCAGATATACTGTAAATGCATATAAGATTGAAAGTAATTGGTAAAATATCGACAGAAAATCGAAATGTTCGACTGAATGAATGTATATATGGCTTACTGAGGTACCCAAAAAGCATTTCGGAGAGTTTCGATATGATTGGTCACCCGAAATTGAAAAACTCTCCTAGTAAGTACAAATTTTATAAAATAAATTCCCTTAAATCAATAACTCCATTACTATTTCCACATTTCCTCCTGAGGCGAAGAAAGCATTCCGTGTTATGCTGAAACAGCATAACAAACTGAAAAGATCTTCATTGTATTAGCGAATTAAATGTCATGTGTACAACAAATAAAAATAAATCAACTATGCCCCAACTAATGTACAATAAATATTATCATAAGTATGTTTTTTGATTTATAGGCTTTTCGCTCGCCTTAGAGATATGGCAAAGTCAACCGGACCTGATATGAGTCAATGGGGCTTAATATATTTCATAGGCCATAGCTTGGGTTCTCACATAAGTGCTCATGCTGCCTACTTGATAAAAGAGAGCCAAAAAAATAATCCTAAGAAGTGGATAGTTGGTAGGATTACGGGTTTGGATCCGGCGCAGCCCTGTTTCTCCACTACTGATTTAGCTTTGAGACTTGACAAAAATGATGCCAAATATGTCGACGTCATCCACACGAACGCTAGACATCTTATGTTCTTAGGATTTGGGTTGTCTGAACAATTGGGTATGATATAGAATTAAACTATCATAATACTATCGATTTCCCCTATCGAATATGATATTATTATGAATTAATACTTTTTAGCAATCTAATGCCTAATCAATGATTTAATAATTTTCGAGAATATGTTGTTCAATTTATTAACGTTTGCTAGAAAAAAACCGCTGCCAAGTGCCTTAGCAGTATGCTTTCTCAAAGAGGCTTCAATATCACCCACAAACGCTTCCCAAACCTGTATTTTCACCTTTCCACTACCGTAGATACTATCATCTATTTTTCAAAAATTACAAAAAAATTATTTAATCAATTCAATTTGTATATTTGTGACTGTGTAAAGTGTCGTTCTTTTTCAATTGACCAAACTATGTTGCGAGTGTTGATGTCTGCCCGGGCTCTCTTATTATTTGATCAAATGCAACAAAGCAAACTGTTCTAGGTTCTACACGATGCGAGACATTTGGACCTGTATAATTTTTCGATCAATTCATCTTGTGACTGTCATACGGTTTAATAGCGGTCAAAATTGATCCGCCCTGCCCTTAAGTCCGTATTTAGCACACTTGAAGACTCATTTTGATCATTTTCGACGGCTGAGGTTGGAAATGATCAATTCAAAATCTATTTTGATCATTTTCGACGGCAAAAGACACCAAGTTTTCTCAATTTTCTTCAAAGTACGTTGAAAATACTGGAAACGAAACTTACATCAATTTTTTCCCCCTTAGCAACGGTTGCTAGGGCGGTGAACAACGGTTGCTAAGGAGCTAATTGGGAAGATTTTGTGTCCTTTGCCGTCGAAAATGATGGAAATAGGTCATAAACTAATGATTTCCAACCTTCGTAACGGTTGCTAGGGAAGTAAACAACGGTTGCTATGAAGAAAATAGAACAATTCAGTGTCCTTGGCCATCGAGTGTGACTTAAAACTGATTTTCCGGCTTGCTCCAATGAGCACTCATAAGGATTTGCGAGAAAACACGTTAGAAACGGTTGCTAAGGAAATAACCAACGGATTTTGCTGAAAATTGAACTCGTGATAGATCTTGCCACAACTAACCGGTGTGCGAAATTTCAGCAAGATCGGACGATTTCTTCGAAAGTTATCCTAGACAAGAGAAACGAAAAATTTTACACCTTAGCAACGGTTGCTAGAGAAATAAACAACGGATGTTGCTGAAAATTGAACTCGGCCGAGATTTTGCCGCGACTAACCTGTGTGCAAAATTTCAAGAAGATCGGACCATTTCTTCGAGAGTTATCGTGGACGAAAAAAAACGTTACACACATACATACATACATACATACATACATACACACATACATACAGACACTTTTGGATTTACATGTTTTTCGACCCGTGGATTACGAAAATCGAGGTCCCGAGGTCCGATTCGGTGGGTCGATTTTTGCCCCATTACAAAGCTTTCTCTTTGAGAAAGCAAAATTAATCAATTTCTGTATGGTGAATTAGTCAAGATAAGACCGTGAAGATACTTTTGCTTTCTCAAAGAGAAAGCTTTGTAATGGGGCAAAAATCGACCCACCGAATCAGACCTCGGGACCTCGATTTTCGTAATCTACGGGTCGAAAAACATGGAAATCCAAAAATGTCTGTATGTATGTATGTGTGTGTGTGTGTGTGTGTGTGTGTGTGTGTGTGTGTGTGTGTGTGTGTGTGTGTGTGTGTGTGTGTGTGTGTGTGTGTGTGTGTGTGTGTGTGTGTGTGTGTGTGTGTGTGTGTGTGTGTGTGTGTGTGTGTGTGTGTGTGTGTGTGTGTGTGTGTGTGTGTGTGTGTGTGTGTGTGTGTGTGTGTGTGTGTGTGTGTGTGTGTGTGTGTGTGTGTGTGTGTGTGTGTGTGTGTGTGTGTGTGTGTGTGTGTGTGTGTGTGTGTATGTATGTATGTGTGTAACGTTTTTTTTCGTCCACGATAACTCTCGAAGGAATGGTCCGATCTTTTTGAAATTTTGCACACAGGTTAGTCGCGGCAAAATCTCGGCCGAGTTCATTTTTCAGCAAAATCCGTTGGTTATTTCCTTAGCAACCGTTGCTAAGGTGTAAAATTTTTCGTTTCTTTTGTCTACGATAACTTTCGAAGGAATCGTCCGGTCTTGCTAAAATTTCGCACACCGGTTAGTTGTGGCAAGATCTAGCCCGAGATCAACTTTCAGCAAAATCCGTTGGTTCTTTCCTTAGCAACCGTTCCTAACGTGTTTTCTCACAAATTCTTATGAGTGCTCATTGGGGCAAGCCGGAAAATCAATTTTAAGTCACACTCGATGGCCAAGGACACTGAATTGTTCTATTTTCTCCATAGCAACCGTTGTTTACCTCCCTAGCAACCGTTACGAATGTTGGAAATTATTAATTTATGACCTATTTCCATAATTTTCGACGGCAAAGGACACAAAATCTTCCCAATTAGCTCCTTAGCAACCGTTGTTTACCGCCCTAGCAACCGTTGCTAAGGGGAAGAAAAATTCATGTAAGAGTCCCCATCAAATTGCCCAGGCACTGTTTTGCCCGCCAATCAAAAACGGGTCACGTGCTTTTTGCCCGCCAATGAGGGCATACCAGGTCAATCAGCTATTGGAACTTGATCGATAAAGAAGTTTCATATTTTTTCCAAATAACCCAAATAACCCAAAAATCCATGTTCTGCAACTTCAATTAAATCAATATTTTGCAGAGCTTTCAAAACTCTTTAGGACATTTTGATATTCTCCTTCGGTCATAACGCGATGATGATTTCAATTAAAACTGCCTTACCGACCTTATCGATCTTACCCCTACATACGTCTCAGCTCATTGGCGGGCAAAAAGCACGTGACCCGTTTTTGATTGGCGGGCAAAACAGTGCCTGGGCAATTTGATAAGGTCCGAAGTTTCGTTTCCAGTATTTTCAACGTGCTATAGAGAAAATTGGGAAAATTTGGTGTCTTTTGCCGTCGAAAATGATTAAAATAGATTTTGAATTGATCATTCCCAACCTCAACCGTCGAAAATGATCAAAATGAGTCTTCAAGTGTGCTAAATACGGACTTAAGGGCAGGACGGATGGATTTTAACCACCATTAAACCGTAAGACAGTCACAAGATGAATTGATCGAAAAATTATGCAGGTCCAAATGTCTCGCATCGTGTAGAACCTAGAAGCGTTTGCTTTGTTGCATTTGACCAAATAATAAGAGAGCCCGGGCAGACATCAACAGTCGCGACAAAGTTTAGTCAATTGAAAAAGAACGACACTTTACACAGTCACAAAAATACGAATTGAACTGATTAAATAATATTTTTGTAATTTTTGAAAAATAAATGATAGTATCTACGCTAGTGGAATAGTGAAAATACAGGTTTGGGATGCGTTTGTGGGTGATGTTGAAGCCTTTTTGAGAAAGCATACTGCTAAGGCACTTGGCAGCGGTTTTTTACGATCCATTACCCCAAGTTTCTGTCAACAGCAATCATCATTTTCTCAAGCATTTTTGATTTCAGGTTTTGCAGACTTTTATCCTAACGGCGGGAAGGCTCAACCTGGCTGCTCAGACATTGATACATCATTCTGGAGTTTTCTCATGCTACCAGCTACTAGTAAGAATATATTGAATAAGGTACCTGTACCCAATATGCGCCACCTTTGCGAGAAAGGTCACTACACAGCGTCAAATGAATATTTTCTAACATATTTGGTGTCAAATGAAAGTCCTACTCAATACCTACAAAATGAGCTAAGTCTTCTTCAATTTAAACAGTTCTACGCTAAGATACCGCGGTTTAAAAAAAAAAAAAATTTCGGGAAAAAATTTTTAGTGTACCCAATATGGCGCCACCCTGAAAATACTTCTTTTCATCCAATTTGAAGCATGAAGCATGTCTGAAATGAATAAAATACAAACAAAAAAGTATATTTCTGATATAATTTTATTGAAAAATACATTTTGTCTTTGATTAAACCATAGTACATAGATTATATGAACTACTAACAACCTAAATCAAATCAAGTTTTCAGTTAAAATTCATGAAAACCCGTTGTTTTTGAATCAACAAAATTAACTTATGCAACATCTAATTACAATATTAATCTCTCAAATTGATGAACATTCTTTTTAGTGTAATTTTAAATATAATTGAGATGTTCTCACTGAAATGGAAGAGTTCAATTTAAAAAATGTCCGAGCCTATTTGGGACTAGCTATTGTCATGATGGTAGAAAAATTCTGTTTGATGTTTTTTCCTAGACAGTACTTATAAACGCATAACCTCGAGATTTTTCTATTATTATGTTATAGAATAGCCAATATCTGCTAAGCGTTTAATTCGACTACATAATTCTTCGTTCTGTACTGTCGTTAACGCATATGTTCGACTCATTTTCCTTTTTTCGGATATATTTTGTTTGACATATTGTTGAAATGTTCGAAGAGGTATCTTATATATAGTCGAAGCCATCCTCTGCGATATCTCACCTTCCTTGACCTGCTGCAGAGTTTGAAATAAATTTTCTTTCGACCATTTTTGGCGGATATTTACCATCAATGGGTTGATTTTAGCAGCTAAAACAAGAAAATAGGGGTGGCGCATATTGGGTACATTTGATAAAAATAACGAAGAGCTATTGAAACGGTTGATAAAAAGGGCGTAAGATGAAAAAAAAAATTGGATGATGTAGATGGGATGTCAAGGAATCGAACGATATATCGCTCGATTTTTTTTGCCCAGTTTAAGGGTATTAAAAAAATTCGCACTTACCTGAGCGAAATTAGATCGAGAATGAAAATTGGCGAAAAAATGGATAAAACGAGCTGTAACAAGTTGGTATAAGGGTTCCCGATCGGTGAAAATGTTTTCTTTCCTCATTATTTAGCATTGCCGACAAGATTCTGTGCCACGGCGATGCTCTAGACGCGCGTATATATGAAATACGAAGGGTGGCGCATATTGGGTCCTGGCGCATATTGGGTACACCTACCTTACATCAATTCTGAGTAAAATTTCCCTTAATGTAAGAATATCAAGATGCTTCAAGATGTATGAGTTGCAAATACTCATCAAGGAACGTATTGAATTCAATTCGACTACCATCATTCATCCAATTCCATACCCAAGAGTTAATACCAATAAAAATCGTAGTGAAATCATAGTGATACATTTATTTTTTTTATTGCATTACAGTAATAAAAGAGTCGATTTGCAGTCACGGAAGATCATATGCGTTTTTAACAGAGTCGGTCATCGATTACGTGGCTCGAAATTGTACGTTCATCGGATATACATGGAATCGTTCAGGAGAGCATAGTCCAAAAATACTGGAAGAAAAATGCGCCCAAGGAGAGTGTACAGAAATGGGTATTAATTCTGTGTCTTATTATCCAAGTAATTCTGGAATTTATTATGTTCCAACACGGAGCTCAGCACCTTTTTGCGGTGGTATGATAATACTTCTAATAGCCAAAATATTGCACCAATATTATCTTTTAATTTGTAACATTTTATTTTCAAGGACAAGAACAAGATGAACAAGCTAGAGATCACAAATCTTCCAGTTATAATCCATTCATAACTATATACAAGGATGTATTACACTAAACCAATTTTTAAAGTTTGATCTATCAGTGCTCTACTTTTACGTTAGAAGAATCTTCCTATACTAGTGCTACACTTTCAGAAATAATAAATGAAAGAATTTAATGACAGTTTTAAATAGCATCAATAAAGTTTAATTGAACTTAAACCTTGACTAATCATATTCATTAAAAAATCAAAAAGACATGGCAATTTCTATGTCAGATGAAATGGGGATGTCTTTTTTACCGACTAGCTCGTACTGATCCATAAAGTTGAGTCTAAATGGTTTCCAAATTGAATATTTATTAATATAATTGAAATTAAAATAGATGAACATGTGAAATTTATCTGGAAATCCGCTGCCAATTGCTATAACAGTATACTTTCTCAAAGAGGCTTTGTGTGGAAAAAAAATATTGATTTCTTACTTCCAGGGTTGCTACGTTGCTAGGAATGTTAATAACATTTGCTATGATGAGAAAAGCAAAACGGCTGCTATAGAAAAATAAAGAATCTGTGTCTTTTGCCATTATGAAGCATCATGACCTCAAACTGATTTTCCACACTCCGTAGAAATGGTTGCTATATAAATACAGTTGTTGCTACAGGAAATTACCAAGCTTTTGTGTATTTTATAATAAAAAATGAAGGAAATTAACCTTAACTAAATGTTTATTCCCAGAGAAACGTTTGCTATGTATGTAAATAATCGTTTCTATGGTAAATCATAAAGTTTTTGTATATCATTTTTCGTTGAAGATGGAACTTGAATGAGCTTTCCATTCCTTATGGAACAATTAAAAAAAACCATTGCTCCACGATAACTCTTGAAGGAATCGTCCAATGTTTCTAAAATTCTTATTTCCTTAGCTACCTTCAATAGTCATGAAGACGAAAGATTTATAGCTCTCATTAGCAATTTTTTTCACACAAAGTCTCTGTAAGAAAGCATACTGTTATTGCAATTGACATCGGTTTATAGTAATATTTTTGAAAGTACACTTCTCTCTCTCTCTCTCTCTCTCTCTCTCTTTCTCTGTTATGAGCTATGCGTGTATAAAGATCAAGAAATCTTCACTCGAAATTTTTTAAAATACTTCTTTATTAATAATTTATATGACTTGTATATTAAATTAGGTGCTACTCCTTTGACTTATAACTACTCACTGTACATACATTGCATACTTATTTTAGAATTTAGTTTCACATATCACATGGGCAGACTTTATACTTGAAATTATGTTAGTGCTTATTGAGATATTACATATGTATTCCAAGCCTTCAAAATTGATTAAATTAATAATTATTGAATATCTTAAAATATGAACATGAGAATGAAATAATCAATGGAAATAATGAATTTTTTCGCAATTTTCTCGAGGAATTCAAAGATATTGTTTCCGAATCGAAGTTTTGGTGGGAACGTAGGATTGGTCCGTGATCAGCTGTAGTTTTGTGAGAGCTGCTCATCCAAATTATTTCCGTCGTATTTTCAAGTTTTCATTGAGCTTTGGATATAATAGTACATTGTGTAGAGAGCGCGGAAAGTTGCCAATTACACTCGCTGCGCTCGTGCGACATGTCGCCCAAGTATGCTATTGACAACCAGACTTTCTTATCGGTATGGAAAAAGTCTGGATGTATCGGCATTAGTTCACAACGCTAGACATGTGCCAGACTTCCACCAGACTTATGGGCCAGACATGTCCCAGACATGCCCCAGACTTTTTTTTTATACGGGTAGTAGCGCCAAAAATCACTCGAATTTTCTCTACGAAATTCTGACATGTCAGAAATGCCAAATTTTAAGATCGGTGATTTTTTTATTTTTTGAAAAATGTACATTTATTTTTATTTACAATACGCCCAGTTGATACTCCGCTCCTTTAAAACTATCTTAAAAGCATCGTTTTTGAGTCAATCCAAATTTTAAAAAATTTTATCAGAATCAGTGAGAAAGTTTATCTTACTTCAACTTGAAATTGACAACTTGATTGGAGTATTGAGAGCGAAACTCAGGCTTCTTTCAGACTTTCTTCATATCTCATTTTCAAAGCCAGTACCTTCAAGATTTTCGAATCTGTTGCTGCATAAAACCCATCTGTTCTTGTATGTGAATAGGCGTAGAAGAATAAACATCTGAAAATAGGCTCTCCAAACTCGGTTTCCCTTGTTTCTCTGCTTTTGAAATTGCATCGACAATCAATTTTCTAGTCTCGCGTATAAAACTCTTCTCTTTCTCCATACTCCAATGTCCCAGTCTTTCCAAATACCTTCTCAACCGTAAAACTGGCGATTCTTCTTGATGGTCGGTTATTTCTTTATTGGACCTATAAGCGGAGCTGTCGTCGGAAGTACTGTGATGGCCAATTCGGTAAGTCATGGCTTCAATAAGAGCCGGTTTTTTGTTCTTAAGAACGTAATCCCGAGCGAATTTCGTAGCATTGTACATGGCGATGATGTCGTTGCCATCGACTCGTATGGTATTAATCCCGTAAGCTGGTCCTTTGCTCGCAATTCCATCGCTATTGAATTGCTGGTGAGCCGGAGTAGATATTGCGTACCCATTGTTGCGGCATATGAAGATAACTGGACTGCCCAAAGTCGATGCAAAATTGAATGCGGCATGGGCGTCCCCCTCACTAGCTGCCCCTTCTCCAAAATAACAAGCTACGCATTTATCCTCTGTCGATGATTTTAATCCATATGCGGCACCAACAGCTTGCGGCAGCTGTGTCGTTAGGGGAGACGAAATGGTGAAGAAATTGAGCTCCTTGGATCCGTAATGCACAGGCATTTGTCTTCCCTTATTTTTATCGTCTTCATTCCCGTAGCATTGATTGAGAAAGTCCTCGAACTGGAAACCTCGCCACAATAATATGCCACTCTCTCGGTACTGGGCGAATATCACATCATTCGGAGTTAACGCTGCAGCAGAACCTATTTGCACTGCTTCTTCGCCAAAGTTTGTCATGTAAAACGATATTCGACCCTGGCGTTGCGACTCGTAGAGTATCGTATCCATTGTGTTCAAAGAGAGCATCGATTTATACATCTTCAACAGTACCCCCGAATCAATGTCAAGCTTCTTACCGTTCGGTGAATGGTGCAGAGATTGATTTTTCAAAAATCTGTACGTTGGAATTTTACGGATACTCGGCGTGTTGAAGAATCCCAACTGATTCGTGTACTCCATGTCGAATTCTGCAATTGTTCGATACGAACGGAGCATACTGAGTCGATTGAGGAACACATTGCTTTGGATTCGTTGTAGCATACCAGATGAATACATGATTTTTTTCGAGGGGGTATTGAACTCTGAAAAATATCATAAATATACATTAAACAGATGATTTGTTTACTCTTAAAACTAACGTTAGCAGTTGCATGCTGAGCAAATTTTTAAGTTTTCACGAGTCTTGTAACGTATGTGAGATAATGAATGGATGAAGGAATAATGAATTCCATACAGATAGCATATGGAATGAAGTCAGAAAAAATGAGTTTATCACCAACGATTTATTATCGCGCTATTATAAATCAACAAAACAATTAAGATCAACGGAAAAGGTATTTTTGGGGTCACTGATCACGAATCCAATGTGTAAAAATGAAAATTTTCTCTAATTAATAATACTTTTACGAAAGAAAAATTCCACTTTTCATCTCACTTACATTCATCGATTTTAACTGAAAAATCGAAGAGAACGTCTATAATATAAGTATAGTTTGTTTACGACCGCAGCAAAATCTTGTAAAAATGAAATGATTGTGAAACTACCATGTTCGTGGATGTTTTTCCTTCGGAAACGAATCGAATTCGGTAAAAATAGGATGTAAACAACTCTTCCGATTTATAGAGGGTGTCTTGCGCGCTGGAGCTCATGTGCAGAATTAAAACTTGCAAGATTTATGAGAGAAAATCATAAATCTTGCACTTGGCACTTAGTATACTCACAGTATCACAAACTACGGCTCGAAAACTCCGGAACGTCTTATCCGTAACAATCTCAACTCGGTGCCAGACGGTTGGGGCCACTTGTTGCTCGGAGCAGAGCCTCAAGCGCACGTGCGATTGATGACTGGCCAAAATCAAGCTGCTCTCCGCTGGGGTAAGCAGCGGAGCTCGATTGTTGTTTTATCCACTCGGACGCGAGGTTGGTGAATGAAAACTGACACGCTGTGCGAGAACAGCTCGAAAAATCGAGCCGTAATTTTGATCGATCGATTCGGGTGAATAGTGAAAAGTTACTTTGAGTGAGTGTACGCGGCCAGCAGAGCTCGCGAGTGATTATCTCGTGCCACGCGCAAGCGGCTCTGCTCACTGCTCGCTCGCGTCGCTACTTACTCCCACTCCGCTGGAGTCGCTCGCGCTTGGCATGGGGGCTGCTCCAAAATAAGTATATGGTAAATATCACGTGACGATACAGCAGCTGTGATGCATATATGCGTATATAATTGACGAGTACTGTGCGCGAGCTCGTACGTACCTCTGGAGTCGTGCGTATATGAGCAATTCTAACAACAAGGGCGATTTTGATTAGGAAAAAAGGAGAAAATAAATTTTCAAGCCCGTTTTTGAAAATTTAATATGTCTCAGAATACCCTGAGAATGAGTATTCCAAGTGTGTGCACGATTTTCACATTCTCTTAAAAATGATATGCGTAAATGAAAACTATCGGATATTGAATATGTTACTGTATGTATGATCATTGAGAAGAAAATTCATTAGAAAATTTATATTCGAATTTCTTTCCCAAAATGCATAAAGATTTAGTGAATGACAGACGATTTAATATAGAAGTTCAATGACCCGTACTCCAATTAAGCCGCCCTTTGCATGCTCAATATTTTCTTACCTGCACTGTCCATTCATTAGTAGAATTGCCCATATACTTCTTCGTCGCCCCTGTATCGTAAAACGATTTTCGTTTTATTATAACGTAATGACAAAACTGTATCTGACTGGGTCATGTTTTGGGAAATATCTCACTCGTCAGCGTACCACGCATTTTCCTCTGAATTATTTTCAAGGTAAATCAAAAGATGGATAAATGTCGAAAAATACTGTAAAATCTTCTATAATTCGTGTCTAATAATTTATATTTTGTATTAAAAAAAAGACGCGAAGAATACCGGTGTCGACTCAAACATATACATTGGATGCCAACATCAAACGCATAATATTGCATCTGCGGGAAACTATGGAAATTATTTTTCTATCTCTAAATAAAATAAAAAAATATTATTCTGATGTGACGTAGAGGTGTACGCAAAGTATTATGCAGTGGACGAGATTACAATGAGATTTTGTAAATAAAAGAACAAAGAATAATTAAAACTTCGATATAGTTTTTATTAGTTTATACGACTACTTCCATATAAACCGTGTTTATACAACCACGAGGATATACGCAATGACACGCATATAATAATAATAATATAATAATAATGAAAGTAATAATAATAATCATTATAATGATGATAATAATAATGTTACTAATGATAACTATGATAATACATATCGGTATTTACATAATATTGCTTTCGAAAAATACTTATAGGGTAAACTTATAGGGTAAAAATATTTTCGAAACAGAAATAGTACAAATGATTGTAATGGTTACGCGAAATCAACTATGTTCTCGCTATCCGTCGTAAAACAAATAGTTGAGATGTTCCAGAGTTAAGTAGTTTTTAAGGTTTCTATATTGCACTTTGACCTTCCCCCATATTCTTCCAGAAAAAAATCAATTTTTTAAAAAGTATACACTTTAGAACGTAATATAATCTTTGAAACCATGAAAACGTCTAAATTCGAACAAACATTTCCATTCCTATAAGGATAACGAAAAAAACAGATACTTCAATAAACAGAACTAATTCATTTTTACACAAAAATACTCATTTTCAGTTTCACGCTAGTGAAAACTATGCTATTTAAGAAAAATAAAATCATTGAGCGCTCGTATAAAGCCGTTAAAATTTTCAATAAGTTTCAATTCAAGTCCGATTTTCCTTCATTCAAATACTTTGTAGAGGAATTAGAAACCCCCCACATAGAAGAAAATCGAAATATTTTAATTTTCAAATGTACACTTCAATAAATGCTTAGTAGGTTCGATACATTTATTACATTCATGCGAAAAAAACTCGGTAAAAGTTAATTTAAAAATCTGAAATTGTTCATAAAAAATCTCAGAAAAACCATTGGTATAATGATTACAATTTATATAATCAGTATAATAGGTTTTTTCTTTGTATGTACATACACAGTTTATAATAATGATCTATCCAAGCTCACCGTCAGAGACAACAGAACCATACATGTTAAAAACTGCGATTAAAATAATAAGTATATGTGATAAAATCATTGAAACACGTTTGTAAAATTGGAAAAGGTCAGTATAGTACAAAGCAATGACGTTCATTTCAACTAAAAGAAAAAGAAAAATACTTTTAAGTACACTTACACCATTATTGCAATGTGGAATACTACAAATAGTTGCTCGATTTACGGGGCACTCGTAAACGATTCTACATCAGTTCAGCATTCCATGTTCAAGGCAGGATATATCTCGAGCAGCAAATGCGACTCGTAAAAGTATACGTATACTGACTAAGAGAATTTTCAAATTCCCGCTGATCCAATTGCCTCGATAACAGCGAGAACCGAACCAAGCGAAGAAAGTTGAGAACAATAAAAAATCAAACTACGGTTGGGAATCGTCCGTCGCAAGATTTCGACGAGGACACACGTATATCAACAAACAGTGTCTCAAGCATCAACGGTATTTATACAGGTTTTTTGCTTATTTGTTTTTTCTTCTATACAACGACGAAACGTACGTAGCCTCTGGCTCGTTTCAGGGAGACGCGGAGAGGGACGCGTCAATTGATGAGCTGGACGTAGGTGGCGGGGAAGATGCCGGTCCTGCCGCGGCACTCGCCGATCCACCAGCCGTCGGCCTGCTTCTCGTGGACGGTGATGAGGTCGCCGGGGCTGAGGCTGAGCTCGTCGTTGAGGTTGGCCGCGTACTCGTAGATGGCTCGACACCGCTCGAGCCCGTCGCCGGGCTTCATCGAGCCCGGCTCCGCCCCGTCCAGCAGGTCCTGGTTGTTGTTGTCCTCCGAGTTGCTGCTGAACTCGTCGAAGTCGCTGAACTCCTCCTCGTCCGGCGGGTTCTCCGAGTTGCCGTCGCCCGCCGTCCGGTCCGCCCAGTCGCGCTGCTGCTGCTGCTGCTGCTGCTGTTGCTGCTGGTGCTGCTGCTGATCGCTGACGCTGTCCTTCGACAGACGCACCGACTCCAGCTCGCCGTCCGACGAGCCGTGTATCTCGAACGATTCGCTCTTTGCCCAAAAAGGAACCTGCCAACACACCAATGAATATGAAACCTCGTCTTTTCCGATCCGCATTTTCATCTTCTTCTTCGTCCTCGTGCGCGTAATTACCATTGGATAAATCTCAAGGCGTTGCCAAAATTATTTTGATAGTTGATTTTTATCTCTGGATATCGTCGTTTCAGTGGAATATTGCCGCACGAACTCATTCTTGCACGAGGCCGTACACGGTGCGACGTTTCTCGCGCGTATATACACCTCAAGTAAAATGTAGCTTTCGTATAAATCGATTAATGTCCGCGGTTGACTGCCGAACCGAGTAAAAGTAGTAATTCCGGTTGGGAAAAAAGAAGGCCGGAGGAAAGGGATCATAACGGGGGCTCACCTTGAGTACACTTTGTTGCAGTCCTTGCTTGTCCCTGGAAACCAGGATGTGCTCGGCCAAAGGATGATCGCCTCGTTTGCCGCCTTCTAGTTCCGACAGGGCGCCGCTCACTTTGTACCTCGCTGCTTCCAAGTACAATAGCATTGAGCGCATCTGCAATTTCGAAATCGGCTTATGAAGCAATCGGACGTCCAATCGTGTTTTCGTAAACGCGAAACACCGAAAAGGATGTGAATTGCATTGAGCATTCCTTCCCAGATTGAGTAGAAATAGTATAACAGATGGAAATAGTGAATAGTCAACTAAAAATTAGTAAAATTTTACTAAAAATTGGTACATTTTTTTAAATTTTATTGTTGAGAAGTAAAATTTGACTAATTTTCAGCCAATCAATCGTGCAATTTCTCGCGAAAAATTAGTTTTTCACGCAATGAGAAACAAAAGCAGTTTGTGAGAGATTTGAAGGTACGAGTTGTGTACTGTCTAGCGGGTGTACGCGTTAGCTTGGTTTGCAGGGCTCAAGACGCGCAGGGGGTACACGGAAAGAAGGAAATCGAAGAGTGAAGGAGAAGCCGCACAGGTGAGTTTGTTGCGGGTAAAACGATAGTTTGTCGTGTATGAAAGTTGAGAAGAGCGTGTCGGGGGTAATGAGAGGTGCACTGACGTGTAAGAGTTTGTCGGTGACGTTCTGAGTGGACTCGTCGGCGGCAAAGGCCGGGGTCTTGATGAAGGCCCGGTGCAAGGTCTCGAGGCCCTCTCTGCCCCGGCGCTCCCTCTCGAGGTCCTGCCTGATGAGGTGGAGCACCCTCACGAGGGCCTGCTTCCTCCGCTCCCGGTTCATCGCCAGCGTCACGTGCTCCGCGTAAAAGTCGGGCAGCAGCTGGTCCATTGAGGCCGATTCGCAGCCGTCGAGCCGCCTCATCAGATTCTTCAGCAGCTCCACGTCCTGCGACACGCTACAGCTGCGCACCGGACCCGACACTCGATCCGCGCTCTGCACACACACACACACACACAAGGCCACACGATTAGCATATGGGCGATTTTGATTATTTGTAGTTGCGTGGGCTCTGTGATATCGCACGTTGAACAATTTGATTTGGCTGAACATTTTATTTAAATTCCAGGGAGTCCCACTGTATTACTAATGATTTTTCCAGATTTTCGTAGATTATTTAGAGGGCTACGGAATTTTGAGAATGCCCAAATCAGGAAATTTTTCACCTTATTTTCAAAGAATCATGTCTCTACGGGACTCAAATACTTTTTAAAGTTTCTCAACTCGTTTTCTTCGTTTAAACGTATGTATTGTCGAGAAAAAAATTCTCATCAGTAATTGTTAATAGACTTTATGTTGCTTTATGTTAATAGATCTATATGCAGATGCTTGATTATGGGATTATTTTCAATCAATCGGATAGCTATGGTTAACCACACAAACACACATTTTTGTCTAGATTTGCAACATGGCAATTATTGATGAGTTCGAGTTTGACCTTTTTTTTTCTAAATACGTACTTATAAATAATAAAAACGAATTGAGGAACTTTAAAAATATTCGAAACTCGCAAAGATATAATTTTCGATAATTAGGATGAAAAAGTCTCAATCTGGTCTTTTTTCAAAATTCCGTGTTTCTCTGTCATTTGTTATAGGGAAATATCTGAATAAAGGACAATTTTAGAAAAAAATTATCGACAGAATCGGTGTGACAGAAATTGATAAAAATTAAAAAAACATTATAACACAGAATTAGACATTTTTCAACATTCCTGGGAAAGTGACAGCGACAAAGTACAGAATTCTAGTTTCAATAACTTTAAGGTTGGAGGTAAGCATCTAATTTGCCATGACCTTGGAAAGAATTTTTTAAAAAAATCCAAATATTATTCAGAAAAAAAGTGCATCATTCGCTTTTCGTCCTAGAAGTAATTTACTGGACATAAAGTATTGTGACAAGTGCTTTTGAAAAACAAAACAGGAGAGTTACTTTAGCTCTCCGTGAACTTTTGTCAAATTGATCGAGAAAACTCTGAATAAATTGTCTGAATGTGAAGGAAAAATGTTGCTGCAGGCGATTGGAATCGCGAATCACATGGAGGAATCGCTTTGACGACTGACCTGCATGAGCTTGGGCGCGAGGGCGTGCAGGTGGGCGAGGTAGACGTTGGCGAGGTCCTTGAGGGCGCTGAGCCGCTCCTCCTCGAGCAGCTCCATCTGCTTGGCGGCCTTCCTCACGGCGCACTCGTACTCGAGCCTGGCGCGCTCGGCCCTCACCGTCACCGTGTAGAACTCGGTGTCCGCCCGGCGGGCCGCGTCCTCGGCCTTCCTGCGCCTCGCCTCCAGCTTGCTCGCCTCCTTCTCGCTGACCGGGTGGCCGTGGTGCTGGTGGTGCAGCTGGCCGTTGCTGCTCGCCAGCTTGTTGTTCACCGTGCCGTTGCCGTTGCCAATATTGTTGTTGTTGTTGCTGCTGTGGTTGTTGTGGTTGCTGTAGCCGTTGAGGTGGTGGCTGTTGTTGCTGCCGCTGCTGCCTATGCTCGCGCTGCTCGAGCTGTGCAGCTGGCCGAGCTGGGCCTGCTGGTGCGACTGGCTGAGGCTCTGCAGCCGCACCAGGTCCTGCAGCCTCTCGTTCTCGCGCGCGCACGCGAAGCTCGACTTCTTGCTCTTCGCCGCGACCGCCCGCCACTCGGCCAGCGACTTGGACGCCTTGTCCACCGAGTTCTCGATAGACTTGCGCGTCCTGCCCTGCACCTCCGCCACCCCAACCTGTCCTCGAAACACACAGTCAGTTTGTGGCGCACAGCCGTTTTGGAAGAATCATTGGAAAGACGATCTTGGAGGGCCAATCTCGTGTAGAGTTAATGGAGAATAAATACAAGTGTAGACTGCCCGTATTTTTAATTTTATTTCAAATGATTCTATTGTCCGGCAAAGTCTTGATAGAAAAGCGATTTTTATTGACTACCTCGAGCCTATAAATGGATCAAGAACAGGGCGCAAGATTTTAACACATTAAAATTATTTCAAAAGAAATCTTTCCTTTTAGAGATAATATTCACGAAAAAGTCTAGTTGGTAAAGACACCTGTCTGGAGTACAGGAGTTCATGACGGGTTCAAATTCTATCTTGTACTTGATTATCTATTAATTAGCACGAGTCAATCAATGAAATCTTCCTTATTCGGTGATTTTTATGTGCTGATGTACTGACCCTCAGCGGCTTAGCCAGCTGCTCGCCAAGGGCTACTCCCCAGGCGCGGTGGGCCTCGGCCGCGGCCTCCATCTCCTCGCCGACGCAGCGCCATGCCTCGTTCACACCCCCGCTGCCATTGCCACCTGAAACGAGCCGTTCACAACTTGATAGCTTTCTCATAGTGCATTTTTCGACGTGTGCTTTTCTCTTTTTACATGCAGTTTCGATAAAACTATTCATTTGTTTCGAAATAGTGGAACAAAACGTTCTGAATACTATGTCTAATTTCTTTATCCTCGTGTCGCACGAGTCGGCGAGTGGTTGCTTTTATAAATCATAGTAAAAAATGGTCATTACCTTGATCTTTTGCGCAAGCCTTCGTTAATTTCGTGCTTAATTTACTAAGTCCTTTGGCATAATTTGCTTCTAACTCAGCCCTGCGTGAAAAAAATATCTGAATTAGATTAATAATGGTCCGTATTTCGTTCCTTCAGTAGGAGTGTCGTGTGTAGATAAGTACTATATCAATAATCGACGGAGAGTATTCGGATGTGGAATGATTTGAAATTACCTCTCGTGTAGAACAGCTGCGAGTTCCTTGCAAAAGTCACCGCCCTGCTTGATATACCTCCGTACCTCCTCGAAGCCGCCTGGACCACTCTGTGAACGAAAATTGAACAGTAAGTGAGTGTGCGACCAATGATGCAAAGTAAAGAGAGTCAAAGTGAGTAGCATTGTAGGAATATTTCAGGGAACCGTAGTTGGAGGGGCGTGAATCTTTCAAACTTTTCGGAAAGATCATCCACTGTTTCAACTCGATGGTATACAATATAGCTCCAACGCTGACTTGTCTGAAAATTGTGATTATCAGTTTTGATAAGAAACAGATTTTAATGAGCGAAAAGCGATAATTCGGATCGTTCTGCGTTTGGTTTATGTTGCTTCGACTCTTCTACAGTACATATCGACACTGTTTTTCACGATCCAAGTGATGCCAGTTTGACTCACTCTCTTTCGCTAATGGAAATCTTCTTTTTCACCAGGAATTTACTATTCCCATCACCTTTATTAGACAGTGTGTCATTCAAGCTCTTGTGAAATATCTTCTACATAAGTCATCGACCAACTTTACGTGAGCTTGCTAAGTGTAAAAACACACACAGCTTAAAAAAACAAAATGAAGGAATTCGAACTTGGTTACAACCATCAATTTTGGTACACCCAAATTCGCAAAACTGCACGTTTTCCATCTCGCCAATCACTCTGTACAGTATAGACTGGATTATTCGCGGCGGAGATATAGCCTCTCGGGCACGAAATAAAATAAGTGGAGCGTTAGCGTATTACGGGTCAGCGAGCACGAAATAAAATCGACAATGACCGCTGCAGGTACACAACCACGCGGCCGCGAGCCGCTCGACAATATCAGGCGCCCAATTGTTTTCCCGTTTTCTCATGCGCCTGCGCTCGAGATTCATTAAGTCTTAATGATTAAGAGGCCTTTTTTTGTCGCCCGGGCACGCGCCCGCGCGCACGTGTAAAACAAATAAATGCAGGAAGTATGTTGGTTTTTTTGTCGCCCGCGATATTACACGTGTGCGTACAGAGAATGGGAACGGCCGAGCCGAAGTGTTCTTGGGCGAAGGCCTCGTTAATGCAGTTCCACTCGTGTGCCCCTCATATATATATACTCTAATATGTACACTCCGGCGTGGCTTTTGCTAATAACCGATGATCGGACGCAAGAGTTTCCCCGTAAAGCTCTTAAATCTCGCTCGCTTATGCGCCTCGTGAACTCCTTCGATTTAGCTCACGCCACTTTACTTCGTGCTCTTTTTTTTTCAAAGTACGCGAGGATCGTAACTTTATTGGCAACTTGATTGCTACGCCGGACGCTGTTTGAGTATATCCAAATACGTATAGCTGTATCCTTTGTGTGAAGTTGCTGTAAAGTTTTGATTTCCCGTACGACATTCGTGAATCATTAATTTCATCCGTATCGACAGTACGTTTATAGTTTTCTGCATCCAGTGGCGAGGAGACCATTTAATTATAAATCCCGGTGAGCAATGTTTTTGGCTCGGAGACTTGTTCGATACGCTTTTTACCTTAAACATCTTCTCGAGTGGTCGGTGTAACGTTGAGCGAGTATAACGTGGCGCATTAGAGTCACTTGTGAAAGTTAATTATTCCCTTGGTTGAACGGGGCTAATTATTTCCATTTTGAAATCCGATTGTCTTTGTCTAGGCTATTAGACTGTGCACTCGTGACTTTGAAAATCAAAGCGCGTGTGCACGAATATATATATTGGGCTACACGGTATTGTTTGGAAGCCAGTCAAAAATCACAATGCGCATTGATAATATAAAAAATGAAGCGCAGGGTCCATCAATATTGATTTATAACGAACGAATCAAAGAATAAATACTGAGGATCGCAACCCGATTTGACGAATGCAATATGCTCCAAATGAATCGACGATTCAGTTTAAAGAGCTTTGGGTATGAGTCGCATGTCACGACGAAGAACCGAGGGCTGCAGCTACTGCAGCCGGGAAAAAGCACTGCCATAGGAAATAGAAAGAGAGAGGGAGAGAGAGAAATGGCTGGAGTAGGGTTTAACACTGCAAACAGCTGGCGTATATATGTATATCAATGAGATTGACTGAACGAGATACTTCCTCGTCGTGGCGCAGCGGTGCAGCGCGTCGAAACCCAATCGTCGCGAGTTTGACTCGTGTTTCACGTGCAACACACTCCAACCTACATACGATATTTTCTGGATCGGTTCTCTCTCGTGAGTATATCGAGCTCTTTCCACACTTGTCACGATCGCATAATAAGCCCGCGCGCGCGCGCGCGCGAGAGAGAGCTGCTGCCCGCGGCCTAATCTCGATGCGTCGCACATGCGCGCAGCCAACGCACACTCACATAGCTCGTGCTCTTTCTATTCGAAATAATCCTCTCCGACTTGCTGCGCATTACCCTCGAGCATCCGTACTATTTGTCTTTGAATACTTTGATTGCCCTCAATTGCACTTCTCGTATGCGTATACAGCGAGCGTACAATACTCGACGCGCCAGCGAAAGTTCGAATAAACGTCTGACCAAAGGCTTATACTTTCGCGGCGGGTACCGCGCCTCTTTTCGATTCTCGTCGCGAATTCGTTTCCAGCAGTTCGTTTGGTTTGATACGAAAAAAAAGACTCGCACGACCGATTTTGTATTCTTTTTCGATTTTTCTATACGCGAGTTCACGTCGGCAACAACGGAGAAACAAATTTTTTCCAACATTCGAATAGGAGTAGTTTTGCAAAAAAAAATTAATTGATCAAACTATGAGAGATTTATTCGGCAGTTCCGAATGAATACGTTACGCTCAACGTGAAATAGTTCCTTTAGATAAGTCATATTTCGATATAATTATAGCGTGACGAATTTACTCCTGGAATGACACTTATTCCCAATCGAGCTTCGGCTGGGTACATCTCCTCGTGAGGATAACCCCTGGATGGAAACAAAATCGAGCTTCGGGATGACGCGACGTACTCGTCGCGACGTATTCGATTCGATTCCGAAATGGCCACCTTTATATTCTTCGGTGAGGTTACGATAAGCTGATACAGTAGGATATAAAGAATTTTGTCAGCTTATTGTATGGTTTCATACGTGTTCCTTCGCGTCAAACGACTAAATGAACGTGATGAAAAAGAGAAGAAAAATCAGCGCCTGACGTAACGGAAAGGTGTATTGTGTTGAAAGGTATATATGAAAAAACCTACTCAGTTCTACGAACAGACTCTGAGCTTGCATTTCATAATGCAGAGATAAGCCCCAGCGACATTTGTTACCTGGGCATATCCTTACACATAATATGTGGGGCGATAACACCTCTTCTTTCCGTCCTACGAAATGGAAGAGTGATAAGCCAACCGGAAAGGCTTGGAATTATTGAAAAATTCTCAAGAACATTGCAAAATTGTTTGGTATTGTAATTTCATGTCTATTGAATACCTTCGATTACTGGAAACGCCTATGTTTACTGCTCTCACATCTCTATGTCAAAGAATGTTAACTAAGCATTAGAACATATATGTGTTATGTGACTTCTGTATTATATCGATTCAAACTACGCGTACTCATAAAATGTACCAAAACAAATCTTCAAATATTTCATCGTATTGGAAAGATCCGTATAATCGAATAATTTTTAATTCATAAATCTTATCGCTCGTGTGGATCTCTTTGGTAACTAATTTTAATCCAATATTTAAAGTTAGTATAATAAATAATTATATGTAATAATTTGAAGTTTTTCGAAGATGCAATCAAATTGTAATTATTACGTTTTTCAAAACGATAGCGAGTTTAGTCATGGAAGATTGGCTGCGAGATTACCAATAATTTGACCCCAGCAAGCATTTTTTTCCCCATCATTTGCAACAGATTTTACTTCAGTCTATGTTGCTTGAGTTCTCGAGCCTGCATCGCGTGTGCGAAGCATATATGGCGATTTCCGTGGAAAACCATCAACAGCGTTTACGAGTATCTTTCGACAAAAACTAAAAAGATGATTATTATTATTCATTTGATCATTTAGGTTAGGCGAGGCTAGGCGATTTCTGCACGAAAAACTTTTGCAACTCGAGCGCAGCTTTGTTAACAAGTTTTCGAAATAACCAAGATAGGCGAGGTGCTATATACTATTGTTGTTATTCCACGGGGGGAAATTGCCATTCTTTGCAAACGCCTGGACGCAAAGTTGGCCCTAATATGCTCCTGCTGGGACGAAACAGTATTTTTCGAAATATATATAGTAGCAAAAAACAAATTGTAGGCCTGTGTGGCGTTCACCTTTTGCTAATGTATCCAACAGTATTTTTTATCGCGCGTGAGGAAAAACAACGTCCAAAGATCAACTTTTGCGCACACAGCGATAAAAATATATATTGACAATATGAGATAATTCCAAATAGTTCAGTTAAACCTTGAGTATGTTCGTAGCCGTCAAATTTAAACAAATTAAAATAATATTTAAATTCACGGATTTTAGTATAAAATGAAGAATTATCTTACGAATTGACTTGATTTCAGCTGCTCACCAGACGAAAGGAAAAAAAAACGACCAATCTATAGCAAATTAGATTTCACCACTGCACTCTCATGCGCTTCGATGATTTATATAAATTACTTGCACGATATCGGAACATTCCTTCCGCGCCATTCACGAGTCTTACCGAGCTCTTCTGCTCAATGCGTTTCAATCCGTTGCTCATGTGAATCTGCATATTTCTGATAGGACAACAACGTGCCACGGTTAAAGAGAAACTTTTGTTTTCACCTACACTAAAAACGCGTACGACTTGTTCGATACTGCAATATCATCGTAGAAACAAGGGTCGGTGACGGCATACGGCTGCGAATTCAAATGCGCAAAGTAATTTGCGCGTACAGCGCGTTTACACGCGACCTCGTATGTATACATTGGACTATCGAGCAAAAAGTACGTACCGGGCGCGCAAGTCATTTTTGCGGGCCATTAAAGGCGAAAAGTTGCTTTCACACGTTGGCCGGTTATAAGCGCCGAAACAATCTATGCCGAAACAAGGCTAATGCCACCGCGCCGAGTCATTTTTCGGCTGACACACCTGGTGTTTCGCGGGCTCTTTCTCTTTCGCCTGTGTTTTCTCTCTTGCTCGATTTCGCGCGCTCGTGAAATCGCCGATCGCCGGGTTTCTCTCGGCGCAGCGACGAGAGCGTGCATCTCGCACATGCTTAGAGAATCGTTAAATTTTGAACGAGCCACGAGCTGAAAGTCCTTCTCGCCGCGGCGTAATGACCGCGGCGCGACGAGACGAGACTCGGAGACGGATCATAACTCGCGGATTAGTAGCGTGTCCGCTGCTCGTCACGGCACATTACCTGAATCATCTCTCACCTAATTTAAAGATTTTCAGTCCAGATGGAAATGCCAAAGTGGACTCTTCGTCTTAACATCTTTATGTTTTGATTCGAGCGAATCGATCTCACTGGAAGACATTGTCAACTTCGGATGACCAATAATGATCAAACTCTCCGAAATGATTTTTGGGTACCTCAATAAGTCATATTTACAGCAATTCAGTCTAACTTTTCGATTTCTCCAAGACATTCGATCAATAATATCTGATCTATATCTATAATATTTGTCTGTATAGATATACCGTCCGATGCATAAATTCTAAACTAATTGAGAATATCTCCAGTTAATAACGTTAGACTGAATGACTGTATGCATGGCTTATTGAGGTCAAAAAGTATTTCGGAAAATTTCGTCACGATTGCTCACACGAATTTGACAACTTTTCCTAGATAGTATATCAAATCAAGAATCGACACTCTTAATATGGTGGCCACATTATAATATGGTGAATAAAGTGAAGTATAGCTGCATTTATTTTTGCATCTCGCGATGTATAGTCCAGTTGTATACTTTCTATCTTTCATATATAAAACAGTCGAATTAGCAATTGCAACAACATGGAATAATAACGCAAGAAGCGTATTGCAAGTTTTCAAAGAACGTCTCAATTAACTTTTTAATCGTCACGTCGTGTAACGTTTATTATGAGCAATGTATATTTTTTTAGAATGAGTCCAACGATCTCTCGTCTCGTTATGGCGATATTTGAATGAAGCAATGCAAGCATACGCGTAATCACCAGTCGCGAACAAGACGAATTCGTTGGAAGTTGATGAATTTTGAAAGAAACGACGACAGTCAAAACTATATATATTGTGAAAAAGCTATACAAGCCGGACAAATGACGCGAACAGCGAATCTCGCGGAGACAATAGGCGTAAGGAGCGTACATGCGTGGAAAGGAAAGGAAGTGAGTCACGATAAGTCAATCAGGCTGGCCCGAGTCCCGGGGGCACTTTGAATCCGCGCGCGAGACACTATTTTCACTGATCTCGCGGACGCGCAGGACTTTCCCACACTTTCCACGATTCTTCTCCGATCTATACTACATACACACATGCTGCTCGGAGCTTTGTCGGCTTGACGCATCCCAACGGCTGCCGGAGAAAATTCGAAATCGATCCGAGGGCTGTATTTTCCACTCGCGTGATGCACGGCCGCCTATTAGTCCCGACAAAATCGCTCGGAGAATTTGTCTAGCCGCGGTGTCCATTGATGCAATCGGATTTTTCAGATTTTTCTTGGGAAAACGCGTCGCTCAGAATGCGATCCTCGAGGAAACGAATGCGACGCATACTGCTCTCGTCCCGGAAAACAAGCCTTGCAATCGACCACATTTTTCACTGTGGAGAAAATGTGCCTTGCACGTTAAATTCGACATTGCTATCGTCATTTTTTTTTTGAGAAAGGACGTTTTCGATTTTTCTGTAATATCGTCATTCTCGTAAATACAATTCGAACAACGTATTGACACAACATTCAAATATTCTAGTAGATAGATGAATATATAATAAATATTAAATGAATATTATTTAAAGTCAGTTTCAGGTGAAGATTGGTTGTTATGAAACTTTCATCAGTAAATAATAACCATCGTTTCTTTATAAGCGACCCTTATTCTATATCAGAATATTTTTCGATTTTTATACTCTCGAACTACTAATATTTGCTTCAAATAATCGAGTAACAGTTTTAATTATAACCAGTATCGGTATCCGAGTGTATTGGAAAGTTTTTGTACTTACTGATCTTTTTATATCAAGACTTTTACATCACAGTTGACAGGCTAGTTTTTTCTCACTGGCTTGGACTAAACACTAATAACATTGTTCGATTGGAATGATTATTATTCTTACACGAGTATTTGCAAAGTTTGATTGGATAAACCGTGCTATTACATTAGATCCAAAAAAAAGTAGAACTTGATCCTTGGCACTTGTAAAGAGTGCTTGCAAACTCAATGCGCGATAATGCATTATTCAAATGTCTAGAATTGATTTTAGATTAAAAGTCGTTTGATAAATCTATCAGAAAAAGGCCAGTGTCTTCTGATCAATAATTATACGGTAAAATGTTCCAAGATAGTTTTTAGGTATAGCCAAATGCTTATTACTTTTAGCCGTTCAGTCTAACGTTCAAATTCCTCGGAGACATTCCGGAATCATTACTGATCTCGTACTACATCCGTAGATGTATCATACGTCAGCATAAAATTGAAGATGATTGACAGAAGATCCCAGGAAAAACGTTTGACGGAACGGTTGAAGAAGATGTGACGTATTTTTGCACCACAAAACTATATCTCAGAAAGTTTTCAATAGTAATTTGCGATCCGGAGATACTAGGCTCTCCTTGTGAGAGACAGGCCAATGCCATTAGAGATTTTGCATAGTGTTCTAAATCCGATTAATAGAAGACATCCGGAATACATTCGCGCCCACAAATAACTCTTGGGGAACGAGGTTATGCTCCTTATAATAATTACAACTAGATTCACTACAGGATTCTCCAAAACCTCAGAATTAAAAACCCAAATATGAAATGCTTTCATATCCTACACGCAAAAAATACGCGAGGCTTTGTTGGCAAAAAGTGACAATCCAAAGAAACCTCGCGATGCTACGGATATAATCGGGCTGCTCGAATGATTGGCGATCCGATTTAATAATGGGTTTTCCGCTCTCGAGCTAGGGATGTGAGTCATCATAAGTGACATCACCAATGCAAGTCGAGCAAGCGATCGAGCGGATAATTCACGGTCTTGGTTGATTGAACTCATCGGATCTCCGACGCGCGGCGCCGTTATGGTAATACCCAATTACGGCGGGGCAACAGCCTTGTTTGCTTTTCATTTCTGGCCAAGTGCAACGATGTCGCGGGACGTTTTTACCCACGCAATAATTCGGGGACGCGCCGCGACGGATTGAGAGTGAAGCCTCGGTTGCAAGACTCGATTATCTACACACATATATACACATGATGATGTGCGAAGCCTCAAAAGCGCGTGTCTCCTGCGCGACGCTTGGAAAAATGCGCGAGTATATATAACTCGCTCAGTCCATTGACTTGTATCGCGCGAATCGAGGTGAACTGGTCTACTTAGAGCGGAGTAAACGATTATTGTCGTAACGATGCGATATGAACGAACGTATGTGTGTGTTTAAACGATATACTGCGTGATTCTCGAGCTCCGCTCGTGTGTCGAACGATACTTTTCGTCACGAGTGCGTGAGGTAAAAGTGATTTTATGTTATACGTGATCATAAACGCGCATTTCACGCATCGATTTCCGTACGTGAAATGCCATTTCACGCACTAGTGCTTTAGCCCACTTTTTTAGCGCTAGTGCGTGAAATTCGCGTAGATCACTTATAACATAAAATATCGTGAATGCAACTCGTGAAATCGTATTTCAGACACTAGTTGCATAATATACTATTTCCAACTCGAGTGATTATTGTCGTGCGCGAGGTACGGGAGTATGCAAATAACGCCCAACTCCATTCGGTTTACTTAAGGGGTAATATACCTCTGAATTTTTTTTCCAAAATTTTACCGGCTTAAACACTCCATAAACTATCTAAAAATAATATAAAAAGTTAATCAAGTGGGGGAAGAAGTTGTAAGTGTCTCAAAAAATCGAATCTCTGAACAAAGTCGCGGGGCGAAACGGGCGATATTTGGCGCGCGCGGACAGTTATCCAGTAGGGCTTTGACTCTTCTTTTATGGAATGTCTATACCTTCACCGGCCTTTACCGACCTTTATCGACTGAATTTTGACCTTCAACCCTTGAAATATACTCACAAGATGTTGCTAGTTTTTTTAATTTTGAGACTGAGCGATCAGCTGTTTGAAGATAAACCATTAGGACGCTCAACAGTTGGCGCTTGTCTTCTCCTCGATTATTATTCCAGTGCATTTGATTGGGTTTTATTGTGATATTTATTCATGGCTCCGCATGGTGTACAGCCTAGAAAAGGCGGAAAGCAAAGATTCTGTAGAAGAAAAGGCACGATAAATCGTAAAGTCGTAAATCATTTCGTTTTGGAGCAGAAGGTAGAAGGAGTCGGTACGTCGTCGTCGAAGTTGAATTCATCTAAAACTAACTATGAAATTCTGTTCGATGCTCCTTTTGGCTATCGCATCATATGTTTTTCATCAATATTCTTAGTGCTATCGGAAATTTTAATCTGCTCCAAGTGTCACAAACCCGTGAAACTCAGTGAAGCGAGTAGGCAAGGCTTGGGATTTCAGTTGGTTGTCAGCTGTGATGAATGTGTTCCAGTGAATATTAGTAGTTGTCCTAAAATCAACAACAAAGCTTACGAGGTAAATAGACGGATTGTTATTGTAATGCGTCTACTAGGGATAGGCATGAACACACAAACAAGCTATAAGCTGATTATGGATACTATTCACGACGTCGCTAAAACTGCATGCTCTTTTTCTATGAAATCAGCTGCTCAGGAAGAAAAAAATAAATCATCCGAAAACGGCATAACAGTATCAGGAAATGGATCCTGGAATCGTCCTGGTTTTTCATCACTGTATGGTATTTTTCCTTTGTGTTAAGATATTCAAACTAATATACAGCTCTCATGAGCTACACCGAGTTGACAGTCGTAGCGCTGCTGCGTCGGCGAGACTGAGAGCTCACTTCTTTCCGAGCGGCCGGTCGAGTCGGAGGTATAAGTACAAGTGACGGATCTTTTTGCATTGGAGGTTATTTGGTAGACTGATTTGGTGTTTTATCAATAAAGTATTTGGCCATACTCTGTTGCTCAGTCTTTTTCTTTCTACGACCAACCAATTTCCCTTCACTTTGATTGCTTGGTACACTAAGAGAGTCGTCGATATAGAAGTAAAAAGTAAATTTTACAAGTCCTGTTCTTCTTGACAATCAAAAGCAGAGGGTGCTGAATATGAAATTTAGAAAAATACTCATGCAAAAGAGTGTGAAACGAACCACGAAGGCTCGGCTGGAAATATGGAGTTGACCGCAGCGACCGAAATGTTTGCTCGATCACAAGAAATTAATAATGTGAATTATGTGAACTATGTGGGTGACGGCGACTGCAAAACATTCAAAGCGATTGTAGAGAATAATCCACAAGTGAAACAAAAAGAATGGGTACTCGTTTGAGCACTTTTTGTGAAGAAAACTAAAGGTCTCAGCGGGAAAGGCAAGTTAACTGGTGAATTGATCGACAAGTTAACAATATATTACGGCCTTGCAATAAGGAGGAACTGCAATTCAACAACAGATATGAACAAAGCAATCTGGGCCACTTTATACCACTTGTCATCGACCAACGAGCAGCCTAAACATCAGTTATGCCCGGAAGGTCCAAAATCATGGTGCTCTTGGCAAGCTGAAAAAGCTAAAGGTGGAGATATGGTACACTTCCAGCATGATTCTCCTATGTCGAAGGAAGTATTTGAAGCTATCAAGTCAATATACGAAGAGCTGAGCAGAGACGAACTTCTCATACGATGTTTAGGTGGATTCACACAAAACTCGAATGAAACTTTGAATTCAGTTGTGTGGTCAATGGCACCTAAGCACGTTTCCAGTGGCAAAACTGTACTTGATGTGGCGGTTTTTCTTGCTGTCCTTCATTTCAACGATGGATTTCATGGGATTCTACGAGTTATGGACCAATTGGGCATCACTATTGGGTTAAATTGCTACGACTTCTGCACCGAAGCCGACGAGACCCGTATCGCGCTGAGGAGATGAGGAGCAAGAGAATCTTGAAGTGAAGTACCGATTGTATGGAGCATCAAAACTTTGAACGCGTTTATCTCGAAACCGTCTTTTTTGATCTGGCCGTACTCATACCGATTCACTTGAAATTTGAACTGTAGCTTAAGAGCATAATTTTCCAGGGAACATTTTACGATTTTTTCGATATTTTGATTTTTACTAATTTCATGGCCGATTTTCGATCGATTTTTCCGCATAAAAAAATTCAAATTGACGCTATTTGCCCCCAAATTTAAATTAAAAAAAGTCGTAAGATGTTCGCTGAGTTTTCTATTTTACTTCAAAACCCCGTTCGATTTTTTGTTCTAGGTTCAAAATTGTGACTTGTAGGATTACGCCAGCGGAGAAAAAGTGAAAAAAATTGTTTTCCTTTGACGAGCTGGTACGCCGCCATTTTGTATATTTTGTTATAAATAAAGTTTATTTTTTGTAGTTGGTGAGTAGTACTTTCTTGTGCATTAAACCCCATATTTTTAATATTTTTCCTGCGTTTATGGTAAGTGTTTGAAAATGACCTCGAAATCGGAGATCACAAAGGTATATTACCCCTCAATATTTCCGAAATCAAGATACATTCCGGCCGATTTTCTCCCTATGATTTTTCTAATAGACTTAGAAAAGGAGGGTACAAGGGTAGTAGGTCTTGATGAAACTTGGTGAGATCAATTTTGGGAATCCAAACATGACGTATAACGTTTCGTTTTTCCAGTACGTAAAAAATTACGCATATAAACTCATTAAAAACTCGTGAATATCTCCAAAAAGCGAGAAGTTATCGGCCGAGCATCTGTGCAAAAATCATCTCACGAAATTTCAACAAGATCGGAGACTTCGACCCTTCTAACATAATTGACAATTCACCTTCATAAACCAAATTTTCAGGAGGTTTATGTCTTTTTCCAGTATAGGGAAACCAATAACGCCGACCGCGTGGAATAGTATATCTATTTCGGCACGAAAAACGTTTGCAATTTTGCTCGCGCCGGAATAACCTAGATAAGCGTATTGAATATGCTATTTTCCGTCTCTGCAGCGCCGCTGCCGCAGCGGAAGAAATAGCGGATGCATTGTTTGCGGACACCAGGCAGGAAAAGCAGCGATTTTCTCCGACTAGGTCGAGGAATCGTTGATTTTACTCTCGATTTCACGAGTGTATAAAGACGAAGAGAGGCGATGATTGTTTTGGAGAGTATCAATTCTTAGCGTACACTTAAAAAATGATTCTTCGATTCAAGTATTGAATTTTAATTCTAAATGCAACGAATTCAAGTACGACCAGAGTACTAAAATCAAAACTCGTCATTTTGTCGCATTAAATTGAGTATCTATTGTACTGTATTTAAATTCTCAAATTAAGAATTATCATTTTCTTATTAGATTATTTGAAAAACATACGAGTGATAACCCTTTAACTAACTAGGAGACCACTTGGGATGTGGGTCACCAATCTTGACCAAAATTTTTTTGGTGTTTACTTGTGGCAAGAATAGAGTGTATCCAAAGTTTTAGGGTCCAACGCTCCCAAACTTCCAAGATATTAATTTATGTATTTTAGTTAAAAACGCTGGTCTCGTCCCAAATGACCATATGCCATCTGAGACGTATTTCCCTCACTGCACTACACTTTCACTGCTATAACTTGAATACCACATCACATTTTATCCTGAAAAACATATAAAAGGAGTAAATAACGTGTATACTGAACAAATCTGACTTCCATGTCTTACTCACATAGAGTGAAACATGAAATATGTGAAAAAATCAACGCTAATCGACTTTTCATGCTGTGCTTGGATACTGAAACAATAACAACATGTATATAAGCACAAAGATCACAAATGTAGTATCATAAGACAACAATTCAGTGTCAGACTTGATTTTTATTCATGGAAACTTCAATTCTGAACATGTGTCGACCAATATCATACTATAACACACACATATTGTTATTGCTCCAGTATCCAAGCCCAGAGTGAAAAGTCGATTAGCGTTGATTTTTTCATATATTTCATGTTTTACTCTATGTGAGTAAGACATGGAAGTAAGAGTTGTTGAGTATACACGTTATTTACTCTTTCTATATGTTTTTCAGGATAAAATGTGATGTGGTATTCAAGTTATAGCAGTGAAAGTGTAGTGCAGTGAGGGAAATACGTCTCAGATGACATATTGTCATTCGGGACGAGACCAGCGTTTCTAACTAAAATACATAAATTAATATCTTGGAAGTTTGGGAGCGTTGGACCCTAAAACTTTGGATACACTCTATTCTTGCCATAAGTAAACACCAAAAAAATTTTGGTCAAGATTGGTAACCCACATCCCAAGTGGTCTCCTAGTAAGTGAATGAAACGAGTAATTTTCCATATCAATCGTTGCTCAATATGATTATTTTATTATTATGTGATATATATTATAATGACGTAAGAAAACAATATAAGGATATGGGGTGATGAGAATAAGATATTTTTCCAGAATTTGAACTATTCTTCTCTTATTTTTACAAACTTCAAAATGCTCTCCTTTGAAAATAATAGCAGCCACCAATGTGAGAAGATGTGTCTAACACCTAGTGTCACGTCTCGACGCTTAATTACTTATATCCTTAATGACTTGTACATACATATGTGCCGAAAAACAATTACAGACGGGTTTCCCCAATTCCAGATTCACAATTTTGAAATGGGACGAATAAAATATATCGATCTTCTTAAGCTGAACTACCTGGCCTGATGAGACTCTCGTCCCCATCTTCGACCTTTGCATCCTCACAGCGTCTAAATTTAAGGTTTCATCTATATTCTGTAGCGGCAGGCAATATCAGATTATCTCCGACTTTTAGCTGAGACATGCATCAGAACTTGTCCACCATTTCTTAGATTGAATATATATTCAAATTGAAACTAGACTTTTTGTCATTACGTGAATCGAGCGATTCAAAGTGCCATTTTCGCTCAATATAAAACAAGAAAGAGGGGGGGTCATCTTTTCCAAAATGTGTTCTAGATGGCTTTCGGGAATGCTCCTTCTGAATTTGATATTCATTCTGCATGATAACTACAAGAACCTTTTCGTTTCTTGGATTCCAAAAAAATGAGTTTTTCGTGTTTTTGTGGAGTTGAAAGTCAATTATTGTTCCGTTACGACTGAATAGTCTCAAAAACACCAGAAATTTAGGTTTGAGTGTACCAATTATGAAAAATCATGGTTTGGAACATTTTTTTGCTTGTTTCATGGGTCATTAATCACGAAATCGTTATCCAATCTCCAAAATCAAGATATCTGTTCCAAAGTATGGTTTTTTGCTTTCTCAAAGAGAAAGCTTTGTAACGGGGTAAAAATCGACCCACCGAATCGGACTTCGGGACCTCGATTTTCGTAATCTACGGGTCGAAAAACATGGAAATCCAAAAATGTCTGTATGTATGTACGTACGTACGTGCACTTTTTTGTCGTACGATAACTCTCGAAGGAATTGTCCGATCGTCCTGAAATTTTGCACACAGGTTAGTCGCCGCAAAATCTCGGTCGAGTTCAATTTCCAGCTAATTCCGTTGTTTATTTCTCTAGCAACCGTTGCTAACGTGTTTTTGATAAAAGCTCCGAAAATCATCATCAATGCACGATGGGTCTCCAATTCTTTCGACGATCGATGAGAATCGATAAGACATTCATTTTGGAACAACCATTGTTTATTCTCCTAGCAACCGTTGCTATGGAGTTACAAAATTCAGCTTCAGACTGACTTTTTTTTGTCGTACGTTAATTTTCGAAGGAATGGTCCGATCGTCCTGAAATTTTGCACACAGGTCGGTCTCCGGCAGATGTGAACCGAGTTCGGTGTTCAGCAACATCCGTTGTTTGATTCCATGGCAACCGTAGCTAGCGTGTTTTCGATAAGTTCCCATATAATTCATGATAAATGATCATTTGGGTGTGTATATTTATGGGATTCTATAACAATCAAAGAGACCTTTCCCGTATAAACCATTGTTGATGTCTCTAGCAACCGGTGTTTATATCGCTTGCAACCGTAACTAGGGAATGGGAAAAGTCAGTTGGAGGTTCATTTTTGGAACTGTTGATGACTAAGAAGTGAGAACATCGAAGCTCCGACATTTATCATAGCAACCATTGTTTACGTCCTTAGCAACCGTTACTATGGAGTGTGAAAAGTCAGTTGGAGGTCCATTTTCGGAACTGTTGACGACTAAGAAGTAAGAACACCGAAGCTCGGATATTTACCATAGCAACCGTTACTATGGAGTGGAGGAAATGAGTTATAGGTTCATTTTGCTTTCTCAAAGAGTGGTGATTAATGCAAGTTGAGGTTCAATTGCAATACTTTGAGAAAGCATACTGCTGAGGCACTTGGCAGCGGTTTTTTATAAATTATTCACTCAGACCGCGATGGCTGGTGTTTATGAGACTATTCAATAAAAGCCGTAACAGAAAAGGACCAAAAAGACAATTTTTACTAAAATCAGATGTCTTTACGAGAGTGGGCACAAGCTTTGGGCCACCGATTGCACAATAAAACTATGTGAGATGATTCATGGGTACCCTGACAGCTTACAAGTATATACAGCCATGAAGTCTAACATTTATATTTCCAGTAAATATTCTGTAAATTGATTCGATTCTATCCATTTACAATGTATCCATATTTATTGGTTTCTCGTATGTACAGATATACTGTTCATGCTTGAAATCCAACATGTGTTGTCAGCTGATATTCCCAAAGGTTGTGCCTACTCCTAGTGAAACAAAAGAAGCTCGGCTCTTTTTGTTCTTAGCCAAAGTACAAAAAGACAGATTGCAAGTAGCGCGAGTTAGCGAGTAGGAAGGTCGCGAGACATGGAAGGTCTCGAGCGCGCGATCGGTTCGCTAACATGATACGCGCGAGGCGTGAAATGTACCTGATCGAGGTCGGGCAGGAAGGTGGTGGAGGCGAGGAGTCCCCTGATGGAGCCGAGGACGCGCTTCCTGGGCCTGGGCCCGTGGGCGGGCTTGCCGGCGGGCCCCCCGGGCTCCTCGTCGTCGCACAGCCTCTCGAGGCTGAAGGAGGTCGGCGCGGGCTGGGTGTGTCGGGGTGCTGGGCCCGCGAGTATGTCGTCCGAGCTGGCGGTCTTCTTCATGGGCGCGAGCGGCTGCTCGAGGGCCTTGTCGAGCCGGCGCTGGGCCCGAGCGACGTCGTACGAGCCGGACTCCTCGAGGACGAGGTCGAGCCGGGCGCCGACCGCCTGGAGCCGGGCGTGCCGCTGCACGAGCTCGCCCAGCCGCGAGCGCTCGTCCCTGATCCAGCTGCGCATGCGGCCCCACAGCCGTCGCGGCTTTTCCCCTGGCTGTTGCAGGGCCTGCGACTGGGGAGTCTGGGGAGTCTGGGGAGTCTGGGCCTTGGGCGGCTCCTTGGGGCCGTCCACCTCGTCGTAGAGCTCGTCGCGCCAGGCCTGGGGCTCCTCGTACACCGCGGGCCTGCTGGGAGCCTCATCGTTGCGGACGAAGCTGAAGGTGATGGTGGGGGCGCCGCCCCCGGGGTCCGCGTCGACGCTCGTCGCCGCGGTCAGCTCGACGCTCGAGCTGTGCCGGCGCCCGGCAGTGGGCCCGTTCTGGTACAGCGGCTCATCGGCGAACGCCCGGCCGTGGACGATGAGGGGCGCCGGCACGTCGTACCAGGTCGAGTTGCCCGACACCGAGGCGCGCTGCCAGCTGGCCCGCACCTCCGCCATCCCAAAGCCAGCGAGGCTCAGCGCGCCATCGCCCCCCGGCTACCCCGCTCCCACCTGTTTCACACAACCCACCACTCGTTACATCTGATGTACGATTACACTCGATGGCTCGAGCCAGCAGCAGCAGCAGCAGCAGCAGCAGCAGCAGCAGCAGCACACTAATTCGACTCCCTATAGTGCAGTGAATCCAACTCTACTCCTCCTGTTTGCTCGGTCGCGGATAAAGATAACAACGCACTCGGTGTGTTAACGCAAGCGACACGTCTCGCCCGCGGCTCGTTCTCGAGACTCGTGTCTCGCCGTCGTCGCTTTCGATTCGGTTCCTCTCACTCTCTTGTGTGTGTATATATAGAAAACGCAGCGCCGCTTGGCTTCTTTAACGGGCCGTGCGTCGTCGTTTCGGCAATCGGTGTACGATAAGACAGATAAAAACAGAGATAGTGCACGCACGAGGTGGAGAGAGACGCGAGAGAGTGAATGCAGGTGTATGTATGTACGCGGAAGGAACGAGGGGCCCTTTGCTCGACCTTGCTTTCAAACCTCGCGCGACCTCGTCCCAACTCGCCCCTCGAATGGCAATATACCACATTGCACGCGGCCGTCGTGCAGCTTTCTTCAATAGCACATTTCCAACGTTTTGTTTTGTATTTTCCATTATGTAGCATTGCGTGGTTTCTCTTCGGCGATTTGCAATGCTAATTATTGCGGAACAACGGCCCGCGCGCTAACAATTATACACGTATAAAACACCTCGGGGATTGGAAAAAGAAAAATTGAAATTCCTCGAAACGTCTTCTCGAAAGGGGAATCGTTGAAGTGGGCAAATCAATGTTGGTCGAGAGCTAATCGAGACGGCGCAGCGGAAAACACGGTTATCCAATCACGAAAATTTCCACGCGAGAACAATATCTAGAGCACTTATCGCGCTCAATAACCTAATTCACACCTATCAATTCACGGTGTGCTTCGGACAATGAATTATCAATTCTCCCTCTTCTGGTGCGATCCGTCGTTATTCCGAGTTATTCGGCTTCTGTTGTTGTCGCGTCGTTCTGTCGCAGTTTATTACGCCGCGAAATAACGTTACGGGTGATAAAGAGAGCTGTTGAGCAAAGCAGGAAATTCTAACGACAAGCAAAAGTAGCTGAGTTTATATCGAATAAAAGAATAATAAATTCTGTACGATAAGTATTGAAAGTCAGTCATGCGGAATTGACTATTCTCGGTAATGTGATTATTTTAACAATTTTGATTTTGTCAAATGATATTATTCCGACTGCTGGACGTCTAAATTCTAAGGAGGCGTTTGGTTCCTTTTTCTCGTTGTAAATGACGGATGCGATCATTGAATCCCTATATCAATTCACTCTCTCTTCTATACACTTGGTTTTTCTCGTATCACGCGATCGCTATGTGGCGCGCATAGCTACACATATATGCACGTCGGAGACGAAAGAAAGACGATGTTGATGTAGGAGCCGAGCGACGAGTATACACACGATTAATGAATCACGTATGGTTTACAAAAACGTCTTCCGCTTCGTATAAGCTAAAAATTCAAAATAAAAACGACCGACTTGAGTTATCCTCAAATTTGCATACGTGACCGATGACGAATAAAATGAGAACCAAATACACGATCGGATTATCGGGATTATTATCTCCAGCGGTCTGCCGAGCGCCGATCGGAGAGGAAAAATGTATCTAACGCTGGCGAATGACGCGAGAAAATCGAATACAGATCCGCGAGGCTTTATACCGCGCGAGCTCTCGTCCTTGGGTCCGCTCGCGAGGCCACCGTCGCTGGCCCCATCCTCGCCGTTCCAATAGACGCACACATGAATCGACAATTCAATTCGACGCTCGATGAGAATCCCCGTGTCGAACGTCGGTCGTTAATTAAACGAGCCGGCACAAAATAGACGCGGTGATTTCGCGAGAAACGGCAGCCAGCCAACGCGGACTTTCGAGCGCCTATTTGCCCGCGTGTCCCGCATATTTATTGTTCTCTCGGACGAGTTGCAGCACACATATCGCACTGGCGCGCTTTTTTCTTCTGCGCAAATATATACTTTTTCGTATGCTTCAGAGACGGGCCGTCAGCATACCTTACTCTCGAAATTTAAAATACTGAAAACCTACTATTCAATAGTACAAATTGCACAACTGATAAATTAGCAGATATTTATTGAAAAAATAGTATAATTTCACTATTTAGTAGTTTTTTTACTATTTCAGATTCAGATTCGAGCAGAAAACCTCACTCAAGCTTGTACGGGTGAACCAAACGAGCATCGGCGAATTACACACATTTACCACGAGCTCGGCCGGTTTCACATTGCTCATCCGTTATTGTCAGAAGCTCATTCGCGACTCGACGGTATGATTTCATTTTTATTCGTCGTGCAAGCGGCGTCTGAACAAACACGGCGCGCATCTACTTGATCAGTCTCTATGCCTATATAGCGTGTGCCGTATCATTGTGCAAATAACTTGTTCATTTTGAAAAATGCTCCTTACGCTTTTTATCTATCGAGTACTCTTGCTGTGGATACGCAATTTTGAGTTGCACCAACAACGTTGAGATTGAGATAATTAAAATTCAACGACGTTTTGAAGGACTATTTACACTGCGACGGCTCAAAAAAAAGTTTCATTCCTATTAAAACCGATGCATACAACGATGAAAACTTTCTCTTCGTTCAAAGTACAGTTTTTAAGGAATAGAAAACAATTTTTCCATTGGATTTGGATGAATATCGATTTAACAATTAATCATCATGTGAAAACATGAAAAAAAAAAATTATAATTTTATATTGCAAACCAACTAAACGGAAAGAGCGTTTGGAAACCTCTTTTTCTGTCATAAATCAGGCAAAGTATGAGTTACAATTTATATTGTTCAATAGCTTTAGTTTGAGTGATGACGAGCCTCGTAAAGATTGAGGTACTTTTCCAATTGTTTGTTTCAGATCACCTAGAAAGCGCGAATCATTAACCCGCGAGCAACATACTTTTCTTTTCAATGGCTCCACACGATATAAATAGGTATACATATGCGACAAAAAATTATTTTCCATTCCGTCAGAGTGTGCCTTTACGCGAAAAAGAAGTTCGTGCCGGTATACCTGCAACAATTTTCAAACAAAAAAAATCATCAAAAATAATTTTTCTTTCGAGTCATCAGAGTGTAATAGCCCCTCGGCCGCGTTCCACGACATATCTCCGCACGATAATTTTAGGGCAACGCGGATGTGGCCGAGCTATTCGAAAAGTTCTCGTGATTATTTCAAATCGATCGTTGCGATGAATTTATTTGCCGATCAACAAGAAAGAGAGAGACCCAAACTAGAAAAAGCGGCGTTTCGCTGTAATTATACGTAACGGCGAGCATTACATGCCGTGTGTATACACACCGATTGTGAAAAAGCTGCGGTTAAAAAGTCGAATTAAGATGTCCCACCGAGGCAATTAGCCTCGAGGGCGATCGATCACGTCCGGCTATGATAAGCGCTCGCTCTGGCGCAAACGATCCGAAAACGCGAAGACCGCCCGCGGTCTGTTGTACCGATAGTTGGGTAATTTCGTGAATTTTTCCTGCGGCGCGAGTCGCAGTTACGCAACGCGCCGAATGAATCAAAAGAGGGGAGAATCTCGCTCGCAGCTGAGAATCGGAGTTCCGATTTACGCAAGCGCGCGCGCGCGCGATTCGCTATCTGTGCACAGAGGGCCGAATGCATCGCTCGCGCCTGCGATATTGTATTCTGCCACGGCGAGAGCTCGCGAGCCTAGATATGGTCATTCTATGTATACAACAAACCGATCCGAGTGAAAGCATTCCATTTGCATTTGGGCGCTCGCTCGACTCGGATTATGCGCCGCGCCGGGGAAATTACTCTTTGGTTTCCCAAGCCGGCGCGGCTGCGAACCCATTACACGCCGTTGGCCCGATCCCTGTGCAGCCCGTGTCCACGACCAGCCCGAGACAACGCGCGGCCTGTTCGGAAAAATTTAATTAACCCGCCAAACTAGTGTTTGATTTCGCAGCGGCGCAGTGTGAGAAACACACCGGCAATCGCGAGCTGTGTGCACTTCCTCGAAGCTCGCGCGTCTGGGACGAATCGAGACGTATATAGTTGGAGGAGGAGGGAGAGAGTGAGAAAAAGTGCGAGACTCCCGCGGAGAACCGGGCTTGCCCAACGGCTGAGCGGCGGAAAAAGTGCGCCGCGCGAGGAAGCTCACTTGCGCGTACAATAGTATACCGCATCCGTCGCGAGCACACATACACACACACACACACAAACACACACACACCCATTATACAACTCGCGGCTCTCGAGCGCGCGCGGCGTCGCGTTACGCGCTGAAATTGCGCAACGCTCTCTGCAGACACCCTCGCCCGCGCCGTCGCGCGCGGCTCTTTCGCCCTTTCAACAGTTCTTTTAAACAGAGCAATTTTCTCCTCTCCGTCGGCCCTATACACGGACGTATTAACGAAAGTGCCAACTCGTGGCCGAAGGGTGATTTGATTAGCGGCGATACTAATAAGCCCGACTCGGCTGCAGATAAAAAAGCGTCGATCGTATGAACCGACGCGTGTACGTATACGCAATATATGTTGTTCTTCATCCAGCCGCGTCGTGAACAGTATCGCGACGTTGCGGAATATAGAGCTATATGCTGCAGCCGGTCGGTGAATTTGAGCTGCCGGCGCAACATATAGCCGATATCGGACCGAACGATTCCGCGCGGGCAATTCGAAACGAGCCGCAGTTGGGTAAGCTCGCGTGAATTAACCCGCGTCAATCATACGCACTTGCGCGCGCGACACCCGGTGGTCTTATGCATCGCGTTTCCTCGTTCTCGACACACGTGTATATCTATTCAACCGCGAGATCGAAAAAAATCGAGCGTTGGATAAGCGTAGCGTCAAATTTTCCGGATTCGAGGGGTGCGAGAATCGCGAGAGGCTCGCGAGCGCGTCTTCCCGCGCGGCTCGCATTCCTCGCGGCCGGCGCGTACGGTTACTGCGCGCGCTCGGGCTCCGAATACACCCGGCGCGCGCTGCCCAGCTGATACGCGTACCGCAGGGCATCACAGCCGGAAGCGCGCGCGCGTTTATTTTCGTCTCGGGTGCGCCTCCTGCACCGATCGCTCCCGTCCGGGCCTCGTCGTCTCGCAGCTGTCGCGGGGCTCAAGGCTCGCGAATAGCCGCGCGAGTGTAATACCCGCCGCGCCACGAGGGTATTATATACATATGGGGAAATAGTCGTGCCGTGAAAGTGTAAACATCGGCGCGTCGGGTAAATATTACCGTGATTGTTTGTATGTGTGTGTATAGTCGCGCACTGGAGCGAACGCGCGCGCGCGCGCGCGAGTGTTTGTATTTGATCGCGGACGAGCTCTACGTGGAATGCCGCGTATATACTCTAAACTCGATGCCGTGCAGCCCACGAGCCACTTGGACTCGAGTTATTCCTCCTCTCGTGTACACGTACGCGGCCGAATAACACACGCTGATCGATCGAGTCAACCGCGTCGCTCTCGCTATAAGCGCGTTCCACGAATTTTCGAATAAATTATAAGCCCCGCGCGAGAGATGGTTCGATGATTGATTGACGGGTGCCCCACACCCGAGATGCCAGCGAGTCCCATTTCGAAATGAGCCCTCTTAGGAGTCGAGGAACAGTAAGACACATGGGCGCGTTTTCAAAATGTATCGATATGATCGGATAGCTAACGTACGTTGACCGCTGAAATTGGAGCTTTGAACTCGGGAGTCGAGTGCGGGAGTCTCGGCGATATTTGTACAACAGGCGCGATTGTCTTCGCGGCATTTTTCCGCGATTGCTCGCGGGAATGTTGACTCTAGTGTCCGACGTGCCGCGAGCTCCCATATGTCCAACAATGCGCTTTCTTCCATCGTCGGGCTATATACGTTCGATTCTTCATCGCTTTGAAGATCGGCAATCGGTAACGTCCTGCGCGATCGTCATTACGTGAGTCATCGATTTGAGTCAAGTTCGTGTGTCTGTGCGCGCATGGGTAATTAGCCTAATCAGCTCCCCTCTCGCACGTCACTCACGTGAGTATACACACCGCGATACGAGTGAGTGACGAAACGCAGCGTCCGAGCGTATATATACGCAGGAACGCGCTCGACGACGTATGTACATAGGAGATTCCTCCTGCGAAAGAGTTGACGCTGGAAAAAAGCGAGAGAAGAGTCAGCCTCGAGAGAGAGAGACACACACACTTCTTTTTTTTCGAAACGTCATCGCGCGGCGTTACGCAAGCGTCAATGCCGACGGCGGCGCGGCGGCGGCGGCAGGTGAAAAAATCGTTTGTATACACGTAGCGGCGAAATGTATACAACGACAATGGCCCGGTGCAAATTCGCCGATTATTTGCCGCGTGACAGCCCGCCGATTTGGAATTACGGACAAATAGCCGGGCGATCGGGACTCGTGAATAGTCGATGGGACAATTACGAACCCGGAGGGCTTGCGCACGCGGGACAGTTTTTCATTTTTCGTATCGTCGCCCCGAAGGAAAAATTGATACTCGGTCGCGCAATCCAGACGCTATACTTCACGGATATCTTTCTAGCCAGCTGTACTTGTGTATAATATACCAGACCGGCTGTTTCGCTATAGCTCTGCTGCTGCTGCTGCTGCTGCTGCTGCTGCTGCTGGAGCTGTTTACCTTTTATCACGCACCTGCATTATTGTATACACGCCGCTGCTGCACGCTCCCCGCGGCCTATTTATTTGCCTCTCGGTTCACACAAACACACACGCGCGAGCACAAGCACTTGCACACTATCACCTTCGTCGTACGTGCGCGTCCACACAGACACTGCAGACGGAGAGGAGCAAGCAGGAGACGGCTGCTGGATGTATAAGGAAGCGCGCGCACTCGATGCACTTGTTGTCGTTTCACCGGGGCGTGCGACTCGCTCGACGGAGCAATCTCGACTGCAGCAGCGGCCGTTTGCCCGCCGGCGCGGCTCGATCACGCGTAAACTCGCGTATCCAGCGGCACAGACGGGCACTGTGTGTTTTTGCGGGCCGAGCCGAGGCGGATCAGTAGTAAAGCCAGCGGCGTTATCAGACGGAGCGGTGCTGCCGGCTGCGAGTCGCGGCTCGCTCTGCCTGGCTCTGCCGCGCCGAAGAGCCGATCGAGACGAGCGCGCGACTCTGTAGCGTCGAGCTGCGGAGAGGGGCCCGGCTCGCGCTCGCGCGCATGCGGCTATGCAGCTCGAGCTCTCAAAGGCGCTCGGGTTTTCGCGCGCGCGCGCGCGCAGCGGGGGCCCCCGTATTTTTAGAAGCTCGAGTCGACGAGTAGCAGGTGCCGATGAACCCCTCTCGAGCCGCTCAGCGGCCCTTTGTACGGGCTGCTTTTCATCCGGACACGCGACACTTGGCTTCTGGGACGACCGATCCCAAATCCCCTCCCTGCCTCGCCCCGGCCTAATCGCCGAGCTTGTTTGCGCCACGCCACGGTTGCTTTCCGGGCCGATTCGACAATGTAACGCCTCGTCGGTGCCCTCGATATACATATACTGACGCAGCCCTCCGGGGTTGTTCGAGAGATGTACACGCTCGTGAGTCCGGGTGTCGGTATGCGCGGGCTGGACTGTTGTCTTCTGCGATAAACCAACAGCTCGAGCAGTTCGAATTGTGGATCGTGTGGGATCCATCGTGTCTCAATGTGTGGAGAAACGCCTCGGGATTGAGGAGTTGAGAAAAATATATCTGTAGCATTCGATAAACGTCGTATGTAACCTCTCACGGTAACAGAGCCGTGTATATTCCACATCGCGCTTATGCGCCGATGGAAGATATTAATAATTTTCATGAGAATTTGGGCTATTTCGATGGGAAGAAAATATGATTTTTCACTAGTCAATCAAAAGTTTTTATTCCAATTATTGGTTCGATGGTTGACACATTAATGAATTTATGTATATTGTAATCGTCAGTGTTTTGCTCTCTCGTAACGAGATAGCTTTATGACGAGGGGAAAATCAAACTTTCGCATAATTGGACCTACAAAATTCCATGTTTTTATTAAGAGTCTGTTTTGTAATCGAGTTCGAGTCTCTGTAGAATTTTAATTTGCAAGATGTCTTTTATTTATAAAATTTTCGTATGGGGCCGTCGGGGGTTTTCTTTTTCGTGATCTTTGGATCGAATCTAGGTTGAATCTCTGAAATATCTATATACGTTTACGTGTACGTATATATGCGACGCGATTTCTGAAAATCGATATCCTCCCAATATATAAAAGGTCCACTTTTAAACTAACATTATCACAAAATAGTGAACATACTCCATACTTCATAGCAGCCGTTGTTAATATAAAGTTTAATTTCATGGTTCTCGAAATAAAAAGTAATTTTTATCTTACATTTTTATTATTTTTTCATGGCTACATGAATTCGGTGATTCTTGCCAAGATAAATATTTACTTGGATTTTATAGCTACATTCACAAACAGACAAGAATCATACGAAGAAAGTAGAAAACATACTTTTCACATAATTTCAAATTTGAAAGTTAATAACGTGAAACTTCATTCTTCAAATAAATTAATTGAAATTAAGAAACTCTTGTATACATTCTATTGTAATACAAATTAATGATGCGCGTGTCGATAAAACTTCAAATGATCGCTTTTCCAAAATTTTTATCTATAGCTTTCTAAAATATCAGATTATTTTAGAAACTCTACTCAACATCGCTTGGCGCAAGTGAGCTGAAATCCTCCAGCAGTAATAGAAACCATTCCGAGAAGGCATACAATCCTTTTATTCGTTGGAGTATATCCAGAATATTCTTAGCTGAATCTGAGTCGCTGACCGAGGGAACGATCTGCTTGCGCGAAAAATCAATCATTTCGCTCCAAAGGGAAACTTCTCTCTGTATATTCAACCAGCTAATAGAATTTCATTTCCGGCAAAAAGAAATTCTTTTTAAAAAGAATATAAAGCTGCATTAGGTAAATAAGATTTATATTTGATTCAAAATATACATTCTATCGAACAATATTACTATCGAGTACGCATTGATTTTATTAACAAAGATGGAGACAAAAAATTTGCGTGCGTGCGCCATCACCGAATGAATATTTGAAATGCTGTTTTTCTCGATATGCGAACCAACTAAGGAATTGACGACAATGTCTCGTCCAAACAAAAGAAATTCATTAAAGTATCTGATAATCAAATATTCATAACTCCCACTGATTCCAACTGCGATAGTATATAGTTTTGCAGTATGTATTACCGGAGGTGCAAGGCCATTGACTATTATCTGAGAAAGATGTCTATTTCACAGGTATTCATGTGCGAATGTATATACATATTCAAAGTAGATTTTTCACATGACATTGAGATGTAGACTAAAATAGAATCGATTAAATCAAAAGTGGTAACACTTCCACCTTCACAAATTACAAAAATAGTAGATTACGATACACGGCCGGAAAGTTGGATTTCCTCGGCTTCCCCTCGGTCGTGATGCCCTGCTCATCAGCGAATCCAACTGCCTTGCCAAGTGTCTTATATTATTTTTCATTATCCCCGGTTGAAAGTACGTCCAACTAATGAAAATAATTAAAATAGTTGAGCCAGCTGTTAACTCGTGCTTGGCCATATATCTGTATATCTTTTTTTTGGACAGTGTCGGCAATCCACCCTGCCGGAAGTGCGGAACACGAACTTTCGACCAGGGGACGAGGAGAAAACTCTTTGCGCATTACGAAATATACATGCGCGACGACCATAGACCACGGCCTACTTTGGTTCTTCTTCTGGCTGGTGTTCGTCATCCCACACTCATACTGGGTGGCTTCCTTCTCCGGTTCGTTCAACCCGCCTCTTGAACATATCTTGAGACACAGTTTTCAAATTGCAGTTTCAAAATAGTAACATTTTCTTCAAAAAATAGTAAAGTTTTACTAAATTACTAGAATATTATTAAAATGTTACTATTTTTTAGTGAATTTTACTATTTTTATCAGTTATAAAAATAGTAGTAATTCTGAAATGTTTACTGTTGAACAGTAAATTTTTACTACTTTAAATTCATAGCGTATGTCCATAACTAATGAGTTATGATTAATCCTTGACTACTCTTCCGCATTATCAAGAATTTTAGCACTCATATATTTATCAATTTTATGGGGGTCGGCGAGCGAAGCGAGCAGAGATGAACTATTTATCAAATTGCAATGACAATCGAAACAGTTTATAACTGTATCATGCCGGGTCAAGCAATTTTCTATTTAATGCACAGCAAAAGAATGCGTATGTGACGATTCATCTTGCCACGAAAAATTATTAAGCTAATTCATTAATCAACCTAATGAAACCATACCATGTGAAATCACTTCTCTGAATCATAGCCACGCCGATGAGAAGTAACACCCTCATTACGTCCAGGTGCGTCTTGAAGTTATCGCCACAATGATTAAACACGAATGTTTGATTGTGGTAATTGAGAACATAATGGAGGCACGTGTTACAAATCAACATCGTACAATAGTATCCACACGATATGTTTACTTAGAGAAAGCTATCCCGAGTTCACACAACGGAGAATCAAATTCTAATTGAGTTATTTTTCGGGGAGTTGGGGACGGGGGTGTGAACATACCTACATTGAAGAAGACCAGTTATAGGATATCAGAACATTCAGGAGAAACATGGAAAACTTGGTGCAGGTTTCTCAAATACAAATGGGAATAAACTTACCAACTACTCATTTTGTGTGACGCAGCCACTGTATATCTACTATATGCGATTGCGGTAAAAGAGGTGACTCACCTGTAACAGAAAAAAAAAGAAATCGTCAAATCATACGTTAGAACAACCGATTCGTAAATGAAATATATATTTTCGATTTAGAAAGTATTTTTATAAATAATGGGGAAAAAACAGAATTGTTTCATGTAGTCACGTTTTTGCGCAAATTATGCTCTGAATTCGGATAGGAGCATTCGATTGTTACACGGGAAAAGGACTACCTAAAGTTGAAGAGTAGAAGTAGTATAACTGATATAAATAGTAAATATTCAACTAAAAATTGGTAATATTTTTCATTTGTATATTTACTTTTTCAATCAGTTAAGCAGTTTCTACTAACGAATAGTGGTTTTACTATTTCAAATTTAGAGGGGAGCATATAGGGGAACGAGAAGGAAAATATCGCGGATCGAGTGACGGATAGAGATAAGATTGCTGGCACGCTGCACGCACTCGGACTTGCGGCGAAAGAAGTTTTACTTCGAGAAGTGAAAAAGTAAAATCGTGTTGGGGTAGAGGGGAGATAGGAGAGCAACCAACGAATATAACCGCGCGCGGTTTTCCACGTCGACTGCAGTTGCCGCCGAGTGTACATCGAAACGGATGAAAGTCGGTGGAGCTCGGACTCAGGGCATATTATGACGTGTAGCCAACGGCTCCACGCGACAATGAACAGCGGCTCGAGTTTTTCAGCTGGCCGGGGGAAGGGTGTACAAGGGAAGAATTTCGAAAGGCTCCATGGCACGCGAGATTCCGCGGCGGCGTCCCGCAAAAAGGTGAGCGCGCGACCGCGGGATACGCGGCGGCAAGACGAGCCGCTCGTCCGTTCTCATCGGGGGATATCGCTCGTTGTCACGGGACGGGTGTGTATGAATAGCGGGGCAAATCGGACGATAGCTGTGCCGCCACCGCACGACAAACACACACCACAATCGCGTAACGGTCGGGCGCGTGCTGAAATTACGAATTACAAGATGTACCGTTGGCCGGTGCGCGCGCATCGGCGAGCTCGCGAGAGCTACTCTCCTTCGATTTATATTGGTGCCCAAACCCTCGCGATGTGCAGCTTGAGTTTACGCGTGGCGTCCGCACGACAAAGCTCGTTCGCGCGCCCACTCGGCTCGAGATCCGCCCCACGAGAAACGAGATCCGGCAAAGCTCGCTGGCCAATGAGTATCGAATGTGCGTTCCTCCTCATTCCAATCGAAAAACACATGGTATCCTAAAAATTCCTGTACCTATGTACGTATGTGATCCTTTCTCTGGGACACGATACCCCTCGGAGTAATTGTCCGATTCTCTTGGCACCCAGCTAGTCATTGGCAAAACTCGAGCCAAGGTTAATTTTCAGAAAAATCCGCTCAAAAATATGCTTATTTTTAGTCTATTCCTGCAATGTGGACCTCGAAAGCTAATTAAGCTTTTAAAAAAATCAAAGAGATTTCAATCTCTTATTGACAAGTTCTCATGCTGTACGATTCTACATTACCACTATACTTCTTGCTGTAAATGCAAGTAAAACTGGCCTTGGAGTAGTATTTTCGCACCGGTTAATTTCAGCTAATGAACGTCCCATTGCATATGCTAGCCACCCGTTATCAAACACGGAAGAACGATACCCTAGAATTGATAAATAAATTGGAAATGGTTTGGGTTGTACAAAAGTTCCTCTACTACATCTATACAAGGAAATTCACTCTATTTACTGATCATAAGCTTTTGACGCTGATTCTTCATCCTGAGAAATCACTTCCTATTTTATACAATGCCGTATGGCTAATTACGCTCATTCCTTGCACATTTCAGTTTTGATATTCAATTCGGGTCAACTAAGGAAAATATAAATGCTGACTACTGTTCTCGGGCACCTTGTCCAATCACGTATGGCAATGTGCAAAATTTTTCATTTCAAATTACAGACGAGATTGACGAGATTGACGAATTCGACTGTTTTATATTGTCAGATTTAATAATTTCCTGTAATGTGAACTAATTTAACAATTAGTCCACATTATAAAATTCAACAGCGGTCGCTTACACTGTTCAATTTTATAATGTTAACTAATTTTGAATTTAAAACTGTCTGATGAGACCAGTAAACCTTGCTGTTGAAACGTTGCAAATTATCCGGTGGAGTTTTCAATTTTTCATCCTCTACATTCCACTGGATTGGGCCTGAAAAATCGTTTTTCGTCTACTTTCTGAACAATGGAGGGTGATCTCAATAATAATAACCAATAACGATACATATCAATCAAACAATGACCAGTTTAATACTGCTCCATCGTCCCTTATTGTACTTCTGATACAAAATCAAGAACTGTCGAGAGATTAAACGACCTGTTCTTACAATTCGATAGCACAGAAGTTAATATTTTTTCAGGGCTGTTTTTGGCATTGTTTTCGCTAATTGATAATTGTCAGTTTCCCATCGTCTCTTCGCGAGCTGGCGATTGAAATACAGACGAAAAAATTACCGAGCCAACCGCGAATCTGTAAATCAGTTGTATACCTTTTTTTTTAAATTTACCCAGAGGCCCGATTGCCAACTGAAAACAATTGAGATATATAAGATATTAGAAGATAATGTATGCAAAATCATCGAGCAATTGCCGTAAGGTCGAGGGGATAATTTCATATGCAATCAGTACGGAATTGGCAATAAAAAAACTATATCCATTGGGAGTTGCATTGGCACGGCAATTTTTACGTAACCTAATAGAGTAACCCAGATTCGAAGTTGAAGTCGGAGAGCTCGCTTCAACTGACGGAAAGTCGAGCTTCCGTTGCTGGGGGGAAAGGGAGACAAATTGCACTATGAGAAACGCTCCAAAAATATCCCCACCCGAGAGTCATTGAAAATACAAGAATCGAGACTCGAGCGCGTTACCCCCAACGGATGAAATTACTTACACGCGACGTTATCTCGTGCTACCACAGCGCGAGGCGAGGACCAAAACGAGTTTGGCGAGAGCTGCGCGCGCCAAGCAGGAGGAAAAGGGGAAAAAAGGCTATAGGGTACATATATACGTGAGCCGAATCGGTTGCGCGGACTGATGCGGGATAAATCATACACTGGCATCTCCCTCTGAGCTACGTGGCGCGTGCCGACCCCGATATCCTCCGACTTGTGTATATATTTTCCTCACGCGCTCCTTTCGATTAGCGAACGCTGGCGCACACGATGATCGACGCGCCGGCGAATCGAGCGCTTGCGAGACTCGAATTGCGCATCGACGCGATCGATTTCGCATTATATACCCGCGGCTCGACTCGCCTAACCCGCCCATTACACGTATAGACTCGCTTCATAAGCCATTGAGTATTTTGAAACAGCTGATTCCAGCCGCCTTCGCCGCCTAAGCCATATTCTCTCGTCGGACCGAATATTTTTAAAGGACGAGAGCGCAAGAGGATTCGGACGCTTCGGAGACACATGTGAAACGAGCGAATCGATTGAATCTTTGTTTACTATAGCGCTAGTTTTGGCAAACGAGTAATTACGATTCTCGCGTTGTTGTCGTACAAATCCAAAATCATCCGCGTCTCTGGCGTAATTATATATGCGCGGCGAAGCCCGCTCCACGTCGGGCCATTAGCGTTTGCAACATGTCGAGCGGTGAACGTATTGAAAGCCTGCAATTCCAATCAATTTCATTGTCATATTCGGATAATGAGTGGCTCTTAACAATTTCACATTTTGAAATGGACCCGTCTCGATCGTATTTAGCTCTCGCAACCTGCACTGTTTCATCAGAAATTCGAATAAAATGAACTCTTTTTACGATATTCACTATTCGAATGTATCGCTTTGAATCCTATATAAGGCTACTTGGGAATTTCACTAGACACTTGCATCGACTTCTCATTGCCGTTAGTTCCAAGCCAACCGATACCTCCACAGCTACCATTCGTTTTATTTGTTCTGCTTGGTCAAGTCCCGTTACACGCTGCACATTCGTAAATCTGTGCATGCATACACAGCTTATATAGCTCATCAAAAAGCCCGTGGGAATTGAATTCGGGAGAACCAGGTTCCGAGTCATTTGGTTGCTCGTTCCAAATCAAATTCGAAACGAGTATAACGATTTATTCCAGCTCGATATCATTCAAGTGTAATAATTTTCAGTCGCGCGGACGCATGTAAAAAGTAATTAAAACGTGGCGCGTGTGACACGCAACGAGCCCGGGGGCCGGAGAACGAGAGAAAGCTTTTCCGATTAAAATATAATGCTGGCGGTGCGTAAACAAACGAGTTTTTCATACGGCGGCGCCATAGGCTAATATTTAACCTGGAGCGCTTGGAGCAGGAAATGAGGCAAGCGCATTGGCGCGCGAGGTCTATTCCCAAGTGCGGGCTGGGTGTATGCGCACACGTATATTAATGATTCTTCGAGGCGCAAGATTGACGATGCAGCCCGACATAATTCACGCCACTAAATACCCGGGCGTGATCCAAAATCGAGATAAAGCCAAATTATAAGTATAAAATAATATAATTGCTCGGCGGGTTAGTCGCGCAGTGAAAGTGGCTGCAATACTCTCACGCGAATGACTATTATCATCGGGCTTCTCGAGTATAGTGTGTGTGTGTGCGTGTGTGTGTGTGTTGATTTCGCGCACGAGTTCACTAGACCGTGCACAATGTATTGATCGTCCTGCATCTCGATCTCCGCCGCTCGCGCGCGCGCAGGGAAAATGAAACGCGATCCCGGGGCCATTAAAGGCAGAGCACTTTGTTCTTGATTAGCTCGTGAATACGAAAGCAGACGCGGATGTATGTGTGTGTGTGTGTATACACGCGGGCGCTGGAGTTTTACTTTTTAATCTGCGCGTGGCGGTCTCTAACCTCCATTTGCATACGCTGGGAAAAAAAAGGGAAAATCGACGCCTCCACTCTTTTTTCCGAATACACTTTTGCCAATGGCTGCGATTTTATCGTATATTTTCCACTGAGCCTCGAACTCCAATAAATTTCCGATAATTTCTCGCGCGCGCGCGCGCGCGCGCACGTCTTATACACAATTATACGTTCGGAGTTTTATAATTACGCGTGCGCCTCTACTCCCTCGCGCTCTAGAGCCTATACTGGGATAATATACAAACTCGGGTAGGGGGCAATCGTGCGCGCATCCAACTCGAGCTGCGGAAAATGGAAAGGCCGATGTGTGCGGAGAAAGAGGCTTTCGCGCGCGCGAGCGAGCAATGACTTCATTGCCAATGAAGCTAAGAAGAAGCGGCGGCCACTTAGGGCTGTACACCGCGTGCACTCGGTGTTCCGTGTTGTACTCTAGCGTCGGCTGGCGCAAAAACACGAGACGGACAAAATTACGGGCAATTACGTCTGGCGAGTGGCTCTCGACGCGCGCGCGCGCGCGCGCAAGTGACATAACATTCGGCGCGCGTGGCATTTCGGAAAATTTGTTATCCAGTATAGTTGTTGGTCGCGGCGCGTTTTCCCAGGGCCGCAATTTCTCGTGTCCGACTGATCGGGGTCGAGGAAAAAAACACTTTGCTTTCGTCTACGTATGTACACCCGACTGAATAGCGTAGCTGTTGTCTGGAAATTCGCTCGTCGGCGAGCTTGTATGTGTGCGAGATGGCTCGCCCCGATGTCAAAGGTCCGGCTGTGCAGCCGCCGCGAGCCGGATTTGTCGCTGAATCCGAGACAGATGCGCGCGCGCGCGCACGCGGAAAAGCTAGCCCAAGAAGCCCGACACTGGCGCGCGGGTCAATGGAACCCGCGACTCGAGCATACACGCACACATGCACAGACGGCAACGGCATTAGAATAAGAAGAGCCAACGCGCGGCTGCACTATACTCGGGCATCCGCTTCTCGCGCATTCTCCAAATTCGCTGCGCGAGGGACCAGACGCGTCTGCGAACTCGCACGTGCCTTTGCTTTTTGCTCGGGCTCCGCGCGGATTCTGCTCGTTGTCTCGTCTTGAATAAAATCTACTTGAAGTAGCCGCCCCGCGCGATGTCAAGGTTCGAGTTTTACCGATTGCCGCGTGATACAGGAAGGAGAATTTCATAGCGCTTTGCAAATGGAAGATGCATAGCAACTTATGAACGACGGTGAATGTCAACTCGAAAATTGGTCAAATATTTTTTATAATTTTTCTACCGATGAATAGTAACATCTCATTGAAAAGTTAACCAAGACTATTTTTTCGCACGTCGAATTTTTTATCATCGATATTTAAAGAAGAAATTTACTATTTAAAATAGTATTAAATTTCTAGCCAATAGTGAATATAATAAATGATAGTCGGTTATGTAATTTTTACTAATGAATAGTATTTATTCACTGTTAAATAGTATTTTTCAACTATTATCAATTTAAAGAGTAGGTGTGCCCAATGAGCTCGGTTGCCTAATCTGACCCACCTACATGATACCTTGTTATGCGTACGATTTTTGGCTCGAGTTGCTGTTGGAGTATTATGTTGTTAGCATTAAGAGAAGATCGCAACATCAGAGTAGGTGTTTCACTTCAAGTGACCAATTCAAATCAGTTTAAAGTTGAGAATATATATACATTTGTTGTTGCATTTCTTATTTTTTCCCACGAGCATACACTGGCCTGAATAGGTGTCAATCTTTTCCTCTCCGCATTCGTCTACTCAATCTTGCGTATAGGAGAATTACTTATCTCACTTTTTTTCTCCCGAAGTATTTCAGGTGAACTATACCTATACTGTTTTTTCGTATGCAACTCAAGGTGTATTCAATATAACCATCGACGGACTGAACATGAAATCGTACAATTGTTGAAATATCATAAATATCCAATGAGTTTGAGATGAACATATGATTGCCGATCTTTTACAACTCTTAGAGGGGCAAATCATAAATGTTCATCAAAGTGGGTCGAATCGGGCCACCTCACAGTGTCGAATTATCAATGTGGGCCACATTCGGTCCATAATTTGCCAATATGCACTACATATGGGCCTTTTAATTTCTGCATAATTTAATTCACGATAAAATCCAACTCGACGCGTGTTGGGTAGTCACACTTCCAGTATGATTCATGAAGGTAACATGTACGATATACTAATGAGATATGATCTTCGTAAACGGCCTACTGAAATATATTTGTACGTAACCTGCTCTCTAAATTTAAAGTAGTTAAAAATTACTTTTCAACGGAGAATATTTACTATATACTAACTGATTGAATAGTAATTTTTGTTCTACTCAATATCAATATTGAATTATTCGATGTATGAAATAGTAGTTATGAATTTTTCTATTTATTAATAGAACAAAAATGTACTATCCCAAATATCGAATATTTCACTGGCTTTTCAATAATATTGTTCATAGGTTGTGCAATTTCACCGACAAACAGTATAAATAGTTTTCGACTATTCGAAATTTCGTAAGTCAGGTGATATTCAACTGAAAATAGAATAACGAAAAGTCTTTCTTTGCGGCTGGCTTGATAAAGTGTTACAGACGAGGCCCGCCCCTTCGAGAACAATCTAATCTATGTCTAACACGGCGCCGTTGCTGTAGCCAATTGAATTATGGATATTCGAAGAATAATTGTCATGAAATTAGGTTGATTCGAATCGCAGAATCAGAACGAGATCGGCAGAGTAAAACGACCGACAATGGTAGAGGCCAACGAGGCATACATTATATATAAATATAATATAGTAGGGCAAAAAGAAACTAATAGCCCGATCCGGATCTGTATTTGGTGCGACTTTTTCGTCACCCTCAATGAAACCTTTTGGGTTCCCTCCAGAAAATGATTCTAAATCGAATGAGACATTTGCGTCAAACTGAAAAGTATGGCTTCATATTTTTATTTATGAAAATGTTGAAAAATTAACATTTTTTCTCTTTTAATTTTGAGATTGTATGAAAACTATCAATCCTAGAGTAAAATGGAAGAGGAAAAAAAGTTTCCTTATAAAATTTTGCATAAGGATTAAGTATTCTGAAACATTAATCTCTAATATTGTTGTTGCAAAATAGTTATAAACGAAAAATGACCCCTAAAAAAAAAAGTCATTTTTGTGATTTTTTTTCAAGTTTCCAAATCATAGCTACGATTATGACAATTTAATTCAGAGTACCTTATACAGTAATGAAAACACAAAAAAAATTTCATCTCGATATCTCTGATAGTTTTCGCACAATCTATTGAATATTGTTGAATTTTACAATTGTATTCGAGTCTTCTATGAACGTCTACGAGACCTGCCAATTTTTTTACGTACTCTTATAGATACTAACTATCGATCCCTTACGGCAAAATATCAATTTTATCAATTTTAACTACTTTTATGATTTTTTGAAAATTTTTCGAAAAAAATTTTTTCGAAAAAAATGCAACTGCTTTTTTATTTATTCGAAATTTAAAAGTTGCATATGATAGAAGAGAAACAGACGCTCATTTTGAGTTTTTATTTACTCAGATCTGATTTGTGAATCCCGAGATATAGAGGTTCAAAGTCGAGGTAACTTTCCGGCAAAAGTATACGCAGTAGCATAAAAATCGAAACGGTTTCTGGTAGCTTGAACATTGTTTTACTTAAGTATCAATTATTATGTACGTGAGTAATGTTCTTGATACTTAATAGTCGGGCGGAAGGTTGGTGGAAATCATTGGGACGCAGCGCTTTCGGTGCAGAGTCAGTGGAGGGGGTAGGGGAGAAGAAGCGACGAAAAACTCGAACGCTCAGGATAAAAATGAACGTTTGATTTTTTACCGACAATATCTCAGCTTCTATATCAGATAATTTGATGATTCTTTTTTTTAATTTGATACAGCACGTCAAAAGATGATTAAATATGTAGGTTAAAGTACCGTTAAAATTATTGGTAACGATCTATAAATGAGAAATGTAATAATGAATATTTTTAGAGCCGTTCAAATCATATTTTTTAATTTTCATTATAAATATGTACGTCAATAAAATATATTTCAATAAAAATGATTTTTAATTGATATTGATTAATGAATATATTTTGTTAAGGTCTTGAATAGGAAAGCACAGTAAAATATTTTATGATATTACGTTTATTTGCCATTATATTTACAATATACATAAACTTGAACTTAAATTACAAATACATATATCTTAAATTGTTAACAATTATTCAATTATTGTTTTCGCTGTTTTTTCGAAGGAGGAATTGACATTTCCTCATCATCATTGATTTGAACGGCTCTACAAATATTTATTATTCATTTCTCATATATAGATCGTTACCAATAATTTTAACGGTACTTTAACCTACATATTTAATCATCTTTTGACGTGCTGTATCAAATTAAAAAAAGAATCATCAAATTATGTAATATAGAAGCTGAGATATTCTCGGTAAAAAATCAAACGTTCATTTTTATCCTGAGCGTTCGAGTTTTCGTCGCTTCTTCTCCCCTACCCCCTCCACTGACTCTGCACCGAAAGCGCTGCGTCCCAATGATTTCCACCAACCTTCCGCCCGACTATTAAGTATCAAGAACATTACTCACGTACATAATAATTGATACTTAAGTAAAACAATGTTCAAGCTACCAGAAACCGTTTCGATTTTTATGCTACTGCGTATACTTTTGCCGGAAAGTTACCTCGACTTTGAACCTCTATATCTCGGGATTCACAAATCAGATCTGAGTAAATAAAAACTCAAAATGAGCGTCTGTTTCTCTTCTATCATATGCAACTTTTAAATTTCGAATAAATAAAAAAACCGCGTTGCAGTTGCATTTTTTTCGAAAAATTTTCAAAAAATCATAAAAGTAGTTAAAATTGATAAAATTGATATTTTGCCGTAAGGGATCGATAGTTAGTATCTATAAGAGTACGTAAAAAAATTGGCAGGTCTCGGAGACGTTCATAGAAGACTCGAATACAATTGTAAAATTCAACAATATTAAATAGGGTGTGCGAAAACTATCAGAGATATCGAGATGAAATTTTTTTTGTATTTTCATTACTGTATAAGGTACTCTGAGTTACAATATCATCATCGTAGCTATGAGTTGGAAACTTGAAAAAAAATCACAAAAATGACTTTTTTTTTTAGGGGTCATTTTTCGTTTATAACTATTTTGCAACAACAATATTAGAGATTAATGTTTCGGAATACTTAATCCTTATGCAAAATTTTATAAGGAAACTTTTTTTCCTCTTCCATTTTACTCTAGGATTGATAGTTTTCATACAATCTCAAAATTAAAAGAGAAAAAATGTTAATTTTTTAACATTTTCATAAATAAAAACATGAAGCCATACTTTTCAGTTTGACGCACATGTCTCATTCGATTTAGAATCATTTTCTGGAGGGAACCCAAAAGGTTTCATTGAGGGTGACGAAAAAGTCCGAGATAGCAAGTTTCTGAACAGATCCGGACCGGGCTATAAGCCGCACGGAAGCGTATAGGTATACACACGACGCTTAAATCTCTGCACTAGCGCGTATACATAAATAGTACTTCATCTTCCGACCTGTCGAACTGTTTGTTGTCCGCGCGCTATACCCGCATATATATACTTATATATATATATATATATATCAAATCTCGAGAGCCTATTCTACAACGCGCCAAGCCGCCGTATTAACCTACTCCGGCGCCGTTCTATACACCTTCCGGCTGGATTGTTTTGCGCGAATCTTTTACGGCGGATTACGGCAGTGGGAACAACGCTTCGTTTTATTTGTTCCTCCTTTCGGTCTCTTCGTCGTTGCATACAACTCCGGCGCTGCCGATCCTATCGCCTACAATATATAAAAACAATCGCTAGATCATTTCACGCGCGCGCGCACCATGCAGTCAAGTTGGGCCGTGAAATTATATCGCCCGCGCGATTTATCACTGCTAGATCGCGGTGTGAAATTACAGGGGCAATAGTTTCAGAGGGATTCCAATAGTCTTGCAATTATTGCTAAACCCATATAGTTACATATCTTTTTTTTTTCTTTCATAAGTGATGTATGGATCGTCGCGATGAACATCCAATTGAGATAACTGCAGAGAACTGCGAAATCTAAAAAGTTACATTTCTGCTCGACTCGAATTTGAAATGGTAAGAATTGCATAACTGGATGAAAATCAGTGATATTTTACCGATTTTCTAGCAAGTATATGCATTTTTCATCAGTTATGCAATTTCTACTGATACGTAGTATGATTTTAAATTTAGAGAGTACGTCTTAAATTGAGTTGGAGTTGGACACGGAGCAAAATTAGTCAGCCACGACACTATATATCAGAAATGGGACTTCAACTACGTCGAAGTCCCATTTCTGCAATGAATAAATATATGGTTGTTGAAATACTCGGTTATCGATGTTCGGTATCGAGGTAATTGCAGCCCTTTGTCGAATGGAAGATATCTCAATAATTGTACAACGCCAATATATACGGATGGAGTTTGTGAAAAAAATGATCAGATGACAAATTGAATATTAAAAAATCGAGTTGGAAAAATGTTTGAAATATACACTTTCAATGCCGCCATGACTCTTATTAAACGTATATTTCGAATAATAATTGGGTTTCGACAAAAGCAGTATATTCAAATGCATTCAAACATCGACACACTTGAGTGTAACGATTATTTTCGCGAAAAATGCCTTATCCAGTTTCAAGATGGATAACGGGACCATACACCTCCTCAATAATACCACACACAGTAAATGAAACGAAGAACAAGAGCTCGTAACGCTTCATTGTCATTTCAATGGCAACTGTTCTGCGAGCGACAAATCCTTCGAAGATATGAAATTAACAAAACCCGTCATCGTAATTCTCACATGCAAAGCAGTTTTATTCGGGTGTTTCAACGAAGAAAAGTCGCGTTTGCGAACACGGTATATGGATATTGTGATGCAAGTTGCGTCATGTAACTTTTCATCATCCGCTGCTAAACAGCCCGTGAAATACATATAGTGACGCGCGTTTGTCCGATTCTCGAATCAAGTTTGGCGTTTATAGCTCGACGCGGATCTTCTTCCTCGAATTAAAACGGGAGATGTGTGCACGCGCGCGCACGTGTCCCGCATCCGGTCGGCATGTGACAGTACAATAAAAGTATTAAAAAAGAACTTTCGATATAATACTTCTTTTTCATAAAACCCTTCATAAATGTATTTCACCCCGACGTCATGGCGATTTTTTGTAATATTCTATCACGTTAGATCTCGAGAAGGATTCAGTTTAACGCAAGTTAAGAATAATTTCGCTCATGCGTATATCTGTAAACCGATTCCGATCGAGTGTATAAGGGATTGAGACGTATTCAACTATGCAAAGTGTATACGAATGGACCACGAGTCATCCTCATCATCTGAATCTTGGAAGAATAAAAATCACCTTGTTTTTGAGGGATAAAAATATCAAAGTATAAACTGCCGGTAGAAAAAAAATCCATTCTGTTTACCCAGCACCTTATCTTTTCAATCGACATTTCGTTCAACGCGCAAACCATGTTAAAAGAGCATTTGCGTTTGATGAAATGTACATCGGGCCACACGAGTCCCACGAATACTAAAAATTAATCACCATATCTGACAAACAGTCGTCATACGCAAAACGACAGCATACAGCTTGCTCGCCCGTTAGCATCATGTAACTTTCGCCTACACATGCGAGCTTGTGCGAATGCAAAATGAAAATTCATCTCTCGTAGCGTTACGCAAACAATGTTGGATGCAAAAGGCGTGTATCCATCATAAGCGCGAGGGTAAAATCGTAGCGCGGCCGGATCGTATCGCGAGATCGGAACGAGCGCTACCTGCTCCTTCATATTAAGTAATAACGAGAAGAAGAAGAAGAAGAAGGAGAAGGCAGAGGAAGCGGTAAGTGAATCGGGCAGGCGTACGCGGCGAGGAAAAATATCGAATCCCGTAACGGGATATACTGCACAAGCAAGAAAGTACAGTGGCGCGTCTATCTTTGCTCTCCGGAGAGTGAAATCTTATCTATCATCCGATGCGGGACGGGCAACAGCCGCTGCAACTTGCAATTCACTATACTTACGTATACCAAGACGAGCTCTCTCGTGCCAAGTGGCTCTCCGCCGCGGCAAAAATACACCTATTGATCCTGTTCGATTGTTAATTTCGCAAATGAAATGATTGAGGATGCGTGGCTCGGGCGCATACATATGGTTGCGCATTCGCGAGTATGTGATTTGGTGTCAAGTTTTCCAATTGCTCCGAGTGAAGTTTCAATTGGATTGTTTTTTTAAAGGTATATAGAAATGTTTTTTTTCTTCATCAAATAGATAAATATGACGAGGAGGATCGTTATATTCCGCAGTTGGGAAGGCTGACACGGGATAAAGGAAGATGACGCAATTGTGATAAAGAAAAGAAAACAACGCATTGAATCAGTGAATGTGAAGTAACGGCAGTGTTGTTATAATTAAGAGTCGCGAGCGTCAGGCACGTGTATATAGATAAATAATTTTCATCGAATCGAGCATCCGTCAATTAAGCGTCACGTCGCAAGTGAAAATACTCGAGCGAGTGTATGGAGAAGATAACAGTGAAGCGCGGCAAATATGCAGCACAGATGCTCCGCTTGACGCCGCGCACGTAATATTGCCGAGTCACGAGGGAAAATGGTCGAGTCCAACCAGTTAATCACTTTATATGAGCGGCCGATTAATTATAAGACTAATGCCTGTCGTCGCGAGTCTAGATACGAGCAGTGAACCTGAAGACTCTTGGAAATTTGTTTTCTCGTGAATCATTAAAGATAGCGAGGTATAAACCACCCAGCAGGTGTTGCTCGTAATTGGAATTTCAATCGACGCGACGGCCAACGAGCTTCTCGCGGGTAATTCGCAAATAAATCAAACATTCAATTTTCAAAAGCAAAAGCGGTCAGATCGAGTGAACCGCGTTGCGGAAGCTGCAGTTGAAATACCCTCGATCGACATTTGATGCTCGGCTGGTCGATATATAAAGGAGCCGCGCGCGTATGGAGATTCGAGGTCGCGGACGCGCGAATGTATATGTATACCTATACGTATTGCATCGTGCGCGAATACTAGATGCATCGGATGGGAGCGTGTAAATGTCGCGAGATAAAAGGTGTTTGCGCTCGTGTGTGTGTGTGTGTGTGTGTGAGCCACACGTGTTAGATCGCCGATGCATCGCTCGGGCGGTCCTTATAATATATAGAACACAATTCCCCGTTGGCCGGTAAACGCGCCGGCTGGTATGCACGCCTAATTAAACCTCTTACGGCTCTTTTCGTCATACTTCGCGGCTTCCACGCTCATATATCGACGTACGTGTGTACTACTATTTATCCGCGAGACTTCCTGCACGTATGCTGCAAAGTGCGCTCGAATTAGGGGTATACCGCGCGCGCCGAGCTTCGGGTCACCAATCGTGCAACGAAACTTTCCGAGCTATGTTTTTTTTTATTTTTCAGCCTACTCAAATAGGTCGTGATATATTAGCTACGTTGAAACGCGTGATCTATAGCGAGTGCGTTTCCAAGTCATATTTTGATTATTGTTCTCGCGTTCCTTAACGGATTACTTTCCTTATAGGAATTTGTAAAATCTCAATGAATTACCGAACCCTACATATTCATGATTTCCATTTTAAAACTATACAAGTATTATAAAAAACTATCGAGGGCACTACAACAACTTGCGGTCTATTTAAATAATCCTGAATTATCGACACTTGAGCTCTCAAGATGATTTCGGATATTCAACACTAAATATTCATCACCCCACATAACACACAAAGCTCACAAATCAGACATGACAGGGTTACGCTATCCGGCAGCCGTTCAGAATTAAAATGTTATAGCCAAAATATAATCATATATCATCGAACAAATTCCCATGCTTATACAAACCCGAAAACTCGTTATTCATAGCTTCCTCGGTTGTTGACCTGACTGACTAAACTGCAGACAACCCTATACACGAAAAGATAAATCTTCTTTGCTACACCTATATTCTTTTTATTTTTTCCTGATTCCGACTACGCCAACTCTAGAGCATGTATCAGATACCTATATTTTCCATAGCCTTGCTCAGTGCTCCCCTGCATCTCTTTCTCACCTGCGTTCCTATACATCTGTGTGTTTTACTCGACACGTTACGTGGTAAGGTTCAAACCAATCAAATGGCAAGTTAACCGGCAACTCTCTCTCGACATGCCATCACTTTTCATATAAGGAGAATCGCTTCGACTGATGTTTTGATTCTCACGAGATATTTAAACTCCTGAATTCCAACCAGTCGACAGCCAGGAAAACGTTCACCGAAACAAATTGATTTGATATTTACAGACAAAAGAAGTTTTAGATCTAGCATCCAATCTCTATTCTTTTGGCATTCAAATTATGCTTATCACACAAGTATATGTATTCACGTGTTTATATATTTATGAAATGAGTTCTGGAGCAGACTATACTTGGGGGGTACATTGATAAGTTCAAGCCACGTTCGAGCGAGATATGGGTGCGATCAATATATCTAAAATATCCCATGAGAACCCAGAAACATGAGAATCTAATCCGAAAGTCATCTTATACAACTGCCTGTTCCTGTATATATACTTTCACTGCGTATACATAGTACATATATCTTCAGTTTACCCAAGATAATGATTCGATACATGTAATCAAAACATAAAGTTATCTGAATCTCGCGTGTACATACGAATGTTCCCATAATTATATAAATACTCCAAATCTGCGCGGAAAAGTTTTTCTAAAACCTCTATCATTCTACTGTCTTATATTTTTAATTTGCACTCCGGCATGATTGAATGAAGATGAAGATTGGATATTAGAATTTTTTCTCGGGGAAAACGAGTGAAATAATGTGTTTTATTAAAATTATGTTTTTTGTCGTATATATATTTATAATTTAAAACAGCAAAGATTATAATGAATAATCTATCATATTATGCGAATAATACATCGAACTTGACATCTACATTTTAGAGAGGGCACGATCTATGCATATAAGTAGTTTCTCGAAAATATCGCACGGACTAACGAGCTTGTGATTTTAAAAACTCCAGTCTAACAGGCGATCCGCGCGATACGAGAAAAAAATCCACGAGAAATTCATTGGTTATATGCATATACGTACGTGAGCCGCTCGAAACTCGGTGAAAACTCGAAAGTTGATATCTCAGTTGATTCGTTGAGCCGCGGGTATGTACACCTCTCGGAAAATTTGTTCCAACCTAATTGAGAGGCGAAGGGGGGCCTCGCGAATCCCCCGCGGCGCAATTACCCGTCGATGAATAAATCAATCTTTTGGCGAAAGTCCCGGGGAGAATCGAAGATCGCACCGTTTTACCGTGATTAATCACTCTGGTGTATGAGCCCACGTAACCATATGTGCACCAGGTATACACACGCGCGCACGGGTAAACGAGTGAGTGGCATCGACGGCCCGGTGACGCGGCTCGAGTGCAATACGGCCATGCCCTTTCTCGCTCTCCTATACATAAGTATACACATCGCCGCGAAATATTCGCTAGATCGGGATTAATGCGGCCGGCGCCGAGCTGTGCAGCTCTCGACTCTTATACAATATCATTAGGCGCTTTAAATATGCGCCAAGGAGCGTTACGGAGTCGCGGCGAAGCTGCGTACAGATATGTACGTGTGCGCGCGCATGTCGGGAGGATTTTGCTCGAATCGTCCTTTAAGCTGTCTCATTACGGGAGAAAGCTCTCTCGCCGAGCCCCCCGCGATCCTATGTAACACAGCTCTGTGAATAGCAACAGCACACGAGTACAACGTGTGCGCTTACATTTTTTTTGCTTCAAACTCGCTCGCGTTACACTTATATATCTTTTTTTTCCCCACTGACACCAATGTGAACTAACGCATTGCTCTACGCTTTTTTTACATCGTCGGTTTTGCGGACGTGAATTTATCCCGTGTCACGTACGTATTATACGCCAAGGAAGTCGCGACGGTGAGAATTAAGAGTTTCGAATATATGATTTTCGTGCCCTGAAGATATACATGATTAATCATCGAAAGCCTCCCCCCCCATATTATATGTAAATGAAGACATACCACCGAGTGCCATTGAATGTGTTACAGCCGATTCAATGCGTGAGTGGTCGTGTACGATTACGAAGCTTTCATAATACTCGCATTCTGCTTTTAATTGCGTAAGCAAATGAATTTCCGGGGACGCTTCGAAGTTTCGAAGACATTCCTGTATCGATGATTCGTATACATACGCCGAAGTCATGATTTAGTATATATATCTACGTAAGATCAACCATATTCTAGTGACAACACAGCATTGGCGATAATTGAATCATGAGAAATAATTACCCCCATTGTAAGCTCCTCGTTTCGACGACTACATATTCTCAATTCACAACTCGAATCGTCAAACGAATTGCACGTGCGTATACAGTTCGCGTTATATTCAGCGTTTCGAAACACTATGTATTTCTCAGCCCACCCCGTCACTCGAAGGAAATTTGTAATGCGCAGTAAAAATTCTTCGATACCTTCGGATTCGGACGCGCTTCGTTGTTTACCTCAACGAAACGCACAATTGTAAACAGATGCGTTGCCGAAAACGGACCGATCGCGTATATAAGCCGATCCATGTGCCGCGCCACGTTTTGCCATTTTATGGTTATTGCGGCGCGCCCGAGACGTTCGCTCCACCGTTTTATGACATCGTGACGCGACTAATCGTTTTTCCGTTCGCACTCGCTCGAACCGACCCGTCCGGATCCTCTACTCTGGACCTCACGAGTGCACGAGAAGTGCACAAACGACACTCTGGCAGCAACAGCTGAACTACGCATCGATGCACAATTCGCAACGCTTCATATAGTTGAGATTTTGGAAAATAAAGTAAATTTTGTTAAGAAATTTCGTCCTTTTTATTGTAATAGTACACTCGATATATTGTTTCTCCGGATTAATTTTCGGAGATACGCACCGTATTTAACGGTGCCAAAACACGAATACACTACGGATGACGATTCATTTAATTACCCATTTCCGCGGTCGCGAGAGTCAGCATCTCACTTCCCGACGAACCTCCCTACAGAATTTCTTGAACCACCTATAACGAGCCCCGCCGACATCTGTTCTTTGTTTCGGCAAAAAGTTTAAGAAAAAAAAAAATAACCCACGCACGTGGTTAGCTAACCGTAAACGTGCAGCTAGAGGCGCACCAGCAAAAATTAATCACGAAAAATAGCGTCGTTAGCGATGAAAAAGCACCAGCTCGGCGTCGGGTTCAACAGTGCAACGCGCAGTAACGCCGCGCCGCGGCTCGAGCTGGCCAATACATAAATAGGGTAAAACACTGCGTACATAGCTATATAGACGCATAGCCGAGTAAGTGCCGCTACCGGTAAGTATAATTGTCGGGCCGAGCCAACAACAACAAGCAGGCGCACAGAAGCAGCAGCAGCAACAGCAACAACTATAGGCTTTCGCGAGCGATGCGCTTAATAAGAGCGGGACATTAGCCTTGTTTCGGAATTCCTCCCGGCGCGCGGCGGCGCACTTCTCGGAGCGCGCGCGCGCGGCTCAGCCGCGAGGTGCGGCTATACCCACATTGCACACACACGCACGCGTGTACGTGTATTTACGGCCGATCACGTAGTGAGGCGCCCGTTGCAGCTCACGCATGCCAGAGCCGACTCTTAATACACGCATCTATATCGACGACTTTTACGCGCGTTACTGTCCGAGAACACGGCGATCCATATCCTCGCTCGGTGTCCGGGCTATCGAAAAGCACATTTCAGTTTGTAGGTCGCGAGAGGTAAGTTCCTACAAAACTGCGACTCTTTGTTTTTTTCTCGTGGTCGCGATTATTTTCCACCCCCGCGCAGTTGATCTCGTTTGACGATGGTATACTGTTTGCGTCGCGCGTTTACACTGTTTGAAGAAACGCTCTAGTGTATAGCGGGAACGTAACGGTCGGATTGGTTGCTCGCGGTGCAGCGGCGAACTATCGCCAGAAGTCATTATCCTCTACTCGAGCGCTGCTTTTCTGCGCAGTGTGTGTGTGTGTGTGTGTGTGTGTGAACTGTGCCGAACCGCGCGTCTCTCTAACTCTGTGTTTGCTCTCCTTTTTAACCTCTGCATACACACAATACACAGTTTGACCGACGCTTCCTTATAAGCGCGCGTGCGATCGGGAGAGAAAAAACGTCAACGTAGAAGTGTATTCGACTGGCGCGCCGTCAATGTCTTTATTGGATAGAAAAAAAAAGGTAGCGCGGATCTAATGACGCGTGTAATAAGCCGGTATACACAAACACGAGACAATGAGAGAATTGCTTGTTTGTGTATACGTGTTTACCGGCGCGAGGCCCCAACACTGCACGGCTAACGAACGCGCGGTTTCGGTTGTTAATTAGCGCGAGATGGATGTGATGATCCCCATCTGACAGCCTGGCTCCTCGTTCCGTGCGCGGGACACGTGGACACGGGACAACGAGCAATGCAGCCTTGAACTCGTGTGTGTGTGAGATACACGGGAACCAGATGGATCTGTTACGTCGCGCGCGTGCGCTATATACACTATATGCGCGCATATATCGGTTCTCTCGGCCCAGATCGAAAGATGATACCGATCGATCGGATGGAAGTGAAATAAGCTGCGGGCTATATATATACGTATATACACAAGCGGGCCATGTCAAAGTATCGTGTTTATTATATATCTCGCGTCCGCAGGCTACCGGCGCTCCCGCCGTCAAATGGACATCTATACCTAACGGTAACTAACTGTCTCGCGCGCGCACCGATGATGTATATATACCTGTATACCGCACGTCTCCGACCTTACGACAGAATTTTACGACTCTTGTATCGTTGACTTTTTTCAATACCGCAAAAGCCGCGATTCTGCGTCTTTGAAATAACCCAAGCACCGGCCGTTGTGTCGTACGCTGCAGCTCGAAAGTGGTGAGATTCCACGACATCACAAATACCATATCGATATTTGGTATACAACACTAATATAGCGCTCGACAATCCAAATGATGGTACGTGCTCGAGAAGGACTCTCGCGTTGACCATCAAAGAGGCACCCCGGCCGTCAAGCATATGTCGTATCAAGAGCCATCGCGAGCTCGCGAGAGTCGACCTGAATAACTGCAGCGACGCGCGAGATCTCGTATAAATTTCTCGCACGTATATAAGTATTCGCATAAATACCATGAATGGATGGTCACATGAATTATCACGCGAGATTTCATCAGTGGTGCGAAAAGCGTATGTATACGAGTATAATTATATTCTGTGAGTCGTTAACCTGAAGCTCGCGCGCTCGCGTGGTACCGCAACGCTCGGTCGAGAGTGAGTGCAGCTGCCAGTTCCGGCAACGCTATGGCCGAGCTATATTTCCGCTTTGGCCTTGTCGTCGCCCTGTATCTCACGCTATACTGTTTCTTCGTGCCCTCGTAAAATATTTCACCCACTGTGCGATTCGTGTCATTCGAGTTATACATATGCCACGCACGACCTATTAATCATTTTTCAACGGCTCAACGAGAGTAATACGATAGTAAAAAATCGTTTGCTACTCGCAAAGACGAGGAGTCGATATTCAGAATGGCATATGGGATGAGGGTACCCAATATGCCACCCCCCACCCCCTTACCCTGATATTCCGTAATTCCGGTGCGCTCGGTCCCTCTCTTGTTTATTTAGCACTTGAAACCACTGTTTCACAATAGTATGAACTCTTACTACCTACTTTTTTCCTCCTTTTTTTATTTCACTCTGCTAACTCAATTATCAATAATCGATTGTAATCATTCGCATTTCTCGACGTGTGACAATTCTATATCTTACGTAAAAACATTTCATCTTTCAATCAGTCACGTATTGTTCCCCAAACTATTTTCTGACTCACTGAAAATGCTGTTCTTGGTGGATGCAACTTGAAGAAAGTCGACGTGTCGCGCACGGCTAATCATATGGAAATCCTCGGAAATACATAAAATTTTCACAGTTGCCATAAAAAATTACTAGATATATCGATTAAAATATCAATATACGTCGATTTTACACAAGTGAGTGGTACAAAAGACTCACTGACTAAAAAAATCTCACAGTACTCGTTTCGTGTATGGTTAATTGACATGAATGGGCTAAAATAAGGAAATGATGGTTGTAGCTGTGGTTTCTGATAGCCCTCCAACTACCCTTTAATAAAATCATAAAATTAAAATTGCATCATAGCCAAATTTGCGAAATACCCTTAGGGGGTGGCGTATTGGAACCCTCACCTTATATCAATTTGGAAAAGTTCAGCTTTACTCTGGTAGTCTCTAAATTGAAAATAGTAAAAGAAACTCCTATTTATTAGTGAGAATCTGATAACTATAATGAATAATATCAAATATTCACTAGAAAATGAACAAACTTTTATGCATTTTCATCGCAGTTATGCAATCTCTACTATTTCAAATTAAGAAAAGAGTACGTGAGTACATCACCCAGTCAATAGGTACTAGGTTATCCGACAGATCGTCGAATTTCGAAAAACTTCAGTTACTCGCGCGGTAAATCTTGCATACACATATACGAAGGAAATGTATATATCGAGTGGCTATCGAATGGAGGTGCACGCGCCAGTGAAAAGCCGTTGGTTGCCGGTGGTTGCCGGCGCGAGGAGGAACGAAGCTGGAGCTGTGGAGATCGCACTAGCCCGGAGCAGCGTGTGGGTGGCTAATGAGATGCAGCGCGCGGCTTTCACCCCACGCCTCCGGGGGCGCGCAAACCCGCCTGACCGCCGCTCAATTTTCTCACACCTGATTACATTGCGCGCGCCACTCCGTGTAGTGCACTGCTGCCCTCTGGGCTATCGTCTGATTGGGATCGACCGTCATTGCCCCCCCGACTGCATACATCGAATATTCGTTTAGAAAGTGAGACAATCCAGCTTGCTCTCGTGCAAGCACGTTGTAAACAACGCTCCTTTTCCCAGCTGCGCGATATTCCATGCGGGATTGTTCTTTCTCGATGTTCCGAAGATCAAACTCGCACTGCCACTCTCGTGTTATAGTCCCCGAGCGACCGTTTCCTTCTTGGCGTTTAACTGTATCACTGTTGAAACTCATAATCGCTTACTATTCGAACCGAGTATAAGCCAAACTTGTGTCTGGTTTTTGTCCTCGGGCTACGACGTGTGAAACGCACGCGTAAATTTCCATGTCCCGCCCTGCTGGTGTGACAAATGTCTTTTTTTCATCACAACGGAATAATACATCTCATCGCTAACATAATATAATTAGGCGTGAATAACGGAAAAACGGGCTCTCGGACTACATTATAGAGAAAAATCCCATTATGATAGTTGACTTTTCCAATATGGTAGAGGAAAAGATGGTAGTCGTTACTATGTTTTATAAGCCAGAGTACTAATGTCCAGTGAAGCTTACCTATTACCTCATAGTATAATTTGATAATACAGATCATTATAAGCTTTACTATCATTTATAATATTTTATAACACTGCATTATGTATATGCAGCGAATATCCTATAAATATAATAATTTGTTATTTTTTCCAGTATAATAATTACCATAGGTTTTGGACAGTGAAGTTTACTGATGTCGCATAACGGTCCCGCTATTGCACTAAAACGCGTAGTGAAAATATATAATAACCCCATTACTGATTTTATTTCTCACAATGTAAATGTGTACACAAGACGCTTCTCGAATAGAAAATTGTTTTCCTTAGAGTCTCGTCGATCGGGGCAAAATATTCTATTTTCGGTGTATCGCTGTTATTTGTACGTGTGTGGGGGCACAAAACAAAATGCCCCAGATGCTCAACACGATTCATCGGATGTTTTTGCCGAGGCATATAGTTTTGCTCGCGAGAGCTACTTGGGAAACCGATCGGATGAACCACTTTGTACGGCGGAGCGATGAATATAAAATAAAACCGAATATGCCCCTCCGAGCGTGTAACGATAAGCGGATCAGTTCGGTTGGAATCTCAATCAAAAATTTATCTCCCAAGTTAGCAATTGTAACTGAATCGAAGCCAACCGAGAGATGCACGATTCGAGGGAGATACATTTATTGCTTTTATCCGAGAGGCAACGAATCGTGCTATTCGGCTTGTTCTAGCTTATTAGCTATACACAATCGGTATGCATCCACGGCTCGCGTAATTCCCGCTCAAAAATACAACTAATCTATATATCTTTATCTTGACGCGAGACTGCGTTTGCTCTCGGATCGATGATTTCCACATTCGCTCGGCAAAGAAAATAATATTCGATCTTTACGATCTGTAAAGCTACTTTGTGTAATACGCCCCTAACATTTCTACTGATCGAGTGCAATCGAGTAGAAAGCTATCTTATTATATTATGATGATTCGCGATTCCTTGATCAACTGTGCGAATATTCAAACATCTTTGAATCAAATAATCACGCGCGCTTAATTCAAACGTATGATGTTGATGGTCCGACTTGTCATGCGATTAGCACTATTATACACACAAGCAATTCTGCACTAAAGCCGATCGACTGAATTTATTCCGTCGGATGATTTTCACGCGTTGCATAAACGCATAGACCGGCCGGCTGTTCATTGAATATTCCAAACTCGATGGATAGCTCCAATTTAACGATATATCGATATACACGCGTACAACAAACGGCCGGTGCGAGGTGGTGTACGGGGGAGGGGGTGACCACATCGGAATGTTTGTGCGCGAATGATATAGTGTATATATAAACGTTGCGTGTCCGCTAAATTCATACTTATATCCCAAGATGCTCTTTACCGCCTCGCGGTTGCGTAAGATCGAACGAGGCTCTCGTTCGAGTTGGGCAACGATCGCGCGAATGTGGATCCCTCGCTAATAGTGTGTGAGAAATGACGAGCAATAAATCCACGGGTCGATATATATACCTATGCGTGCTCGAAATCCCACCGGTCATTGTCCCGTTGCGGGAAGGGGGCAACATTTTTGCGGATCGAGTAGCGCGCGCGTCAAGTGTCTCGCGCTACTCGCCGTTGCATAAGCGGAGCGCGAAATGCATATAATAATGGACGAGTGCGCATTTGGGGTTGCGATCGGGATGGCTATACTTGAGAGCCGCCGTGAGAAGCGCGAAATCCGTTTTATCCGATTTTTATCCCCGGCAGCTGCCAATAGTATAGACGCGTATGTATGTATGTAATAAATCCCCGAGCCGATAGCCGAAGATTAGGATAGATAAGCCGCTCGTGTTTGCTTTCCCGGGACCTGCGTGTGAAAGTCCTTAGCCGACATTGTATACGTATATATACCCATACATATATACATACGTTCTGTTTTCCCCGCGCGCACGTTATTCGGGCTATTATGAGCTGCTGCCGCCTCCAGTCCCGATTCCAGTCGCGTCTATATATACATACATATATACACGTACATGCTAATGGTGAATTATCAGTATGGTGTATCCCGTTAGACCCGGTCATTGTTACGATGGATTCCCAGGGGCTTTTTCGAGAGCAGTGCGCTCACGCGCGCCCGATATCTTCCACTTGCGGCTCGACTCTGCAACTGTTTCAATCAACAGACTCTCGCTATTTTCCCTTATGTATATGTATGTAAGTATTCGCCGTGAGCTGCGGGCCAGGCTCGGGTGGTTGATCGAACGATCAAATTGACAGGTGTAAAAGAGTAATCCGCTTGCGTAAGCCTCTCTTCGTTACATACTCTGCTTGTATATATTCGTTGCCGCGATTACCAACTTTTTACCGCATCCATAGGACGATATTTAAGTGAGACGATATGTTTTGGCTCGGTAGGAGAGTGGCGCTGCACTTTGGCTCGTCGCGCAGCGGTTATCGTGAAACTTAATTGTCGAGATGGATTTTGGGTTGTCTTATGGCTTGTACGTCTCGATAATCCAGCATTACGGGTACCCAAAAACCATCTCGCAAAGTTTCGTCGTAATGGTGAAATTTATGCAGCCACTCTCTCCAGATTAGTTCAACATCGAGTAGAACACTCGTTGTATGGCTAATTGACAAATTTTACTCAATAAGTCGGTACTGTTTATATCCTACTCAGCTCTACATGGACAATTGTAGAAATTGCATAACTCATGAAAATTTAGTGAAATTTCGCTGATTTTCAAGGGAATTTTTATTCATCAGTTATGCAATTTCTACCGATAAATAGTAGCTTTTTCATTATTTTAAATTCAGCGAGTGCATATACACAGATAGTAAACTCGACTGCATATTACAAAATGAATGTATTCACTCGATTAGTCCGAATTTATAATTATATTCATCTATTATGGTATTTTGAATACCACCACAGTACCCGCGTATAGCGGTTCGGAGATTAATCTCAGCGAGTACCGCCGACGAAGGAGCTGGGCTCTTTGACGCGACACGCGGACACGAATAATCCCGACTCCGGGGCGTACCGTCACGAGCTTAATAATCGAGCGACTCTTTTATTATGTAAATATAGAGAGACAGAGAGAGAGAGAGAGAGAGAGAGAGAGAGAGAGAGAGAGAGAGAGAGAGTGAGAGGAAAGAGTCTCGATGCGGCAGAGAGTTGGCTCGTGCACGCGACACAATCACACACACCCGAAAATTCACGGCTCTCGGGGCATACGAATGAGGAGACATAAATAAAAATTTGCCCAGCCGCGGCGTATGCGTCGAAGATCGAGGGCACAAAATAAGGAAGTGAGTGTCTCTGGCGTGTGTACTTTTCTCTTCCCCCCGCAACCCCGCCTCGCGGTTCTTTTATTCATGAGGCATTGTCGCGCAAACCCATCGTCGCGATAGCGCCGCGGATAATTTCTTTCGCTTCAATTTCTTCCTGCTCGCGCGTATATACATCGGAAAGCGATTGATATTGTTCGGCGTGTCGTTTTGCGCGCTATAGCTCCGCACTGGTATATAACGGGCTGGCTGTTGGGGGAGAAAAAGAGAACGCGAGCTGTGTGTGTACTGCTGCACCGACCGAGCCTACAGACACACGTCTATCCGGTTTATCTCGGGCTCGGCTATTAGCGATGGGTATACGCGCATGTGTGAGTGTGAGAGTACGCACCTATACGTATGTATAGAGAGAGGAAGGACGAAAAGATCTCGACCGCGATTAGAGGCAGATAGTACGAACCGTTTGATTAATTTGAATCGAGTGCTCTGATTGATTAACAAAATCAAAACAAATTGGTATAGCGGCGATACGCGTGTGCGTACTATTTTCACTCCGTTCGTACCGATACACATTTTTCATATGTTACACAATACGGCGTGTCTCGAGTTATCACCTCCGCGGTTCAATCAAATTTTCATTTAAACATCTCCTGAATTGTATTGTGTGAGTCGCGACGAAATTTAGAATGTTTATTTATGTTATTTATGATTCTTCATTCTGCGCATCGGTCAAATAAGTATGCTACTCATTCAGAATTAGTGCATGGTTTTAGACGATTGACGGGTAGTCTATCAAATCTGACTGATGCTGAACGAGAATTGACACATACTGATAAAACAAAGTATCAACTGATGTCGACATGTCCCGATAAAACATAGTACATTTCGACACTGGAGCCAAAGACGACTTGTAGGCACGTGCACGTGTGCCACCCGAGCCATGCGAGACTCGTAATCACGCGAGTCTATAGAATCATCTTTTGCTCTACTATCGAACAGTATTTTTCATCGCGAGTGGTTTAATGATCAACGTTTCGATACAAGTGACGAAAATAATATTTATTGTGCGTGTGATGGAGAAAATTCGCGAATAAGCCAGTTTTTAACAAGAATCGTGATAAAGTTTCCTACGGAGGTGCGGTTTTCAGCAAGTACGAATGAGTAACAATAAAGAATGAGTCAATCGTGAAAAAACGTTTCACTAACTGATTCATTGGAATATCTCGTGATAAGAATTGGAAGAAAAAAACGCTAACCCATTGGGTGCACTAAATAACTTATTTGTAATATTCATACGAAATTAACATTTCGCTCTATGGCGAAGCTTTCTCAAGGTCCTCTGAGAAAAAACATGAGCAATGTAAAAATTATCCTATTACTTAAAATCTCGCGCGATAAACAAATAAATAATGATCCCGATTGGGGAGTTTGTAAAAGATGAGAAAAGTATTTCGGTTTCGATGTTTTATCTACTCCTTTTTAATTATTGTACAGGCTATATCTATAAAACAGAGTAATCAATATGAATAATCGATTATTTATACGGTTTGAATGGCTTGGCATTTACGAGGTAAGTACATCGATGACAGTGCCTACCGCTGGTCACGAGCGTTATCCGAGTACCCGCCTCGCCACCAGATGGCTCATCTGCATGGGATTATTATTGCCTACGGAGCTTCATAATACTCATTGTTATAACTCAATTCGGATTCTAAAGTCTTCTTCTGAAGTCCGATACTCGTCAGACATACTATACTTTTACTACTTATAACATCGCATATAATACGTATGAATTATCATTTGTCAATGTTTTGGTAAAACTGGTGCTAAGTGAATTAGCAGTATACTTTTCAACAAAGACTTGAGAAAATTGAGATTATATTTTTTTCCCCTTTTTCTAACGGTTGCTTGGAAATCATAATACTCAAAATGATCAATGTTCCGGACAAGAATTCAAACCACGATTGCTAAGTGGGGTCTCATATCAATTTATTCTCCTCCATTGAGAGACGGTTGCTACGGAAAATTGAACTCGGTTCACATATCACCACTGCCTATACTCGTTTGCAAAATTTCGAATGGTTCCTCCATAAGTTATCGTTACGTATACATTCATACGCACATTCGGACATTTATGGGATGAGACATTCACGGTCTTTGAGGAAGCAGCGCGAAAAAAAAAACCGAGGAAAATGTATGGCCAATGTAAGTATTTTAGGAACTCGAATTGACAACGAAAATTATTAGAAGCCGTCAGGAATCCCGCCCAATTGGTTATCTGTTTTTGGAGACGTTTTGAATAAGTTAACAATGAAACGGAGACGTGTCAATAAATAAGACCGCAGGTTTTTAATATAATTCCAAGCTTTGTTAGTTGGTGATAAAATCGATTGAATAATTGTGGAATAATCAAGTGCCGTGTTATAAATACATTTCAGGCAAATTTACTAGGATTCAAAAGAGAAAAATGTTAATTTATCGATTGACATGTATGTTGCACACGTCGAGTTTCGGCCTCTAAGCGATCTCTCATAATTATGATAATTTATTAATTCACAACCAATGTATAAATCGAGAGGATACACAGATGCCTAGTACACAACGGCAGATGCAGTTCACTTGACATGTCTGGCTGGCGTCTGGCCTTGTAACAATTTTATTGCCTCCTAGTTCACGATATAATTATCCTCTCGGTCCCATCCACAGACTATCTTTGCATCATTTTCTGAAGCCAACTTGTATTCTCTTTATTGTAGCGTTTCTACACTCTAATTAGGCGAGTATCCTTTAATTTTTTCAATACATGAAAGTTTCAGCTGCAATTACGGCCTTGATATGAGGCGCCGATAGCTCGGTTTCAAAATATATATGTCAGCGTGGATACAATTTTTTGCGGACAAACACGTCATTGTTCCAAAGCTACTTGATTCAATTTCATTAATATCACCGAGTACGTATTTGCCTGTGATCAAATGGAAATCGTTGCGAAGTTTTTTTCCTTTTTCACTGAATATGGGTATGTAGGATCGTACGAAGGCTGCGAAACAGAACCGAACGTTGAGATATACTTTTTGCTTGACGAAAAGATAAAAAGAACCAAGTTCCTTCTCACGAAATCCACGCGATGTTATATTCAAATTAGAGCGGACTCGTTCGACGCTTCGAACTTGGACCGAGGTATACGTACTCGGGATTTCAAGTAGCTGAACAAATGATGTAACACGAGTGGCAAGTGCGAATGTATATACTGTTTTTGTCCGGTGCTCTTTGAATATTGAACCCGGAAAGGAGGTGGGCGCACCGTAACATGTTAATTAAATAAAAGTATGCCGACATTTTCATCTGGAAAAGCACGCCGAGTCCTTTCCTCTTACGTAAACGTGCAACGTTCTATTTATATATGTATATACGTGTGTGTGTGTGTGTGTGTGTGGAGAAAAGCAGCTACAGAACCGTTTCCTCGGATAACGCGTCGAACATTGCACGACTGTTCGTGAGAGTCGAAATCGGTTGACAAGTTTTCCGTGGCGATAGGTATGTACTTATCACGGTGATTCTACGTTGGAGGGTAACGTGTACGAACAATAATTCGATAGTACATATATATATGTAAGAGCTGTTCAATCGTCGCGTGCGAACGAGTATATTAAGCATATATGGTTGGGTATGTGTATACCTGTTGCGCAACGGTGGCACGCTCCCACCACCATGACACCACTTGACAATCATACTCGTGTGTTTCTCTCTTTCAAGAGGTTTGCTGACCGCGAAATTGTTGTATGTTGAAATTCTGACAAGAAAAGTGAACGTATTTTAAGTGTTTTGCAATAACTATTATTATACGAATTATTAAAAATTTCCACACGAAACTGAGACATTTTCGGTTTCACACAGTTTTACATATTTTCCGATATATCTTTGCATTCGAGGATTTACCGAACTGATTCGCGTTGCGATTTGTGGAAATGTGTATCCGTGTTGAAGTCAGTGAACCAAGAGCGCGAACTCTGATAGAGTTTCACGCATCTTTCCACAAAAACAACAGATTGTACGATGCGAACTTGCTTTGAATGCCAGTACCCTCTTGTAACATCTGTTTCCAATGTTGACGCGCAGCAAACTTGACCTTTGAAAAATCCAATTCGATATGGAACGATTCGCATCACCACCTGCCAAACACCCCCGCGAACGAGTAAAGTAACAATATTCGAAAAATCGTCCTCGTCATTCGACGCTCTTCGATAAGCTGTTTGTGGGAACGAGCGCAGGACACGATCGCGAACGGAGAAAACCCCGCGAACGAAATGACCTTGTGGCGCGCGCGCGCGCGGCGAATCGAAGGATGATCACCTTGAGATACACCTCGATGCAAGTGCACAAAAATTGGTCCCGTCGACGAACGGGTTGTGTGTGTCGCGCGCGCGCGCGCGCGAAACAACCTCGCACGCGAGAACAAAATGAGAAAGGGGCGGCATATCGCGAGCGCACCTGTTGTGAGAGAGCGTCTATATGCATCAGGCGCTTCAAGGCTCGGCGATTCGCACAGCCGTGCCCCATCGTTTTCACTCTCACTTTGGACGGGCTGGCGCGCGCGGCCCGTCTCCCGCGGCTCTCGGTTTCCTGCGCCCGACCAGACTCACACACGCGCGCGCTCAGTGAGAGGAGAGCCCAAAAGTGAAATGCCTTTCATAATTAATCGGATGCGGCAAGGCCGACACTTTAATTACCCCCCTCCGCATATCTCGGCCCGTTACGTACGGGTGAATCCGCGCATATACCGGACCGTTGGCCCGGCTATACAGTTTATTCGCGCGCGCGCGCGCGCTACATCCACGCGTGTGATAAACGAGCCAGCTCGACTCGTATATATACGTGTATACACGCGTGTGAGCGCGGAAACGACTTTATACCATCGTTCATTCGGTACAGTGTTTATTTGTACGCTCGCCCACGTCAAACGCATAACTCTGGGGGCCGCTTCACGGAGGAAGCGCTATTGTTCGATTTCGACTCGTGTTCCAAAGTTTCCGGCTCGTCTGACGAAATTAGTGAGCTTCGCCGCGTGATGAAATTATTATATCTTTTCGCGGTGGAACTGCGCATTTGCTCGTCGATAATACTGCACTCTCGATGGGATCGCTCACCTCTGGTCAACAGACCATTTGCATTTCCTATATATTAATTGATACCGGCGCATGAATTATGTATATACACACTGCAACTCTCGATAAATATATCGCTCGTCGGGGACAAGGGTAGATCCTACGACTTTCATTTCGCCAGAGGGGAACCGTTTTTTCTTTCCCCCTCCCGTTTCAAAGAGCAAAATATTAACATAACAACTCTCGCGATTACATTCCAGCTTGTAATCTAACTGGAGCGCGCGCGCGCGCGCGCGCACACTCGCATTCTTCGTGTGCCGGACGAGGCTGGATTCATTGCTGCTGCCCGAGAGCACACGACTATTATACAGTATACAGTCGAAAGAGAGAAAAAAAAATGAAAAGGAGAAAACGGGCGACGTGGTGCACGAATCACGAGAGTTGATAATAGTTGAATATCTGGAAAAAAAATGCATGACTCACGGGCATCGGAGGAATTCGAGGCGGGTATATACACACAAGGAACGATTAGCCCGAGAAAAACTCGGCGACGGCTAATCGCTGAATTTTTTTTCCCCTCTCTCTACTAGGCGCGAAGGGGCCACTTCGGTTGCGCGCACACGTCCCCGTAATTCTCGTCGAACGGGCTGAAAATGCGCGTCGATATATATCGGCCGGCCGCACACGCTCAACATTATATACACGTGTATAAAATACGTGAGCGCTGGCGAGAAAGCGAGCACACGCAGGTCGAACTGACAATGGGACGAGAGATGGAAACTGGGCGATCACACGTGTGTGTGCGTGTGCGTGTGTGTATTCTCCTTCTCCCGCGATTGTCCGCGCTCGACGCGCAATAACAAAACGCTTTTATACGACGCGCGGGCGCGTGTACGTATATCGGCGTTCGATCCTGCGAGCGTTTCTCCAGCCCTTGCGCGGATAATTGGCCCGGGTTTACGTATATCTCCTTGGAAATTTGGCGATTTTTTCGAGAGTCGCGATGGGCCACACACGGTGTGCTCGCGCTCTACCGTCGAGAAACTCCGCTCGGGATTTTAATGAGCGAGCGAGAACGAAGTATGCAATTTGATATTAGACTCGCGAGATGCCCCAATTAACGCGATTAGTCGATCGGGAGCTTGGCTCAAACTCCGCGTATATGCACACCGCGAGTATTCTCTATCCGTCCCGCGAATCGCGAGTAATTACTAGCGGTCTCGCGCACTCTAACGTTTTTCGATCCCGCTCGCGGACGTCGTCTTACGTACAGCCGCTCTCGTTCGAGTTTTCGGCACGTACGAGGGACGAGGCCCGTCGATTATAAGTGTATTACATGACAATGTTCGTGACATGAATTAATCAATGGCTGCTGTTATGCGCGAATTAAATATACGCAGTGTTCAATGCATCAGATTTTATTACCGATTTCGTATTTTCGATAAAATTGTCATACTAGTGAATCTATAAATTTATTCAAATTATACCATTCTCTTTACAAGCGTTGGAGAGATTTTAGTTATGTCACTTGTGCCGCTCTACCAGAATATACGTATGCGATTTTCTTCGAGTAGAATTTATTCGAATTATAATAAAAACGGAACGCGCGTACTATTCATTTACATTTGTACACTTCAGTAATATGAATGTTTCCATAATCGAATACCAATGTGATGGATTATAAATCATCGGATATTAACCCTTTGACGGACGGTGGAACACATACGTTGAAAAATCGTTACATCAATAAAAATGAGCATATCGACCACGTTGAAGTTTCATTTTGAAAATGAAAGTTGCATCGACTCATGAGAAATTTGGCGGGCGCAAGAGTTGCACCAATTGAGTTTTACACGTTGACAAGAAGTAATCTTTTGTAATCACATAAAAAAATCTGTGAAAAAAAAATTCGGAACGAAAACTACTCCTAACAGTATTGAAAGATCAAAAACCACCTCTGTATCAACATCACCAAACCCTTAGAAAAAACGGTTGAATAATAATTACATTCAATTTGTCCCACTTGAGCACCAGACGAAACGTAGACATCCGTTACTCCAACCTCAAGCTAAGAGGATTATTTCTTGTTATTCGCGAGTCGTATGAAAATTCACGCAACGTTAATTATTCCACTTGCGTATTCGGAGAGTTTAATCAACTCTCGAAAGAAAGTAAAATGGATCACCCCTAACTAGCATTTCTGGTTCTTATCAGCATTCGGAAGCCTTCGGATTTAACCAGGTAGTTCATAGTCAAGTAGTTTAAAAGATATACTGCATTTTTGTCACTGAGCCCGTTTATATCAACAAGCATGTGCGCATTAGAACGCTCGATTTGATAATTAAATTTTTACATCTGCACTTTCAAATTCATAAACTGATGTAACGTATATACAGGTATGATCATTAACCGCGGCGTCCTTTTCCTCGTTAGATAATAACAGCTGGACTTTTGTACACACTGGATCATTGAATAATTGTAAGGTAATTATCGAACATCCCAGAGGCTAGTTAACTTTAATTCCCATCTATCTTCGGCGGAAATAAGCGTACGTGATTATCTGCGAGAATCGATATGGAAAGAATCAACACCGAGGATCCGGTTGACAGTCCAATCTGAAGGATGTAGAATTGGACACTTAAAAACGCCTCGAGTACTCGTGGAAAATGATTATCCACAAAACAATCATCATTACAAAAGAAAAATCACGCGGCGCGGAATGAACGCGACGACTCGAGTGACTTTTCTATCCTCGGGAGAAACGCAGCGGAGGATTTGGGGAAAACGCGCTCGGGAACATCCGGGGGCCGAGGTAATTGTGTGTTCGCGGCGCCAACCAATCTGTCGGGGTCCGGCGCGCATGCACTTCACAATCGTTCCGGAGAGGAGATCGAGCTCGAGCGAGCGGCTAATAGACAAAGAAAGCGCTTTCTCGCGCGTCGGCTGCAGCGGCGAATATGAAGCGCGCTTAAAAATGTCGTCGCTCGCTCCCGCGCGCGCTTTAGAAAGTGTCGGTGCAGCCGCGGAGAACCCGCGCTCCGATATACAGGCATACGCGCAGACACACACAGGATATAGACCGGCGGAAGAGGGATCCTCCCGCTCGCCGCGAATATATACGCGCGTATATATTAACAATCGTCGGGGGGCGAACGGTGTCGTTGCTCGCGAGCGATATATTTTGGCTGCGCGCGCCAGAGACTTGATATACTCATATATAGCCGCGCGGAAGTGAAGGGATAAGCGCGCGGCGCGCGGCTGAATTTTAAGTGGTTACGGAGCGCGTCGGTCAGACGACTTTTCTCTCCCCGCAACTGAGCTCTCCTATCGCGCCACGTGTTTCTGCCTCCTGCCCCACCGCTACAGGCTGGCTTATTGTTCCGCGCGCCCCCCGTGTGTTTCATTATCCAGCGTTTTCCACAGCGACTGGGAATTTTCCGTTGCACGCGCAGCAGCTCGTGCGATCGCAGCGTGAATAGATAAAAATCGTAAATCTGAATCGGGACTCGTTAGCATCGTGAAAGTTCATCCGAGCTCCAGTGGGATGGCTCGTGTATCTTGATTCGAGAACAAATCTCCATTGTCGGTTTCAAGAGCGCACAGACCCGTCCAATCCCCGTGTTTACACACGCACGAAAATGCAAATAGTTCGGAGCTCGGGGTTCACGGGCGACGAGAGTAATAGTAATGGCAGTTCGCGGTGAGATATAGTTTTGCACACGAATCCGAGAATGATGAAAGAAGTTTGTTCGAGTTGAGTGTGAAAAGTGCTTTCGACTTCGGGCAACAGTGTATGTATATATATATATGAGTACAATAGGTTTCTCCTGGGAGTGGAAGCCACCAGAAACAAATGAAGAACTTTCTCCGTGGAGCAGTTTTTTCTCGTTCGGAAAAACTTTTCTTTTCGAAAGACTGTTGAACCCATACTGGATTGATTCATGCGGCACGAGTCTGCAGCGGACCGATTCGCTCGCGCACACATAGCTCGACCGGAATGAAGAGGAACAAGCGATTGATCCAGTCCACTGATCGGTCGATGCGCGATCATCTCGATTTCGTAACGGCCCAACACACACACGGTGGAAATGTCGATTCGATTTCCCGAATCGTTTGGCTGCGGGGTAGCCGCGACTCTTCGCGATAATTACAATCAAGTGGGAGCTTAATCCATTTATTCAACGTTATGTAAAGAGGGAAAGCCATGGCGGTTCATTTATATATATAGTTCCAAAGCGTGCTATCTTCCAAAGTACACAGTTTTTTCTCTGGTACCGTAATTTTGGATGTATACTTTTTCTTACTATGGAAATCACGTTGTATTGTCTGCGCATCCACGTATAATTAGATACGCATTTTATGTTCCGTCTGGTTGGTATCAAACGATGTACTGTGCAACAGGTGGCATTGATTTCAATTCAAGATCAACACGCTATATACACAAACAAGCCATAAAACTGTTTAACGAGTCTATACTGAATCGTACGTTTTTGGTCGGCGAAACAGGAGCGGTTCCGAAAGCAAAGGTGTAAGCCCGAGCTACGTAGAAGGCAATTCAGTACTTCACGTCGTTCGCATATAATTAATTGCCTCTCGGTAAAACGACTTTATATCCACGGGCGGAACTTGTTCTCGCGGGGGATTTGTCGCGCGGCGCGTGCTCGAACCGCACCGGCCGTACGGCAATTTCTAATTTCTACACCAGCCAGGCAGATTCGGAGTGTCGAGTGTCGACCAGCTACACAGACTAGAGAGGACAGCATCCTATACCACGAATCAACAATACACTCGGGCGATTTGCATACACGATGATTTTCCAAGCTGGAGCTGGCGTAGGGGGCCGCCGGTGCGTGTGAGGAAAAACGAGACGAGCTCGGCGTTCCCACGCGCGCGCAGGGGCATTTTCGTTGGCGATGCGTGGCGGCGCATCCGGCCCCGTGTGTAGGTAATATATATGAGCGAGCGCGCATATAATTGGACCGCGAGAGAAAAGCGTACGTTGTAGGGTACGTATATACCTATACGCGCGAGCGGGTGTTTTTTGCCGCGCGTTCGGCTAGTGGAGCGCGGGCGATTTCTCGATTGGTGCGCGAGTCGTGTGCGGTGAAACGGCTGAAAGTGGGATGCGCTCGCGTGTGTGTATAGTGTACAGCTTGCCGATCGCAAAGGCTACTCACCGCGAACTTGTCCTTGTAGAAAATCGAGCTGGTCGACATGTCGTCGTCGGCTGGGGCGGAGCCTTGGGGGGGGGGGGGGCCCGGCTCGACAGGTGCGCGTGTGAATCACATGATGGTCTCGCTGCCGCTGCAGTCACATTATAACCCGCCGCGGTGGTACTTGCGCCGGTATACGTAGGGGGCCGTGTGTACACTGTAGGTAGAGGCGCGGGGACGCCACGCTGGCGCGCGATGCCGTGTTATTGGCGGTCCGCGTCGATCTGCGTGTGTCCAGTTAGCCGGAGCCCGCTCGAGCCTCCGCGACGGGCCCCACTCCGCTCGCGCGGCTCTCTGACCTACAATCGCTCGAGCTCAGCGCTCCCCGCGCACGTCCGCGACTCTCCGCGACTCTCCACGAAGCAGTGTGTACCTGGCGCTCTCGCGCAGACATCCTCGCGGCGACTGGAAAATCCAGCCACCTCCGAGCTGCCTCGCCCGAAATCACCAAGACTCTTTTTTTTCTTCTTGTCCTCCGCAGCCTATACTGCTATTCCAATGCGTTCTCTCCCCCGATGTGTCTGTAATGCGACTTTTCTTCTTTTTTTTCTTTCTTTCTTTTTTTAGAAAGTTATAATTGCCCGGCAATTACGCGCTCGCGTGTTGCCATCATCCGCGCGCGACTCGTTTACGATAATTCAAAATAAATCTCGTGCGCGTATTTTCCAGCACCGCGCAATTATGTAAGATTCGGGAATTTCACGTGGCGTCTGTCGTTATGAGAATTGAGATTTTCCATATGGGGTCGAAACTCGCGTGAGATATATCGGAGATTTTGTTTTTCAGGTTTGCAATAACTTTGCCGCTGTTCACTAGTTATAGCGTATACAACCGAGCTACACTTGTCCATATAACTTTCATGAATTTTTAAGCGTTCACTTTACTTCAAATGACCATAGTATACTATAAATCTAAAATAGTATGAAAGAAATGTTACTAATGTGTGGTTGGATAATTAGTATTTTTATCAGTTATGCTATTTCTACTTTTTAAATTTTAAAGAGTAAGGTTTCTGCGGATGATACGGCAACATCTAGGGTTTCCAATTTCTTAATATCTTTGGACGGTAAAATTTTTCACGCGACTCATTCAAGTTAATATCTTTTTCTTTATGCAAGTAAAAAATGACATACACAGGTAAAACACCAACTTTGAGAAACTTTATCGTAAACATGGGACAAAACCAGGTATTGAAAATGTGCCAGGGCATGAAATCGAAGTAATGCTGGTGGAGTTTTTGTTCCAACGCGATAAATTAATTTGCCTTGTGTTAAAATCACATCAACATTTTTCCCTGATTCTGCTGGCAAAAAGACCCTCTTGAGAGCAGGCATTGTATATTAAATACGATAGGGAATGGCCGTTTTACCTGCCTCGCTCCAGAAACGTATGAAATATTATGTTAGGACAAAAACTCCACCATTTAGAGGTACATAGAAGTAGATATGAGAGATTTTGAAATTTTGCTGAGAAGAAATATTTTTGCTATATGAATAAGAACAAATTGCTTGTTACACTTTCAAATCAGCTACAATTGAAATGACTTTTTGCGCTCTGTCGTATCTCAATAGGTAGTACAAGAATCTTGTATCACAAGTCCAGCCCAATGCGTTTTACTTTATAAAAAAAAGTGGGTGGCTGTTTTGTCGTCTACCTAGCCGTATCACCTCAAAAGAAATCAAAAAGTTTATGAATGTAAAACGTACACGAATACGAACAAAACCAAGTTCACAGTTTCAAATTCTAATGCGATCATACAAAAAATTCAATTATCATCAATATGTAAGGTAGGTGTACCCAATATGCGCCAGGACCCAATATGCGCCACCCTTCGTATTTCATATATACGCGCGTCTAGAGCATCGCCGCGGCACAGGATCTTGTCGGCAATACTAAATAATGAAGAAAGAAAACATTTTCACCGATCGGAAACCCTTACACCAACTTGTTAGAGCTCGTTTTCTCCATTTTTTCGCCATTTTTCATTCTCGATCTAATTTCGCTCAGGTAAGTGCGAATTTTTTTAATACCCTTAAACTGGGTCAAAAAAATCGAGCGACATATCATTCGATTCCTTGACATCCCATCTACATCATCCAATTATTTTTTTCTTTGTATGACCTTTTTATCAATCGTTTCAATAGCTCTTCGTTATTTTTATCAAGTGTACCCAATATGCCCACCCCTATTTTCTTGCTCTAGAAGCTACAATCAACCCATTGATGGTAAATATCCGCCAAACATGGTGGAAAGAGAATTTAGTTCAAGCTCTGAAGCTGGTCAAAAAAGGTGAGATATCGCAGAGGATGGCTTCGACTATATATAAGATACCTCGTCGAACATTTCAACGATATGTCAAACAAAACATATCCGAAAAAAGCAAAATGAGTCGACCATATGCGTTAACGACAGTACAGAACGAAGAATTATGTAGTCGAATTAAACGCTTAGCAGATATTGGCTATCCTATAACGAGAAAAATCTTGAGGTTATGCGTTTATAAGTACTGTCTAGGAAAAAACATCAGACAGAATTTTTCTACCGTCGTGACAATAGCTAGCCCCAAGTAGGCTCGGACATTTTTTAAATTGAACTCTTCCATTTCAGTGAGAACATCTCAATTATATTTAAAATTACACAAATAAGGATGTTCATCAATTTGAGAGATTAATATTGGAATTAGATGTTGCATAAGTTAATTTTGTTGATTCAAAAACAACGGTTTTTCATGAATTTTAACTGAAAACTTGATTTGATTTAGGTTGTTAGAAGTTCATATAATCTATTTACTATGGTTTAATCAAAGACAAAATGTATTTTCCAATAAAATTATATCAGAAATATAATTTTTTGTTTGTATTTTATCCATTTCAGACATGCTTCATGCTTCAAACTGGATGAAAAGAAGTATTTTCAGGGTGGCGCCATATTGGGTACACTAAAAATTTTTTCTCGAAATTTTTTTTTTTTTTTAAACCGCAGTATCTTAGCGTAGAACTGTTCAAATCGAGAAAAACTTAGCTTATTCTGTAGGTATTGAGTAGACCTTTCATTTGACACCAATTATGTTAGAAAATATTCATTTGACGCGGCGTAGTGACCTTTCTCGCTTAGGTGGCGCATATTGGGTACAGGTACCTTATTACGGATAACTGGTCGATCAATTTGAATATTATACTGCAATCGTACCATATATGCTCGCCCCGTCTTGGCCTGTCTGTCAATCAATAACGATTTCATGTCTAAAAAGGTATTTATTTCTTATTGTGGTTCACATATATATCTATACCAAAAATCCGAGCTTGACGTTAGGCTACGAATAGCAGTATCTGACTAATGCAGCACAGAACCGTCCCACCTTAAAGTCAGCGAAGCATGGTTAAACCGGATGCCTCTCATCACTGATAATATTTATTTCCAGGTATAGACACGAGACCAAACCGAGTCGAAGTAACTAGGTCATCATCGGAGTCCCCCGAGACCAATTAATAGTGTAAAATTGAATTGCACCATGTAAAAATACAGGCCGATTGCAATGCCGGGCATGTCAATAGCATACAACACGATTTGGCACATTCAAACCGCACGAAGTGAAAATAAATTTTACACTGGATGCTAGCTGGGCATTTGTATGGAAAAATCAGACGTCGCTCTTTCCTAATCATAACCGCAAACTGACCCGAATCACAACGTTGAAAGAAAAAAAAAGTCTTCGGCTCAAAACTACTTAATCTCATTTCGAGCGGATTAAAGATTTTTCCAATGCGTGTACACACGATACGCGCCGTCAACGTGGTGTCTCGTATCTCGGATTAATTATCACTCACAGTGAAATAATCAGCCGGTAATGTATAAGATATCCTGCATATTTAACAATCTTTTCGAAAGAACACCGGGCAATTAGTGCTTCCACGCGCTTTTCCTCTCTATCCCCGACACGAGATATACGCGTATATATATCCGAACGGATTCTTGGCTCTGATGCAATGCTTGTCATACGTGCGCGCATACGCGAGTATACAGTTTGATTCTATCACTGGTTTCCGCTGCGCGGCATATCGTAAAAACTAAAGCTGAGCGTTCGAATCGTTCGCGGGACGAAACTCTTGGTCGTCGTTAATCGCGCGGTCGCGACGCGGTGTTTGCCAGAGCGCGGAGCTGCAGGGATATCCCGTTGAAAAATGTCAATTAAGCCGGTACAGCAGCTGGCTGGCCGCACAAGGGCAAGGCAAACACTTGTTCTCGCGCGCGATGCTCCTCCTGCTGCATACTCGTAGGCACGAGAGACCGTATTGTCATACGCGCGCCGGTGCAGTGTATACCAGATGTATACGAGCTGCGCCGACGGGCATTTCCTTATATACTCTCATGCGAGAGCGGCCCGACGGGCGCTCCTTTTACGTCGAGCCGCGGTACCCGGCTGGCGCGCGCGCACGAGCTGACGCCCTGGCAAAGCACGTGGGACGATTTGAATATTTGAATATAACTGCGGCTCGTCGTCGGATGAAAATGCGTGGATCATCTCGCGGCTCCATCGCGTGTATGCTCCGGTGCGATTGTTGTCGACTTGGAAAATGCCAACGTGGAGTTTGTAGGACACGCTTTTGGAGTTTACAAGTGATCTCTCGAGTGTTTTCCATGCGTAACTACATTTCTCTCACCTGCAGGGCGGGACGTGGAAATTTACGCGTGTTTCACATAACGTATAGATCGATATACTTTCGACTTGAAACCTTATGGTAAAATAACAGTGTGTAAAGACGAATGAGTGGAACTGCAGTTCATTCCTCATGTAATCAAAGTGAATTTTCAATTTTGTTCCGTGATTATTGTTATGCCAATGATTTGCTGCGATTTTTATATAAAAATTTTTGCTATCAAAACTCATGGATAACTGAAGTGAAACTTCACTTTGATTACGTGACAAATTAACTGAATTCCACTCGATCATTTATCCACCTTCATACAGTGATTTTTCTCCCCCACATACGTGTTGTGTTCTATCGCTATGAGAAAAAAACTGCACACAAGTTTCGCTTACTCGGTTCGGATAGTAAATGTTATGAATTTCAACCATAATATAGGTAGGCACCAAAAAGGAAACGGCCGCTCTGGGACTTTAACGAACGAAGAACTTTGACGACCAATCATACTGCGTGCGTACGAATCGGTGCTTTCCGGTTAAAGCATATCATAAAATCTTTTTGGATTGCGCACATTCTATATGTTACGTGGAGAATAAATTAATCAACTCCATCATCTTCATCAGATATAAATACGACGTCCTTGTCTTTGTCATGAAATGTAAGGATATATTTATGCTTATTTTTTTCTCGTTCTATGGTGGAACTACTATCTTGTCGTAACTACTCTGTTTTTGCGATATTTTGTTAAATGACGCAGTAGTTATCCAAGATCGTCGAGAATAATATGGTATTCTTACATAGGGCCACAGAAGAGTTTCAAACCATTATAAAAAGTCAATATATAGTGGAAAGTGTACTTCTCACTCCTGTACAAATTTTTTTTCCAATCGCGCTGACTCATACGGTCGTAGCTCGCGTGCATGGTATGCGAGTATTTGCCGCAATGAGTTTCGGTACACAATAAAAGGGCGGCCATCGGGATTCTTCCTTTGCCGCGCGGCCGCTTCGCGAAGCTGTACAATATACCTATATACACATATACGCAGCGGAAGCATACTTCCGTCCTATGTGACCACCATGTGTGTATAAGCACGTATTATTCCTTTGCGTGCCTCCTATGTGTGACGATAAATCCAGTGGGTTGACAATGCATGGACCCTCTAACGCAGCGTTTTATTCATTTTAACATCATTCATCTCTTTATTAAGTAATATATTCACGACAATAGGCCCGTGCGTCCACAAAAATTCATTTTTCCAATATTATTGCGCAAAAAACTTGAATCGCTACTATCTTAAAATTTCACTGTGAAAAAACAGCGCACGATAGTGAAAAACCAGTGTGTGAAGGTGGATGAGTACTTGAGTGGAACTGCTTTTAATCTTCCATGTAGTCATATCCATGAGTTTTGATAGCAACAATTTTCACACCCATTAAGTCCGATGACAAATTTCACCTTACATCCAGGGAATATTGGCTTTGTCTAAAATGCGCGAATTTAATGTAAAAATTATCGCTATCAAAACTCATGGATGGTTAAAGTGAAAATGCACTTTGATTACGTGAAAAATTAATTGTAATTACACTCAAGTACTCATCCACCTTTACACAGTGATTTTTCATTTTCACACAGCAGTTTTTCACTGTAAGGTTTTAAGAGAGTATGCACGAATCTTCCATGCTAAAAACTGTTGATTGATTATAATTAGTGGAGTTATTCTCTATTGTTCGAAGAGCTCGTTTTGTTTTTCAATCTTAATTCTAGTCTACCATTTGAAACATCTCTATTAAATATTGTGCTATTTTCGTATCAAGGGCATAAAGTAAAACTTTTTACCACGTTTATATCTAAAAGTAATCGACGCGAATACCCTATTTCTCGATTTGACAAAAATCAACAATGGTTATACAGTGAGTTGACATATGATGTTTCTATCGTAACAAACATCAATAAATTCATCAAAATAGGATTGAAAACATTGTTTGACTTATCGACTTGACGTGAAATATCCCACTTGTGTGAAAGTCTATATAGGAATTTGTGATTATTAAGAAAATGTTATTTGCAACTTGTGCACAACTCCACGTATTCAATTATCATTTTTAATGAATCACAAATTCCAATACACTTGTTTGGTAGATTTATATGTTATTTTCAGTCTCGGGGCTATTGTTTCCCGAGGTATTTAAGTTGACTGAAGACATTTTCATAAGAAAATAAACATCCATTTATTTTAAAAACAGATCAAAACAATCGCTCTACATCGAAATCTTTGTAAAAATCTGTTATGCATATAGTTATTATTACGTAAATCAAATCTCTTTAGTAGATATAATCTGAATAAGTGAATTACAAGAATTCAAAGTTCCCGCCCCGGCAAGTCGAATCTGTCGCGCGATTGATCGTAAACACCATCAGGACATATACGGCATACCGCTGCAGGCAATCAAGCATATACACATATTTGCACAATATAGTTTTCAGTGTAAAGCAAGTGTATATAGTTATCGGCTGATTTACGACGGATGTAAATTTAGTCACTATACTTGATATATTTACTTGTCATTGTTATTGTAATTGATAACAATAAGATTTTTAATGTCAAATAGTTAATACTCTGCCAACATATACGTTTCTCATACATATCTAAGTAGGTTAGTCAATGTTTAAAAAAAACAATGTTATTGGCTATAAAATACGGATTTTCTCAAGAAAATTGTATCTAGACAGTATGAAATTATTAAAAATTATCTCAGTGTAAAGGCAGCTGATAAGAACATAGACAAAAACAAACTACTTAGTGATATGTTTGGCGTACCACAAGTAAACAACATATCATTGGAGTAATGCTTGTACAACCAAAATTTGTAACTTCTCTGAGAAAGGATTCTGATGAAGATCTGCGTATTGAGAAGTGGATAAAGCATGAACCTGGAATGAAGGCCCAAAACAATCGAGTATTAAATCATTCTGATAATATTCTCTGCTGATAGACTTTCTCTAAACTGAGTGATTTTTTCAGATTCCAAGTAAAAGTAATAATTTGAACGGGGCAGTGAAGAATACTGCAAATTATGATGATTCGCCTGATATTATAGAAATAAGTATAATAAAGTCAGGATCAAAAGTTAGTTGATAAGACTACTATTTATTATGCTTTCATTTAACTTGGTCTGGTTGAGATTTAAGAAAAATTTATTCCATAAATTAAAATTCCAATGTATTTCTTACATCTTTTAGGATAATCTACTGACAACCAAGATTCAGAAAGCAAAATCTAGTGAAACTTCAAACCTCGCACACTCTGCTCTAGATGGAGTTCAAAATGTTTTTAAAACACAAAAAGCTGTTCGACATTCACTCCCAATAAAAAGCAGTGAAATCAAACCAATAGCTAAGATGCCCATTAAAAGTGTAGTAAAGACCATATATTCTTTACCTAGCTTCTCAAATGAAAATATGAACGTTAAACGCTTGAACAATCCATTACCTGATAAAAACAAAGTTAGTCCAGAAATACAAAATGTTGCAAAACATTCCTTGCCTATAAAGTGTACTGAAATTAGATCAATAAACAAGAAAGTTTCGGAAAGAGATGTTGATAAGAAAGTTGATTCTTATCTTAAAAATTCTTCCAGTGAATCTGTAAATATAAAACGCTTTAATAATTCATTGAATGAAGTTGAAGGGAGTGTTTCTAAAATTCAAAAAATTGTAAGGCATTCTCTACCAATACAAAATAGTGAGCTGCATCCTAGAATATTTACAATGCCAAAGAGCACAAAAAATGTAACAATAACTGTTCAAAAAGCATCAAAAAAAGATCGAGTAGTTTCACAAACAGGTAAGATAACTGGAATTAATCCAAAAATGAAAGAATTTATATTGAATCAATGTAAAGTTCTTTTGATTATATGTAGGATGGTAGTTACTTATTTTAAATACATGTTATGATATTATATTTTACTGAGTGTACATGAATTAATCAAAGTTCTGTTTGAAATAGGTGCAAAAATAACAAAAGGTGACCCAGATGATGTGGATTCTTTGAGAAATTTATTATGCAAAGAGAAAGATTCTGATGTATTCACAAGTCTCCTTGATAATTATCGCTATCTCATCACTCCAAAATCTTGGTCAGTTACTGAGTACATTAGTGAAGAAAAAGATCGCTACATAGTATTTTCCAATTCTCAAGTGATAAAAGAAAATGATGTCTTGATATCTGTGATAAAGAAAAGCCTCATAATTGACAAAGAGGCAACAATGAATTATTCTGTTCATGGACTTCCCATTGATATCAAAGGTACCATTCTCCCAAAAACGTTGGACAACACCAAGAAATTATTAAGTATTCTACATATTTTTGATAAAATGCAAGTGTGCAGTGGTCTTGGAAGTGAAATAGATTTTAAACAAACAGACATTTTCCTCAAAGACAGTAGTCGTTTTTGGCGACATAAAGATTGTAAGATAGTTTTAATTAAAGCAACACAATGCTCTATTTGTACAGAAACAAAAAAATTCTTTTCGAATCGGAACATAATTCGTAAATAAAATGTAAAAATTCATAGGCAAACTGACCAATATTTGCACATATATTGTTATTCTTATTTTTTTACTACAAATTTCGTCTACAGACCTAGCGTAGTATGCCATTATAAATTATAAATATGTCGTTTCAATAAACAAAGTTTTTCTTAAGTATTAAGATTCAAATGAAAATCGCAGTTATCATCCTATCCCAATATAAAAATATGAATGTGACGAGAAAATATTACCCAAATAATTTTATTGTATTTAATTTAAATAAAGCACAAATCAAACCTCTAAAATTTGAGTTAGCAAGTGAGGTCAACTTAATTTAGCTTTTCTCATTCTCGAATGAAAGAATTTTATAAAAATATGTTCGTAAGAATTAAAATAAAGAAAAATGTATAAAAATAAAGTACATAAATAGATAAGCGTAGCTTGTCTAAATATTGTTTTCAAATTTTAATTACTCTTATTAAATATTAGAATATATTGAGATTTGTTGGTAAATACATAAACTCTTAGTAGTTTAATGTGTTGATTCACATTGCAATGCTTCAACGTTCTAGAAATTTTCTCTTCCTCAGATTTTCCATATTTTTATTCATTAAAGTTATATATCTCATGTAGAGCCCATGCCATAGTAAAATCGGATTCATTTCAATATTTAAATTGCAACATTATCAAGTAAAAGTACAAAATTGATAATGTTTCTTATTCTTAGTGTCTTTGATCCGCTAAAATGTTTCATTAGAGGATATTCAATTATCTTTCTCAGAATATATTTTTTAACTAACAATGTCTTTTTGACTCATTATTCTTTGAGACGAGTATTATACCAAATTTTCGTATAAATTGAATTGTAATATTTCTATATAAATATTTACACATGTTGATTTCTTATTTTATGTATGCTAGAATATAAATAAATGAAAATCTTTGGTAGCTGCATAAATATCTTGCCTCTATATCGATATCGATCACAGCCGATTTATATAGAGCATACATTCATAGAATGCTTATGGGGCGCATTAAGACAAATAAGCGCGTACGGTCATTGTCACGGGTTTGCGACAAACGGCGCAAGTCGTCATTCCAGGAGCGCACTTAATGCACGCAACCAGATGACCACACGGCAAAAATACAATTCCAAGTTCTTCGTCGTAACAAAATTTGCAAACGCGCCCTTCATCTATTGGATTTTTATCGTTGATATTATTGGGTGAAGCGCTGCTATTACTTTTCATTGTAGATCCTGGTACGGATTCTTGTTGGTGATTAATACTTGGGACAGATTCGTGATCTGACTTTGCTGCATTTTCATTGAATTGCGATTGCGATTGCGATTGCGATTCGGTTTTTTCGCTACACAGAAGTGTTAAATTCTCAACTTTCTTTATGCAACTAGGAAGGTTCATTTTCATAGTTTCCTAGAATAGTATGAATCTAAGTAAAAAGGTGAATATTGAAGAAAGCAAGACAATAAACGAGACTTACCTCATTCGACAAGGGTGAGGAGTGTCTTCCAGTGACACTATTGATGAATTCTTGGCCTCTGACCAATCTAACGTAAGCGCAAGTGGAGAACCACTTGGCATGCTGCATCCAAGGGTCGTCAGTGGGTTCCCAGTTCTTGAGCCCACCTCCACAATGATAGCACGTGGTCTGATCGCCAATGCCTTTGTAGTAGAAACCGGCGTCGGCCAGCTGTTCCTTTGTCTGGGCACTGCCAGTGGGCCACTCTTCGAAAGACTTAAGCCTCGCCTCGTAGCTGGCGTAGTCGGGGAAGTCGGGCCTCTTGGCGACGCCTATGCCGAGGGTGGCAAGCCTCGCTGCGGAGGGTAGCAGCTCAGGTTGATGGTGTACGTCGGCTTCGGCGGACAGCCGGTACTCGAGACCGTAGCGGCCGCACAAGTCATTGCTGCGCGGAGGGACGCTGGCCGGGTCGACGCCAATGGGCACGTTGCCACAGGGCAGCTTGCGCACGAAGCGGCAGCGGCCAGCCCAGCGTTGGTGCTCCACCATCGGATCGTCCCCTTCCTCCCAGCGGCGGATCTCGATCGAGCATTCAAAGCAGCGCACTTGGTCCACATGGCCCGAGTAGTAAAAGCCAGCGGCCGCGAGCTGCGACGGAGTGACACACGTTGATGGCCACCCCTCGAAACTCCGCAGTCTCGTCTCTTCGAATCTGTTGACGAATTTTTAGATTTAGAAAAGATTTCAAATGATATTCAAGACTCAACTTATCATCCATAATACAGATATTTTGTAATAATAGAAAATACATATATATATTTGTAAACAACGTAGTAGAATTAATTCCTTGTACGCATTTTATATTTATTTATAATATTTGAACATTCTCTTAGGAGATATGAAACTCAATATAAACTGGTTAGAGAAAAAAATACACAAAAAGAAAGTTAAGAATATAATGAATAATTACCTATATTCTGCAGAACCAGGGTCATCTAATTCATTATCATTATTCTGTGAAGGTGTTGGCACTCTTATTTCGTATGGTTTAAATTTGAGATGAGAAAGAACATTATCCCAGCGTTCTATTAAGTTTGCCATCTTTTGCTCAGAAGTCTATTCAACTTTAAAAGTTTGTCGCTTTGGAACCAACTGTAATTTGAAGTGTCTTCGTAAGTTCATGATCTCTGACAAAGTTGATAAGATAGAAGGTATTTGAGTTTCAAATTCTTGACCCTCAAGATATGATATTCCAGATAAGATAAAGGTGGATTGTTATAAATGAATTTTGAAAATGGAAACAGATCATTTAGAATTAACAAGTTTGTACACAATTTCAAAGCAGTTAATAATTCAGTGGACCTACATTTTTGTAGAAAACTACAGAAGATTCTTTTTCAATTAAGTTACTTGCCAAAACATATTTGTATATATTTATAATCCACTGATGTCTTTTATTCGTGTACTTTGTGAGTGAGCATCACTCTTTCCTTCTCTCGGTTTTTCTTTCAATACTTATTGATAATAATGATCTATCTTTGTTCTGAAAATACCCACTATTGCATTCCATATGTTTTCAAGAATAACAAGGAAATGAAATTAGTTGAATTTATTTTGTTAAAAAGGTACGTTAAATTTTCTTTTGTCAATCATTATTTGTTATTTGTTATTCAGGCAGTGCGCTCACGGACGATTGAAAACACTCGATCGATTTCCATAGGTCATACGATGATTAAATTTCAACTCACCTCGAAATCTAAATATATGGCATCTAACCTAAAATATGAGTTTTCGTCGAGAATGCAGCAGTCTTCTTTACTTTGATGCTCATCTTGAAAAGCCTATACAGAGTCCGAGTTACTTTTCGATCTCCCTAAACTGGGAAATAAGAGAAACCATGTAGCCCAACTAAAGAGAGATAGGTGAATCAACAATACGAGCGATAAAACACGCGCAAACAAAGTGTATAGAGGAGACTGGAGGAGACTATACTTACACTGACGCACACACGAGCGCACGAATCACATCACCGCTGGCGGCTGGCCGCTGGCGGGGATTGCGAAGCGAACGACACACAATGGAGGTGACTCTCTCAACTCGATTCTTCCATGGGATTTCTGTATGGACGAATTGCCGTTGGGGCACGGCATCAACGGAAACAACGCGTCCGTACGGAATATTTGGAGCGTATAGCGCGATAAAAAGACGCGAAGCGAAGCCGACCGAGGGGAGGGAGGAGAAAGCAATATGTTTGATCAGCGTCGCGACGTTTGGGTCGCAATTGGTCGGATCGGAACCATTGTTCCAGACGAAATTAATTATTTTGAAATACCGGTTAGGTGTGTATATGTATGTATCGATCGTGTGTGAGTGTACTAGTGTGTGTGGGTGTGTATCATACCGATAATTTTTTCCGCTTCCGTTGATACACACCCACGAGTCGAATGATAAGTATCGCGTAACTTAGCGCAAGAAACGCGACTGGTATATATAAGCGATTTTTTTCGAGTTGAAAAAGTGAAAATTGACCTTCAATCCTGCGCTGACGAAAGTTTATAGTAAAATCAACTATATAAATTTACTATGACTATAGTTCTATTTTGATTCAACTATATGTAATATAGTGAAATTAACTAATAGAAACGATTGCTATTTACCAATGATACTAAATTTGAATAAATATTACTATTGGATATTCATAGTATTGTCCTCCAACTTCATAGTAACTTAATTTTCATAGTACAATATCTGTTGTATGCAAAGCACTAATGGCATGTATTCAGCAGTATGAGTATATCATAATTAGAGCGAAAGCGTTATATTTTTAATCGAGTTGTATTAGAGTACTACACATAAGCGAGAATATGTGTAGGAAATGAAAAAGGATTCTTGAAAAATAACTCTGGACAGTAATAAATTACCCAATTTATTAGTTCCGCTTTTCATTCTTATTGGGTCATTTTTCATGTAATAAAAAAGATTTTTATACAAAAACTGCAAAACATAAAACAAAAAAGGTACTTTGGCACTCGATTAACTTTTTTCTATTCTGATTATATTTATGTAAGAACATTTGGCACTTCAACTAGAATTATAGCGAAATATGTATGTATTAAAAATCCATTGTATAGTAATTTCACTGAGCTGATTTCACTAATAAAAAATATATATATTTTTTTTCGTTTAATTGTTTATACCCATTTTGGATCACTTTAGAGATCTACCTCGGGTTACGAATACCAGTACAAAATAAATTCTATTTATAGTGTTAGTATGTTGGGCTCGGATATTAGAGATGAAAGCGGTATTTTCCATGCTCCCGACATTTTGAGCATTGAAAAGAGCTGTTTGCCTTCCCGAACGCTTACAGATTGTTCGAATTAGCCATGTTCTTGAAGTTAAACAGTTAAAATTTACAAAAGTTGTTATAAGAGGATCAAAACAAGCCAAAAACTTCTACTGCCAGTGCGTCTCAAACCAAAATGATCACCTTCCTATACTATAGCGTAGATGTTTTCGTTTCTTTTAAATAATTACAAAAAAGTTGCTCCTCCTCAGATATACATTTTCAAGTTTTTCTATTGCAATTTGAATTTTTCGCATTTTCTGTGCGAATTTGAGTTACTTGATTTATGTCCGTAGACTTTACCTATTTTTATGATTTTTCTCAAAAAGCTTTCGGAAAAAAGATTAGATCGTTGATCATAGACCGCTGCTCGCTCATCAGTTGTCTTACCAATCACACCAACAATCGAATAGTAATGATAAATTTGGCACTTTGCACCTTCCAATCGAATCCACAGCTCATGAATTTTATTTAAAACTGATTACAAACACCATGGGAAACGTTGCAGTATCATAGGCTAGATTTAGTCATAAGTAGAGTTGAGTGATTCTATACTTTGTATATATTTGTTAGTATATAACTAGTAGAATAGTTAGTATAGTCCATACACGCGGACACCTTCCATAGTAGAATGCTTTTCTTGGTATGGCAAATCTGATGGAATCATAAGAAATAACGAACGAAAATACAGCAGTATCCTGAAAGCCAGTTTCTTTTAACGAAGTTGTTTTAACGGAGCCGTTTTAACCGATTATTTTTCAGTATAAAATCATACACAAAATCACGTTTTCATCACTTGTATCGAGAAGTTGATCATTAAACCTTATTTCTCTACACTCGTAATAAAAAATACTGTTCGATATTACGGTAAGAGATGATTCTAGGCTCGCGGATTATTCCAGCCTAGCTTCGCTGTCGGTAAACCTGAAACGTGCCAAGAATTCGTATTTTGCTCTTGTGACGGGATAAAATACTATTTCCTCACTTTAGAACGTTAATAGTTCCACTGAAACGGAACTGGACAAAAAGTATATCAATACTCCCTATTCATAAAAGGACGTATCTCCGCGGGGTCAGAATAATTAGGACGCATCGCTGGGGCTGTGCAAACTAATGTTGTAGCTCGGCGAATCGCGAAATGAGGAAGTATCTCAGCGGCTTAAAATTAACTCACGCAGTTCACATATAAAGATAAAATCCAGTCACGAGTCACTCAGTCGTATTTTAATCTGCTAAAACACTCACTCGTAACTCAACTATTGAGTACCTCACACATTTCACTGCTTGTTCTTTAATGACATCCATAATAAGCACTGCAGCACACTGTCGATAATGAGCATGACTCGACCGGGGCAATTCCATTTTCTTCTCAACACCCATACAATAATGCAACGAGTTTTAAGAATTAGTAATTAGTAAATTATTAATTATCAAATTCTATTTACAATAATTTACATCTTCGTTTATTACAAGTGCATCATAAAATTTTGCAATCGTCTTCACCTGTAGCAGATGTCGCATTTCGTGAAAATCGAATATGCTTAATAATCCACGAGAATAATGCTTTTTCGTCCCAGCGGGAGCAAAGTAGTCAATGTTTCTCCCTGGCGTTCGCAAAGAATGGCACTTTTCTCTCACTGGAGACGAAAAATAGCATATGCACCTCGCTCATCTAGGCTTCGCAGAAGTTTTTCGTGCGAAAATCGCCTAACCTCGCTCAGGTGCATTGTATACTATTGGAGCAGAGCTCCAACAAATCTTTTATTTTCCGGATTTCTGGAATGCCGATGACAGAGAGTTAAACTCTCTTAAATTGCTTGAGTGAAGAACAATAATGGTACTGGGACAAAATACTTTTTTCAATGTAGTCCACATTTAAACACACTGGTACTCAAAAACCACCGAGAGAACTCGTACGCAGATAACACATAAGACATATGGATTGTGAATTGATTGGATGACACGACTAATTTACTTTGCAGCATCATCCGAGTATTGCTGACCCTGTTTACTCACAATAGATCTCGAGCTGGGAGCTCACCTCAACAAAAACCAGTTCAAATCTCTAATTTTTAACAACTGAAATACGATATTATTTCGCAATTCTACGACATTATTTTGCGCTCGTGCGAAATACGTCCTCATATATGAATAGGGAATATCGATATACAAACCAAACTTACGTATTTTTATCCGCTCTATCTGATGAATTCATCAGGTTTATAAATGATGTATTTTGAACATCATTTTATGTCATAGCCATATAAAACGCGTCATTACCATAATCTCTCTACATTAAAAGCCAAACCACCGCCGCCGCCGTAAGAAGTTTTGCCCCCTTTTTAGCCCCCCTTTTCAGGTTTTTTTTTTCAGCCCTCCTATTTAGCCCCTCTTTTCATCGGGGAGTCCCCATCAAATTGCCCAGGCACTGTTTTGCCCGCCAATCAAAAACGGGTCACGTGCTTTTTGCCCGCCAATGAGGGCATACCAGGTCAATCAGCTATTGGAACTTGATCGATAAAGAAGTTTCATATTTTTTCCAAATAACCCAAATAACCCAAAAATCCATGTTCTGCAACTTCAATTAAATCAATATTTTGCAGAGAGCTTTCAAAACTCTTTAGGACATTTTGATATTCTCCTTCGGTCATAACGCGATGATGATTTCAATTAAAACTGCCTTACCGACCTTATCGATCTTACCCCTACATACGTCTCAGCTCATTGGCGGGCAAAAAGCACGTGACCCGTTTTTGATTGGCGGGCAAAACAGTGCCTGGGCAATTTGATAAGGTCCGAGCTCTCCTTTTTAGACCCTTTCGTGGACCCCCTCTATAATCCCACTTTTTGACTCCCCTCTGTGGTTCCCTTTTTTGACCCCCTATTTGGCCTCTGTTTCAGAGAATTTGAATCAAGTGATAATTCAATAGTCTTGTGACTTATGTTTGGGTGACGAGATGAATGCAATACCAGCAAGACTTCACAAATATTTTCTAATCTGAATTTAGAACAGAAAAAGACTGAAATTTCAGAAAGACTGATATTCCATTGGATTGTCCCTCTAATATCGTATCTCACATAATATCAAATGCCGGTTCATCATAGAGATACAAAAAATTTGAAAAAAATTCAGGGAACGTGATGGGATTCCCTAGAATGTATCAAGAAACTTTCAGACAAATCGAATTTTCCAATGTTTGATCGACAGAGAAACACCCAGATAAATTTATTAATTACAGTTAGAACTTGGAAAAAACGAAGCATTACTTAACGGCTTATATTTTTGGCCATGAATACATTTATCTTAATTAGCCGATTCGTTGACAAGTTTTTGGTGAAACGCGCGCGTGTGAGGTGTCGAGTGCATTGACATCCCGCATTTGCTCAAGCTAAATCTGTGGAGTAGGAAAACCCTGTGGGAAAAAACCTACTCCGGGACAAGAATATTCGAGATGTTCGAATTCGGTATTTTTGTCACATATCCTGCACGGACACTGATACCGAGATCAAACCCATCCCGCCAATATGTCGGTTCAAAATTGCAATTATGTGAGGGTTATTGATTAGTACATGTATAATATCAAGGCAAACGAACAAAAGAAGATAATTGATTAAAACTGGTAAAGTACCACAATGTAAGTGGTTAAAGCTCCTAGAATCTGTAACAAGAAACGCTGAATTATTTTAATATCAAATCATATTGTAAGTCAAACTAATCAGTCACTTACGGGCATCAATATTGATTGATCCAGATGGAACAAGTCGTAAGTATACAGTGAATCTTATGCGCTCAAAAAGCAAATAGTACGAGAATCGGTTTAACTGCAAAAATTGAATAATTCATCAATGAATTTATCTAATAGAGAATTACAAATGAATGATATTTTAGTCAAGACAACCTTGTACTCTGCTCCTTGATGATCAATATACATTAAGCATCTATGTACGAGTGGTCCAGTTTTCTTGCTCTGAAATAGTTTAAGACCGACATTTTCAATGAATATAGATACTACTGATTCATCTGAACGAGATTTTACGGCTCATACCTGGAACACGGTATTCTCGACAGATGTGCACAGGATTAAGAATAAAGAAAAATACAGAATAATTCGAGCAATGGCCAAAATGAGTATTATATCTATTTCATCTCGTAAAATAGGTCCAATGACGTATTTGTATGAAGTGAATACTAATACTATAAAAGTGCACGGTACACAAACCAACATCGATTCAGAATAAAAATCCGAAATATCCTTTGACAATTTAGCAAGTGATTCGTACGAGAGGATAATCTTCTCTATTTTAACCGCAGCCTTCCATCGTTAATATGTGATAGCACCCGTCCGTTTCCAGAAAGTTCTTGCAAATCATGATTTATGGATCCGAAGAATTGATTCAGCAATTCTACAATCATACTGTACTGGATGAATACGTTGCAGATTATGAAGTCAGACGTTATTACAGCGAATATAAATATGTTCACTTCTATTGGTTTGGGTAAAAATACTATGATCGTGTTAATGTACAGAACGATGTTGAATATCAGAACAAATACAATAATCTTCAGAATAAGACTTTTCTCATTAATTTTACGGTTGAATAATTCTTTGTGTTCATAAATTCTTCGTGCTATTTCTATAGCAGTTCGCTGTCGAAGGGAAAATATTACTAATACATAGATTGCAGTGATAATTTTGCAGAAATCGTTTAGATTCTTGATCTTTTCTTTGAAACTTCGGCTCAGCAAAGGTACTTTACTAAAAATGTAAGTGAAACTAATATAATACGAAACGCTTATCAGGCTCATTAGAAATATATTGTAACAGATGCAACTCTTGGATCCCAAAAAGGTCAAAAGTGGAATCCCATTTCTATATTTATTTTTCATTTTCATTGTTGCGATGCCCGCGATTTTAAAGAAGTAGAATAAATTCTCCATTGACAATAACTTTTGCATAGCAGTTTGATATGAATATCAAATATTTTTTTGCCGACTGAATTCAGAAAGGAAACATGAAAATAACTGATCTAGAATGAAAACAAAAACTTTATACGAAGCATTATAGAGTAATCTTTTTGATCTAACGATTTTCGCATGTAGGGCAAATGAGCTAAACATCGTTCATATGTAGACAGAAATTTAATGATCAAATGTTAGTCATAATGCCGAGAAAATCGATATTCTAAATTGATTGAATCGAGATTAAAAAGTATTCACTTTTCTACGATTTCAGGGGGTTAGTTCACCTTGGAGGCTAAAAAATGATGTCGTTTGCAGTAATTTATTCCTTTGCCACTTTACGAGAAATTGAAATGAAATTCTGAGAATTTATTAGACATGTCTCCGGTAGATGTGAGCCGAGTTTGGTGTTTAGCACCATCGGTTGTTTATTTTCATGGCAACCGTTACTAACGTGTTTTTGATAAGTTCCCACTTAAGGGGTAATATACCTTTGTGACTTTTTTTCCAATTTTTTTCATTGGCTTAAACACTCCATAAACTACCTAAGAATGATATAAAAAGTCGATCAAGTGGGGGAAGAAGTTCTAAGTGCCTCAAAAAATTTATTCTCTGAACAGAGTCGTATAGTATTAGTACAGTACTCAAAACTTTGAACGCGTTTATCTCGAAACCGTCTTTTTTGGCATTAGCCTACCAATAGCGCCGTCAATTTTTAACCGATTCACTTCAAATTTTAACTGTAGCCTGGAAACATGATTTTTAAGTGAATGTCGTACGATTTTTTTGATATTTTGATTTTTACCGATTTTATGGCCGATTTTCGATCGATTTTTTTGCGAAAAAAAAGAAAAAAAATTCAAATTGACGCCATTTGGCCCCAAATTCGAATTTCGAAAAAATGGCCCTCCGTTCACTGAGTTTTTTATTTTACTTCAAAACCCCGTTCGATTTTTTCTTCTAGAGTCAAAATTGTGACCTGTAGCGGTAGGCTAGTGAAGAAAAAGTAGAAAATTTTTTTCTCCTTTGACGAGCTGGTACGCCGCCATTTTGTATTTTTTAGAAAAAATAAAGTGTGTTTTTTGTAGTTAGAAAGTAGTACTTTGATATGCAACAAACCCCATATTCCTTGGATTTTTCCTGCGCTTATGGTAAGTGTTTGAAAATGACCTCGAAATCGGAGGTCACAAAGGTATATTACCCCTTAACTCACGATAAATGCTCATTGGGGCTCGTATATTTATGGGAATCTATAAGAATCAAAAAGATTATTTCCCGTGGAAACCATTGTTGATGTCTCTAGCAACCGTTGTTTATATCCCTTGCAACCGTAACTAGGGAATGGGAAAAGTCAGTTGGAGGTCCATTTTGCTTTCTCAAAGAGAAAGCTTTGTAATGGGGCAAAAATCGACCCACCGATTCAGACCTCGGGACCTCGATTTTCGTAATCTACGGGTCGAAAAACATGGAAATCCAAAAGTGTGTGTGTGTGTGTGTGTGTGTGTGTGTGTGTGTGTGTGTGTGTGTGTGTGTGTGTGTGTGTGTGTGTGTGTGTGTGTGTGTGTGTGTGTGTGTGTGTGTGTGTGTGTGTGTGTGTGTGTGTGTGTGTGTGTGTGTGTGTGTGTGTGTGTGTGTGTGTGTGTGTGTGTGTGTGTGTGTGTGTGTGTGTGTGTGTGTGTATGTATGTGTGTAACGTTTTTTTTCGTCCCGATAACTCTCGAAGAAATGGTCCGATCTTCTTGAAATTTTGCACACAGGTTAGTCGCGGCAAAATCTCGGCCGAGTTCAATTTTCAGCAACATCCGTTGTTTATTTCTCTAGCAACCGTTGCTAAGGTGTAAAATTTTTCGTTTCTTTTGTCTAGGATAACTTTCGAAGGAATCGTCCGATCTTGCTGAAATTTCGCACACCGGTTAGTTGTGACAAGATCTATCACGAGTTCAATTTTCAGCAAAATCCGTTGGTTATTTCCTTAGCAACCGTTTCTAACGTATTTTCTCGCAAATCCTTATGAGTGCTCATTGGAGCAAGCCGGAAAATCAGTTTTAAGTCACACTCGATGGCCAAGGACACTGAATTGTTCTATTTTCTTCATAGCAACCGTTGTTTACTTCCCTAGCAACCGTTAGGAAGGTTGGAAATTAATAATTTAAGACCTATTTTCATCATTTTCGACGGCAAAGAACAAAAATCTTCCCAATTAGCTCCTTAGCAACCGTTGTTTACCGTCCTAGCAACCGTTGCTAAGGGGAAAAAAATTCATGCAAGTGTCATTTCCAGTATTTTCAACGTGCTATAGAGAAAATTGGGAAAATTTGGTGTCTTTTGCCGTCGAAAATGATCAAAATGAGTCTTCAAGTGTGCTAAATACGGACTTAAGGGCAGTGCGGATCGATTTTGACCGCCATTTAACCGTATGACAGTCACAAGATGAACTGATCGAAAAAATTATGCAGGTCCAAATGTCTCGCATCGTGTAGAACCTAGAACAGTTTGCTTTGTTGCATTTGATCAAATAATAAGAGAGCCCGGTCAGACATCAACACTCGCAACATAGTTTGGTCAATTGAAAAAGAACGACACTTTACACAGTCACAAAAATACGAATTGAATTGATTAAATAATTTTTTTGTAATTTTTGAAAAATAGATGATAGTATCGACGCCAGTGGAAAGGTGAAAATACAGGTTTGGGACGCGTTTGTGGGTGATGTTGAAGCCTCTTTGAGAAAGCATACTGCTAAGGCACTTGGCAGCGGTTTTATATTTCCATAGCATTCGCTTCTAAGTGGATGAAGAAGATTAATGCAAGTTGAGGTTCAATGGCAATACTTTGAGAAAGCATACTGCTGAGGCACTTGGTAACGGTTTTTCATATACATATAAATGCTAAATGATATTATCGATTTGATAGATTTTACTTAAATTGATTCTGTTTTTCTTATTTGTGTGAATGTTAATATTTATCTGACAAACATAAGAACGATACGTTTTGAGAAAACGACGAATAAATTCGGGCTTGGTGGACTATCCCAAAGTGATATTGCGAGAAAAAAAATTTTTTTAATTATCACTTTGGGATAGTCCACCAAGCCCGAATTTATTCGTCGTTTGAAATATGTGGACGTTAAAAAAAAAATAATTATTTGATACGTTTTGAGGGCACGACCAAATCCTTTTTGCCAGATTCTGTCAAAATCTAATTGTTGGTTTTAAAATTGCACATAATGAAAATGAAATAGAAGTTGAATGAAATATGATAATAGGTTTTTAAAAATGCGAATATCGTGAATGAATCGATAAGTAACGGAAAAGATCATCGTATGTGAATGATAGGAACATAATTTGAAACGCACAAATGTAGATAGCGCGTAGCGCGTCTGAATGTAGTTAGTCTAGTCTAAAAATTTGTTACGTGCATTACATGAATAGTTTCGAAAACAATAGATGATAAATTTCTACATGATAAACATTTTAAACAAATCATCACGGAGTGCATGGCTTCATTGGCTTTGACCAAAAATTTTGCTTATGCTGCTGCATCATTCAAATTTTTTTGTGAGCTATTATTAATTGAATCTATACAAAACTCGAATAAAAATATAATCGTTTTGATAGATATAATTAGTGAAAACAAAGAAGCTCAGGTATGTATGATTGATATGAGTAACGACGATCCTGAGCAAATAATCACTTCTACGATGAAGAAAGTAGTGTCGTTTATAGAAATTCTTTGTATTTCGAATAGTATGATATAATCTGTTCAAATATTCAAGATATTTTGAACAATAAAAATATCCAGACTCTGGCACAGATTTTGAGTTAAGTGAAGACAATGAAGAATCGGACAAAATAAAAAATTCACTTGATTTGGATCTTACTGGTAACATCACGAATCACAAATGCATATATTAGAAGCTCAAACAAAGTATTGAAAGAACTTGTTTTTGAAAATACATCGACGACTGATATAATGATCAAACATATAGTGCGATTGATTATATTTTCAGTAGTCTCTAAGAGGTATAGACGTTCTATTCGACTCTCGTAATCAACAGTTTTGCTTGTGGAGAAGAAAAAATCCGGCACTATCAATATTTTACTTTTCATTGCGATTTATCTGCTTTTTATTCGAATAATTCATATTATGGAGTGGTTCCGGAGTAGCCAATCAGGATGAAGAATTTTCGTGTCAAACAGTTTTTTTCATTTTTGCATATATAACAAGATTATCTGGGCTCCCAAAAACTGAGAAGAAGGCCCAATTTTGTTAATTTCAGATTTTGAGTGCATGTAATAACTTCCACATGCATGTATATAAGAACGGGAAGAAGAATGCTCTGGAAGAATTGAAAGGAAATTGCTCTGGTGACGGATATCAATTAATTTGTCCTAACTTAATCACAAACGAAATTTTGACTACGCCAACTTGACTTGGAACATCCCATATACTTAGCCACCATTCTGCTTTCTGGCAATGAATATCCAGGTTTATCAACCGATAAACGATATGAAAATGACATCACCAGAACTACATCTTGTCACGAAAATTTTTTATTTTTTGATTTAACATTATTGATTTCTGACAACGTTTTATCCCCGATCTAAGCTTCTGGTAATAATTTTACGCGATTTCTACAGTTAAATACTGTAAAGACACGAAATTCAGTACTGCAGTCAATCATTTTATATTGATTACTAAATAACGTGTTTGACCGCCCGCTCACGATATTCCATTGGATTGTCCCTCTAATATCGTATCTCACATAATATCAAATGCCGGTTCATCATAGAGATACAAAAAATTTGAAAAAAAATTCAGGGAACGTGATGGGATTCCCTAGAATGTATCAAGAAACTTTCAGACAAATCGAATTTTCCAATGTTTGATCGACAGAGAAACACCCAGATAAATTTATTAATTACAGTTAGAACTTGGAAAAAAAAAACGAAGCATTACTTAACGGCTTATATTTTTGGCCATGAATACATTTATCTTAATTAGCCGATTCGTTGACAAGTTTTTGGTGAAACGCGCGCGTGTGAGGTGTCGAGTGCATTGACATCCCGCATTTGCCCAAGCTAAAACTGTGGAGTAGGAAAACCCTGAAACACGGTGGCTCTGTGCTCGACTGTGCTGGACTGCGCTATAAGACTACAGACCAAGCTGCTCTGACTGCAGTCGCAAGTCGCGAGCGGTTAGAAACAACAAGTTACAAGACGCAGTTCACAGTTGGTCATTTTCATCTTCGTCTCTCGCTATTGGCTTGTAGTTTACTTTCAATAAACTGGCTAGCCACAATCATATGCAATGCTCACGGTGGAGCGTGTTTTTATTTTCGCTTTCCATATAAAACTGGCCCTTCAGAGGTGCATGCCGGGAATTAAACCCCCACGCTCTGGGCGAGAGTCCAGAAGTCTTTTCCACGAATAAAGCTATACCGGCGCGCGGCGACTCATTCATCAGAACCGTTTGTTGTTCGATATTTCCAACCTGCACTTGGAAAAAAAAAACGTTCTCTCAAGATTGCTATAACAATTCAACTGTAGTAAATCCTATCAATTGAATAATAAAGTATTGTTATAGCATGCGTACATTGTTTTAATCTACAATGGAGAAATAAGGTAAACTCTACCGAAAGCTCATGTTTCCGCGAAGCTTTGGTCTTAGAATAGCTTGTTTATATCGATAATGAGAATTTATCTTCATGTGGGAACTGCATTACTTAATTTTAATGCATTAGCTAATTTTAAACCGCTGAGATACTTTCTTACTTCGCAATTCTCTGAGCTACGATATTATTTTGAAGTACCACAATGTAAGTGGTTAAAGCTCCTAGAATCTGTAACAAGAAACGCTGAATTATTTTAATATCAAATCATATTGTAAGTCAAACTAATCAGTCACTTACGGGCATCAATATTGATTGATCCAGATGGAACAAGTCGTAAGTATACAGTGAATCTTATGCGCTCAAAAAGCAAATAGTACGAGAATCGGTTTAACTGCAAAAATTGAATAATTCATCAATGAATTTATCTAATAGAGAATTACAAATGAATGATATTTTAGTCAAGACAACCTTGTACTCTGCTCCTTGATGATCAATATACATTAAGCATCTATGTACGAGTGGTCCAGTTTTCTTGCTCTGAAATAGTTTAAGACCGACATTTTCAATGAATACAGATACTACTGATTCATCTGAACGAGATTTTACGGCTCATACCTGGAACACGGTATTCTCGACAGATGTGCACAGGATTAAGAATAAAGAAAAATACAGAATAATTCGAGCAATGGCCAAAATGAGTATTATATCTATTTCATCTCGTAAAATAGGTCCAATGACGTATTTGTATGAACTGAATAGTAATACTATAAAATTGCACGGTACACAAGCCAACATCAATTCAGAATAAAAATCCGAAATATCCTTTGACAATTTAGCAAGTGATTCATACGAGAGGATAATAAATAAATATAAATTCTCCATTGACAATAACTTTTGCATGGCAGTTTGATATGAATATCAAATATTTTTTTTGCCGACTGAATCCAGAAAGGAAACATGAAAATAACTGATCTAGAATGAAAACAAAAACTTTATACGAAGCATTATGGAGTAATCTTTTTGATTTAACGATTTTTGCATGTAGGGCAAATGAGCTAAAACATCGTTCATAAGCAGAATGAAATTTAATGATCAAATGTTAGCCTTAATGCCGAGAAAATCGATATTCTGAATGGATTGAATCGAGATTAAAAAGATTTCACTTTTTCTACGAATTTAAGGGGTTAGTTCACCTTGGACGGCTGCAGAAAAATGAGAAATACGATTTCACGCACTAGTAACATAAAATATCGTATCCAACTGGTGCGTTCATTTTCAATCACTCGTAAGAACGTGTAACACTTTTGGCCGGCTACGCCGGACACTCGTGGACATGTCCGCACATGTGTCTTCGCAATTTTACGCGCTAGTTGCATAGTAGTATACTCTGTTATTGGCCGTGGGCTCCTTTTAGGACGCCTGATTTGCCACAATTCATACATGTAATGCTCGTGGAGCGTGTTTTTTTTTGTCCCTATAGTTGCAATGCGTCTTTTTTCAGGTAGGTTTCGCGGACCAGCGAATCACGCTGTGAACTTTTCAATGCACTCGAAAAAACCAGAGGTGCACGCCGGGAATTGGACGGTTCGATTCGACCCCTCATGGACGGGAGAGTCAAAAGTCTTATCCACGGAGCCACTTATCAGCGCTCTAATGTTAACTTTAATCGATTATTCATTTTACTTATGAAGATTGCGATATGTATATAACGAATAAACGCCTATCGTAAAGAACGAACACGTATGAATTGAAAATGGAAGAACAGAATAGTGTTTCCATTTTTAGCTGTCTTTCTCGCTTTCTTCGCATTTTTGAGAAAATGGACAGAATTGTGATTAAAAAATCTTATTTTTTGAACAAAATTATTTTATTATAATTTAATATTATCTGTATTATGAGTATATTAATAGTAAATCATATATACTTATAATTCACCAAGATATTGCTGTATGTATTTTCTACTTTTGATATCAATAGAAGTTTCCTTGTCGTTTTTGTATTGGGTTACTGTATAGTAAATCTAAATTGAAAATCAAACTCACGCTCATTATACCGCGATTGGTGGATTCAAATTTTGCTATATTGTATACATACACAACAAGCTGACTTCTTTTGGCCGATTCAATATGTGTTTACTCGGTTATCCCCGAGTCTATTGCTTCGTCGGCCGCCTTCCAAAAGTGAAAACCCACACGGACTATGGAGTATTTGGGCGAGACTGAAAGTGCAACAAATCATCCAAACATGAACTGCAGGTATTTACGAACGCACATTATTAGTCTTGATCGATCATATGCTTCAGTCCAGACATTTGCTTGGTGGGTTGTATATGGATATATATATATATATATACATTTTCTCTAGCTCCTCTTATTATCTTGATATTTGTACGTATATGTGATTCGCGTAAATCCATCTCTTCGTGCCTATTTATATCCGTATTCAAACTCACTTTGACTTGGCATACGTTTTTTGAGGTAACATAATATTTTTCGAGAAAACATCGTTGGTCTTTGCCGAATGCTCGAGTGACTCTATATATGTATATGAGTCAGGTAATCGAATGTTCACCTGGGTGTTGCAGCAGCAGCAGCAGTAGCAGCGAATTGTCGCAGTCGCAAGACGCGGATGACGAGCAGACGCACGAGTCGTCGGTGACGATGCTGTTGATGAGGTCGAGCAAGGAGGAGCAGCCGACCAGGCGCAGGAAGGACTCGCTGCGTACGGACGACTCTTCCCCCGCGGACTCGGCGCAACCGGACGTGCATCAGAGTTGCTTCAGCCCACAAAGGGCCAATTTATTCGTTCGCAACGATCTCGTCGTCGACCTCGGCACGCTGGATCGACGAGCCATCTTTCTCATCGATTCGCAATAAATCAATTGCCCATCCACGTCGCGGTAGATCCACTCAATATTGACAATCACACACCCAATCTTTTTGATTTGATATACGTTTTTCGAGGTTGCCAATTGAATCGTCCTTTCCCCGGAATGTAAAAAGTTCATTCGCGACCTTTTGAGAATTGACAATTGAAAGATTTTAAACTTGGCAAATTTAAACCAACAGGTTATCAATCACAGTTATGGGAAACACTAAAACTTGTATCCAAAAGTGCTCAAAAAGTGACGGTTATATCTATTAATTCTGTACAATTCTTCATTAATTTGCGTTCGAGTAATTCTCATGAAAAACTAAGGATTGCGACGGTCTGAATCGATAAAATGTATGAACAATACAAGTAATCCTGGTTTCATCAATTAAACAGTATTTGCGTTCGCTAGAGCGTTCGCATAATTGAGAACATATATATGAGTTTATAGTCCTTGAAGTCCAAGAAAAAAAATCCGTGAAATGTATGTCCCTTTTTCGTTGTGATATTGGAATGCGTATTATTTGAAGCCCCGAGATGGCTGTATCCTTTGTTAGGTGTCGATATCAGAATATAATAAAATAAGTTCGGCACGCTAAGAAAAATCTGGCTATGAAAATTTACCAATCCAACTTAGCATAGGAAAACCTAGTAGTTGTTACTACATTTTATAACACAGAGTACTGTATTTTTAGTAAAGGTTAAAATTACGGATAGTAAAATTTGCTAATGTCGTTTTACGTTCTAGAGATATATATCAGTTAAAAAACACCTCATTTTCAGAAAAATACCTTACCGATAGTCTTAGGCATATTTCAGAATTCAGTTTGCCAATTGGTTGTTTCCATTTTATGGAACATTTGTAGTGCTAAATTTCTAAATTGTTTCCATGTAATGATGATCTTTGTTTTCGGGGTACCTCGAAAATTATGAATAAAGTATATACTAGAGATTGATTAAACATACTAATATATTAATTGAAATTATCAAAATTTATGAAGTAAACGGATCTATGAAACTATAATATACATATATGAGTATTACCGTAACTGAGAATTTTATGTAAAATTAACTTTGGTCAATAGTGTGCGTACGAACAAAAAATGTCTAGAGGACCAATTTAAATTGAATGAATCATAATAATAAGGTAGGTATATATTTAATGTGCGACACCTTTTATATCTCGTATAGAGCAGCGCCGCGGCACAGAGTCTTGTTGGCAATACAGAATAATGAGGAAAGGAAACATTTTGATCGTTTTCGAATCCTTACATCAACTTCTTTCACCTCATTTTCTCTCCATTTTTGCCTAGGCTTGTGAAATTTTTCAATACTCTCAGACTAGGCCAACAAAATCGAGCGATATAACATTCGATTCCTTAGCATTCTATCTACATCATCTAATTCTTATTTTCATCATGAACGTAATTTTTATCAACCGCTCAATAGCTCTTCGTTATTTTTGTCAAGTTAACCCATATGCGCCACTCCTCCAAATCATGGGTTATTGATTCTCCTCTCAATTTTACGTACCCCATGACAAAAAAAAAACATTTTTCGAAAATGCTGTTATTCAGCGTGGAAAAGTCGGAGCCAGGTGCGGCTTGGCTCATTTTGAAAGTATTTAGTAGACCTTTTCAGTTCATACCATCCAATTGGATTCCTACTGTAGAACTACAATTATAAACCGGATGAAAAACAGCATTCTCTGGGTGGTGTATATTGGATATATACACTCTTATTTTTTCCCGAAAAATATTTTTTTTTATAGTTTCGTTTCTCAGATTAGAAAAGTGCAAATTAAATGTGGCTTAGCTTATTTTGAAGGTATTGAGTAGACTTTTTATTTTGCTAAATTCGAAATAACGCAATATGAATACAATGAATCTAAAGAATCCAGCTAGAAAAGAAAAATTTGTTCGTACATACCACAAGACGTTTGATCGAACAGTGAAATTATGGATTAACTCCCTAATGGGGATAAGAGCATCTGAGGCTGAGTCAAAAGAGCATAATAATTATTATTCCAAGTGTCCTGCAGACAAACTCATGGAATGCATGATCAAACTTATATCGAGTCATGAACACACCCTGGAATCGAGAATATCGAGATCAAATATTTCCCATGCACGTGACGTAATATATTTTTGATACATAAGTGTCCCATATACTAGCAGAGGAACCATCTCTACAATGGAAACAAAGCGATGGAATATTTGAGTTTGAACGAGCTGAAATACATAGGAGTCCGTCTATGATGGATGGATTTAGAAACAACTCACTCCAATTCATGAATGGTCAATGTTTCGAGTTTTGTTACTATCAACATATTATACAGTAAAGGTATCGAAGAGTCTCGGATTTATGCAAACATTTTCTTTGGTTTTTTCGTGAACTTTGGCTACAATATTTTGTAAAGAAAAAAATAGCGCTGAATCAGTTTAAAGTCTGAGTAAAATCACAGTATGAAACTGTTGTAGTTGTTGGATTTACATTGAATAAATGAATTGATATAAAGTTCCGTTTACGATTCCCGATTAGGATACCTTTGAGAATACGTTAAAAAGAGCAAAGATGACTTTTCAGATTGTCGATATAAAAAAAGTTCCATAAAGAAGCATATCGACGTTGAGTTTTAAGTCGGAAGTGACGTCGGACATCGGTATATGCAATAGTGCAATATGAAATAACGTTGAAAAAGTTCTCGGAAGCTAGAGCTTGTTTATGAGGAGTGTGACGACTGAGCGAGGGCGAAAAAAAACAAGTGCTCTCAAAAGTATGTATGGTTGGCGCCGCGCGCGCACACATTGCGTAAAATCCGGCGTCCACGAGCTGGCGCTGCAGCGCAACGGGGGCTCTCCGTCCAGCGTATCGCAGTTCTGCTCTGCTGGTGCGTGCGCTGTGGTCTGCTGCTCGAGCCGTTTGTTTCGTTCGTTCTCGCCGAAGACGTGCATCAGTACAGCCGCAAAATGACGCAGGAAGGCCAGTGAGTATGGGGAACGTAAGGGAACAGCGCGCAGCCCGGGGCCGAGCTCGAGGCGGGCAGTGTCTGGTGTCGGGGTCGGGCCCGTCGGCCTCGGGGCCGCCGGGCCGGCGCGGGGCGGCCGCGCGACCCGAAGGGCCTGTGCAGCCATGTTGTGCGCGAGAACGCTCCTCTGGATTCTCGAATTTTCCGAGCCGTCGTCGAGTCTCGGGCCGAGTGACGGGGCTCGGCCGCGACGGCCAACTCGCCCGGAGGCTCGCGCGCCCGCCCGCCTCCTCCGCCTCCCCGCGACGCCGCCTCTCCTCGCCAATATGCAAAGCTCCTCGTGGTCGGCGGGCCGCACGCGGTGACTCGCGACTTTAGCGCGCGCGCGCGCGCGCGAGAGAGCCTCCTCGTGCTGTGCGGCGCGCAACGCGAATACTACTTACATATTCTCGGGCTTCCCCGAGGCTCTGCGCTTGGTAATTCGACCCGGCAACCGACGCTCCGCCCTAAGCCAGCGGCTCCGCGCGTTCCGTGGGTGTCGTCTTCCCCTCGCCGCTGTTGATCCGATCGGCTCCTCCGTGCATGGCTTTTTTGCAACGCTCGGTCTCTCGCATACTTACTCGCTCATTGCGCTCTCGTGTCTTTTTCACATTGGCATGGTGTGTCATTGGCCGAAACCGACACCTCTCTTCCAAGCAAATATGCTTTCAATCGCCGCTCTGGCTTGGACAAACGCTACCAATTGTATCCGTCAACTGCTATGTCAAATACTATGAAGTTTCGTAACTAATTAATCCGTTGGACGAAATTTTCATTATTCCTCTCAACCCCCAATTGATTCATAATACTTATTTCAGAGTAACACCACCTCCAGTGATGTGGGCTCAAAGAAGCAACATCCTCTTTGTTACAATTTGTTTAGAGGACTGCAAAGATCCAACCATCCGAGTTGAAGCAGACAAAGTGTACTTCAAGGGTATCGGTGGGACAGACAAGAAAGCTCACGAAGTCACCATAAATTTGTATCAAGAAATTGATCCGGAAAAGACGGTACAGAGTCCAAAAGGCAGGAACATTGAACTCGTACTGTTCAAAAAAGAAGTTGGACCCTTCTGGCCAAGACTTACAAAAGAAAACAAGAAGTTCCATTGGCTCAAGAGTGATTTCAACAAGTGGCAAGATGAAGATGAAAGTGACGAAGAGGGTGGTGGCGGCGGCAACATGGATCCTAACAGCCTGGGAGAGGTTCGTTATAAATTTTCATCTTTTTAGTCGTTGTTTTGATGCATAAAAACTAACCAAATTGTTCATCTATTTCAGATGATGCGACAAATGGGTGGTCTTGGAGGTGGTGGTCTTGGTGACGGCAAACCAAACTTTGATGATTTAGATATGGGCGAGGATGCAGATACACCAGACAGTGATGATGATGAGATGCCCGACTTGGAATGAACGAGTTACAAAAAATTTTAATACCAATGAATGAAATCAAGACCTACAAAAAAAATTGATTCATCGCAAGATTGCAAGTACATGTTAATCACGTACATGCCATTTATATTTCAATGGCAAATTATCTTTGCATACATGCTATGAACAAGTTGTCACCAGTAAGCAAACCCCCAAAATATGAAGCATGTTGATGAACTTACAGAATAAATTGGGTATTGGCGGTAAGCTTACTGAAAGGTCCCAATACAAAGGTCTACCCCTCATACCATTGTAATTTCCGTTAGCATTTAGTTTATAAACTAAGTTATACGATGAAGCAGCTTTTTTAATGATTAATTAAATGTGTAAAATCAACTCAATTGTTTTTCATTTATTTATCTTACAATTTGAAACCCTTTCTATGTTTGTGCACTACTTTTTATACTCGAAAAAATACAGTCTAATATAAATACTTAGAAAATTATTATAATGAATGTTGGAATGATATGTAATAAGTGATACATGAATATTTGTAAGAAAATTATTCATCCAACAATGCTGGATGCACCTCGAAGTGCCAAATATCCAGCTGTAATATCCATTGGTAAACTTCGTACTGTCATAAATTCATCTGCAGTAGCATAATACAGCTTAGTTTGTGGATCTGTATAGTGAGCCTGTAACATTATGCAATTCTCAATATTCGTTCATAATGAATCATAAGTGGATTTTATATAAAAAGAAAATTATCAATATTTGATTTTTCTGCTGACTGTTATACTTACTGGTAAGCCTGAGATATCAGAATATTTCTTTGCTGGTTTAAAACTAGGTGGTGCATTTATAGAACTGTCTGAAAATGTGAAACAAAATACAGCAATAAATAATATTTCAACTTTGTATATATTCATTTGATATATTTGACATCTTACAATGAATGGCTTCAGCAGGCCATGGAAGAGCTCGTTCTTGTGTTAGAACTTGTTTGAGAGAACGCCAAATTCTTTTTTTCCCAGAACTACTAATTGGTCGGAATTTTTGTTGAAATTCTGGATTTTTGAAGACAGGTAGTGGTTTTTTGTTTGGTTCATTAATTTCCTCATTTACCATTGCTGAAACAGAACTGGAAGTAAAATTGATTCATTTTCATTAGTTTGATAATTAAATCACATTTAACTACACATCATACTTTTAAATTGGTTTTTCATTAAATAAATGAATAGAAAATTTGAATGATCTAATTATTGATCCTGATCGGTTTGATGGAAATTGATTTCTTTGAGATGTAATGCAAAGATTACCAGCTTGATTTCCAAATATGCAATAAGAATGCTGTTCAGACTTCTGGTCGTATTTTTATAAATAAAATAAAGAAATTTGATTATGTTACTTTCATTAAATGTTTGATATGTAGTCATTTCATTATGCTTCATGTCTTAAAATTTCTTCTCAAACATGTATACTTCATACATGGCGAATATCATTTTCATTATTTAATTCATTTCATCTTATATTACCAAATCTTCATGTAAAGATCAATCAAATCATAAATATATTTCTATTTTACAAAAACTAATCACCCCCTGTATTGCGTTAATTCTTCAAAATAAACTGAATGAAAGGTTAGGAACACTTTTCAGAATACAACTCACATGAAATTATTTTGTGAAAATGTCACTACTTAAACGTTGCCACTATTGGTGTATCAAAGTTGAAAACCTTCAATCGTACATTCTAAAAACCACAACATTCGAAACTATGAAAAATGTCCTTAGCAAAACAAGAGAAGTTCAAAACCCGATAACAATAATAAATATATGTATATATTTCACTGTGTATGTGTTATAGGGAACGGTACTTCACTAGTCAAGCATCGGACGATTTCGCAAAAGTTTGAAAATTGGAACTTACTTCAATGACATGAAGTAAATTCCACTACAATTATCCAGGCTTAAGATCTTTCTATATTTTCATTGATTATTCTTCATGAAAGTAATAACGGGTGAATTTCACGATTCATTTACATATTGCATCTAAATTGCGGATTACGTGCTCCGAAACCGAAACACGTATATAGTGCCCGCATGTGGTGAATGGTGATGTATTTTGTGAGAATAAATTAATGAGTAAAAATGTATAAGTACTTAAGATGATATGAATTCATGTATCATCTAAGTGAATATGAGTACTGCCGAGTACTTCCATGTTTGCAAAAGCTCAGATAATCAATGAAAATGTACAGCATGTATAGATGTATTTCAATATTATGTAATTATATAGAGCGATATTTTATCTTTTTACACGAATCACACTCGATGAAAATCGAAGAAATGTTTTTCTATTTTCAATTCAAAAATTCACTGCAAATCCAGATCGGTTGCAGTGAAAGTGTAATAAAAAAAACATCGGATGAATACTATCAATACTTTGTCGACCTGAATATATATATACAGACAGCCAGCGCAGCTGTACCGTCCGAGAGACCAGTGCAGTCTGCGAGTGGGGGTCCCGCGTTCGTGGGAGGGGTTCGATATTAGCGAGCGAGACAAGTTGGTCGCGACTTGCGTCTCGCGATTCAGACCAGCCAGATTCACCTTTAGACGCGGGCTGAAGGTCGTGGAAGGTCGCAAGGGCAGCTAAAGAGCCGAGAAAAACTACCCACTCACTGTAACTACGTGATCCTTTCCCGAGATCTCGTTAATTTACCGACAGCACGGCCAGATTATCTATTATCGTGAGGCAACTTTCCAACTCGGCTAAAATGGCTCGAAAATTCTTCGTTGGTGGAAATTGGAAAATGAACGGTTCCAAGAAGGAGATAGACGAGATCGTTGCTTTTCTCAAAGCTGGTCCCCTCGACCCAAACGTTGGTTAGTACAGCAATATATTAGTACTCCAATCAAAACTTTTCGCATTTTTACTCATCGTTTTCATAATTATGACGTTGCCTGAAAGTTGGTTCATCATCAATAACATCGTGATTTTTTTTTAATCCATCTAATAATTTATAATACAACAATATCAACGAAATCTTTGATAACATTCCTGTGTAGTATTTTTATACAATTTTCAATTAGAATAGCATGTTGGTTTGCCAACTCTACAGGGAAGATCATTTACAGTGCCTGGTCCCTATTAAAACACTAATAGATTTGTTCTGCAAATTATTTTTAGTGAGATTGTTTCTATAAAAAAATAATTTCCAATTACTAATAAAAATAAAAACTTGAAAACTTCTGTTTCCAAGTAAATTCTGATAAAAGATAGTCAATATCTGTGCATATTAAGAAAAAGAAAAGAAAATATATAATCATTGTCTGTTTCAGAGGTCGTTGTTGGGTGTCCATCAATTTATCTACCATATGCAAAGAGTATTCTGCCAAGTAATGTTATTATCAGTGCACAAAATTGCTACAAAGTTCCAAAAGGAGCTTTTACTGGAGAGATTAGTCCTGCTATGCTTGTAGATAATGGCATTCCATATGTTATTATTGGTCATTCGGAAAGAAGAAATGTGTTTGGAGAATCAGATGAGTTGACTGCTGACAAAACTGCTCATGCATTGGAAGCCGGCCTAAAGGTATAATGTTCATGAGTCATTTTTTAATTGATTTATATTGTATGTTCTCTTCATTAATTGCCCTTGTTGCAGGTAATTGCTTGTATTGGAGAGAAGTTAGAGGAACGTGAGGCAGGAAAAACAGAAGAGGTAGTTTACAGGCAAACCAAGGCAATCGCTGATAAGATCAAATCCTGGGACAATGTTGTTGTTGCATATGAGCCAGTTTGGGCCATCGGTACTGGCAAAACTGCTACTCCCCAGCAAGCACAAGAAGTTCATGATAAACTCCGTGCTTGGTTTGCCAAGAATGTTAGTCCAGCAGTAGCTGAATCTGTAAGAATAATTTATGGAGGTTCAGTAACAGCAGATAATGCCAAAGATTTAGCCAAGGAGAAAGACATTGATGGTTTCCTTGTAGGAGGTGCTTCTCTGAAACCTGATTTTGTTAAAATCATTAATGCTAAGCAATGAAATACTACATCAATACAAGTTATTGTCCTATTATATGTACAGAAAAAGATAATACATTCTCTTAATTTAAGTTTCTGTCTGAGAATATACTTGAGAGATTTTCTCTCCATATAATTTTCATAAAAAAGTACATGCATGCAAAATGTTGGTGATGAAGAAATTAAGACACTGTTAATGATATTACAGTTTATTTTCTAACATTGTAAATGTTATAAAAATATGAACCAAAAATATAACAATAAAGATATTCTAAGAGCTACCTGAAACTTTAATTTAATTATTATAAAATTCAATCTTCATTTGATCAATCCTCTTGTGACAACTCCAGCTGGTTTTTCAACATTCTGTAATGCTCTTAGGCCATCTTGCTTACCCCTTGCCCATGCGATTTTAACAAGAGATTTAAAAGTAAATGGTTCCCAAACTGCTAGTTCTGCTAAGCTTTTACGATCGAGTTGAATCTCGCATCTTGATAATCCTTCTCTGAAAGTACTATAATTCAAACCATGCTCCTGGCATCCTGCATCAATCCTAGTTGTCCAAATCTAAAAATGAATGACGTTTACTTTATGGAAATATAATATTTTAGATATAGATAGTACCTCGTTAATTCTCTCTCTTTTGGCAACTCTTCCTTTGGTTGCAAATTGTAATGATCTATGAACAGCTCGGACTGCCATACTATAACAATTCCTAAATCGCCCTTTAAAATGCTGAAAAATAATTAATCTTAAAAAAATCACTCATTATTTACTTATTATCACACTCAACGTGACACTTACAATGAATAAATATTTTAAAATTCATATCATGAAAATATTTAACTTACAGCCGAAAGTCTAAAAATTTTTCTTTTACGCCAAAATTCATCTGGTCCTTTTGATCTTCCAAAAAGTGCTATCGTGTTGAATACCATTTTGATTCAATATTTCGGTAAACTAAAGAAAATTCAGAATTCTGATGATAGGCGTTTTATTCATTTATGTAGAATATAGAAATCAAAGGACATGTAATTCGTATAGGTTATGTTACCACAGTAGCTGAACGACGCATGCGTATTGCGGTCTTTCTGTTTTCGTCTGGGTCCGCCGTGTGTTGAGAGAGTTGAGTCCGCATGTTCGGCTGTGTTCGGCGTTCAGCCACGTTCAGCTGGGCGAGTACGAGTAGTAGTGCACGTGCACGTGTTGATAAACTTCAACTACACTAATATCTTTTATTTCTTGTCATCATATCATCATTATAACTGAAAATATGAGTAAAAGAAAAAGGTATGCGTTTTAATGGATTATGTTATGATGCGAACGTTCTTATACATTGATATGATTGACATTTTTTAATACAAAATTTTTTCACGCGTTTAATACAAATTCATTGAAGGAACTGAATCCGTTGAAAATTCCATGTTTGCATTCCTCTTCTAATATAATTTTATGCAACTCAATAAATTGTCTTTGGTTTTGAAATCTGTTTGACGAAAGTTGGATCCCTGTTCATACATGTTAGTAAAATTCTATTTTAATTATTAGGAATGTGGAAGATGGATCTTCTGATGGCGAAATGGAAAACATAGATATGGATGCTCTAGTTGATTCGGAAGAAGAATTCTCAGAAAATGAGAAGAAATTATTAGAAAAAGTCAGACAAAAACACAGGCCAGAAAATTTTGATAGTGAAGACGAAGTCATGGGATTCGATGAGGAAGAAGAGAATGACGATGATGATGACGATGATGCTGATGATATGGAAGAAAAAGATTCCATGGCATCAGATATTGAAGGCTTAGAAAATGATTTTGATTTACCCAATGAAAAGGCTTGGGGTAAAAAGAAAAGAGATTATTATTCAACTGACTATGTTGATGCTGACTATTCTTCGGTAAGTCAAAAAGACATAGCTGATGCTGAATTGGAGGAACAAGAAGCTAGAAATTTACAAAAACGATTAGCTGAGCAATTAGATGAAGCTGATTTTGGACTTGATTTGATTCTATCACAAGACGACGATCCTGAGCTAGATAAAGAAGGTGAACTTATCAAAACAGATCTAAGTAAATTGAGCAAGAGACAAAAACAAGAGCTTCTGGAAAAAGAGAGTCCAGAATTTATGCTTATAGTAAAAGATTTTGAAGGTATATTATATTTGACATCAATTTATCTTTTATTCATTTGAATCATCTGTGGGTACAAACTCTATTTCGTTGTCTTACAACTACTATTTTGTTGTCTTACAACTTTTGTTGCTCTCACATGTTTCTGATATATTTATGAAGTTTCAATACTAAATTCAAATAGAGGTTTGAAAATTAAAGCTTGAGAATGATAATTGATTTATGTCATTTCAAGTTCTTTGTGGATTTTTCTACAGCATTCTTATAGTCAAAGTCCCAGCAGAAGAGTAGTGCTAATTTGAATTCAATATTTTTTGTAATCTACAATCTTAGACTGAGTAACTTATTCTTAATAATTCTTTCAAAAATGTCACTAGTACCCTTTGGCCTCCAAATGCCAAACTTATTCTAAATTATAACTGATCATATGAAAGTATTTATTTATTGAACTGAGGACTAACAAATGATGAAATATTTTTTTTACAGATCGAGTCACAGAAGCAAAAACAATTTTAGCACCTTTTCTAGATCTAGTAGAAAAATCAAATTGTCAAAATTGTTTTGCAACTGACTTTGTAAAAGTAAAATATGATTTACTTCTTCATTACTGCACAAATATTGCTTTTTATTTGATGCTTAAAGCAAAAAGAGAACCAGTTGCTTCACATCCAGTAATCAAAAGATTGGCTCAGTATAGAAAATTACTGATTCAACTGGAAGAACGTCAAGGAAATCTGTTAAATCTAATTGACGAAATATTAGAAGCAAATGAAAATGGGCAACCATTATACAGTGTTGCAGATTCAATAGACATTAGTAAGAAAGTGAACATGAATACTAAGAGTAAAAAACCCAAGATTTCAGATAAGAAAAATAAAAATGAGTTTGTATTTGATGATGATGAAGACTCGATTCATTCTGAAAAATCAGGAGATGAACAAGATGAAGAAAATGATGACGAAACTGAAGGAGAAAAAAGAGCTATTACTTATCAAATTGCTAAAAACAAAGGTCTTACACCTTATAGAAAGAAAGAACTACGAAATCCAAGAGTTAAGCACAGGAACAAGTATAGAAAGGCTGTTATACGAAGGAGAGGAGCTGTGAGTTTGCTCACTTATTCTTTCATTTTTATCTCTATAATTCAATGGGGGATTCTACGGTTTCTCTGGGACCCCTTTTTTAAGGTGTTTTCTAATAGCAAATTTCATCAGGATTATGGAAAAAATAGTGAAAAAATTCCAATCGATGCGCAAGTTTGAGGAAAATTGAGTTTTCCGGCTCAATAATTATGTATGGGATGCCGTGATCTGAGACTGGATTCTCATACAATCGACCTCAGAGAGTCCGGGAAAAATAATGAAAAAATTCCAATACGCCCACGCTTTGAGATATCGAAGGTCGAAAATCGAAAAATGCAATCCACCTTGGGTTATTTGGGTTATTGTTTTAACATAAGATGGAATCATACATATAAATGCGATCCACTTGAAATTCTTTCAGTAATTAAGGTTTTTGTTTTGGGTTATTTGGGTTATTTGGGGTTATTTGGGTTATTGTTTTAACCGAAAATGAATTTACTCAGCTTTACCGAGATTATATCATAAAGAAATTCATTTTCGGTTAAAACAATAACCCAAATAACCCAAATAACCCAAAACCTTAATTACTGAAAGAATTTCAAGTGGATCGCATTTATATGTATGATTTCATCTTATGTTAAAACAATCACCCAAATAACCCAAGGTGGATTGCATTTTTCGATTTTCGACCTTCGATATCTCAAAGCGTGGGAGTGTTGGAATTTTTTCATTATTTTTCCCGGACTCTCTGAGGTCGATTGTATGAGAATCCATACTCAGATCACGGCATCCCATACATAATTATTGAGCCGGAAAACTCAATTTTCCTCAAACTTGCGCATCGATTGGAATTTTTTCCCTATTATTCCCACAATCCTGATGAAATTTGCTATTAGAAAACACCTTAAAAAAGGGGTCCCAGGGAAACCGTAGACTAGTCATTCAATGTTATCCTATACCAATGTATAATATATTTCTTGTTTTTACTAGGTTCGAGAAGTTAGGAAAGAAACAACCAAGTATGGAGGAGAAATTTCTGGTATCAAGGCTAGTGTTTCAAAGAGTATTAAGCTTAAATAGAATAATTTTAATGTACATAATTCATATTGAAGAATTCAAAGTGTTATTTTTATAAGATAATTGTTATTATAATAGCAAACAATAAGAAAAGACATTTGTACAATGAATAAATTTTTTATTAAGTGGAATATGTATGAAACAATGACTCCTAAATGCTAGCAGACTTTCAAAGAACTCAATTCAAGTAACAAGTATCTGTAAGACAGAATGAGCTGTACAGTCCCCATACGCGCTGACATTTAACTCAGATTTTTGCCATTAATAAAACATTTGCTTCATGACGTCAATCACAAAAATTAACCTATTTATAACTACAACTTCTTAGTCTTCTAATTTTGCCAAGATATCAGATTCACGAAACAAGTGAAATTCCTTGTTCTCTTCGAGTTCCACTTTGGTTCCACCATATTCTGGCAATAAAACAGTATCGCCAATTTTGATACTTGGTGGAATGTGCTCTCCTTTCTGAAAATTGTCATTTCAAAATTCCATTAATCACATAATTCAATTTCTTTGAAAAAAAAACAATAAGATCAAAGAATGTTATGATACATACATCGTTTCTAGATCCTGGTCCAATAGCTACTACAGTTCCTTTCAGAACTTTGCCTTGTGCTTTTTCTGGAATAACAATTCCACCTTTGGTTTTGGAGATGGCTTCAGCTCTTTGAATGAGTACTCTGTCAAACAGAGGGATGAGCCTTTTGACAGCAGCTGCAGCAGCCTAGAGTAAGAACATTTTCATGTAGGATAGAACAGCAATATACCAATTATACAAAATACTAACACTGTTAGATCCTAAAATAATTGATATTCATGTATTCTACACGAATAATTGCTTGCAAAGTGAAATCGAAACGAGTTCTCTAAGAAATAGATTCCAAAATTCGAGAGAAAATAAAAATTCATAAATTTACATCATGTTCCATGTGATCACAAGTCTTCAACCGATATATGAAAAAAAAAGAGAAAAACATGACATTAAAAACTTTAAAACAAGAAAACTGAGTCCTAAAAAATTACGTAATTAATCTTTTCGATGAAACGAAATTGAAGTCAAGGCTTGGCTCCAGTCGGCATCCCCGGGGGGAAGGGTCCCGAAAATTCGCACGGCAAAATCGTTAGAAATGTAATGTATCACGAATGAAAATTAAATAGAAACGATGAGAAAGAGGACGTGATTCTGTTGAAACTCACCATGATTTGTGTGTATAGTTTTCAATGAGTACGATAGAGAAAGCAGAGGAGCCGAGACCTCGTGTGCAGGCACTGCGCGTAACCTATAAAACCTCTGCCGGCAGAGTCCGACGACGATCTGGCTGGCCCTAGTCGCTCGCGCCTCTATCCTCTTCTCTCCTTCTCGAACTTTCCGCGCATGGACTCTCCCCCCATCGATTTGTCTCGACTCCCGATTACATAATCAGAGCCCGGCGAGAACAGATGTAACAATTCAATACTTGTACAGTGAATATAGCTGAAAACATTTGAAAAATTTATTCATTCAAGCTAGCGGTCAAGGGAAACTCGGGGGGTTGCTATGGGCCAGTGTTTTCCTCACTATTTCATTCATTAGGGGACGGATTGCAGCAGAACTTTCGCACGGATCGAGCGACCACGTGGTCGGATTCCGCTTGCCGCCCGGCGCGAGAACGGATGCATCACACAGCGCTCCTAAATTTAAATTCTATGACGTTTCGGGCAAAAAAATGAGCGGAACTTTGCGGGAGACGTGTTTTTTTCTTTCTTATTTTTCTCTCGACGCTCTTCGTTTATTCTTGTTCGACGGGGAAAAACAAGTGAAATGATTATATTTCTCTAGTCAAATGTGGCGTACATTTCACTCTCGCATCGCGCGAGAGAGGGAAGAGAAAATGTTATGATCTTTTGCAGGAGGGGAGATTAGACGTGTAAGTCGAGGGTTCCACGCGAGTTGTCGAGAAAAAGTAAGTGATAAGGCGCGTGGAATTCAGAGTCATGATTTTGTTGCTCTTTTAATTACATATTTCTGGAGAGCCGAGCCAATGGGCGAATATGTTAACGTTTTCACCATTCAACATTGTGCCCGTCTCTAATATATGGTATTAGCTAAATTTGGAAAAGAGCAATGTCAAGAGTGACGATGATTGGCACATGGGTGATAGGAGTTGCGTCATCGCGCGTATTGGTACTTTCTAGAAGCCGCCGGCTCTCGACGCCGGTCCGCAACTGAAATGAATGAAACAAAGGTTGGCAAGGGCCCTTACAAAAACACACGTGGCTCTCGTTAGACGAGGGCAACCGATTGCGACAATCAAGCCCTTGATGCGCGCGTGGTTTCTAGAATTTTCGGCGATGGGATCGCCGGGATAGCGTGGCGAGAGGGTGTGGGAAGGGGGAAGGGAAGAGCGTGCGCGCCGCGCTGCCGCCACGGCCCTGCACGGCGACCCATGTGATATCTCTTTCTCGACTCGTCGCGCCCGCCGCTCATTCCGCTCGCGCTCGTGCATCACGCGCAATCGTCGGTCTCTCCACATCGCTTTTCAGCGTAATATATACATAGTTCTGTCCTTGCTCAAGATTGAATAAGGTATGTCGTGAACCTATTGTTACATATTATTAGCGGCTCCTTCGCGCGCACCTCTCACGCAGAGAGCCGTGCAAATCCGTGTATACTCCGGATCGCCCGTCTTTTCTTCCGATCCCGGCCATCCATGTTCAAAAGTGCGTAGGCAGGATCAAATTAGAACTATCGTTGCCTAAAAATTCGCAACGTTTATTAAAGAGCTTCGAAACGGGTTGTTGTCAGCAGTTAAAATTGACCGGAGCTTGCCACGCGGTGCGGCTTTACATAACCACGACCGCCTTGCGCCGCCGCTGCTGCCGAATCGAATCAACCAACCTCGTATTGCTTCCCGTTTTCTTCGATAATAATTGTCTACCCTCGTTGATGGATTATTTCTGTCTAGCCTCTTCTTGACACGAATTATTCCATGACACTCGTTTTATATTCTTATCCATCCATTAATTATTGAAATAATTGCAATCACTGCCTTTAATTAATTGCTGATCCGTAATGAGTTGCGATGAATAAATAAATTATAAGTACATGTACCCATGTCATTCCAGATGTTCAGGCTACCCACAGTTCTTCGCAGTACTGCTCTGCGCCAGTTGCAGCTACAGTCCTGTGGTTATGCAAAAGATGTTCGTTTTGGAGCAGAAGTGCGGGCACTCATGCTTCAAGGTGTGGATATCTTAGCTGATGCTGTTGCGGTCACTATGGGTCCTAAGGGACGTAATGTTATCTTGGAACAGAGCTGGGGAAGTCCCAAGATCACCAAGGATGGTGTCACTGTTGCTAAGGGAGTTGAGCTCAAGGACAAGTTCCAGAACATTGGAGCCAAATTAGTGCAAGATGTTGCTAATAACACCAATGAGGAGGCTGGAGATGGAACTACCACAGCTACAGTTTTGGCTAGAGCCATTGCCAAAGAAGGTTTTGAAAAAATCAGCAAGGGAGCCAACCCTGTTGAGATCAGACGTGGTAAGTTGATTGGATTGTACTGAAGTAATGCTCACAAATCTCACTCTATGATGCTTGAGAGATAGAAATGCTTATGCCACAGTTTCCAAGGCAAATGAAGTTAGTGATGATTTTTTTTTTATGCAGGTGTTATGATGGCTGTGGATAAAATCAAAGAGGAACTGAAAACTCTGAGTAAGCCTGTTACCACCCCGGAAGAAATCGCTCAAGTTGCAACCATTTCTGCGAATGGTGACACAGCCATTGGCAACCTCATATCTGACGCAATGAAGCGAGTTGGAAAAGAAGGTGTTATCACTGTTAAAGATGGCAAAACTTTAAATGATGATTTGGAAGTCATTGAGGGAATGAAATTTGACCGTGGTTACATCTCTCCCTATTTTATCAACTCTTCTAAGGGAGCAAAAGTAGAGTTCCAAGATGCTCTGATTTTGTTCAGCGAGAAGAAAATCTCATCTGTCCAGAGTATTATCCCTGCTCTTGAGCTTGCTAACTCACAACGTAAGCCACTAGTCATTGTTGCTGAAGACATTGATGGTGAAGCATTATCTACCTTAGTAGTGAACCGCTTGAAGATAGGTCTCCAAGTGGCAGCTGTCAAGGCTCCTGGTTTTGGAGACAACAGAAAAGCAACTATGCAAGATATGGCAATCGCTACAGGAGGTATTGTCTTTGGAGATGATGCCAATCTAGTCAAAATTGAAGATGTTCAGGTATGTTCTGATAAAAATTGATGGAAAAAAATTTTTCGTGAAATTAAATGACTGTTGACATTTCAGCCTTCCGATCTGGGACAAGTTGGAGAAGTCCTCATCACCAAGGATGACACGTTGTTCCTTAAAGGAAAAGGAAAGAAAACTGACATTGATAGGAGAGCAGACCAACTCAGAGACCAAATTGAAGATACAACTTCTGAATATGAAAAAGAAAAACTGCAAGAGCGATTGGCTAGGCTTGCTTCTGGAGTAGCAGTTTTGAGGGTTGGTGGAAGTAGCGAAGTTGAAGTAAATGAGAAAAAAGACCGTGTTCATGATGCACTCAATGCTACGCGTGCTGCTGTGGAAGAGGGTATTGTTCCCGGAGGTAAGTTTCTGAAAAATTCTGCATGATTGAAGAAAAATCACAAAAATATTAATGTTGAAATTTTAACTCACCAGGTGGTACTGCCCTCCTGAGATGTGCGCCATCTCTTAAGACCTTGTCGCCATCAAATGAAGACCAGAAGATTGGAATTAATATTGTAGCCAATGCTCTGCGAATGCCTTGTCTTCAAATCGCTCAGAATGCTGGAGTTGATGGTAGTGTTGTTGTAGCCAAGGTCTCAGAAGGCAAGCTTGGCTACGATGCGATGAACAATGAGTACGTCGACATGATTGAAAGGGGCATTATTGACCCTACCAAAGTCGTCCGCACAGCACTGACCGATGCAGCTGGAGTTGCGTCACTTCTCACAACTGCTGAAGCGGTGGTTACAGAACTACCCAAGGATGACCCACCAATGCCTGGTGGCATGGGAGGAATGGGTGGTATGGGTGGTATGGGAGGCATGGGTGGTATGATGTAAGAGAAAAACGCGCGCTCAAGGACTGAGATGAAAACGAACGCACGTGGCTATCCTAATGTGCTAGTTGTACATTTGCCAGCACTATGTTAGTACTTTGCCATCAAGAAATAAACATTCTCTCTTTGGACTGAATAGACACTCTTCCTTGCATCAATACATTCATTGGAAGAAAATTTGTAAATATAAATTTCTCTGGCTTTTTGACCGAGTACCTAGATGAAAATTAAAAGCCGTCTCTTCTGATGTTAACAATGCTGTCAATGGAAAATGTTTTAAGACTTGATATGATGTAATTGTTACTTTAATTACTTTATTAGCTCCGGAGGTTAATGATGAAGTATTGAAGTGTCTTATTCAGTTGTAAGTGTAAGAATGTTTAATGCCCAAAATCAGTGCAAGAGTTAGGAAGTTCAACATTGTAGAATTCTGATGACATCGTTGTCAACTGCGAGCACACGTAGTGATTCAATTATGCGGCTTCCTATACATTTTTTTCTTATATTATTTTGACACATACAGTTAGAAAGGGCAAGTTTTCTAATGGATGTGACGTGTTCTGATAAATAGTTATATTTTAAGATAGCATACGTATTTGATAACTCAAAGATTTGATCAAAATGTTATCAGGCTTACACATTTTGATTATCATAAAAAAGTAGATTTCTCGCCTAATAATGAACAAAACAATTTTCGATGACTAATGCCGACTATTGGTCATTTAGTTCTTTTTAAGAATATCTGTATAGAGTGAAATTCAAGTATCTCATGCCGTGCATTTGAAAACCGTTGCCTCAACCAGTGAATGAATGAATTATCCTGTTAAGAATGCACGAATGTAAAAATGTTAATGTGTGCTAGAGTTCTGTTACTTTTTGTAAACAATAATGTTTATTTTCCACTTTAAGTCTAATAAACTTGTATGTTTAAATTATTGGATTTTTTATTATAACGAATGTTATCATCCTCCCTCCTTTTAAATTTTATTTCAAATAAGTTGAGACCAAAATTTAAACTTGAGAACCGAATCGGTTTTCTTACAGTGCAGAATGGAAAGTTCCTCAGTAGTTCTGTGGACATTTTTTTTGTTCCGACTCGAAAAATTTGAATCGATACTTAGCAAGAAAATCATAGGAATGAATATTGTTTGCAAATTTTCCGAAGAACCCAATAACTGGAGCCCTATAAGCAATTTTAAGTCACATCTCAATCTGTAAATCGATGGTTTTGACCTCAGAATAAGTCGTATTTCTAATGGGATAAGCCCAATACATCAAAGTTAATCCTAATGCAGCCGTGAAATGAATTTTGTAGCTCCAAGAATACTTTTGTTTATCGAGAAAATGAAGGTGTATGAGTTAGAACTGAATTATACAGCTAGAGCCAATTCAAAATTGGCGAACATGACGAAAACAATTCAATTTTCTTTTAATCATTAAAGAACTGATAATAATAGATCTATAATATGAATGGGGAATTGATAGCAATAAATTACTACATATTGAATAGTTGATTCATTTTTTATTTTATAGTCATTTTCTAAAATAAAAAGATAAATTATAAAAAAGAATGTACACTGTCTTATTATACTAGGTCACATACATACTGTATGAAATATTTTTCATCATTTATAAGGCATATGAAAAACTGCACATGCCACTTCGAAGAATTTTTACAACTGCCGTAAAACAGCCTATATATTCCGCTCTATATTACAAATGTATGTATATTACGTAATTTTAAACAGAAAAAGATATTGTATCTTTTTAATACGTACTTAAACTAAGAGCTGTGTTATTTATATAGTATATTTACAATGCAATATTTTTAAATACATATCAAAGAAATCATGTTTATCTTCGACTCGAATAATTACACACTTTATTTTTAAGACATTCACAACTAGAATTATTTCCGTATTTTGTCAGATAATTTTCCTAATCCTTCGTAGAGCTTTTTGCGGATATTGACGCCTTAGTGGCTGTAGTTTGTGGTATCAGATGCACTTTAATCAGCGACAGGTCGAGCATTTTACGCTCGTATTTTTTGAGAAAGACCATGGCAGCGGATTGTGTCTTAAAGACGATCGTCGCGTTACCATCGCCCATTTGTACACTCTACAACACAAACAAATAAAAAAAATAAATATTATCGATTTGTTCTTCCAATTCTTTATTCATCATTATCTAACTATAAAGAATACAGAAGCTCATGCGAGTCAAAAATAAGGCTGTTCAGTACATAGGTATAAGCAAACTAGCATAGTATTATTAATTTTTGAGATAAATAACACAAGCTTCAGATGCAAAGCAATGCAAAGCAATGCAAAGCAAATAGTTGCGTATAAATATGCAGGCGGTGTTGTATACCTTATATGATAAAGGAAAAATTCTACATATCTAATGATATAAAAATGCTTGAATGGTAGAGATCGACGTTTATAGAAATATTGAAAATATTCTCTAAAAGTTAAAATTTTATGTTACTATTCTACATGAAAATCATGAATATTATAAGAGTTATATCATATATAATATATGAGTTTGATCACATCCAAAACCAATATCAATACTGATAAAATATGAGAAGAGGACGCAGTAACTATTCATCAAAGTATTGAAAAAATATCTTTTCTATTGTAGATAAAAAAAATATTTTAATTCTACAATTTCATAAAGATTGTTACAAAACGCAGTTTAAGATAACAACAGTTTAGTAAAGGCAACCATGTATATCGACTTAATTCAGAATCTATTTAAAAAAAAAACATCAAAAATAAATAAAAAAATAAATAAATGTTGTAATTGTATGAGATTGATTTGTTTTCATCAATCTGTATTGAATAGTTACAAATAAAATGGATAATCTGTAACTTATGCATTATAATTTTTGTACACTTGTGAGCACAAAATGAAATTCTTGACATACTTCCTATTTTTTTTTGTTAATATATATATTTTATAAATAATAATTAGTGTAGTTTGAACTTCGAAAAAGTAAATCAACAAACTATAGAATGCAAATTTTTATATCTTCTCAACCGGTTCAATCTATATTAATTCGTTCTACTGAATCAAAGTATTAGAAAACAATATATTCCAGATAAAATTGAATAAAAAATCAAAATAAAGTAATTCACATCTTAGAACGAGCAGTAATAACTCTTCTTATTAAAAAATATGATCAATATTTATAATCAACAATAGTAATAACAATAATAAATCTGTGTATCTTAAAATGTAAGAGCAAAAAACAGGCTCTTGACGAGAAAATTCAGTCCTTAAAATCTTTTTATCTACTAAAAAAAAGTTATTGTAGAAAAATATTTTTCTGTAAGCTATAATTAATTAAATAGGTAATATTAATACTATCCATGTTTGAGTATTATATTACTCAATATAGCAATATCAACATGAGATTTGGCACGACTTTTAACGCCCAGATAAACCAGGGTTCAACTATTGTCTTTGATACTTTTTGGTAATTGTTCAACAATTGCAATCCTACACTTTTATAATTCTCAATTTACTTAGCAACATCCCAGAGAACAGCAGAATAATATTGAGAAAAAGTAAATGAAATTGAAGTTTACAAATACTTTTGAATCAGCCATGATTCAAATAATTTGTTTGTTTTGTGAAAGAAAAAAAAATTGATAAAAAGGCACAGCATAAAATATCAATGATTTTTTTAAATTATTCTAGCTAATGAAATTAGACAAACATTTCCAGGTAAGTATAGAAAGAGAGCAGATAGTAGAAGCAAATTATTAAAATTATAATAGAAAAGCTATATACAGAAAATAAAGTCTACAGTTCACAGCAACAGCATAAGCGTTTTTAAATGAAGCTTTTTTTTTGTTTACGTAAAGATAGTCACCTCAATACTGCCAATTCCTTGGCACATTCGACGTATATGTGCTTCAGTAGTGCCTGCAGCCAAGTTATCAACCCTAACGACATTTGTTTTAACGAGTTTTTTCGACTCTTGGTTAGTCGATTTGTGTACTACAATCCTCTGGCGTTTCTGCGTCTGTTGATCTTGATTAGAAGCGAGTTTTTGGTGCACACTCGACACGTTTTGCACGACGATTCTCTGCGAGTTAGTCAGTAACTGCCTAATCTGTCCGAGTTGTCTATTCGCGTTGACTGGAGCTTTCTGACTCTTTTGCACAGGAGTTTTTTGTCCAATTTTGTGTAAAAGAGTCTTTGAGGTATTCTTCGCTTTGTTCAAGACTATGCGCGATAGAAGTTCGCTTTTGCCACCGTCATCATCATCATCTTCTTCATATTCATACACTATCTCTTCTTCGTCCTCTTCAACTGGTGGGGTAACTTTTCTTGATTGTTTTACGGTACGAACTACTCGCAGAGTAGGTACTTTTTCCTATAACAAACAAAACATACAAGGTCAGGTTGGTATATCTCAAACTGAGACTATACCCATAATAATAATTTACAATGAACATGGTGGTTTGCTAGATGTCGCCAATGAAAAATGTGTAATTGTTGGACTATTCTCTAGATATATACTCATTTAGTAAATAGGAATAATATGATGTAATGTTTCATTTTAAATTTCTTATTTCAGTATAATAATCGTATTGGAATTATTTCATAACATTTCATAAGACTAGCTCCAAGTGACAAGATCCATTATCTTGATTGATTTAATAATCAAAATTGGCCTTACAATCTTGATTACTCATGGAGGATATGAAAAAATGAACGAAAATTCAATGAAAAATATTTTTTTTATTGAAATCAAATAAATAAAAAATATACAATAAAAATGAATAACTCAATAAAAATGTGTGCGTCCTAAGGTTAAAATCAAACAGAGGTATAGGAGCAGGATTTGAGAGAGAAGTATAAAATCCAACAATTCTTATCTCTCAAATGAACGGAGTAGTACACAATGAATGTGCATAAATTTATCAAAAGGTACTAAAAAAATGGCAGTGAGTGTACACTCTAAGTAAAAAATGAAAAGATTCTTCAATTAATCTACTCAATTAAATTATAAACTATTAATTATTTATCACATGATTGACTGCATACTGAATATACAAAATTCATATATTTACAAAAATTACTTATAGATAAAATATGTCTATACACTTTAAAAAATATACTGACTCAAACAGTAACTTTCGAAAATTGAACTATTAAAAAGTGCGCAGGGATATGACTCAACAGATCTACAGAAGTGAAGAGAATAAGAGATGTTTCATGTTATACCTCTGTAGACTGCATATTAGCGAGCCTGCTTCTAGCTCCTCTAGCTGCCGTGAGGTTTATTTTTCCTTTGGCATTTTCCTTTGTAATCGCTGCGATTGTTGATTCTTGCTTCACTGCATCTGTAAGCAATGGTAATTAATTAAAATCATTATTAGACAGTGCATTCATTATTTTTAGGAGTTTAATAAAATTTTTATGTACCTAATGGTTTTAATTCAACTGGCGTTGATAAATTTTGTTTTTCCATGGCTGCTAATTTACGACGGTTCTCTTTTTCACGGAGAATTTTTTCTCGGAGCCGCTTTTGTTCTTCCATTTTCTTCCTGTACTCTCTTTCTTCTGGATCCATATCATCTTCCTGAGATGATAATACAGTATTAATGGCAATTTTTATTTTATTGATATTGAAGCTAATGAATCCAAATATGATTCTTAAGATACCTTTTCTTCTGGTTTTTCAATTGGTTTATCAATATTTTGTACATGTTTAACAATGGCTCGGAATTTTTTCGGACTTGGAAGTTCTTTCATATTTCTCTCGATGTCATCCAGGGATCTTTTATGCATCGTCCTAAGTTCTCTTCCAGAAAGTGGAAGGGGTTTAGAGTTTTCAGTCTTATGAGAATTAGCTCTTGTTGTACCGTGATCTATGCTGTCATTACGATGACTACCGCTAGGTGATGAAGAATAGTTCTTTAGATCACTTCGTGGTCTGGGGGACAAGTCTCTTTCTCGATACGAGTCGCGAGAACTTCTATGGTCTTGTTTCTAGGTATAAAACAGACATTTATTAAATTATATACCAGGTATAAAAATGTTATTTTCCATTTTATTCAAAATTTATGAATAATCATTACCTCTGAGTAACTGTCTCTGTGAGACCCATGACTCTCAGATTTATACTTATTGTCGTAGCTTTTACAATAATTACCATCAGGAGAATATGATCGACGAGAACTTGAGCTCTGTGATCTCTGCGATTTGCTTTCTTGCCAAACATCAGAAAAATATGAAAAAGGATCCTTGAAATAAAAACGTTATGATTAACTTAAGGTTAACAATAGAGCAAAGAGTGTTAAAAATATTGCAATTCGTATTTACATCGCTCTTTGGCTGTTGATTGCTCGAGCGATTATCACGAGAATTAGAGTTGGATGCATTTTTGAGGGCCTGCACGAATTTATCAGCAGCTTCTTGCGAGGCTTTTGCTGAAAATAGAAGACAAAGCGATGAGCGAACGAGTACATCAAGTGAATCGAATCAAAAGAATAAATAAAGTTTAGAACTCACCATCAGTCTTGGCCTGGTTGCCTTTGAAATGGGGATTAATGAGTATCTTGTGGCCAGTGGGTAGAACGGGAACATTAGGCATGCTGGTTACACCAGGAACGTTGGCGACGATAATCTGTTGGGGGGCATTGTTTTGTGGAAGGGGACGTGGCGGCTGCTGGTGCGCGGCATTATTATACTGATTGACAGGAGCGGGCGATGGGTTAACAGGCCCGAAATCCATTCGCGGCGCGTTCCTAGCATCAAAGCCTTGATGAGACTCTGGCCCAAACTGAGGCTCGGAGAACTGCATTCTGGAGTCATAGGGCTGCTGCGCAGGTGGGTTGGTCGGCCGGGCAAACGAAGGGCCCTGGTTCACAGGGATCATCTGAGGTCCCGGAGCCGGCGACGGATGGGCCATTGACATGGGAGGGCCTTGAGGAGGGCCTTGAGGAGGGCCTTGAGGTGGACCTTGCGGGGGCTGTCTTTCCGGTGGCGCGTGCATCCCGGGCCCCGGAGAAAACATGGGTTGTCTAGGGCCGAATTGATGTTGCTGTCCCGGCGGACAGTTGAAACCGGGCATGCCAGGCGGTCCCCGAGGTCCAAAGTCCATTCGCGGTCCGTTCATGCGAGGACCAGGTGGCCTCATTCCTTGCTCTAGTCCAAACTGACCGGGATGCATGGGGTGCCTTGGCCCGTCGACAAAATGCGGTCGCGGTGGAGGTGGCATCGGTCCATTCGGCGGCATCTGATGGTGGTATGGAGGTGGCGGGTGCGGGCCTTGCCCCGGGTACATCTGGTGATGAGGCTGCTGTGGTGGCTGCTGCTGAGGCTGCATGGGTAGACCCCCTGGAACTCCTCCTGGCGGGAACGGTGGACGATTTTCCAGCAGCGGTGGCCTGAAGTTCGATGGCTGTTGGTTCGACGATCGAGGTCCGTGCTCCTGGTGATACCTGCCCAAAAACAATACATCATGTAATATGCTCAAGCGTTCATCAACAACATGACAATTACAATAACATCTATTGTTCTTCTGAATAGAAGGTAACTACTAAAACAAAATCCACGTAAATAAAGAGCAAATTTAATGTTTCCCATTATATAAAAGTTCTTCTTATTCGAAATTATTGAGCTGCAAATTAGCTTAGTGAATTATAAACAAATAAAATTCTAAAATTGATAATATTAGATTCTGTGCTAATTAAATTAATATTTTTCATACCTTACTGATGGATGAGAGTCATATCTTCCACTTCTACCTTTGATGTTCCTCCTGTCGCCTCGGTCACCTCGATCACCCCTGTCTCCCCTATCACCCCTATCGCTTCTTTCCCCTCTATCGTTTCTGTCCCTATCATTTCTATCTCTACCCCTATCATTTCTATCTCCTCTATCTCGACTTCTGTAATGTGGTCGATGTTGCTCTGTAGTTACAACATTCTCTAACGAATCTGGAATTTCATGATTCATTTTTGTAGGAATTGATATTCTTTCACTTTGGAACCTATTTCTTCGTTCCTTAGCTTCTTCTCCATCATCATCTTCCATACTTCTTCCATTTGCAAGAGCTTCTCTTTGGCTGTTTGCCGCTTTTTCCCGGAGTTTTTCTCGTAAGTCGACCTGTGAGCGCGCAACTGGCACATTTGATTCTCCTGATGGATGATTATCTGTGTTTTCGTGAGAGTTGATTGACTTAGTTTCTTCATGAACCGGTATTTGCTCTTTTTCGATTCGTTTCTTTGAGAGAGATTCTTCTTGAGGCTGGTCATTTTCACTCCTAGGTTGGATGTTTTCTTCTTCTGTTTCCAAATCATCAAGTGCATCCGTGACACCCAGGTCCAACACGTCGTCAGTTTCTTCTTCTCCTTTAATTGTAGTCTGCTGCTCAGGTAACTAAATTTCGAACATTGGGTATTTTTATAAAGTTTGCATTGCTTGCATTGACTTTAAATTAATCTTATTCTCTGAAATTACATTAAAATATATTCAGATCTACTACTCTTTGAAAGATAAATTTTCACTTTGGAATTACTTTATAGAATTGATTGCTGCAGATGTTATAAAATAAATTTGGAAAAAACATATTTCAATATTTCTAGTTTAGTTATTTTTTGAGTAATTTTAAAAACTATTTTTTTCTAACGCTTTCTTTCATTTTTTAACATTTCCAACACATGTTGACCATACAACTAGTGGATTTCAGAATTGTCATTTTAAAAAAGTTTCGTTTTGTATTATAACTAGCCAATTTGAAAGATGAATGCTTTTTTATACTTTTAGCTCAAACTTTCCAGTTTTTGAAGAACTAAATCATGTCAGCAACTCATAAAAATTGAAATTTTATAAATAAGTAAAAACTAACAAATCAACTTTGAATTTCAAACAATGTTCTTGAATATTCATTTGTAGTATTCCAAGTTTTTGTATATAAAAAATTTGTACTATACTCTGAACATTTTGTCAAGTTTACAAACTAACGCAAAATGTATAATATTAGAATTAACAGTTTAGAATTTTGTTTTTGTAACAATAATCAAAAATTTTATAGAAATTATTGCAGAATCTCAAATTAGAAACGAATTTTGTCATGATTGAATTATTTAAAGCCCATTGATAGCATTGTGAACAATCTTATTGAATAAATTTGTGTACTTTTGAGCATATCATATTGTTACAGAACAAAATAACGAACAAATTACGAATTACAGTTATGCTTGGATGAAAAATTTTACCATGGAATTTTCTGCAAAGATACACTTGCTTACAATTTCAAGTGTAACTAAGCCGCTTCATATGACTATCAATTATAATAAATGAGAACATCGCTAATACCTATGCTTATAAATCAGATATGTATTAGAGTGGAAATACTTCCAACCTAAATCTAAAAATTAAATGGTTTGATTTGTTTTTTGAACTGTTCAATTGAGTAATAAGATTTCAAGTTATTTCAAATTTGCAAAAAACTTTCATATACATCTAATAAGAGAATCTTTAAGGAACAAAGTCTTCTTGACTCATTCAAATTTTAACATCAATTGTTTCGGCTTATGACAATATACAGGTTTCAAGGTGAATCGCAGTGAATTTAATCATAATTAAGGCTTGAATAATTTTCATGTATTTTGCACAAAAGCATTTGGAATGCTTTGAAGTTGATGAGCCTTTGTGAATTTAATAGGAATAGTTAATTATCTTGTTTTTGTGAATGGAGAGTGGAAAACTTCACAAATGTTTCAAATATTATTAGATCACTTGTCTTCGTAACCAATGAATAATCCATATGATCACTTAAAAGCAATCACTTGCCTTTAAATACCAAGTATATCAGGCAGTATCAATATGTGATTATTGAAACAGACAACAATAAAAACAATAATTCAAGTTCAATCAAAAATTGTTATGATATATTTTTCAAATACTCAAACCATTTAATAATATTTACAATTCTGAATAGCTCTGTAATAAATTACATTGCTTGGAAAATGCAGAGTAATGCATTTAGTGATTCAAGTTATGCCTCTTGTAAAATACATTACAACTTGTAGTTTCTTCATGAAAATCGAATATGTCAAGTATGAAGTGGGAAGCAAGATTTTCTTCCATAAGCCACATTTTGATCAGAGGAAAAGAAATGCCGTGACCAGTTCAGCTCTCTTGCTTTCTACAGAAAGCACTATGCAAGTATAAAATGTAATTCAATAAAGAATGTAGTAGATAATATTTTCAGAACCGAATTGAGAACAATTGGATACTTACTATCGTAAAAGTAATCAGATCACAATTACAAAACACAGTACTTATGAACATCAGATTTGATATTTCTTTTCCTCTATAATTTCATAAGCAATGTTGTCTTAGTCTAGAAGATAAAGATTAATCGAAAGGAATTTCAAATGTTGCCACTACCTCGCAAAATTGGGGGTTTCGCTATAAAAGTTGACAGAGTTTTTTTTATATATAATGTTGAATCCAAATATTCTTGTACCATTAGAAATCAACAGTACTCATATCATTTGGAGCTGCAACTCATATATTTTTTTCATTTTTTTTTTCATTTTCCAATATTTTTATCTTTTTTTTTCATTTCTTTCATTTTTTTTCATGACCCATTAAAATGAGTTTGCAGTATCATATCTGAGTTTGATAGAAGAATAATAGGCAATGTACCTCCGATAACACACCTTGAAATACAGATCATTAAGTAGCGTATACGTAGCTCTTAATTCAGCAGTTTGACATTTGAATAAGTAATAAAATACATCACAAGGGACAATAAGATTCAACCCACATCAAATCCAAACAAATGACTTATTTTAAGTGCTCTCAATCGAATGGAGGACAACTCCGCTATTGTGCACAGAATTAGGGGAATCATTATAGAATATATTTTCTTATAAATATAGTCACGTTTGTTGAAAATCGTGAGTGCAACGCTTTTTCCAAAAAGAAAGATCGATTGTTCAAACTAGTTAGCACTAATTGGTAAAAATATGACAATATTTACGGCATTAAACGAACGAAATATTCAATACGCCGCTTAGTACGCTCACCCTGTCGAGATCGTAATCGTCCGCTAATAGCGCTTCTTCTTCATCGTTGCCCAAATCGTATTCTTCGTCCCCAAGATCTTCGTCCAACAGGGCATCGTCACTGCGCAAAAAATCAAGCAAATGCATCTTGGACGGGAAAAAATCCAGTAACTGGCACGTAGTCGTGTATATGTGTGTGTATGTGTGTGTGTGTGTGTGTGTGTGTGTGTGTGCTGTGCGGGGGACGCGAAGGAGGGGGAGACCCGAGCAAAGAGAATACAAGTACAAAGTAGCACGATCTGTTTAATGCTTGCTCAAAACAGATCATAGGAAATTAAGGAAAAACCTAATCAGCTGGAGGACGTCTAGAACCATATGAATTGCGAGATGCAAGAGGGCAATTCACTAGCTCAGATCATTGATGGTAACTACGTCACTGAGCTGACTGAACTGAGAGAGCGAACGTAAATGGAGTCGCTAACCTTCGTCAGGTATGCGATGCTAATATCAAACGCTGACCTGGACTACCAGCCAATGGAGTTCCAAAAAGCGCAACAAAATGGTTTCAGGAACGAATTAAAAAGGTTGAACAGGTTGTGTGTTTAAGTTTTGTTTGTTAATTACGTTGAAAAGTACTCACTGATCTGACATCGTTCCAATCCACTTCGTCCCTTGCTTGCGTCTGATCAGATCGCCAGTGGCAGCCAGTGGAGTTGGTGGCGGTCTGAATCGATACTCGACTAACTCGACTCAAGACAAGTCGAAATCAAGTGATTGGATCGATCTCGATTTCTTTCGATATTATATCGCATGAGTGTTCCTAAATTTACAGGAAGCGGGAGCATTTGTATATGATTGAGATGAGATTGAGAATGAGAAAAATTTACCAAAATTAATTAAGCGAACATGTGTTATATTTCTTATAAGTATTCAGAAAGGTATTATATATATATATATATGAACTCTATATTTTTTGTTCTGGGAAAACTATAACTGAGAGTGATTGATTATCTTTTTTCTTTTTATTTATTTCGATATTATTTGCTAATGTTATTATTAATTTTTTTTGTGAAATTCTTTCCCTTGATGGAATTCAGATTTGCCACATAATTCAAACGTGGACATTTGCATGAAATTGAAGCAATTATTGACAAAGTAATATTTAGGTCTCAATTTCTTAAAGAATTCTTACTTCTATATATATATATCATATATGTGAGACTGCCTCGAATCACGAATGTCTTTGACTTTCGAGAAAAAATAACCGAGCATCATCATGTGCATTTGTGCAATGTAAACCGAAACCGAGCACTGAGAGCAGTGCAGGTTTCATATATATACACAGTATACACACACAGTCTACACTCCACAGTAGTTGTTCACTCTCACATTACATTACATGCTTTGCACATGCATGGACGTCGCGGATGGTCGGACGATGCAGAGCGGTTTGATTGTCTTATAAGGATAAAGATTTGAGTTTAGTCATTAATTATAGTGCAACGTAGAAAATGACAGAAGAAATCGCAGCAAAAAAATGTAATGGGCTGGAGCAAAATAATCAGGTAGACATGAATACTTTTCTCGAGAATCCGTTCAACGAATTTGTAACCTTTTATGCTGAAAATGTTGGCTTTGTTTCCTAGATGCCTGTGCCTAAAATAAAGCATGATTTTTATCAGACCGAGTCTCACGTTATTGTTACTATTCTGGCAAAAAATTCAGAAGATGTGAAAGTTGAATACACAGAAACCACAGTGAGTATTCATGAGCAGAATTGTATATCATGAGTGTACCAAACGATACTTTTCATCACAAGTGTTAGAAAATAAGGTTCAATGGTGTATTATTCAACCCAAGTCTTTTTGAAATATTACTCTTGTCATTGTGGTTTTGGTCTTCATTTGCTCAATGATTAAATTTGATCAATGACCCACTTAACAATTATCGTTTGGATATCTCAAGTTAGTGTTGGAATATTTCATTAACATCAGATTCACCAATCTCTAAGCATATCAAGGATTGATAGCAAGGAATGATTCATGTTCAAAGAGTAATCAATATCACCATAGAAACTATAAACAAAGTCCAGAAAGCTTTGGATTTGGGAATGAAATACTCTGATGAACCTTATCATCACATATTTTCCCATCAATTTACCAGATTACTGTTTCTAAATATTATACTTATTTCTATAATTTTCATAAGTTTGACCATTTGTTCAACAATATGAATTTTTATATTCCAATCTTGTATATTATACTTTATGTTACTTGATGTTTAGAGCACCATTTTATGCACTAGTGTGTTTCTTAATCAGCGGATTTACAAGCTTTCTCAACATAAAATATGTATTTAACTTGTGGGTTCAATTTTTGTCACTTTTGTGATCGAATAATACTTGTTGCTGACCACTCGTGGACACGTCCACATACATCTTAAAGATTTTACACACAAGTTGCATAATATACTATTAAATTTTTACTCTCATTTCTCAAATATATTCTATTCAATCGTACTTATGGACAGCTTTTTGATGAATCAAATAATAATAGTCATAGTTATGCTACGTAAATTCAATGCCTTATTAACCAGTTCTTGTATGTCTATCAATCAGCTTAGCGTTTCTGCCAAACTTCCAAGTGGTGGTGATTATAGTTTGGAATTAGATTTGGCACGTGAGATAGTACCTGATCAATGTGCGCACAAAGTCTTACCTTCTAAAATAGAAATAAAACTGAAGAAGAGAGATGGGTTTAGATGGAATAGTTTGGAAGGCAATCCAGTCCAGCAACAAGTACAACCTATCCCTGAAGGTATTAGAGCAAACTTGATTAATATTTTTATCTGGTGAATAAGAATATCTATTCATTCCATTACCATTATATTCAGCTATATTGCAAAATAAAGAGCCAGATCAACGTCCTAAGTACCCCAGCAGTGGCAAGAAGCCCAAAGATTGGGATAAATTAGAAAAAGAAATTGAAAAACAAGAAGCTGAAGAAAAACCTGAAGGGGATGCTGCATTGAACAGCCTTTTCCAACAAATTTATGGAACAGGCTCTGATGAAGTGCGTCGTGCCATGAATAAATCATTTGTAAGTATGGATGTATTTATGGTATTCAGTTAGAATACATTGTACTGAAGTTATTTTTTAATATTTATTTGATCATGTGTGACAAAAGACTATCATTCTGTTTACAGCAAGAGTCTGGAGGAACAGTATTGAGCACCAATTGGGAAGAAGTAGCTAAGGGAACTGTTGAGAGAAAACCTCCAGATGGCATGGAATGGAAAAAGTGGGATGAATGATATCTACCTACATAAAGCAAGAATGTCTATGCATACTTCTTTAACTCATTAAGAAATTAACAAATAAGAAATCGAAACTTTCTATATCGTTCTAAATATATATTTACATACAATAAAATTGCTTGAAGTAAATAGAAGTAATTATTCTTACATCCTTGGATTCTATGTTTCTTACTAGTATATTTCATGAAATAGGTAACTTTTGGGATGGTGAAAAGTAATTATTAGATTTCCAATTAGTAAAGATCTATTTATATTAATTGTCTGCAAAAAATAATGTGCAGTTGATATCTTACTCAATGTACTACATTATAATAATTACATATATTACAAATGTTATCACCACATTCATTTCAAATTAAATATAAATATATAAATGCTCCTGCAAGGCAAGTGAATTATACATTGCTACATTTCTACTATAAACATATCTTGACACTATATGACAAACCTTCTTAGAGTCTCAACTTCTTAAAATTTGTTGTAGAACATACAAAGAAATTATCACGATTCCCAAATAATAACTAGTCTGTTTGATTTTTTCCATATCGGGTAATGGAATATCATCTTCTGTATTATGGTCCAGGATATTAACAGCTGGAGCTGCTCTTACCCTACTCAACCCTGGTATGACAAGAGCTGATGTAATATTTTTTTCTTGTTTTTCAATTCTTTTTAGGATCACAGATGATGATTCATTAATATTGGCTTCCATTGACCTTTGTACATCAGCTATAACATTTCTCACATCTAATATTCTTTTATTATTATAAATCATGGAACCTGTCAGAGAAATTATTGCTAAAAGAGCTGATGCCATAATAGAAAGATACTTATATTTCTGTGCATTCATAGCCTGGGTATCATGATATTCTTTTATTGCTGTTGCTAATTTTGTAAAATGATCTCGTTCTTCCCCTTCTAAAAGTGTCAACTGTCCAGTAATTCTGGTTTGTTCCTGCAAACCCTTGTTTTCGAGAATTGTTAATTGAACATATTTAGGATCCTCGCGTTTGGTTTGAATTAATTCACTGTAAATCTCTTTTAACTTCTCATTCACAGATGTAGCTTGTCGATTGAGATCTCGTCGTTGATCTTGACAAGTGAACAATTTATCTTGAACGTCAATGACTTGCTGTTTGGCCATTTCAATCTTATCCATACCTGTCAATTGTTGATACCATTGCCAGTAATCAACAAGACGTTTTGGTAAGGGACTTGAAGGCTGTAGAGCAGCGGCATTGAAATCTTGAATTATCATAGAGCCATTTACTTGCTACAACAAAAATATATTGATTGCATAATCATACCAGATCATGATGCATTATTCAAATAATTACTTACTTTAACAATATTCACACATTTTTCAGAAGCTCTATTTTGAAGATTTAAAATTTTTTCTTGTGCTCTTTCAGTTGCATTTCCAATGGCAGTACTTGCATTGAATAACAGAGGTGATTTATTTATTTGTTCTGTTATTCTCTTTAGAACTCTTCTGGAATTACCTGCCATTCCAATTTATTGATAATCTATTGTTATTGATATTGTACACATAAATTTTCAATTTTTATAATATTTTCGATAATAATAACCTGAAACTGGCCTTGTCAGACCTTGTACAACTGCATTGGTCATGCACTCTGCTGGCAGCGGCGGTCCGCTGGAGTAAAGTCACGTGACTAGCAGAAAGTTTATATAAAAAAAAATAATATAAAAAAAGTATACTTTTATACCTATATATATATAACAGCATCCCCCGCATCGTGGCTTGGTCCGCAGTATTTTGAGTAGAATTGCTTGCCCGTGAAACTCTCTTTGGAATGAATTATCACGAATGACGAATAAAATGTTCACAACACATTTTGATGGAATGTATATTATTTAGCATAAGTAGACATACATTTCTCTTATGGGTTGCGGTATTTATATTATTTTTTCTTTGACCATCAATATAACTCGTCGTCAGCAGAGCCTGTAATCAAAATTTAATGATAATTATCCTCAGTGTTTTTTTCTCTTTCGAATAATACGCTGCTGCAATTTGATATGAAGTAGATACTTTTTTTTACATATTTAAACTATTAAAAATGAAAATTTTTGAAAATACAGAGAATACTTCTTATAGTTCACGTATGTACATACTAAAAACACCTTTCCCATGAAAAATATACGTCTAGCATAAATTCTTGAACTCAAATAAAACAATAAATTCAAGATTGTATCCAAGTCTTCTTTAGGCTGGATCATTATCATAATTTCATCATTTTTTTATCGGTAAAAAGTAAAACAGGTAAAAATAACGGTCCCGCGCTCGATTGAAATATCGACGGTAAATCGACTTTCGAGAGAATCCAGTAAAAATGTTCGAATCGTTTCGATTGTGCAAAATCGTATGACTTCGTGTTGCTTCGTGTTACTTGCCCCCTTGTCGACCTCCTGCATGTTGTCTTTCTGCTTGTAAAAAAAAAGTGACGTCTTGGAGTTTATAGTATACTTATAGTTATACTTAATGAAGTAAATTTCGCCATTGCAATGTGCAATTTGATTCGCTATCGTTTCTGCAGAAATTGTTGAATCATTTCACCGAGATATTACTACGACTATATCTGTTTCAGTGTGCCTCTAATGCCGTCGCAGTGATTTCTCCTGAAACGTGCTACACGTACAAATAGAATGTCAGGGATGTTTTGGCACAATAATTATGCACCTTCGGTCCAGATTGACTCGCTTCTCAGCGAGGAGGCAAGCATTACATTTTATTAAACATTATCTGCATTTGTTTGAAAACTATTACAAGTAGCATTTTAGTATTGTGAACAGAATATTAACCCTAAATGTTGCTTCAACTTTCTCACAATGCACAATACACATTTGAATATAGTATATAAATAACAGAAGTCATTGATTTACAATGGCATTGTACTTAGGTGTCTCTCACTATTTATAAAATCCATCATACTGAAATAACTTGTATCTCCATACTACGTTGTACGAAGAAATATTAAGTAACACTGATTTCTGACCCATTGCAGGATATAACACTGAATAAATTGATGGATGCAGAGGATATTTTGCAAGAATGTAAAAGTCAAAATAAAAAACTGATTGAATAGTAAGTACAATAGTCATTACGTATGAAAAAATTAGAAAAGAAAATGATTCATACCATTATTCTAGTTTGACAAGGTCAGATATTCTGGAAAATCTTGTGAATTTGATAACGCAAGAACCCTCAGAAGACTTAGAAGAGCGTTGGCGTTATAAATATTCAAATGTTGCTTGTGAATTACTCACATGTGATGTACCGGTACTCACAGAAAAAATAGCGGGTGAGGCATTGAATTAATTGTATAACTCTGAAAAGATATTTTATAATATCTTCTAACCTACTGTAAAATTTCAACTCTAAAATTTCTTATATGTTGATGCAGGTAATGAAATGTTGTTGTCGAAATTATATTCTTTTATTGATAAAGACCAGCCGCTCAATCCATTATTGGCATCGTTTTTCAGTAAAACTCTTCATGCATTGTTAAGGCGAGCTTCAGATCAGGTATATATGCATGAAAAAAATTAATGAGAGTAGAAGCTCTACTTCCTGTATATTCTTTTCCACTCTTGAATTATTTACTAATTTCACTAAATATTTTTCCAGAATTGGTTTTCGCATCAGTTTGTTTGTTTACAAGTATTAGAATCATTGAAGAGCCGTAATAATTGTGTTGATCTATTGCTGCAACACATTGAAACTTCAGCTATCATGGATTTAATAATGATTCTCTTAACAAAAATTGAAGGAGAAGAAATGCGTCAGAACATACTAAATGTAAGCATGCTTGTTTGATTACTTAATGATGAAATTTTCTCAAAAATGTTCACTTCCAGTGGTTAGATGATCAACAGCTAGTCCAAAGATTAGTGAAATTATTAGCTCCAACTTGTGACTCTGAAAAACATACAAATGCCTCTCAACTTCTATGTGATTTCATCAAGTCTCCTCGATTGGAACCTGAAAAACGGCCAGACCCGGTTCTACAAACTTTGCAATCGTAATATGTCATCTTAGTTAAATTTCATATTTTAAAATAATGTTTACTGAATATAGTCTTGTTTACTTGTTTTAGAGAGGAAACTATAAAATTGATATTAGATACAATATTATCAGAAAAAAAAAGTGAAAGTAGTATTGTTGGTGGAGTGAGGGTATTGATTAATTTATTGGGACAAAAAGAGAGTAAAACTACTGAAAGTAGTGAAACTTACGGAGTTCCTTTCAACAACATTGTTGATGATGACCAACGAGATAAATTTGCATTAATCATTATACCTTATTTGGATAAATTCAACCAGGTGTTACTTGATCCTCCAGAGGTATGTTTTTTTTCATTCACAAATAAGTCTGCATAGACGACCAAAATACATTCTCATTATTTTTATTTCATCAGAAACCATCAGTTAAGACCACTGCAGGATTTTTGGAAAAGCCATTCGGACGTTCCCGATTGTATGTTTTGAAGCTTTACGTTAGTCTCCTCTCAACTGGAAATTCACAAGTTTTAGAAAAATTTATTGAATTGGATATATTTAACATATTATTGGTATGTTTCATTGTTTCAGTTTATTGATTAGTTTATATAAATTTTTATCTTTAAAATAAACATTGTTTCTTGCAGGATTTATTTTTCCGTTTTGCTTGGAACAACTTTCTACATACTCAAGTACAACAGTGCTTTTCTTTAGCCATCAATTGTGACCACCCAGAAATGAATGAAAAAATTTATTTCAATGTAAGATCTATTTTTTATATTCAATGTGTAGATATGTTTGAATATTTTTTATTTTATTGTGATTAACATTCTAATTTTAACTATTCATTGCAGATTTTTATCAAAAGTAAATATATTGATAGAATCTTGGAAGCTTGGGAGAAAAATGATGATAACTCAGTGTGAGTATTCTAAAAGTTACAGATAAGATCATTAAGCTCGATTATCCATAAGCATGGTTATATAGATGTACGGAAGTGAGGATATTTATCTTTAAATAAATTTAAAAAACTAGGCGACAGATCAAGTTGAAAAATTATAGCATGTAGTTTTTTCATACATCGTAGAAACTGAAATCGGAGGCTTACGTTTCCCCTGGAAGGGAGAAATTATAATTTGAATTATCGCGTTTTGAAATGGTTACTTCAGGTAAAAGATATACCCGAAACATAAAATGTAATTAACGACTATTTTTTTATCATAGAGTAGAGGTTATTAGAGAATATCTGTCTACATTTGCTTCTATAAATTTGTGTAACCGTGCTCATTGACTTTTGAACCAGTTATTTTCGTACCTATCAAAATCTAATAATCATGAATTTCATTCAGAAATGAACAGAATGTTATTAGGCAAGGTTATATGGGACATATAATAATCATGGCAAATGAAATTGTAACAAAATGTGTAGACAACAATGAGTTGTCTAACTATTTGAAATCGAATTTACCTGAAGAAATTACAGAAAAATGGAATTTCTTCGTATCATCTAAACTGGACGAAATCAATAAAAAACAACAACTCACATTGGTTAGCATTTGATTTTACAAATATTGAAAAAATTAACAATTTCAAGTTTTATTATTATAATCAATTTTTGTATTCATATTAGGGCGAGCCGCCAGAAAATTACATGTCTTCAAATAATTCTGACGAATATACCTCAATTCTCCAAGATGCATATGAACAAGCAGTAAGTAGAATACATTTTTGTCATTCATGAATGTTATGATGGAAAAATCAATCAATGTTTATCTTGCAGTCGTACAGCACTTATCAAGAACAGTCACTAGCTCCTCTTTATGTTGATGGAGACTATAATTTCCGTATGGAAAAGTTCGGCGAAGGAGATGATACATTTCAGTCAGTATAGTGTTATTACTGTAATGATCCATCATTATTGAAATAATTACAAGTACTTGTATTTATAAATATTATATTTTTCATTTAGGAGTTCAATGGATCAACTGAATAGTTCACCATTCAATCTCACTGATGACTATGAGAAAAGACAAGATGTATTCAATAAGCTCTGTGATGAAAAGAAGTTTGAAGATATTAATGAAGATGAACAGTGGGGACAAAGTGATGATTTTACACTGGATAAATCTGACTGGCTGAGTAAGAAGAAAAGTAGCAATTCAAGCTCTTCAGACGAAGATGATGAAGATGATCCTCGTAATATATGTATAGATTCTGACACACTAGACCGTAAGTATACATACATATATGTATAGATGAATGGCTTTGTCAAAATATACTTTGTTTTGCCAAACTAATGCTATCCTATAATCAACATAGAAAATTGTTTAAGCACAATACTGTGAGAAGATTGATCGTGTACAAGAATATTATATGATACTTTTGAGACAATTTTACACGACTACGTGAAATCAAACAACTTATAAAAATGATATTCAATTAACTACATTTTTTAACAAAATTACTTAATCAACTTCTGATTAAATTTCAGCTTGGGATTCTGTGAAATCATCATCTATAACAGGCTCAACATCGATTGATCTTTGGAATACTGCAGCACCAGAACCTGTTGAACAAACTGGTTGGGCTGATTTTGACAATTTTAATAGTGCTTTCAACACTGTCACAGATTTAAAAAATGAGCCATTCATCGAAGCCAAAGCCAAACTACCAGAAGTGCCAATCAAATCAAATGAAAATATAAAATTGACAGAATGTGAGCCTGGTAATAATTTAAATAGCAGCAAAGATTATGAAATTGTTGATAAGTCTAATGATACTCAAATGAAGACTGAAGAAACAATTGCATCAAATTCAGATAGTATAGGAACGCCTGTAAATATTCCTGATAGTAATGCCAATCTTACTGTTGTAGAAAACCAGTGAGTTAGTTTTTGCATACCATAATTTACAATTTAATCTTAGATATCTGAAACCGTATTTCAGAACTTGACATTTCATATTCTATTCCTTTACACATGAGAAAAAATACCAAATATTTCTATTCTTTCTTTTCAGAACATCTGAATGTAAAGATTTTAGTGAGAGTGCAGAAAAGAGTTCCATAAATGTATCAGAAATTTCTTCAGAAAAATTAACATATGCTGAAACTGTAGCAAGTGCCACAGATAATGTATCTTCAATCACAACTGCTGTTTCTGAGCCATCCCAGTAAAAATCAACATATTTGTCAAGTAACAATAGAAAATACACCATATCAGAATGACCTTACTATTTTCCCAGAGTACTTTACATTTATACACTCCATAAATTGGCCTTACTGTAGAGTGAGAGGTTCACATTTAAAACTTGATACAAAAAGAATTAATTTGACATATTCTTGATGAAAAATAACTCAATTTAAAAACTTTGTCTATCTGGACAATGTTTTCAAGTACAAATGTTTATTTTCTCCTTACGTATTATGCTAACTGTTATAAGCTCGTGAATTTTAACTTGTATGTAATAACTTGGTACGATGACAGTCTTTCTGAATAGTATAATGCTTTATGACAGCATTTCCTCAAACAAAAGAATCTATTTTGTTATGCTAATCATAATTATTTCAGTGACTTATGCATATTAGTCATTGTTGAAAGAGGGTGTGCATTTGATAGGAATTACTTAACAGATTGGCATTGGAGCTTAGAGAAAATGTTGTCTGCATTAAGAGATGTATGTCTTCTACTGTATTACACGCAGTATGCATATTAAAAAGATAGTCAAAGTACAAGAGTACAAGATTTAATGAGCAAAACGCTATATATTAGCATGAAGATCTCTCAATTTCAATCTTTGTATTCGAACTGATTTATTGTATTTCATTTTACACGAGTAATCAAGTATTAAGCAGCATTGTATACTGCAACAATCTTAGATAAACATATAATGCGTGAGGCTATTTGAGAAAATATCACGATAGTCTGATACATTTAACAATGAATTAGTGCTTTTGCTTTCTCAAAAGATGAAACAGAAGTACTTAGGTACAGTGCCTATAAATTGCTTAAGAACTTATTCCTGTATGCTATTGTTATGGTATAGAAAATCATTATTATTCTTAGTTGTGAATTAATGATTGATTTGTCATTTGAAATTTATTGAGCCGCAGAGTGTGTCCCTGTTTTCATTCCATTAAAACTCAAAGCAAAAAAATAAGAGATAATGCTGTAGTACTTCAACCTTTGCCTTTTTGAGCTAAGGATATTTTTAAACTAGAAAACCAATCCAATGGAAAGTGTTGATACATAATATGGTGGTAGTCTTTATATAGATACTTCGTTACAACTTGGTCGATTATGAAATAATTTGTGTTAATCAATTTTATAATTGTTAAATATTTTAAGAAATAAATATTATTTAAGTGAATACACATACTGAAACTCAATTTTTCTCCCTTCTCGAAAGTTGTATAGAACAATGCTTTGAATTTTCGAGTCTGTCTTTTTTCGTACCAAAATATCTTGAAAAAATGATTTCCATATTTGATTTGAAAGCAAACCAATTAGTGTATCGTGATCGTCATGGCTATGAACTACCGTAATTAATTATTCTAAAAATTGTTTGATAAATACATCAACTTCAGGAATAAAATTGATAATTACAATTCAATAATATTTTCTGAAAGTTTATATTGGTTTGAAAACTTGATTGAAAAAATTAACAGAATTTCTCTTTTCATCCAATTATATCAAATTTCTAGATATACGAAGCTTTTATCTGATCGCATGCGGCGGGACATTACTCAACCACTGTAGTTGACTGTATATTATATGCGCTCAACTATTTCTATTCTGAGAATTTTCGGAGTCCCGCAAATCCTCTATAAAAAGACAGCGTCATAATCAGTTGGTCAAACTGATAATTCTGGCGCGCACACGCAGATTTCGTTGTATTAACATTCCAGCACTGTACTATGAACCGCATACAAACATGCACGATATATGCTTGTACGAAAACGTTCTGGGTAAGAGATTTTAGAATACTTACAAAGTGGACAACGCGCTCAAAGCAAGTTTACGTAGACTGCTCGCGTCAGATTCAACGTTTAAATTTCTAGTTGTCTTCAAAAGTCTATCATACGTATAATTCAAAGAAAAGTTTGAGATAGCGCTTTCAGTGTGTGAGTTTTAGTATAAAGACTACAGTGAAAGATGTCGGACGAAAAGAAGGTAGCGTTTTCTAACCTCAAAGTCGGCTTTTCGATTTTATCTCCATTTTTCATTAATCAGGTCATTTCATGTGTTCTACTATATTTTGCAGGATTCGAAAGAATCGGAACATATAAACCTAAAGGTTCTTGGCCAAGATAATGCTGTAGTGCAGTTTAAGATTAAGAAACATACGCCACTGAGAAAGCTCATGAATGCATACTGTGACCGAGCGGTATGTTTACACATAAGAATTCGTTGGAATATAAATTTGAATTTGGTTAAGACAAAAATAATCAGTTGTTAAAAATACATTGTGAATTTCACAGGGTCTGGCAATTGCTGCAGTCAGGTTTAGATTTGATGGCCAGCCAATCCACGAGCTGGATACTCCTTCGTCACTAGAGATGGAGGAAGGCGATACAATAGAAGTTTATCAACAGCAAACTGGCGGAGAACTTTGATTTAATTTTTAACCATTTTATAAGGATTTTCAAATGTACAATGCTTTAAATTCAGTCCTGACATGAAAATAGATAAGTTTTCTATCTTTCCATTATAGTGTAATTAAAGATTTAAGATTTGAATAAACCTTTTATAGTTAAATTTGATTTGAAACATTTCAACATAAATTAACAGATGTTCAAAATAGTAGAATGTCAATTCCAAAAGTTTAGTTATTTTTATTTATAGCTTATAGATACATAAGTAATTTTTGTTGAGCTAGATACATTTTTTAAAAAATAAAATATAATATAAATGTAGTACGTCTTTTTTCTTAACTAGCTAATCCAGCCTTTTGTCGACAAAGTGACATAAGGGCTCTGAGCATGAACTGTCGTCTCGACAATTGTCTGACTTGTTTGAGGAAAGCATCCAAATCAATTATACTGCTCCGCAGACCTTCAGCAAGATAATAAATTGCATCTTCAATAGCAGCTTCTTCAACAAATGCATTGAGCATTCTAGAACAAGAAGGTTGTTGTCAATCACTTGTATGATTACTAATAGATATATAGATTCAAAATTATGTCTACTAACTGTTTGTATAGAGGAGCAATGGTTGTAACAGCTTCATCGACCTCAATTGTTTGATTATTCGATAACTTATCTATTTCTTTTTCAAGCTCTGATTCCTTATCTTGGAGAATTACTATATTTTTTTCGAGTTCATTTTTCTCTTTTTGAAACTTTGTGAACAATTCAGTCAAGCGAGCAGAGCCACTTGAAAGTTCTTGTTGTGTGCGTCGTAATGTTTCAAGCTCTGCTTGCAGTTGAGAAAATTGTTCACGAAGACGTCGACGTAACTTATCACCAATTGCCGAGAGAAGAGATGCTCTTATATGTTCTTCTGTTATTGTCCCTGTCCCACCACTTGAACTAGCAGGCACTCCTGGTGTCTAGAAAAAAATTAAGGAAATTTTGGAGTATGGTCCTTGTACAGTTTCTTACTAGTAATTTCTCGTATACGTCATATTTTTTTATGTTCATAAAGACGTAGTTTCTAGATTCCCTCATGAATTCATGTTTGGCTTATCTTATTTATCTTAGACAGTTGATTAGCCTTATTGCAATGTATTTCAGCATCTACGATTCGATCTGAATACACTACACTTTGACTAATGTCTCAAGGGAAACAGATATATTTTTCATTCAATTCAAAGTAATTGAATAGAATTATAGTGTAATTTAATGATGATACTTACGGGAGAAAACGGAGGATATGGACCAGTATATCCAGACATTGGATAATTCGGAGTTGTTCCAGAATATGGGAAATTAGGATATGGAACATCAGTTGGAGGATAAATATTTGACATGGGTTGAGGAGTTGGTGAGAATCCTTGTGATGGTAACATAGGCATCTGTGGCATGATTGCTATGAAGAATCATTAAAGATTAGACATGAGAATCTTCAAAACAAGAACTTCCCAAGAGAATAAGATGATCTTACGTTGTTTGGGATATGGTGTAGAATTCATAAGTGTGTGAGGTAAAACAGGTTCAGTTTTCGGTTTAGCATAAACGGGTGGATGGTCACCAAAAATTATAATCATCACTTGAATTAAGCTACCCAAATCTGACTTGTGCTGAAAAAATTATTCATAATTTCATTATATGAGCAACACTAAAAGTGAACAGGATAATATAAAAAACTCACTGGAATCCATTCGTGCAAATATGGCAAATAAATTTTACCATTGTGATCTACAAAATTACTAACTTTAATATTCATTTCTGGCGTAGGCGTAACGTAACACATTGGTGCATTGTTTGGATGAGTATCCATAACCCATATGCAAATTGGAATGTGATATACATTGCCTGCAATAAGACATCAATTAGAGGATAGATAGAGGAGAAGAATTATTTATAACAAGACTATTCACCTTTGAATTTCACAGGAATTGTTCCTTGCAAGTTAATTAATTCTTTGCGAGATCCATCATTAAACACTAAAGTAAAGAATTATAATCATCATTACTCATGTATTTGAGATTACCTATGTTCAAGTACTCACCAAATGGTTCTATTCTCCATTGCAAACTTCGATAATGCTCCATAACTCGAAACACATCTTTCTTAGTAATATCTGGATTGTGGTACTAGAAATAAAGTATATAATTAGTAGAAGAATCATGAGTAAATTTTTTAAGCATTGGAGTATAAATCATGGGACGTATGATAAGCAACTGAAAGTTAATTTGATCATTGTCTCAGCAACAATATAAGTCATTTAAATCAATTAACAAAGCAATACAAGACCTACTTTGGTTAAAATCTGTTTTATCTTTGCTTCGTCTACGAGAGCCATCTTCACCATTGAACATCTAACGTAGTGACGAACAATTTGAGTATATTAAACTATATACACAATCGATCAAAGGCGTTCAAAAGTGTTCTGTCAAGTTCAAGAATGCCTGAATTTCGCAGTAAGTTGAGTCAGCCCGAAATCAGCTGAGAAAAATGCACGGCTGTCAAGTCAGGATAGCCAAATTTACGGAGCAAATACCCGCTCAATATGAAATGCTTTACATGAATGTCATGAATTTTGAATATGAATGCCATTTTCTGAAAAAAAAGATTCCATTATTTTCTTTTATGCCCAGCATCAACAATTTATGCAACACGATTCCTATGTAGACGGAATGCTCGTATTACACAATTGTGAAGAAATTTATTCTGAATATTTTTAGTTTTCTTTCAGATCTGGATATATTGACTTTGTTCGTAAGTTTCTACTTATTTCTTCTTCTTTTCGCTATTAGCCGTGGATTCCTCTGTGAGGGTTTGATTTGCCACGATTAGAGGTAATTATGTGTTGTGTCCCGATAAGTATGTGACTTATAGCCGACATATAGGCATATCACACCTGACTCTATTATAAATATAACATGAGCAGTTTTTTTTTTTTTTCTTCCTGAAGGCTATCACCACAGGGGTAAACATGAGCAGTTTGAGGTAGGTTTTGAAGCACCGATACACAGTTTGAAATAAATTTAATGCACTTGGAAACATGAGGGGTGCACACACACCCAAGACCTTCTCGTGAGTCGACACTCATATAGGTCTATATCGGCGGAGCCACCACTTCATAAGTTATTTAAATGTTTTTCCCAGAATTTATTAGACAACTAAAGAGGATACTTGTTGTCAATAGTGAAAGTTCAGAGCAAACAATATAATTCTCGGTACAATATAATTGTCGTGGTGAAAGGGGGTAAAATGTAGCTTATAGTACTTCATATATATATGCATATTCTATACTTGTATATGAATATTATTGCGGGAGGTAATGTGTATCAGGCTGGCTGCTCATTCGAACTTCATTGCACTGCACGCGCAGCCTAAGCTATGTGGAGCGAAGAACAGCGAAGAACAGAGTGGAACAGAGAGTGCGGAGTGGTGCGGAGAAGAGCGCGGCTTGTTTCACTTGTTTGTCAGTCGTCAGTCCGTCAGCTATATACTATATAGTCGCTCGCCCCACTCAGCCCCTCCCCCTGCTACTTCTAATATATATATACATATATATATATATAAAATCATCACAACCGCCCGCATGAGCCCGTGTATATCGACGCGTTACGTATACATGTATGGGTATTATGGGATTGGTGTATGTGGGAGATAGGCGCCATATTGAACGGCGCGCGCACCGCTGGTTGGCTGGCGATGTTGGGGTCTTCGGTCTTCGGACTTGGCGTGCAAGCGCTACGCGCGGCGGCGGCGGCGGCGGCGGCCGTCACCCAGTCCACTGCCGCAGTCTGTGGCCTGCGCCAGCAGTGTGTGCAACAGCCAGTCCAGTCGTTGCCGTGCTGGCCAGTGCTGGCTGCAGGCGAGAGCAGCTTGGCTGCTTGGTACGGGGTAAGCTGCGCTAAGCTCGCCCGCGCCCAGCTGTCCATATTCCGCGTCGTGTCGCTTGCATCGATCGCGCGCCGCGAGAGCCGTGTGTCCTCTCTCTCTCTCTCTCTCTCTCTCTCTCTCTCTGTCGCGCGCGTGAGAGCACCATCTAAGTATTAATCCCATCAACCGCGACCGCAGGCGCGCGCGCGAGCCAGCGACACATATATATTAGGTGCGCGCTTAAATATACACACACACGAACCCGCGCGCGAGCAAGAGGGCCCTGCAGCGGGAGCTCGTGTGTAATAGTACTTGGGCCGCACTGCACTGGTTCGGAGCGCGAGGAGAAAGAGGGCCGAGCCGCTCTGGGAGCAGATGCGCCGCGGCCCGCCATGAGGCCCCGCGGCTGCCAGCCCCTCGCCCACTGGCGGCAGCGACGCCGGCCCCGGCTCCCGCGGCCCTAGCCGCGCCCGCCCCCGCCGCCTCCCGCCGACCACTCCAGCCAGCACCGCCATCGTCAATCGAGCATACCTCCAGCGCGGGTTATGTTTCCCACCTACATCGGCATCCTAGGTGAGAGTGTGAGACCCGTTCTTCCCGACAATCCCCCGACCTCTCCTCTATTACCAGACCCCCCCTGATTCTGCACTCTGCTCTCCCTCTCTCTCGCTCTCTCTTTCTCTTTCTCTCTCACTCTCTCTCGCTCTCTCTCTCTCTCTCTCTCTCTCGCGCGCGCTCTCTCGCTCTCTCTCTCTCTCTCTCTCTCTCTCTCTCTCTCTCTCTCTCTCTCTCTCTCTCTCTCTCTCTCTCTCTCTCTCTCTCTCTCTCTCTCTCTCTCTCTCTCTCTCTCTCTCTCTCTCTCTCTCTCTCTCTCTCTCTCTCTCTCTCTCTCTCTCTCTCTCTCTCTCTCTCTCTCTCTCTCTCTCTCTCTCTCTCTCTCTCTCTCTCTCTCTCTCTCTCTCTCTCTCTCTCTCTTTCCTATTTGCTCCCTTTCAACACCCTCAACGCGCTCTTTCGAAACAAGCACCGTGCAGAATCACTCCTCTAATAGGAAATGCACTCCCAATGAGGTTTGCTGCTTCACACTGATTGACTAGGTTTTTACCGACACCATCAACATTTTTGTGATTTTCTGGCTCAATCTACTACCAACCATCACTAAATAATTTATTCTTACTCAACATGAGACATATTTATTACATATGGTTCAATGTATTCATCATTTTGAGCAAGATACCACCTTATAACCTTCATTTACCCATAATTTTCACTTGATCTTCATTTCTATTCATGATTACGATTTTTTTCATTTTTTATCTGATTCTCTTTCAATTTAATTAATTTTGTCCATTCCAATTATAAATACAGTAACCCAAAACTAGTATTCTACATTCAATGGTTTGGAAACTCAATAATAATATATATTTTCTATATATGTGTTCAATAAGTATTTTCATGCATACTCAAAGAGTAAATATTGCTCCTTAGAAGTAAACCTTCTCCAATAGTGTCAGTCTAATCAATTATGAATAACAATATTCATTAGTGTTTGATTCTATTCTCCAGTGTGAATAACACTTGTATAGTTTTTTCAATCAGCTGGAGAGACATTTGCAGGTTGATTCCTATAATTAACAAGATCATTAAATAGTCAACTTTATATTTGAATGAACCCTAGTAAATGCAGTCATCTTGATACTATATATCAAAACTGAATTTTCATATAATTGCTGAAGTTTCAAATTGATTTACACAATAAGAATCTATAAGAAAATCATGGTTGATAAAATATATGAATTCAATTTTCACAAGATTTTCCAAAATCAGTTTCAAATAAAAAATTAAATTGTTCTGTTCTATGAAAAAAATGTTCACATATTGTTTTGAAATTAATACCATCAAAGTTCCCAAAGAGTACATGTGTAGGATACCAATGCTGATGTAATTTGAATGATAAAAAACTTAATTTTGATATTATTTTTCTATTTTCTGCTTGATTGAAAGTCAAAATGATTAATTTAAAAATTCTTTCAATGCGAGAACCTTTCAAAAATTAAATTTTATTTGACACTCCATTCCCTAATTTATTTAGTTGAATTTGTAAATGTTGGTTTATTTTATGGATATATGTCCTGTTTCTTCCAATATTGAAGTATCAATTTGGTAGCAACAAACAAAAATCTGGATTACTCTAGGCTCCCTTATTTTTGTAGACATACAATCGTGGTGGGAAGTGCCGAGTATAGCGCACTTTTGCTCCTTGTTCAGAGACGCCTTCAATCTCCTGGATTTTGATATTGAGGTATCTAATCTAAATGCAAAATGGCTTTTGCTTGATTAGACACTACCCTTCTGCTTAACGCATGATATATACTATGCCCAAAATATTTTTGAATGTGCTTTGCTCTAAAACATCTGCTACAAAAATCTATCAATGTCTTTTTCAAAAAAATATCCAATCTGTTCAATAATTTTGTAGGATTTGGAAGAAGCTCTTCTAACAGATTGCGGCACAGAGAGTTATTTATTGCAAGAACTTATTGTTAGATTACTAGAAGGTTGTTTACCAGATGACACTCGCAATGACATCTCAACTTTCAATTATCAGATGTTTCTTAGAAGACTCTTCCGCAAAAAGTGTCAAGTATGTATTAATACTGTTTTAAAATAATATAAATTATTAATGAATGATTTCTTGAGTAAAATTTTCATAATTCATTCTCTGAAGTAAAATAATTTATTTTACAACCATTAGTATCAAATGATCAACTGAATTGTATCTATTATATATAAATATTCACTGTTTCGTACAAACATTTTTAGATACATTGTATGAATCATCATAAGATGATGATTTAGACTATTTTCAATTTAGGCATTCTTTATTACAATGTTAAACTGTATATCTTACATATAGCTTTTGCTTGACAAATGATATAAACCATCCAAACTTATATTCTCAGGAATGTAAATGCGAGAATCCATTTAATACAGATGTAGACTTTGAGCTACTACCGCTTCGTCAAAAAGTTGAAATATTGAGGGCTCTGTGTGATTTTCGACTAGACGCTGAAGACGTAGTAAGTTACATTTTTTGCAATATAGTTTCATGACTGTTATTTAAATCGGTCTCTCCATTTTAATATGAAAAGACTTTGCTTTATTTTATTTGTTAACATAGTTAAGAGATTCATCACAAAATATGTTTACTCAAAATTGATCTTGGATTTGACTTTTGGATTATTTTTCAAAGTTATAATAATTTTCAATTGAAAAAGAAAGAGAAATGTATCTGACTTGGAAAATATCAGTTTGTGTGGCAGTAACATTAGAATGATTCATATTGCTCATTATGAAATTACTCTGGTTACAGGAAGAGTCACTAAGTGACCTAGACTCTGACAGTCTCCGAGTTGAACCTTTAGGTCATGACCGTAAAAATTCTGCCTATTGGTACTTTTACGGAACTCGACTGTATAGGGAGGACTACGTCGATACTTCAAATACTGTTTCCCAGAAACAGAAAAGTAGACCAAGAGATAAGAAACGTAAAAGGCGTTGTAGTAGATTGGCAAAGGAGGAAGAGGAGGAAGAGGAAAAGGAGGAAGACTTTTTAGCTCAGGGAAGCATAGTCACAAACAAAGAGAGTATTTGGCAAGTGGTGTGCTTTACTCTTCAAGATTGGAGTCGCCTAATCGGGAAATTCAAAGATTCTGTAAGTTAACAAAATAAAATTTATATAAAACTAAAAACATCATGAATTACATACATCTCTTATTTGCAAAAGTTGTAACAAATATAAATTTTCAGGATCACGAAACTGAACGTAAGCTCTACAGAACGCTTTCTAAAGATTTTATGCCTGAAATTCCTAAGTTGTTTGAACTAAAAGAAAAGCAGCAAAGACGAAAGTTTTTACAGCGTAGCGGTGTTAGAGCCGTCCAGAATCTTGAAAACGAAGATACAAAAACAAAAGAACCAGCCATGGTTAAAAGCAAGACAAAATCGAAAAACGGTAAGGGAGCAAAGAAAAGTGGGAGCCATAAAAATGTCAAAGTTGAAGAATTGCCGCCACCACCACCGCAGAAAAAAGGTCGACAAACTAACAATTCATTGGCATCTGTTGATGGAGAAATTGTTATTGGTACATGTGATGAAGTGGTCAAAACGGACAATAAAAAAAGCTCAAGTAAGCACGGGAGTAGTGTATCTTCCGGCTATGGCTATGGATACAACATCGGAATAGAAGAAGAAGAGCAACAAGTCGGAATGCACAAAGTGCTAAAAATAGTTAAAGACCATGAGGATGCGTGGCCTTTTTCAGACCCTGTAGATGAACAATATGCACCTAGGTACGTTTTTTGTTCCATATATTGAAATGATATCGTTAAATTAATTTTGATATTTTATGAAATACAACTTTATGGAATGTTAAGAGAAAATAGTTTCATCATTGCTAACTTTTCATTTTGTAGATATTACAGTGTTGTTCGTCGACCAATGGATCTCACTACAATGGAAGATAAGCTCGAAGAAGGTGCCTACAAGACGATAGGACAATTTAAACGTGATTTTCGTCTTATAATTGAGAATTGTAAACAATACAATGGATCTGATAATGGTGGGTTATCTAAAAAGTATTTCAAATATCCATATTTCACATTGAAAAAGTATATAATCATTTTCTTATTCATTTCATAGAATACACAGAGATGGCCATGAATCTTAAAGAAGTATTTGATAGGGCAGTAGATCGATACTTGGAATCTGAACAATCCGGTGATGACTCACTGTCTGATGGTTCAGGAGTAGGTGTTAATTCTCCCAGTTGCAAGAATAAATCATCTTCTGAAGCTGCAGGTCATAGTCAACGGCATAAACATTCGCGAAAATTGAATAAGAAATCTAAACATGATAAGATGAATAAGAAAAAGACTAGACAACAAACTAATGATGATGTTGTAAAAGAAGAAAGTGAACCAGAAACAAAAGTTGTGAAAGTCAAAGATAAAAAAGTTTCAAAAAAATCAAAGAAATTGAAGAGTGAGATCAAAATAGAAAATGATGAAATTGATGAAGAACAAGAAAATGAAGGTGCAATAAATGATACTAATGTGATAAAGTCAAAGAAGAAGAAAACGGTTGATACTGATCGAACAGTATCGAAGAGTAAAAAATCATTAGTTAAAGAAGAGATTCAAGAAGAGCCGCTCAAATCTAGTAAAAAAATTAAGAAAGAAAATCGGCATGACCCGAAATTACGTTCAGTTAAAGAATCAAAAGAAAATAGAAAAAGGAAAGATGATTTTGAAGAAAATTGTAATTTAATCAGTTCTCCAAAAAATAAAAAAAATAAAACTGAAAAAACTCAGAAAATTGACAAAATTGACAAAATTGACAAAACTGAGAAAACTGAGAAAATCGAAAAAGTCGAGAAAACTGAGAAAACTGAGAAAACTGAGAAAAAAGAGAAGAAAGAGAGTAAAGAATTAGATGTACTAATAGACAGGGTAAGAAAAAGTAAAGTTAAGAAGGAAGAATCTCTAGATAAGTCAGTTGAAGAAGATGACAAACTAACATCTCCAGTCGGGAAAGGAAAAAAAAGTCGCAAAATAAATAAAGATAAGTCGGAATTATCAAGTAAACATAATGACAAAGAAAAAGAAAAGAAACCTAAAAAGAAGAGCGAAGAACTACTCGGAAATGGTGAAGTAAAAGAAGAGAGTGACATTAAAAAAGAAAAGCGTTCACCAATCACAAATAATAAATCTCCTGTTAAAAAGTTCGAGTCTTTGGATACTAGTAAAGATATTGAGTCACTGGATAGTCTTAAAGACAGAATAAGTGAAAGACGGCGCGAAGAAAAATTAAAATTGGAACAAGAAAAGAAGAAAAAACAATCTAAAAATGACAGTGTTCATGGAGTTTCAAAAAAAGTGCCTTCTAATGGTAGTACCTTTCATCATGATGTTGATAAGTTAAGTGGTAAAAAATTGAAATCCAAAAAACTGAGTAAAGACGAAAAAAGTGGTGAAAGCAAGAGTCAAAATCAAGATGAAAGTGAGCCAAAGAAAATCAAAATATCTCATAGTAAACCTAACAAAGGGTCAACGCGAGGAGATCCAGCTATTCAAGCATTAAATCAAGCAACAGAGCAAACGCTTAATGTAAGTTCATCTTGTATTTATGAGTTAGTCATTCAAACAGAGTTAAAAACCTGATTTTTATCATTTTAGTTTATTATTCGATGATGTTATTATACTATCTATGATTTGATAACTGCATTATTTCTCGGGCATTTCATTTAAACATTCAATTAATTTCTTGAATGCATTGATTGTTAATTTGAAAAGTCACAAAACCATGGAGAAAAAAAATTTAAGCCCTATTCTAGATGAGTTTCAGTGCGCAGGCAACCCGAAACTTGGAAAAAAAAAATTCAGTATCACTTAGTTCACTTGCATGGTTTTTATGAAAGTCCTATAAAAAATCCTCATCTCCCAAGTGCTATATATTATTTGCACTGCCCATCCAACGATTCATTTTATCGATGTTTTGTTACTTCTAATCTCACAAGTAAATATAACTCTTGTGTTAAGGATATCAACAAATGGCTAGACGACGCACCGAAGCTATCTGAATTTGCGTCAGGTAGTGACTCGCTAGTGTTCCAAGCCTCAACGAGCAGTAGCGATGCGTCCCGGACAACCAAGCCACAGCAGCCGTCCCAAGCAGCATCAAGCCCAGCTACCACGAGTGATTCATCGCGTAAACGGCCGGGCTCCATGAAGCTTTTCGGGCCGCACCCTCCCATCAGACCAAAGAAAGTTCAAAGAACGATCGACCGGCTACAACCGGGCAAAAGTAAGGGCAATCTGCTGTCTAAGAAGCCGTCGAACGAAAGTACGCCAAGCAGCAGCGACTTGGTTGTCACTCAATCCACTGTTGATGTCGACCAGACCAATCGTGAAAGTAATGACGAGCCCAAACTCAGTTTAGGTACCGTACTCAAGAACGTCGACTCTATACAACTCATTTGTAAGAGTCTTGTCTCTTCGCCGAATCCAAATCTGTCCAACGACGAAGACGAAGAGACTTTTGGTAGTAAGCCTGCAACTCCAATGGCTGTTAGTGAAGAGCCTCACCCACCTGTGGCAAGTAAAAAGAGCACTGTTGCTGCTACCAAGGACGAAAAAAGTGAAAAGCGCACTGATACCGAGGAAACGCAAAAGCCCAAGTCGGCCACTCCAAATTTGAGTGCTTGGTAAAATTATTTGTTATTTCTCCTTTATTTTACACGAGGGCAAGAGTGCTGACATATGGGATACTTCATTATATATTATAATATTCAGAGGTCTCAGCCTGTTGCTTAACATTTACAATATCAAATTGTTTTCGAGAAGTTGGGATCAGAATGTTATCCTCTAACCGTATTCGCGGGCTTGTTATTCTATAATGATTAAGAAATGCATTTTGCTATTAACAAGTCATTGGTATTTTTCTCCTTTGATTTGAGGTTTTAACTGATGGCACTATTTAAAAATGTGTTTCGGCTAGGTTCAAGGCATTTGGAGCGCCAAAATCAAAAAAGAAAGAAGAAGAAGAGGAAGCCGTAGCAGCTGCAGTTGTTAAAAAGGATGAAATCCCCGAGAGCAGTTTACCAAGTAGCGGCAATCGTCAACGAAGGATGAGTACGGGAGGTAGCAGCGTGAGCGAGTCGGTCTCATCTTTTTCTCAAGAGTCTCCACCAAGTAGAACTGGTCGTTCACCGCAGCAGCCCTCGGCTTCGTCTCTCATGCCATCGCCAGTAACTGCGGTAGAGCCACAAATACGAGGAGCGGGCTTTTACCAAGACGCCTTATCCACCGGAAGCAGTCCTTATAACAGTCCATACTACACGACACCGCCCCGTTATAGTGCTCAACTACCCCCGACACCATCGCCACAACACCATCCACTCTCGCCAGCCTATCCGTCGAGCTTCGATCAAGCTGCTGTTGCTCCTCCGAGTCTCTACTCACAGATCAGCCCGTTGCACAAGCCGTCGCCTCAAGCCCAGTCGCCCAGCGCCTATTCACAGCAGTCTCCCCAGGCTGAGCAGTCGTTCGCTGCGTCCACGATTGTCAATCCGGCATCTACTCAGAGCCAGTCACCCGTCTATCCACAACAGGTATATACATTTACGTATCTCACACGTGAAAAATTTCTTTCAAGTCATTTTCTCAATTTTGTAACATTTTATCTTGTAATACTGTTGAGCCAAATTTCGGATCCCTGCTTGAACATGAATAAGACTGATTGGAAAGGTGAACTTTTTTACAGAGCCAAATCATTATAATTCAGAGTCAGTAGACAGAGATACTCTTATTATTTCTGGCATCACAGAGCAAAACATTCAATATATTCAATAAATTTATTAAATTAGTATATTATGCATCCTAGCGGGGTCAGGTGATTTTAAGTAGGACCTACTTTGCGTTCTGACATTTATAAAGAATGGTACTTTTCTCCCACGGGTTACGAAAAAAAGTATGTGCACCTCGCTTATCTAGGCTGTTTCGGCACGTGCGAACTTGTAACTCTCTCTGCGCTTGGGTCGCAAACGTTTTTCGTGCCAAAACCGTCTAACCTCGCTCAGGTGCATAATATACAATTATTGTTCGTAATATTTTAAGAGAATGACTTTTTATTTATGTTTACCAATCCATTAGTTTCGCCTTTTTCAATTTCAATAAATCTACATTTCAATTGGAAAGAAAAAATAATAATAAATGTATGAACAGTCCCCACAGCCACTGCAATCGTCGCCGTATCCACAAGCTTCACCCCAAGCAACAACTTATTCGCAGCCGTCGCCTCAGTCACAGCCGCCTACGCCAGGCTACTCGCAGCCGTCCCCTCAGACCCCAGCAAGTAACTACTCGCAGTCATCACCTTCTCAGGTTGCGTCGCAACAGCACTCGCCGTACTCGCAATCTTCACCTCAACCACCTGCGAGCTACTCTCAGCCGTCGCCTAGCCAGTCGCAACAGCATTCACCTTATTCACAAGTTTCGCCGAGGCCGCCCTCATCTACTTATTCTCAGTCTTCACCTCAGCCCCCCAATTACTCCGCGCAAACACCCAGCCCATATTCTCAGCCAGATTTAGGTAAGTTGCTCACATTTTTTTAATTGATATCGTTTCTTTTGTGAATCAATTTCTTTCTGTAAATCTAGTAGCCTAATGATATTTATTAATTACTAAATTATCGAATTTGTTTGTTTAACGCAGTGATAGCGCAACCATCGCCACGTGGTTATTCGCAAACTTCACCGCAGCAGCCACCTCCTAGTTATTCTCAATCATCCCCTCAAACACCATCACCATACTCGGCACAACAATCTCCTCAACAGCAGCCACCTACGTATTCTCAGCCATCTCCGCAAACACCACCGAGCTATTCTCAACCTTCGCCTCAACAGTCAAGAGCCTACTCGCACCCTTCGCCGCAGCAAGCGTCGCAACAGCAAATTTCGAACTACTCGCAGCCCTCGCCTCAGCAGCCAGTCGCCTTTACCAAGAGCTCAGAAGATTATACAGCACCGCCTTTCACCAGTAAATCGGGCTATGCCTCAACGCCCATAGCTAAGCCTGCTGCTACCAAAGAAAAACCCTTGCAACAACAACAACAACAACAACAACAACAACAACAACAACAACAACCAAGTATCGAACAGCAGCACCTAGCCACGCTTAACCAGACAGTATATCAGTCGGCTGTATCGAGCGCTCAATATCCTTCTTCTTACGCGGGCAATGTGTTTCCCTCTGCAAACAGAGTCAGCAATCAACTAGCTAGTGAATCAACAGTGAGGGCTTCCGCTACGACGAGGTTGACAAATCACGAAACGCAGCAGCAACTCACTCAGCAAAGACAGGTGAATATTAATTTCTCAAGAACCTCGTCAAAAGATGATCTATCTTTTTATTTATTTATTCTACTTCATTTATTACCGGAACGAGGTATATATTTTTTAATTAAATCGTTCGTGACTTGTACTAATAATGGTTACAGTTTTTCTTTGAGTTTTTCTTTCGATAAATTTGTTTAGAAAATATTGCGAATAAATTCTTATAGATATAGATTATTCATTTGATGAAGTATTATTAGTGGAAAACAGCGTAAAATTGGCTTTGAATTCTAGAAGTACAAAAAATGAAATTATTACTTCCAGGCGCAATCAAGTCAGGATCAACAGTCGCAGTTACTCCAGAGCTTCCCACAGAATTTGACAAGCCATGAATCTTTATACTCTAGTGGTTTTCAAGCAACTTCTTATCCAATGCCAAACCCAACCATCCGACCTACTGTGTATCCGGGCTACTTTGACACTAGTAAAAGCGCTGCCAGCGGTGCGCCAAGCCCTAGTGGTAGCAGTCTTGCTCCAGTCAAGAAACGCATGTACAATGAGCCATCCACGGCAACGGATGCCCAGGCTCAAACCCAGCGCCAAGAACAATTTGGTTTCGACTCGCTAATGGCTCTGGCGCATTCGCAGTCTGATGTGTCTGTACCAGTGCCTAATCAATTTGACAGCGCGTTCGCTAGTAGCCTTGCCGACTCGGTTGCGTCGAATCCAGCTTATGCACGGCTCCAGCTTGGTCTCGTTGGCCGTACAGCCAAGGAAACTCAACAACTACTTTCGATACCACGGCTTGGCAGTAAAGCCGACCCTCTCGCCGCCTATGCGAGGACTTCGACTCCTAGCCAACCCGAACTTGAACTGAACTTGTTGCAGAGCCTGCAGAATGCAACCAAAGGTTCAAGTATGTTATCGATGCCTCGAGGTCGGGTTACTGAAACAGCTGCAGCCGCTCAGCCTACGACAAAATCAAAAAAAGGCAAAAAAAGCAAAGCGCAGCTGCAGCAACAGCAGCAACAACTAAACGTAGATCAGCAGGCTGGAAACATTCCGGGCTTCCCACAGTATGGTGCCGCGGGTCCTGACCCGATCAGTAGCTTGAAACAATCAGCCGTTGGGAGTAGTGCATTCAACTTTGCTGCCTCTGCTGGTGCCGCCAATAGTTCGCCTTTCTTTGACAAGGAAGCTACCGCAGCTGCTTTTGCCTTTCTTGATGACTTCCGCAACCCCAATCTACCTTATTATAGTATGGCTCTGAGGCAGCAGCAGCAAACCCAACAGCAACAACAGCAGCAAGCTCAACAGCAAGCACAGCAGCAAGCACAGCATCAAGTTCAACAGCAAGCTCAACAGCAAGCTCAGCAAATGCCTGATGCTGCTCAGCAAAAGCTGACCAATCAAGCTGCAGCTGCTGCGGCTGCTAGAAATTATCCGGGCCACCCTTTCCTTCATTCAGGTCAAAGGCCAAACCCTTACGGGCCGCCGGTTCCTCCTTACGTTACGCCACACGGAGCTAATTTAGGTGTAGACCCTGCGGCTTACCAACAGTACCTGCATTCGTTATATGCGCTGCAACCCCATCATAGGCCCGCCTGGCTCTAGCAGCTGTCAAGATTAGCTCGCTAGAGATAACATGAGCACCCCATAGGATGGACGAGTTGTTTCTGTGCAATTTAACATATTTTCTTTCATGTTTTGTCGGCTCTTTTTAAGTGTCACATGTACATTTTTTGTTTTAAAAATGTCGATCTCTGTGATGAAAATTCATTTTAGTTTTAACAGTTTTATTTTCTTTCTGACGTAAACTTGAATGGTAATCTCTTGTTAATATGTTTTCTTTAGTAGTAGTGTTTTGCATAGAAACTTCTCGTTCTTCAAATACAGTATTGCATTTTAGTTTTATGGTCTTTTCCGTTTCTTTACTTTTATTCTACAACGCATCATTCATATGGAGAAGCATCAATTTTAGCTCTCTAGAAAGTCTGCATTATTCTGCACCATTATCAAAATATCCATTCATCTTTAAATGATAATATATCATTTATTATTTGGCACATGACAAAACACGTAAGAGAGCGTTTAGCGTTCTCACTTTTTTAAAGTGGACTAAGTGGATTCGATACTGACGTTTTATACATTTTGTCAACACTAGTTCTTAAATTAAGTGATGTAGTGATATGTACATAAATTAGATGATGTTTAATGGAAATGTCACATTTTGAGACACAATGTACTTTGTTAGAAACTGTTATGATTGCTGCAGCTATCATTGGATATTACCATAGGTCATTATGTCACACGATTATTGAGCCTGATGCTCGCATTAATCAGTAGTGATCATAGGAAGGTGGACCATTTTAATAGCTCAGCATGGCTAGTAAATCTGAAGACAGATTTTTTGTACGAATTTGCACCACCATTTTCGTACAATAACATATACTTTAAAGTTACACTGTGAGGTGGAATCCCATTTTGTACATAAGATACATATCCGGAAAGTTGTAATTTGGTGTAAAAATAGAGAATTGCGATGTTAAAGTCGATATGATGGAAATGAGTAATGTTATTAAAGAGTAAATACGTTCAAAGTGAAAATTAAGCGAAATCTATAAATTTCCCCACCTATATAAACATAATGCGGAAAATAAATATATAATATAAATATATATTAAGATCTATAAATATATGAATATATGTATATTGTAAATGTGTAACGAAGACAAATTAAAACGCGGTTTGTTACGAAAAATAAAAGTTATTTGATGTCATTTCACCCTTTCCTAAATTTTTAGTTTGTTCTTCATAAATTTGATATATTTTTATATATTTTGAACAGATAGACATATAGTTTTTATTTAATTCAACCCCGTCTATAGTCTGTACATTGAATTCCATAGAATATGATTACAGTAGCGATATTACATTTTGAGTTGCTCATGGCAAGATACTAAAAAATAGTAATGAACTGATGTGATTATCATTTTGCTATATATTTTCTTTTCTTTCGAAAGACCATCAGCTCCGGGCGATGTGCCTGAGGCCCCTGAGGGGCTAAAGTCCTGAGGATAGGTGTCTGTGTATATATGTATATATATCTGTCATTTACGCGCCTTTTTTACGTATACCGCAACCGCAAGTCGCGCCAAATATGCCAGAGAAGTCAGAGAACTGCACTGCATCAGTGATCTATCCTAAAGTTATCATTTTTTCTTAGTTTATTTAATTGATTACAACCGAGTTTTGATAATGGCCTTATGCGATTATGAGGAAACTATTACATCGTACATTCATGATGACGATAAATTGGTATAATCAATCATTTCTTTTTTAATCTATACTTAACCTCATTTACTCCGTATTTGCGATTCTAAACATTTATATTTTCAACAGTTCGAAAAATAGCATTTTCTCGATGGATGTTTAATCGATTCATTGAATATAAATAGAAATATTTACTAGAACTGGTCGAGGATAATATAAATTCTTAATTTATTTTCATTCATTTCAGGTAACATATAAATGGTTGAGTAAGGAATTAGAAATACATGTTAATGTGGCCAAGGATATACTCGAAGAATATTGGAAAAAATATAAAATTGAAGAAAAAATCGTTGCTACCTATTTGTTGATAGGTCAATTGAAAGATGGATCAATTCGCGTTGAAGTAGTCAAAGAATCAAACTTGAAAGTTGCAAGAGATAAATTTGCTCAAGTTAATTGTCAACATCTATACAGTCTACAGAAGTATTTGGAAGATATACAGTTATTAGCATTTGCTGGGGATGGAGATATCCGATACAGCGCAATTAAGTGTAAAGATGAGTATGTGAGGAATGATGAAGAAATTGATAGCTTACGTTATGTTGGGAACACTAAAAAAGAAGAAAATAAACCCACTGAAGCTAGTAAAAATGCTACAAAAAATTCCACACAAGATGCTCAAAAGCCAATTAATTCAGTTAAAGAAAAGCCAATTGATTCAGTCAAAGAAAAGCCTAAGAATCTAGCTAATAAAAAGGATGATTCTAAACAGAAAAAGCAACACGAAAATAAGGAAAAAAGTAGTAAAGATTCAGAATCAAAGCCAGATGTGGAAATTCAAGTTGTAGAAAAAAAAATATCTCCAACGAGTAAACCCAAATCAAATAGCAAAGTTTCTAAAAAGCCAGTTCAATCAAAACAATCTGGATTTAATCACCTTTTTGGAAAAGTAGCTAACAAACCACAAACAACAAATAAGCCAAAAGAGGATAATGATGAAAAATTAATAAGTTCTACAATTACTACAGAAAAAAAAGAAAAGAATTCAGAATCACCTAAAGAAAAAGATACAAAATTAGAAAAACAAGTAAAAGCAAAAAAATCAGAAAAAGTAGAAAAAGAAAATAAGTCAGAAAAGCTAGAAAACAAAAAACAGTCACTCCAAGATAAATCTACGAGTATTTCAAAAACTAGTAATAAAAGTAATGATAAAACAAAATCACAAGGTAAAAATGATGCAAGAGGTAAAAAACGAAATCGAAGTCAAGAAAACAGTGCGTCATCAAAGCGTAAAAGGATCCTTGTTCTTGATTCAAGTGAAGATGAATCAGGTGTTAGTGATAAAGAAGAAGATGAAGAACCAATGGAGGTTGAGGAAGAACCAGCCCCAGTTGTTAGAAAAAGGTCTCCATCACCACCTGCTGAAAAACTTGAAAATGGAAAACGTATGATTCGTAAAACCATTGATAAAACTCACAAAGATGAAGATGGTTTCTTAGTAACAAAAAGAGTTCATGTATATGAAGCAGTTAGTGATACTGAAGAAGTAACTAAGGAAGTCAAAAAAGAAGAATCAAAGAAACAAGTACCAATTGAAACTGCAGCAAAAAAAAAGCAAACAACACTCATGAATTTTTTCAAGAAATCTTGAAACTGTATTATTTGATGAATTTGATGTGGACTTCTCAATTCGAACAGTTTTTGTAGGTGAACATTTTTAAAATGATTGTTAAATATCCTATTTATAAGTTTTATGTTAGTATATTTTGACATAAATTCCATCTTGGACATCTATTTTATACATTGAGAGAGAAATACTGATAAAATAGCATTTTTCATCAAATAGATTAAGAGTCAATAAAATTGAGTGGAATCACCTGGATGACGTCATAATCTGATATGTTATCAGGAGTGATGAGTAACCTTCTGAAATGATCTTTCCCATTTACCAATAGAGAATCTGTACTGTTGAAGTGTCAAGAATGGGAACCAGCAATGTATATTTCTTTAGTTATTTCTTGATTATAGTTTTAGTTCAAAATTCACAGGCAGATGTTTGCCAAACTTGTTTGTGTTCTAACTCAGGTAAAATATCATGGAGGAGAAATAGAATTCTGATTTTTTCAACTTGTGTTGATACTTCATTGCCTTTTCCTCAATGCTTATAGTATTCTTTTATGTTCAATTACATTCAGTGAAGTTAATTCAATTGAATATTTTCAACATATTGTGACTTTTTCTTTATTAATTACATAACAATATTCAACAATTGACTCGTTTAAATTTTCTTCATCTATGTACGTGTCAATACTTATCATTTCAAATCAATTAATAGTCCTAAGAATAGAATCTAAAAAATTTTTCTTTCTAGATGATGTCACCCTCACTATTGATTGTCATAAAGCTAAAATTGTAAATATCAATGTCTTGCGGTTTGATCTACTATCAGTCAAATATAATGGGACTCTCAGCTCATTGGATTTATCAGAAAAAAATATCGCAAACTTACCTGCAGACATATTTGAAAATTTAAGATATTTGAAAGAAATAAATCTGTCCAGTAATCTTCTTGAAGAAATGCACAGTAGTGCTTTAAAAAATTTAAATAAATTAGAAATTCTCAATCTTTCAAATAACCGGATCAAAACAATTGACCTAATGACTTTACCATCACTTTGGATGATAGATTTGAGCTATAACAATATAGAAGATGTAGGTTTAGAATTCCACAAATCGTATTTGAAATTAACTGATTTGAAATTATCTCATAATAAATTGAGTGATACAATGAATGGTACTATTACTCTTCTCAGAAACTTAAAGTATTTAGATCTTTCTCACAACGATTTTTCTATGCTAGATAGTGAAGATTTCCATATATTATCAAAATTAATTTCTTTGAATTTGAGTCATAACAAAATCACATCACTTTCAAAACAAACATTTTCTAACAGTTTATTGGAATTAAATCTTGGCTTCAATTCGCTTACTGAATTCCCAAAGAGTTTATCTAACATCCAAGTTCTGAATATCGAATATAATAACATAAAGAACGTAGAAAGTAAACCTGACCAATTAAATGAATTAAGATATTTGAATATTAGTGGTAATTTTTTAACTAATCTATCAGACTCAAAGATGATAAACCTGAAAACACTAGACTTGTCATATAATAATTTCACAAGTATACCTAAAAATTTAAGTAAAGATAACTATCCTGCCTTAGAAACATTATTATTCAATGGAAACCATATTAAGGAAGTTGAATTTCCATCAGTTCTGACTCTTAAATCCCTACACTTATGTAATATAAGTAATTTAGAAGCAATAGATTCAAATTCTTTCAAAAAAATTAGTAATTTTGATAATGACTGTTTGAATCTTACAATGACTGACAACAACAAGCTGAGTTTCATCGATGTAAAAACTTTTGCAAATTTAAATTTATGTTTTGTGAGTATATTTTCATGATGGTTACTAATTTCATTGCAAGATAATAATTCTAATTTTGAATAATTTACAGTTGGATTTAAAAAATAATCATTTCACTCATTTTGCTTCAAATTTGTCAAGTTCTGGCTTAAAAGCAAAATTGGGAGTGGATTTGGAAGGTAATCCATTCCACTGTGATTGTTCTCTACAGTGGTTGTTGGATGAAATCATACCTTGGCTGTACAAGACAAATCTAGACTTGTTGAATAATCTTAGGTAATCTAAATTCAAAATTCAGAGATATCTTCAAATTGATTTGAATTAAATCATTTAAAATGAATTACAGATAATAATAAATTATTTCAGATGTGCGTCTCCTAAAAGCTTAGAAGGCAAAAGAATGGTTCATTGGTATAAATGGGAAGGCCAAGTTCTTTGCAGTGAAATACAGATGTATTCCTCAAGAATGAAAACAGGAACATTTGCATTGTTTAGAAGTACCAACTCTATTACATTGCATACAAGCAACAAGATGCTTGTAGTACTCTTAGTTGCTGTGATTATGCTCATAATTTTGGTATTGATAGGAGTTTTACTAACAAAAAAATTATCAATGAAACATTCCAGGGTCAATCGCAGATTTTAAATATTTAAAATTTGCAAGCAGACTACATGACATTTTTATACATTATGTGAAGAAAGTATTATAATGAAAGAACAATGTGTAAATTTATGTAAAACAAGTTTATTTATAGTAAAAAATGTATTTATTTTATTCCATCATGTTTGAATCAACCAGTGAGTCGTGAAATTGTTTGAAATGAATCTATCAGTATAATGTTACCATCATTCAATGTTTTTCTTGATAGTTCTATCAAATATTTATAAATTATCAATAATTATATATGTACATACATTAAATATAATATACCACCTACAATATTTAAATAAACCAGAATAAGATCATAGAGATTACATTTCCTCTCAAATTATTGAATTGAACTTCAGTTAGCATGAAAATGAAGTACAAAAATAATCGAGATTCTAACATGAAATTATCATTTTCATGTTTGGTTATCATACAATTGTGCTAACTAAATTACAGTGACTCTGTACAAAGTGAATGCATGTATGTATGTACATATTCTACATAAAATATATTGTTGACCTAGCTATTGAATGAATCTTTATTAAATGAATAATAATAATAGAACAATTTCTCTCCTTGGTAAAATGCTATACTTGATTTTTCTAAGCTGAAGTCCTAAACACCTACATTTGTTCGTTAGAAACAAATTTATACTTCATTTATCCTCCAAGTTTCACAGACAACTTTAGCAGGAGGATTTCTTCTAATTTCTTCAAGAAAAATAGATATTTGCTGATAATATCCAGATTTGTTCCAAGTTTCATTATGAGAACCATCAAGTATTTGAATTTTACGTTTGAATGGGCTACTGCAAATTTCAAAAAGTTCATCCATCATTTTTGGAGGGACCAATTTATCTTGTCTTCCAGAAATAAAAAGTGTGGGCACTGTCAAAGATTTGACTTTGTTTGATGATAGAAACTGTAAGAGTTAATATATGATGATCATCTCATATTCCAAATTAAAATCCTTACCAGTCATTCAAATATTTCGAAACAAATCGTTCTTCAATCCTTTTTTAAATAATTTTTTCTCAAGGTTATTCTCACTAGCAGATGTAACCGACTATTTCTTTGATACTTTCAAAGGCCCTTATCAAATACTTAACGAAAATTTTAAATATTAATTGTTCGAAATCTATAGTGCGGTTTAAATATGAACAACAAAAACAAAATAGCATAATTATTAGATTTTTGGCTAATTATGTCACTCATCAGCTTGCAATAATCAATAAAATATATATATAAACTTGAAACAGTTATGATAAATTCAATACATTTTTGCAAAACAGTTGTTTTTGTTAAAGGGAAATATTATGAGTCTTAATAACAGAAACTTTTATCAATGAACAACGGAAATTGCTCATCATACTACTGTTTCTTTGATAGAACATCAAAACAGTAAGCCATCATTTTTTACAACTATTAAGATGCAAAGAAATCTCTTTGACAAGTGGAGAAATGAAGTAATCAAAAAGTGACATTTCAACATATATGCAAGCATTTTAGGAAATTATTTGACAAATACTTTTGTTGGATACATAAATTTTCATCAAAATTTTGAAGGGCTTTCTGGATCCAAATACTTGAAAAACTGTACTTCTCTATATATCAAATCAACATTATGCTTACCTTATTTTTGTAGCAAAATAATGGAAGATATTGTAATACTTTGGATTTGATGAGAATTGTGGCCATATCTGGTATATTTGTGAATGTATTTTCAACAATAAGGCACCAAATTCTTTGAGAAATTTCTTCTCGTATAGCAATGTCAATAGCAACAGCACCTCCTAAAATACATCAAATTGCTTTAATGTCTCTTCTAGATTTTGTACACAACAATTCTATAAGTTTATTTTCAGTAGTTGTCAATAAAAAATTCATTTATTATCTATAAGTAAGCAACTTTCAATTAAAACAATAAAATTTTTCATTATACCTAGTGATCGCCCAAAAACAATTATTTCATTTGTATTTATATCATTTCGAGAATAAAGGTACTCTATTCCAGCTCGAGCATCCATATAAAGACCTTCTTCAGAAGGTGATCCTTGCGAAAATCCATATCCTCTATATTCTACCATCAGTATGTTACAATGAATATTTTCATATAACCCTTTCACATTTTCTAATCTGAAAAAATAGAACATGTTAAGTTCATCAAGTAGTTTAATCAATTACAGATAAATATTTACCTGTGACCCATATTTCCTGCATTTCCATGAAGAAATAATAAAGTTGGAGCTCTTTTAATATAATCTTGAGGTTGAGGAATAAAAAACATATGAAGTGTAGTTCCATCAATGGATTTAGTGTATATGCTTTGGTATGGTAAATAATGAGAGGATGGAGGTGGAACATAAATTCGTGAGTTAGTGGGTAATTTTGGATAGTATAAAAGTCGATCCTCAATATTATAGAGTATACCTGAAAATTAGCAAAATCTGAGTTTCTTATGAACTAAAATTAATGCATTGTACAAATATATGAATTCAATCACCAACCTAAAGTTGTGAGGCAGAGCAGTATAAATGCAAATATACTACCGTACAGCCAGTATAAAAGGAAGCACAGCAGCAGATAAGCTCCAGATAATGCCCAAAATTTCAAGGCTATACCATGAAGCAATCTCACAGCAGTTTTAGTTCTAGCTATACGGAGTCGGAAGGACATTTTTGAAAGGATATTTGTTTTCGGAGTATAAAATTCAATGCCATTGACTGTCTAATGAGAGTAGAAAATATCTTTTCATTATTATACATAATATCTTTGACTGTAGAAGAGAAAGAAGGATGAATCAGGTAGTTTGATTTCTCCAATTGTTTTGAACATTTTGGCTGCTGGAAAAAATCATTATAAAATTAAAAATATTCATATAGTTTTAATCATTCTAAAAAAAAGTTATAAAACTGTACATCAAAATGGAAAAATATTCTAGTCAATGATAAACAATTTAAGGGAGAAATTATAAAAACAATTGACTCAAGCTAGAATTCACAAAATTGAGTATACAGAAAGTGTACTAGCAAAGAAGATAACTTCTTTGTTAATAGTATAGTTAATATGTTAACTTGACTAACCTAGAAGACATATGATTCGAAAATGCCAAGAATGAACTCCTATATTATCAAATACACTCATCAGCATTCAGCATCACTAATGAAGTAAACGTTGTTTCATTTATTCAGTACTTAGATACATATAAGTACTTAAAATAAGAAATAATGTCGAGAATCGTCACCTCCATCGGTTCGATTTAAAAAACAACCTGAACAGCGATATGACAACTAATACACTGCACTGCAGCTGATGTGCACAGCTGAGCTGTGACCTGACTGAGGAGCATGGTTACAATTTTTCGGCAGTTGTCGGTAGCCGAATGTTAGCAACGTCGAAAGGTCATAAAGAAAAAAAAATTCAGAAGCAACCTTGGGCGTTAGGCATTCGACTGCATTCGACCTTTGGTATACGGGATAAAACAGCACAAACTCGCGCAGGGTTTCTGACCATTAGCGGCGAAAGCTTGCAGTGTATATATTAGAGAAGCCGATATCAATACAACAGCTGATCCGTTGTGATCCGTTGGCAACAGAATGTCCTGACTCCTGACTCCTGCTCATCAAAATTGATGATACTTACATGACAGAAGGTGGGCAGCGATGGAACTCCGCCGTTCGCGTAATCTCTTCTGCACGTTGTTGAGGAGAAGTTCCGGCGACTCCGGAGTTACAAGTTGTGAGTATTGTTGATATTCGAGTTGGGAAGTATAAGACAGGTTATAAACTACAGAAATTGTGAATATTGTTACGGGTATTCAATACTTTATTGAGTAATAAACCGGAAATTAAGTAGATCTGATTGCGCTAAATCATGCTTGGTACCCTATTAATAACCCATATTTCATTACGAATGCTTTGCAGACTAGAGTCCAGAGGTATTAACCTTGAGGATGACTCATAATTGCTCACATTTGAGTTGTAAAATTTAAGAAATTTTATGAATACTCATCTACACAATGGATTATGAGTACACACCTTTTCACAGAGAAAAGGACATCCATAATCGCTGTTGCGGTGGGAAACTTTGGTGCATTAAGGTATATAACATGTTCAGAAATTATTTGAAAGGTTGAAAAATTTTGATTTTACATAAAACTTTACACTTTCAGGACATCTGTGGTATCATTTGTGCTGTTCTGACATGGCTGTTGATAATTTATGCTGAATTTGTTGTCATGGCTGTCATTCTCATTCCTACAATAAACACATTTTATTCTAGTTTGAATATGGCGATATTTCAAATGCTGACTTTTCTAGCTTTTATCTCGCATCTAAGAACCATGTTCACTGACCCAGTAAGAGGAATCTATCATTAATTTCAGTTAAATATTGACACTCATAATTTTGAAGTAAAAGTTGATTTATTTAACCAACAGGGTGCAGTGCCCAAAGGAAATGCAACAAAAGAAATGATACAACAAATGGGATTTAGAGAAGGTCAAGTTATTTTCAAATGTCCAAAATGTTGCTCTATTAAACCAGACAGAGCACATCACTGTTCTGTATGCCAAAGGTGTATTAGAAAAATGGATCATCATTGTCCTTGGGTAAACAACTGTGTAGGCGAGAATAATCAAAAATATTTTGTTCTTTTTACTGTGAGTTAATTGAAGACAAGTCAATATTATTTCAGACATATTTCAAAATATCTTACAAATTTCTCATTTGACATTTTCAGTTTTATATTGCTGGAATTTCTTTGCAATCATTGTTTTTGTGCATTCAACAATTTTCGAGCTGTGTGAGACAGGAATGGCGAGACTGCACAACATTTAGCCCACCAGCTACAGTAGTTCTGTTACTATTTTTGACATTTGAAGCTCTTCTATTTGCTATATTTACTGCTGTAATGTTGGGAACACAACTTCAAGCTATTTGGAATGATGAAACTGTAAGTGATTTTCAATTTCAATTAAAAAATTATAATCTTAATCTAGAAATCTAAATCAATCAAATTAAACATAGAAATTGAAATTCTTGATAAATAATTATTACAGGGTATAGAACAATTGAAGAAAGAAGAAGCTCGATGGGTTCGTAATAGTCGATGGAAATCAATTCAAGCAGTTTTTGGCAGATTTTCTGTCGCTTGGTTTTCACCATTTACCTCCCCACCAAATGCCAAAACGAAACTGGATTCATACTTGTATTCTGTATGAATTACTTTGAAAGCACTGTCAAATGATATATTTTGGTACTCTATGATGAAGATATGGTCTACCAAAGTTTACAAATTTATTGCAGAGAAAACTGACATTTGTAAGATTTTGAATTGTCAGTTTTTCGAATCTGTTGTGGAATGTTGTATATAAAAACGTGATGATACTATTTTTCTTCTGCTCAAAGTTGTTTAAGACCTTCATATAATTTATTGTGGATCAACACTTATTTATTCAGTTATGGATATTGTAGATTGCATTAATTTTTCAATAATTTCTTTTTACAATGAATTATATTGAGTTAAACTAATAGTAGGTTTGAAGTCGCACAATTTCTATTTTAGACAAGTGAATTTTATATCTGTGAAGCATACTTTTTAAGACAGGGGTGTAGGTGACAATTTATACTTTTGTGTACTGCGCGAGTGTGGAACAAAATAATAATAATATGAACTCAATATGTGGCTTGCATTCTTGATGTACAGATCTTACATGCACATTTACTGTGATACGTATATTGTATATGTATTATCTATAATGTATATGTGCAAAAAGCAAGTGAACTTGCCTGAATTTGAATGTCTTTTACAATTTTATTATTCTGTATATGAAATGAAATACTTTCAATCAAATAGAATCCAGAAATCAAGAACTAATTTTCAATGGTGTCAGTTAAACGAAACAATCTTTTGTGGATTCAATTTGAAACTGTTATCAAACATTTTATTAAAGCTGAGAACGACAAAATATTTTTAAAGAAAACTTTTCCTATTATTTTTATTTATTGAAAATATATTTTTTGCTAATTATAGAAATAACGATCTTTTTTTATACATGGAAATATAAGTAAGAATGCACAATATTTTGACTTCTCTTGTTACAGTAAACAGAGTCCAAACTTGAAATGTTTATGATGTGTCAACTGATGTTTTTCATGAAAGTAACAAACATACAATAAAAAAATTGATAACTTTGTACTATAATAATATTGATGTCAAAAAAATATTCGTTGAAGAAAATGTAAACATGTAATAAATTTTTACAAGAATAAAAAATGGGTATTTATTATTCCATTAATTGTTTGTATGAAATTCTATCCAATAGACATATTTTAATGCATATTCAAAAATAATGAATAAATTCATTTACACCTTATGCGTTAAAAAATTCATATTTCCATGCTTCATATAGTACATACAATTGTTTTTGATTTGAGATTCATTCTTTTTGATTATTATCTGGATGTTAAATAGTCAATCATCTAAGTCACTGACACTTTTATCTTCTCTGACATTATTCTTCTTACCTTTATAATTAGCTACTACAAAACTAATTCGACGACAAACTCGTGAAAGGATTTTCAATTCCTCTGATGATTGTTTATATTTATCAGTCAACACATCTTTAGAAAATATTAAATATTTATTAAATATTTCAATAAGATGCTTATTATTAGATTTATAGCATAACATTTTATTACCTTCCATGCATTCAAAAATATTTGTTGCACTGAAATCTTTCTTCTTCTGCCCCTTAAACAATTTACCTGTACCACTGAACTCTTGGAGCACAGATAATGTTGTTACTGCATTCAAAATTGCAGCAATATCACTATTTAAACCTTTCTCACCATCAATAACACAAAGTAATATGTTTCTCTAGAACAGAACATGATCAATATTTATATTTATTGTTTATTATATCCATCCCTCGTCACTGTTCATTCAAAAAGTTGATATTCATCAATTTGAAATGAGCATTGATTCAAGTTGCTTATGTAAATTAAATGTTCTGGAAAATTTGTTGAAACATTATTAAAGCAATTTCTCAAAAAATTTTTTGAATCAATTACAATATTTTTTATCAACAGCATTTGTATACATACTAGAGCATTTCGTTTTTCCAGATCTTCAAGACTTTTTTCTAATGATTCGAAAGCCTCTAAATTACTTGTAGGTAACTCAACACCAATTAGATTTTGTAGTTCCCTTATATAAGTGCTAGTATACACTTTGAAACCATTCCGATTGATTAATGATCCAAATTTACTTTCAATCAGTTGAACCAAATTTTTTTGAAATACATCTAATTGATTCAATATATCATTTTCTATTTCTGCTAGAATTTCCACGAATTTTGCATTAATATCATCTGAAAAATAAAATTATTTCAATATTTGATGTGCAACTTTACAAATTTCGATTTCTCAATTTGTTACAGATAAAAAGACTCATGTTAAATAATTACTTGAATCATGTATTCTTATCAACTGTTCAAAGAACATTTCGAGTTGATTACATATATAAATCAATAATAAAACTGCAGGTATTGATAAATTAACACATAATTCTAGAGAATTGTTATTTTTTGTTCAATTTTCTATGAATATGTGTTTGAAAAATCAACAATTCTTGCAAACGAATACAGGGAATATGTTAAAAAAACCTGATGATGATTTCTTAGATATTGACGATAAAGATAGACCAATCACTTACAAATAAAAATATAAAAAATGTCAACATACCGCTGTTTCTCATCATGCTGACCCATCGTTGAATCTTATTCTGATGGTTTCTCCCCACATTCTCTTGTGTATCACTAAATGAACTTGAATCATCATCGGCAAAATTTGACGTTTGATCCGGATCAATTCTTGTTGGATCGTTAAAACCTGGTGGAAGCCTCTGATGTCGATTCACCATAACTTTCTTGAATATCTTAACTTTCGGCATCGATGCTTTGAGATTTGAACAGTCTCTTAACTTTCGAAAGTTCTGTACTTAGTGTACTTATAGCTCCGTAATACTTGAGTATAGCTCTGATGACTTCTGAGAGTTCGGAGGAGCAGTTCGGAGTGTCAATGCCAAAGGGAGTCTCGTTGCCACGCCGAAGGCAGGGTAGATGGGGTTTAATTCCATGAAATTTGCGACCGTTGCACAAGCTTGAATCCGATTGGATTTTTCACGAGATTTTTATCAACAAGCCGATCTGTTTATTAAAATGTGGGGGAAATGTCTTATTTTGCATAATAAATCTTGTTATTAATTTCACAATGACATTTTTCAATAACTGTTCTTAATTTATACTTGAACAATTTTCCCGCGTTATACTTATATATTGAAATATTGTTTATGTTATTATTATTATTATTATAAGATTGCATTTTTCAAATATTTCTTTGAGAAATTTATTTTAGAATTCGAATGAGAAAAATCAACTTCTTAAGGGGTAATATACCTTTGTGACTTTTTTTTTCCAATTTCTTTTTATTGGCTTAAACACTCCATGAACTATCTAAGAATGATATGAAAAGTCGATCAAGTGGGGGAAGAAGTTTTTTTTTTTTCTTCCTAAGGCTATATCACCTCCGGGGTATGTGCCTGTATGGGGGAAGAAGTTCTAAGTGCCTCAGAAAATCGATTCTTTGAACAAAGTCGTATAGTATTAGCATTGTACTCAAAACTTTGAACGCGTTTATCTCGGAACCGTCTTTTTTGACATTAGCCTACCGATAGCGCCATCAATTTTCAACCGATATTCACTTCAAATTTTAACTGTAGCTTGGAAACATGATTTTTAAGTGAACATCGTACGATTTTTTTGATATTTTGATTTTTACCGATTTTATGGCTGATTTTCGATCGATTTTTTTGCGAAAAAAAAGAAAAAAAATTCAAATTGACGCCATTTGGCCCCAAATTCGAATTTAGAAAAAATGGCCCTCCGTTCACTGAGTTTTTTATTTTACTTCAAAACCCCGTTCGATTTTTTCTTCTAGGGTCAAAATTGTGACCTGTAGCGGTAGGCTAGTGAAGAAAAAGTAAAAAATTTTTTTCTCCTTTGACGAGCAGGTACGCTGCCATTTTGTATTTTTTGGAAAAAATGAAGTGTGTTTTTTGTAGTTAGAAAGTAGTACTTTCATATGCAACAAACCCCATATTCCTTGGATTTTTCCTGCGCTTATGGTAAGGGTTTGAAAATGACCTCGAAATCGGAGGTCAAAAAGGTATATATATTATCCCTTAAGGGGGCTTCAGCGAGTTATTATTGTATTATAGAATGAGTTGAAACTTTCACAGATATTATAGAATGAGTTGAAACTTTCACAGAATGTATCTTACTAGCACAACCAACTTTCAATTGCAACAAAGAAAATCATGGGTCAACATGGTTATTTCCATATGAGCGCTACAACAAAAACCGCTGCCAAGTGCCTCAGCAGTATATGCTTTCTCAAAGTATATTGCAATTGAACCTCAACTTGCATTAATCGCCACTCTTTGAAAAAGCAAAATGAACCTTTAACTCTTTTCCTCCACTCCATAGTAACGGTTGCTAAGGACGTAAACAACGGTTGCTATATGTATAAGGGAGCTTGGACATGAGACTAACTTGCGCCTTCAGGCGCCTTCGCGGTCAATCCCAGTCTCCAATTTGGTCATTCCATATTGGAGCAAACTTTTTTGAATATTATTCCGTGACCCAGAAGTAATATGGCCGGTAAACTAATAAATTAAGACGGACCCAAGTCGTACGCAGAATCAGTTTGTCAATAAGCCTAACACTGGCAGAAAGTAAAGTTGGACTTTAGACTGCCGGAGAATCAACATGTTAACATATGCCCCAATGAAGGTAGCTCTGTTATCCAATATAAAACCATTCTTTACTTCTAAACTGTTCGGGTGTCCGAGCAAAGTAGTCCCTCTCTGGTGGATGTTTTCGGTACCTCTGTAAAATATAATAAAACAAAGTATTCTAACCTCACATAAACACAAGTCCAAAATAGTGGACCCACAAAGTAAAGATATATAATAGTCAAGTATTCCAATTCACTTTCAACAAAGTCCTAAATGTCTGAAGTGCAAACTATTCATTGTTATAAAACTTTACAAATTGTTTTTTTCTTATTCATCCTTGAATTTGAATTTCCTACTTCAGACCACGTGACTTTATTATACTTTACAACTGCAATAGCACTGCCTCCTGGTGGAACTCGGACACCCGAATAGTTATACCTTTCTTTAAAAAGGTTCACTACTCTTCCATCTGGAATATATTGTCAAAGCCATATCGTTTTGTTTTAGTTGTATTTAGTATAATAAATTGCATATGAAGCAATATCGAATCCAATTATACATTTCAGATGATTTTGTCAACGGTGATACGAGAAGGCATTACATGCCGAGTATCTAACTAGATCACAAATTCACGCCAAGTAATTAACTATATATATATTTTCAGAGGTATAGAACAAAAATTATATAAATGGTTTAAATAGGATGAAATACACCATAAGCAGATTTCTTTTTCATGATTAAAAATTTACCTTTGAAAAAGGTCCACGTTGCCGACTAGTATGTTCCGTATTCTGGGGTTCGTTGTTGAATAAATGCCTAAGCGACTAAATTTTTTTGAGTGGGTAAAAATTGCAAGATGTCTTCTCAATCTTATTCTATTTCAATGCATCTAAGATAATAATTACAGAATATGAAGCCTTCTTTCTGCTTCATGTTTCTCTGTTACGGATTTCAAACTGATTAATTTCATACAAAGTAATATCAAGTATCAAGTATAGTAAAATAATTCATAAATACGTATTTATGAATATGATATACGCATATTCACAAATACGAAATCAAATATATGTAAGATCATATTATTCAAATCTAATATGTTATTTTGAAAAGGGTTGACGAATTTCTCAAAACATCTAGTTTTTTCGTTACTAATGACACGAATTTCATCTCCTCATATTATTTCGAATTTTGATTGGATCAAAAAACAAAAAATATGACCTAATTAATTTTGCACGTTTTTTCGATTTCCTACGATAAAAAAAACTAGCGTATTCGTCCCAATTACAGATGTATGACTTCAATAGACATTTTTACTCGCACACTATCGTTATATATTTCAGTTCATTTTGTCAATTATGACTCAAGAAAGTAATGAAATCTAAAATCGAATGCCAAGTATCCTACTGCTAAACATATATTTTTGCAAATTACATTCACAATCAATTGTATGTTGAGTAAAAATCTAAATGGTAGAAATCAAATAAAATACTCCTCGAGCAATTTTTCTTTTTCATAGTAAAAAATAGACCTTAAAAAAGGTATACGTGGACGACAAGTATGTTCCGTATCCGTTGGTTCGCTGTTGGATAAACTTTAATTCTACTCAATTTCTTTAAGTAGAAAGAAATTTGAAAATGTCTCGTCAATTTCAGTCCATTCAAATGCATATAAGATATTATTGAATAAATTCTTAGGAGAATAAATTTTTTGATGCAAAAAGAAATTTGGAAATGTCTGTTTAATCTCAGTCCATCCAAATGCATGTAAGATTAATATGATTCAAATCTAATATATTTTTTTGGAAATACAGATCTACCACTTCAATAGACATATTTACCAAAACGCTATCGTTATATATATTCCAGTCCATTTTTTCAATGATGACATGAGAAAGTAGCGAAATCTAGCATCAACTGACAAGTATCCAACTAATGTGAGCCTTATATAGAACTAACATTTTTTCAAAGTATACCTTAAAGCAATTGTTGCACGAACTGTTATCAAATGTCAATGCACTCCAGATCAATTCATCTATGTTCCGATAGAATGTACTGAAATCAAAAATCCATGTCAAGTAGTTACATACATTTCAAATACATCTACCAATGTTGAGATAGAAAGTACTAAAATCACAATTCTATGTCAAGTAGTACCACTTTGTAAGGGTTCAGTATTAAATTCATAATAATTTGAAATCAAATAAAATACTCCATAATCGAAATTATCTTTCTCATAGTACAGCTGACGTTATTCTACTAGAATCTCAAATGGAATCTCATGAATGGAACTTTTACATTACAATTCTTAACGTTTGAATGTTACAATTGTACATCATGATATTATTTTCACTCTTCAATTGAAATGTATTTATTTTGTTTTCACTTCTTATTTCCATTTTTTTCAGTCAATGGAATTAACAAATACATACTTGCCACGGGCCCGTTTTTTCACAGATTCCGATGAAATTCACCTACGATACGATTCTTAGATACATCATTCCATGCAAGAAAACTAACCACTGCTTGTAATATACAAAATGCTGATCAAACACGGAAAGTAAAGCATGAAAATTTTGGATAACGTTTGATGCTCAATGCTTCTTGAATCTACCTTTCCGCAAGTAACAAAAAGTAATAAAGAATTTCCATCCTTCAAACATGTCTCAAACGTCACTTGGTAAAATCTTTAGTTCCATGTTCATCGTTTACATTGTGTAATCTCACTTCTAAGGAAGAACATCTAGAACATCATTTGAGTAACTGAATATTATCTTTAAAAAAAAAAATGAAAATGAAAAGACTCTCATGAAAAAACAATGAGATCTATCGAAACTTGCGCAAATAGTAATATAGTAATAATAGCTAAATAATTTGAGCGAGAAAACGTATACAGATTTTTTATATATTTTGTAAGTTTACATATACAAAATAACATCTTCAGGATAGAGGGTTAACTTTTGTTTGTATGTAATGTGAAATTAAAAAATAAATACACTGCCCATCGAGAATCTGTGAAAAAACGGGCCCGTGGCAAGTATGTATTTGTTAATTCCATTGACTGAAAAAAATGGAAATAAGAAGTGAAACAAAATAAATACATTTCAATTGAAGAGTGAAAATAATATCATGATGTACAATTGTAACATTCAAACGTTAAGAATTGTAATGTAAAAGTTCCATTCATGAGATTCCATTTGAGATTCTAGTAGAATAACGTCAGCTGTACTATGAGAAAGATAATTTCGATTATGGAGTATTTTATTTGATTTCAAATTATTATGAATTTAATACTGAACCCTTACAAAGTGGTACTACTTGACATAGAATTGTGATTTTAGTACTTTCTATCTCAACATTGGTAGATGTATTTGAAATGTATGTAACTACTTGACATGGATTTTTGATTTCAGTACATTCTATCGGAACATAGATGAATTGATCTGGAGTGCATTGTCAAATATACATACATGGGGCGTTCTTCGTCAGCTCTCCGGAGCCGGCGCGCGGACGCTAAAACCTCACGTTTTCGACGCTTGTTTTCGACTCTATATGACCCATATCTAAATAATGTTTGATATGCTATCAATGTAGTTTTTTTTCAGCTTTCCGATGGTGAATTTAGTTTTCCAAATTTTTCACATTTTCACAGAAAAAAAAACATAAAACAGGCCATATCTCAAAAACCTATTTTTTTTAATTTTTTCAAGTACTCTAGATCGAAAGCTGAGGTTTTTTTTACGTTGGTATAGACCTTTTGAAAACCTAATTTTTTTTGTATTCGAGTAATTGAGTAGCAAACACGAGAAAATGCGCCGCGTCGGGCCGGGCCGCGCCGCGCTGACTCCACGCGCTCCAGCTCAAGTCTTCTGCTTACAAGAGTGCCGAAATCGGAATATATTGAATACCCATACAAGTCTCTATCTGTTGGATAAACTACTATCTAGCGTAGATCATGTAGTCATTTGGGTTACGGACTGAGATATGGACATTATTTCATTTCACATTCTTTCACCTCCGTTTTGGCTGTGATATTGAAGACTTTGTCATACTATGTTTCAACTGAACTACTTTTTCAGTTCGTTTTGATCTAGGAAAAATCTCATATTCCTCAGCAGATGAAATTCTTTTGACCATCAGTCTGTCATCGGAAGTTGGTATGAACGCATGAAATTGCAGAGTACCTTGTATAGCAAAACACTTATCAAATCTTTCTTTCAATTTTAGTTTAGCTTGCTCATAATCTTCTTTCTTACTATAAAATACCATGGTTTCTTCACAGTAATTTCTTGTCCATTCAAATAAACCTTCTGCGGTTAAAATATGATTATTTGCAGAGCGTTGTAAACTTGCTCGTTTAGCACCTCGTTTCACATTAGCTGCAATTCCATCGCATGCTCCCTTCCCATGTGCGGTCGCACAAAAATGCCATTCCGCGGGAATGCCAAAATCTTTCTTATGATTAATAAGATTAGAGAAACTTTTCTGATTTTTGAAGTGTTGACCCGCTCCATCGGTACTATAATAAATTTTCTTTGGTTTCTTTCTTCAGATAATTCATGATTATTTCTTGGTATACATGAACTGCAATAGTGTCATGAGATAAATTATCCGAAATAATAGCCAAACTTTTGTGTTGAAGTTCATTATTCCTCTGAAAGTAGATAACTACTGTGAAAATTGTTGCCTGAAATTCAAAACCGGGCATGAAAAAAATGGTATCCCTCTGGCGGACACATTGAGAGATAGTCCTTTATTCAGCAGACACAAATTACTTAGTATGGATATTGAATCGAGCGCGTGGAGGCAGCGCGGCGCGGCACGGTGCGGCCCGGCCCGACGCGGCGCATTTTCTCATGTTCGCTACTCAATTACTCCGATACAAAAAAAAAGTAGGTTTCCAAAAGGTCTATATCAACGTAAAAAAACCTCAGCTTTCGATCTAGACTACTTAAAAAAATTAAAAAAAATAGGTTTTTGAGATATGGCCTGTTTTATGTTTTTTTTTTCTGTGAAAATGTGAAAAATTTAAAAAACTAAATTCACCATCGGAAAGCTGAAAAAAAACTACATTGATAGCATATCCAACATTATTTAGATATGGGTCATATAGAGTCGAAAATAAGCGTCGAAAACGTGAGGTTTTAGCATCCGCGCGCCGGCTCCGGAGAGCTGACGAAGAAACGCCCCATATACATATACACATGATGTAAAGTTGAAAAAATGACAATTTTCTGGAAAATATTGATTTCTCGGAAATTTTGCAGGATACCGAAGTTGTTTAGAATAAAAAAAAATAACAAGTTTTTCTGAAACATTTATTTAGTTAAAGTTGATATTTTTCAAGTTATTACGAAAAATTAAAAAAATGGAAGAAAAATTGAAAAATGACCATTTTCTAACAAATTGTGCTGATTTTCTTGGAAAATATTGATTTTTCGGAAAATTCACAAGATATAAAAGTTGTTCGTAATAAAAAGATACATAAATATTATTCATAACTTATTTTGCTAAAATCAATATTTATAGAGATTTCATCAAGAAACCTCAAGAAATCGTGTTACGAATAAATCACGATAAAACGTTTTTCAAAAAAGCTCTGTATAATCCGAATAGGATCAGCTACGATTTTGAATTTCATGGATTTTGAATCTACTTTAGGTGTAGAATCAATCTACGTAACCCAACTTTGTGCCCATTTTCATCAAACTTCTTCGACCTTCAAGCTCACCGTGCCAGAAGGAGTCAATACTCAAATCTGATTACATATTAGCTATTAGTAATTAAAGTTCAAAGAAATGACAGAAGACGGCAGAAGACGGCAGAAATAGCCCGGAAAAGTGGATAATCAAATGACGAGCGTTGCGGGGCGGTGTCGGACGCATTCGTCCCTCGCACGACTGGCGGAAGCAGTAGACGATGAGTTTTCCCGGGTGTGAGCGGCGAATGCGGCGGCCGGCGAATTCTTCGCGCGCGGACACCGGAGACAAGGCGAGGGGCGAGGTGCGGGTAATTTTGCGTGTGTGCGGCGAGCAAGGCGGTTGTCGAGTTCTCGGCACGGGACGGGTGGAGGTCACACGAGTTCTGGCAGAGCCGGTACACGCGGCTAGACACCGGGGCGCGTTGCCAATTTCTTCGTGACGTGAGGACGAGAGGCAATCGCACACAAGGTCTCGCAGGCCCTACACGCGCAGAAGTTCCGTGCAGCGCGGTTTGACGTGTCACGACGTGACGTTAGTAAATCACCAGAACTAAATAGTTTCTAAATTTGATGATATCAGAAGCTTCAGGGAGTAAACAAGGTATGCCACAAAGTGATGTATTCCTGGACAAAAGGATCTAGCGCTTCTCTCTCCTCTTTATTTTTGCGGTCCGAGCCAAGTTCGATTGAATAAATTTTAGCGACGTCTCTAACCAATTTTCCTGTGTTGTTTGATGTTGCAGGGGCTGTTAGTACTTTTTGGTCCTCTTTTCTTTTGCCCATAATTTTTAGAGCTTTTACGAGTAGATCAAAATGTTTTTCATGGAAGATTTCATGCAACTGATTAAATTTTGGGTTCATGTGTTGCAATTGAATTTTTAACGTACCCAGTCTGCGGATACTTGCCCTACTTTGCTTGTAATGACATACATTATATTAGCATTGCCGACAAGATCCTGTGCCGCGGCGATACTCTAGACAAAAATGTCAAAAATGACAAACATGGAACAAGATGGTTAGCCCGATATTACGTATATAAATTATTTATTTTTGGAAATAATTAGAAGCATTTTATATGAAGTAAACATTGTGAACTTATCTTTTCGAATTACTTTTTTGATAATAGATGAACACAGATGTCAATGAGAGAGCATCTGATTAATGATCTGAGAATTGAACAATAGCTCTCGAGAAAATTGGAGGACAGACTTGCAACTTCACTAATTACAAAAACTATTATAGAAAAATGTAAGTTCAAAAATATTCTTCTTATAGTATTCTTTTCTGAAACATCAAAATTATTCTTGACAGTTGAACCTTTATATTGTAGATTGCATAGTAGATTGTAATCAAAAATAGCTGTGATAATATGTTCTACTGTAACTTCTGTACTTTTCAAAGTATATCCTCTAAGATACATATATTGAACATCATAAGTTTCATAAGAATGTTACAACTTTTGTACATTGTGGTTATGAGAAGTGTTCAAAATTCTTTGCAACTCCAAAGTATTTATCAAATCATTTAATTCGTACCCATGGGCTGATGAAAAAAGAATAAAATGTTCCTAAGTTTTCTGCGCTCCTACGCTCATAATAAGAGGTAAAGAATGAATGAATATATTGTATTACTTTATAGTTTATACAGGATCTCATAATAGATGTTACACTACAGGTCGGACCTCCTATGATGAACAAGCTATTCACACAGTAGTTTGCAACGAAAGTATCATCATTTTTCGACGATTGCTTGGAAGGTCTTCTAGTTACATTTTTACTCTACTACGTTTTTTCATTTGCAGTGTATATATAGATATGAAGTTTATGTACATATATATAAATGCTCTAAATATATAGATGTTCTCTCATTGACATCTGTGTTCATCTATTATCAAAATAGTAATTCCATCTGTGAAAAATAATTCATTTGCAGTGTATATATAGATATAAAGTTTATGTACATATATATAAACGTTGCCCAACTCTCGCCACGTAAAGACGACCGACTATCGAGAGTCTCCATTCACACGCCCATTCATATTAGATACATTTGCATCAATCATGAAAATAAAATTGTAAAAATGTGAAGACGCGTATGACGCGTCCACGAGTGGTCGGCAAAGCTAGTGACAAGTGTCACACATTCACACAAATGTTTATATACTAACGCACCAGCCGGATACGGTATTTTTGTTATTAGTGCTCGTTTGAAGGGCATCTGAAAAATTCACTAGAATGCCGAATGCCGTTCCACCGAATAACATAAAAATATTTTCTTGAATTTCTCTGACATTGCGAAGTAAATTACTTTTTCTTCCGTGCAATTCAAGTTAAAATTCATAACCTTTTCTGGAGTATCGAACCGACTATATGCATGAACCAAGAAATGTTTCTCACGATGGAAGAATTTCCTATCAATGCTGTTGAATCGCTTTTGGTATCTACGTTTCTAATCTATTTCACACCCAGAAGAGCAATAAAAATCATTCAAGCATGACCGAGGCAGGTAGAAAAGTACATGCATGTTCACACAGGAAGATATACTTATAAATCGAAAAATATAGCTATACGACAAGTTATATACGGACCCTTCCGTAAATATTAATAAAATATAATTGACGTCGGTGGCGATCGGCTGATGAGACGTACTATAGCAGACGGCTCGAGACGTCGATCCGTGATAGTTACATGGATGTACGCACGATATACGGAGCACGCATCAGGATCAACAGAGAGCGCTTTCACGATCGACGCAAGGCAGCTTCAGAGCCGCGCGCGCACCAGGCGGCGGCTGCAACTCAATTAAAAACTTGCGCGCTTTCACTTTTGCGGATCGAGCCGCGCGCGCGGAGCAGCGCCCACCACTGCACTCGGCCCGCAGCTGAGTTATTTGAAACTCCGTCGATCGCTGCATATAGGTAAGCCAAGCTCCTCTATTTGCCTTTCGCGATCCCATTGCGGTGCGCAGCGGATCCTTTTTTTTGCCCGCGGCAAACGTTTTTCGCACTTATATACGCTGCCCGTCCGATGTGCCTCTCCGCGCGTTTGCGCTTATCTCGACCAGCTGCCTCCGCACGACAACTGACAGCTGACCCGACGTTTGCACTTCTACATGTATATATTTTTATGCGACTCTTGCTTGTGCCTTTTCTAGATCTATTCCGGACTGCCTTCCACCGTAATTCATCGCTGTGCCGGCTTTTTACACGACCCGACACCCAAGCATAATGTTAACGGTAAGCTATGTTTCTTGTCAGCATTTTATCCGGCATATTATTTTCATCATGTAGATACCTTCCCGATCTTTCTCGACGGTCTGACTTTACAAGGTCGTTGATTCCGCTTTTAATGACAGCTCGGAGAAATTTCGATTGTCTATATCTATATATGAAAGCGGCAGGTATATCCATATCACTTCAGATCAAACCTATGACTCTCATTCGTTTCACTCTATGGCGAACTGAGCTGTCGAATTGAAGATATAGTTGAAATTTTGATCATTTTTTTGTACGTTGGTCTTGTAACTAGATTTTTGACCATCAATAAAGTAATTTCCATTATTTCATAACTATTCATTTACATTGATCAACTAAATAAATGACTGTTTTTCAGAAGATATATCATTCGAGATTCGAAAATTTATTATCGATGGACTTAGAATTTACATATCGTGTTATCGTTAACAGAGAGAGGCGTTGTTTCTTAAGGAACTGAGCGTGATTAGTGAGCAGTAGTAATACTGGATAAATTTAATCGCACAAAATATTTATAGGATTAACAAAGTCCCTAACGAAACTTATATCTAACAAACTCAATATGATTCCGGCAATGATTAATTAGTTTAATATGCGTTTTGGTCAACAAATATACGTCTACATATGGTATATACATGATATTCTGGTTTGAAGTAATGCCTATAATGATCGTCGATGAGTTTATCAATATGGAATCAAATCGCTTAATTACAGGTACTTATTTTGATGAGTATGTCTGCACAGCTGCTTGCCTATGATCCAGATGATACCTCGCTAAAAGACATCTTACTACCGAACGGGCATTTCGAAGCTTTCTATCTGAAGAGTGACGAAGACAATGCTGCCAGACCGCCACATCTCCACGGTTCTTTCCACAAATATAAGAACCCCGCATTAATCAATGCTCCAAATAGTGCTGCTTATGGTTTTCGATTTGATGGGAAGCGTCGATTTAATTATGATTAATGATCACTGAACTGAGTGTAGCAGTGTCCAACTATCAACTCCTTATTAATACGAAAAATTCCATTTTTTGTTTCTCAGTGTAGAAGAATTAATTTTCTTTGTCCTGTTAAAAGTTTATATTTACCTCAGATATATACTGCATTTAAATAAAAACAAAATCAACTTTCTAGAAGTATAAAAACTAATTAGTTGGTTGGAGATAGATTAAATATGGGGAAAGGGGGGATCAGGAGCTGATGGAATGCTCATACTCCATTCACTTTTCACCCTATTGAATAATCCTATACACATACTTATCAAATGATTTATACGTAAACAGCTTAAGATCAAAGTTAGCTCCTGAATTAGATAGCAGTTGAAAGATAAGCGAGAAAGTGACTTTAAGAAAGTATAAGTGATATTTATAGGGGCTGAAGAATTCCAGTTTGTCGTATTATAATATTATTATATTCATATTATTATATACAAATAATACTATTGATAAAATTGTTTGTAGTTTCATATACGTAATCATATATGCACTGTAATCCATTTTTGATGAATATAAATTTAGAATTGAAGCGAAACAATAATTGATTACAAATTGTACGAAATTCCTACTTTTAATATTCCGCAGTTTCTACATGATTTTAAATATTTTCTATTAATTTTCAATGCAAAACTACTGGAATAGTTATTTATGCAACATGTGCGGAAAATTCGATTTTGCGCACGATTGCGTAAAATGTTCCGCACGAGTTGCATACAAAATTTCATGCAATAACAAAAATGGCTGTAAAAAGTGTTACAGTGCGCAAAACACATCACAGTATGCGCAAAATTTTTGAAAGGTGCATGCTGCCGGTAGGGCGGGCGGGTCCAGGGACGTAGCTCTCCTCCCCCACTGAGCGGAAAATAAAGTTAAAAATCAAAACATGAATGCATATTCTAGTGAGGGTAACGCTTGGAAGAAAAAAAGATATATTTAATGTATTACATCTTTCAAATGCTTCAGTATTTCTGCATGTAATTAAATAAAAATTGGTATTTTAATACATCTTGTCATCAATTTGTATAAATTTGTCTACGCACACTTTGCACGAAATCGCGTTTTGTACACCATTTTTAGTACGCAAAAAGCCATTTTGCGCATACTATTACATGAAAAATGTAACGCAAGTCAATTCAATCGCAATGCAGAAAACAAGAAAGTAAACGTACATCATCAACGTATTGTGTTTATGAGTCGAAGATTCGTTTTACAGATGTATAATTCATATATTACTAGCAATAATCTCTCACTCGCTGTCGCTCGCTCGAGTCTTTCGTGTGGATTTTGATTAAAAAATCTATAGAATATTTTATAATCTTTAATATTCAATTCAGTTTTAGTGAGTTATACTTGAAATTTATTGTAAATAAATATCAATCGACATCATGATGCATATAAATTATAGCCCTTGATCTTCTCTTCCGACCCATCACACCAAATATTCTTCAAATCATCATTTCCCAAGTTGTTTATTGGATAGAAAATTGGAAAAAAATGGTTTTCGGCAATGCATGACCTTCTATGTCGTAGATTACGCCCCCGCGTTTATTTTTTAGACCTAGGAACTCATAGTGTAAGGACGGGGCAATAAAACCCCAAGCCCGGCGAGTGAGAGTGATTTTCAGTTTCGAGCGGACAGTTTTGGCACGAGCGGGAAAGCTTGAGACAGTTGTGCCGAGGCGCTCCAGATGAACAGTTTACCTGGGCCCTCTGAGTATTGTAGCAAAGAGTAGAATAAAGTTTAGCGTATTCTTATATTAAAGCAAGTCCATTTCCTTGTATCCCATCACTCACCAGTTTTTTGCGCTTGTGATCGCAATTTGTGGTTGCTAATGCAACATCTGGCGACTGTGACAGGACAGTTTGTATGATCGCGAAGTGCGAGTGATTAAATCAGTTTTTGAAACGGATCGATTGAAGAAAATACGATCTATGCGCCGCACTGCTTTTACAAAGGCGCTGAACTCTTTTAGTGAAAAATAAAGTGCACCTCAAGTCAGTTTATATAGAAGTGTCAGCGGCGTTCCAGTTCATAGATCACAAAACGAACGAGCTGAGTGAAGCTTGGTGCTGGAGTGTGAGAATGGTTGCAGTTTTGGAGCTTGTTTGAAAAAATTCACAAGAACGAGATGCTTGATAAGACAGATGCGTTCCATCATTGATTACGGATCACATCATTCATATATTACGAAAGCCATGGCAAATCGCATGGATATCAGTCGACAGACAAACAGTGTATGAATCATTTATTGTTCGGTGGGCAACGAGTGAACACAGTCGAACACAAGAGGTATACAATTCTACTGTCTTTGATGAACGGCGATTATAAGTGCAGTTTCGACGTTCTTGACCAAGAAATGATATGTGAAAATGTTCCATCTGTGTGCTCAGGTGTGTGGTGAAAGAGATAAAAGACATGAAAATTTAGTTGAGTGATTGTCGCAGTGACGAGCGTATAGTTTCAGTGCTGATTGGTTTCAGTTTTGTACATGTTATGAAGAAAGTTTACTTTCCAAAGCTTCAGTTTTAGAAGATCCTCAAAAGCACATATTTTAAAGTGCTTATCTCTGATTTATTTTTGATAATGCAGATCATGATGCAGAAACGTTTAACGGACGCAATACATTCCATTCTATGGGAGTTGTTATGACAGTTCCTCCATCTGAAGCTGTTTTACCAACTGAAACTGTGAAAAAATTAAAAAAAAAAAACCTTTTGCTTACGATTTGGAAAATTTTATTTATATTTTATTAATAAATTTAATATTAGCAAAGTTCAGGGTTGGAGTAGCTTTAAACGATATTTGAATGCTGGCGAACGTATCTGCTTCTCAGAAATTATTCCTTTGCCATTTGTTAACCACTTGTCTAGTAATTACAGTAGTATCCTCACAGCACTTTGAGAAGATGATTTAAGATGTAAAAGGTTCTTTTGATAAACCCAAACTACAAAGAGTAGATAATATGAAAAATTTAGCATCAAAAATTCAAGTTCTCAATATGGTAAATAAAATAGGGGAAATAGACCCAACTCACTTTTTCATGAGAATGACTGGACTTATAAATTTCAAAGATGATATCCTACATCGTTATTTGACGGAATTGGAATGAAAAAAAATAATAAATCGGACTTTTACACTAATTTCAATAACATGCAAGCGTTGAATTCTAAATCGTTACCCTTGTTATCAATTATTTACAGAGAAGCAGAATTGGACTGTTTACTTGATCAGAAAGATGTTATAGTACACTAAGATGCTACAGGATCAATAGGAAGAAAACCGCACGAGTTCGATAGTGAACTTCTGTGTGAAATTCTGTGAAATTCTGTGTTATGTTTTGTTAATAAAACACAAAGTTTTGAAACTGGCTTGCATAATAATTTCAGAACATATCATAATCTGTTACAGTATATTTGTATAAGTGCTGGGTATTGATCCGCTGAAAAACGTTTGAATGGAATCCCATATCATAAAATACTTAGAAATTATGTACAGACGTTGTGTTAATGGTGAAATTCCTCCAAAATCTTTGCGATTCCTGAAAGTATGTTTTTCACATTTCATGAAAAGAGTTTCCAGAAGCATTGAAAAAGACCATAACAAAATTGAACATAAGAAAAAGTTCGTTTTAGAATGGGTTGCACAGCTGGCATTGAGTAGAACAATAAATGAGTTAGATGTGTGGTACAAGAAATTAGCGATGATTTTATTGAGAAAAAGAGAAGAAGAGTCAATTATAGGATTATGGCATTGAAAAATATAATAAAGAAGAACGTGAATGGAGAATACTAGACAGAAAATCCCTGAGTGTCTGAGAATGACGAGGAAGATTTACTCTACACAGATGAATTAGAAATTGTGATGGAAGGAAAAAAAACGTACTGTACTTATTTGATACGAAAATTCTACAAAACACATAAGCACATTCCAACTCTTCTGGAGGAAAATAATATAAGATAAGAAGAAAAAAACAAAGCTGGTGAAGAATATCCACCCGAATCAAGTGATAACGATGAATCTTGTTCTAGCAGGAATGGAGATTCGACAAATTAGTTTTCTTGAAAATACTATTCACCGAATTTCCTGAACCACATGAATCGACAATGGATACCATATGTCATATCATAGATCTCGTTAGATCTTGACTTGATCAATCCAAATATATCTTGAGTTAATAAGGCGTACGTAGAAAGTTCGTTCTGAGTCATGAAAGATGATGTAATGAAACAAACTCTAAATACATCAGTAGGCGATAGAATACGGAAGTTGACAGACGCCGATTCAACTTTAGCAAAAATAAAATAGAATGTTGAAAGGTTCGAGTCTGTTTGAAATAAAAATTTATTCGTTTACTTATAATTCAACCTGTAAAAGAAGGAGATATGAGCAGATTTTTGTTTGGATTCAATTATATTATAAAAACGTATATCTATGATAAATCAAAAATTGAAAAAAGAACATAAATTAGGAGAACAGGACTCACTGAACTTTCCTAGCTGAAAGGATCGTCGGACACAGTTGGGTCAGGCCAATTCCTCTGAGCTCCGGTTGGTTGCGCTCAAGAAGTCAAAGTGTCTGTAACTTGCTCGCGCAGTGCTATTTATATTCGTGCACGCAAGCCGCAAGTCGAGCCGCCTAAGAGATGGCAATGGTGGGAAAACGTGGTAGAGTGGGAGGGTGCACTTTGGTGAGAGGGCCCTAGTCTTGAGTGTATGGCGCGATGCTGCCCCGCAGGCGCGCCTCCACGTATTGCTTTTGCTGCGCCAGCCTCCTCTCTGCGACCTCGATGACGGTGGGCTGGGTCAGCTTATCGTCTTCATCTCTTCTTTTTTGATGCAAAAGGAATTGATTCTTATGCGCGATTTTACGAAAAAGTAAAAATGTTATTTTATTGAGAAAGTTACGGTCAAATTATGACGAAGCCTTTTTATTCTTGGGGATATTATAGGAAAGAGAATGTAAAATAATAGTATCTCTCTGATTTGAGAACTCAAACAAGATCCCTACAAAAATTTCTTTCCCAATTCGACTCGGTGACCATCAAAATATAGATCTTTAAGTTTTTCATCTTCTATCATATGCCTTTTTTATATTTATAATAAATAGAAAAACCGCGTTGCAGATGCATTTGTTTTTTAGGTACTTATCTCGAAAAATTTTTAAAAAATTCTAAAATTTGTTAGAATTGATAAAATCTATATTTTTACACGGGGGATCGATAGTTACTATCTATAAGAATACGTAAAAAAATTGGCACGTTCCGGAGGTTCATAAAAGACTGAATCCCTTTGTACCTATTTTGCAACAACAATATTTGAGATTAATGTTTCAGAACACTTAATCCTCATGGGAATTTTTATAACTTCCATTTTACTCTAGGATTGATAGTTTTCATACTACTATCATATTACTACCTCAAAAGTAAAAGAAAAAGATGCAAATGTTTCAACATTTTCATAAAAAAAACAACAGTTTTCATGTGTTTTCAGTTTTCACT